>OX411775.1:15518200-16718200 GCA_948252455.1 Acleris cristana | reverse complement strand
AAGCGAAAGAGATTTGTCAGGGTCGTAAAAGGTAGAAAGAAGTGGTCTCTGCCTACCCCTCTGAGAAACGCGTGGTTTAATGTATGTATGTATGTATGTATGTATATATGTATAAGTATTTATATCGTTGTCTAGTATCCATAATATAAGCCTAGAGCTTAGTTTGGGACTAGGTCAATCGGTGTGATATTTATTTATTAATTCAAAATTATCACATAGAACCTGTGTTGAGGGTGACGCACACTAACCCCCGTATTCATACATACATACATACGTAAACTCACGCCTTCATTCCCAGAGTGGGGTAGGCAGAGCTACAGACTTACCAACATCTCCAAAAACTTGTTGATAATTCTGTAACCACATTTTGCACAATCAGGCCCTGTTATTCATAAATAATAAACTAATTAACTAATAAACTTATTTATAAATAAACTTATATAAACTAATAAACTTATTTTAGTTAAAGTGTTCTTGGTCACGTTTCTAAAGACAAATCATATTTTAACTCTTTAGCTATTCGAGAATCTCACTTGGTACTGGTAGCTTCGTAGGCAGAGTCACTACTAAATAACTAGGCTAGCGCGTCGTCAACGTAATTAAATCAAACTAGCCTTTTTCCGTGACTTATTTATTCCTTCGGAAGTTGTTGTAAAAAATACCCTATGTCAGACTCTGGGCCATCAACTACCTAAGTACCAAATTTTATAAGGAGTAGGGGTTTTTCTCATCAACTTGCCTGAGCTGCTTCCTCAGAGACTTGCAAAATACACGTGTACAGTGTTTGAGCACTTAGAAGGTACTTCGGGTTTGTACTTCTCCCTCACTCGCTCTTAATAACATCGTATGAGAGCGAGTAAACACCTTCTAAGAGCTATCGCACTGTAAGTATTGTACAGTCGAGATCATAAATATGTGTACACTTTAGTACCTTGTTTATATATGAATTGTCACAGCGATTAAACTGACAAGGTACTAAACTGTACGCATATTTATGAACTCGACTGTACATTATCGTCCATCTGAGGTTCTTCAGGGACATTCAAGTGAAACTTCAGGTAGATTATAAATGATTTATATTGACTCTAAATACACAAGTTAGTTACCTACTGGACGCGTAGGACGCTATTGTCGCACTCCAGACTGCATAGCTGGCACGTGTAGCTTGATAGCTGACTAAGCAGTCCTGTGTACGTACAGTAGTCCTACCCATATACAACATAAAAGGAATTCATACAATTTTCAATAAAAAGCACAAGATACTTAGTTTTTAAAAGTTCAACTGTACCAAAGGATGCCTACATGATACTCAGTGTATCCGGAGACTTATCCTTTGCCAGATTTCGCATTCTCTGCAATAGTTGCCTTGGTTTCTTATCTCCCAATTCCATCTCCAGTAAATTTTCTATTTGCTGATCCTTCGAGTCCTCCAGCAAGCTAAACAACTTGTTTTTGAGTGCCCCATACTTATCAGATGTCGGTGGCTTTGACAGAAAATCTGTCAGGTAGAATATGACGTCGCTGGGCAGCTTAGTCACGATGATGTCAAATTTGACGTCGTCTGCCATCCTCAGTGGCGCTAGTACTGCCTCTGTGCGTATGAACCATAGCCGTGGTTGGTCTGTCCAAAACTCTGGCACACTTGACGACAACCAGATTTCTATCACGTCTGACATCGCTGTCAAATCTGGTAAGGGAGTTTGGGGGAGCTGCGATGGCTCTGGAGGTCCCTGCGCCAGCGGTTGTCCTTGCGCATGATCAGATGCGCCTAAACCTTGCATCGTGGACATTTCGGGTTTCGAGTAGAAGGTTCACTTTTCGAGTCGGAGGTCACCAATGTATGTTTTGTTTAGTACCGTTGATCTAACGTTCTTCTTTATAGACTCAAGTGAAACTTCAGGTAGATTATAAGATTTATATTGCCTCTAAATACACAAGTTAGTTACTGGACGGGTGGGACGCTACTGTAGCGTTCCGGAGTACTCCGGCCTGCAAAGTGAGCATGTGTAATTTGATAGCCGACTAAGCAGTACTGTGTCAACATAGCCTCGCTGGTTGATTATTCGACGAATCGATATCCCAAAGTCACAACAAGCTAACACGCTCTCGCATTTTTAGTGTAACTGAGAATTGTGTCATATAGAAGTAAAATCAGCAACATCCAATTTTTTTAATGTAGCAACTTTGAATTATGGTCTGGGGTCCTAACATGGCTGCGTTTATCGCGTGACAAAGTTTAGATAAGGCATCCGTCACCTTTTGACACGTAAATAAGTACGAGAGTGACGGATGCTTTATCCACATTTGACACGCAATATAGACGCAATCATACTAGGTCGACTGGTATAGTTAAAATAAGCGCTAAATAAAAAATATCTTCTATACGATTTTCAACCATTTTGGATGTTGCTGACTTTGCTTCTATATGACTCAATTGTCACCTATCACCTGTCATTGTCAAGCCACTCGAGGTCTAATTAATTGCATTTCTATGAAGACTGATCACGTTTGAAGGCAGCGTTTGATGGATGACCACAATAATTATCTATCTAATCAAGCGTGGCGTGTTCACGTTGAATATCGTCTGTTCTATACTGAAGATATCGGCTAGAGATTATACTTGTATCAATCGATATTGTGTACTGTGTTTCTTTGTTTAGAGCGCAAAGTACACTGGTTAAGATTTAGTACATAATCGATTTTGTAAATATAAGGACATCGGTGATATAGTGATGTTGCATAATATGACAAAAGCGATACACACGTGCCTGTTTGGAAGATGACAATCTGTTACCACATGACGAGATGATTTATATCTTGTAATGATGTACTTATTGAAAATTACCAATTGGAACGTTGTATACTCAAGCTTGCCAGGCGACGTTCACTATTTGTTTGGCATTACGGTACTTCTTTTACAATTTTTTCAAGGGATAGGGTCTCCCCAAACCTATCGACGCGGAATCAGCTTGAGCCGGTAAGAAAAACTTTTATGTCCAAGCAATAGGAGCGAAAACGACGTCGTTCCGTTCGCAACGCCGAAGCGAGCCGAGCCGAGCCGAGCGACGTCGTTTTCGCTCTTATGCATGGGGATAAAACTTTTTCTTACCGGCTCATGCCGATTCCGCGTCGATAGATCTGGGGAGACCCTTAGTTGGAAGAAAACCCAGGGATCGCCTTTGTACTTTTTTTTTACAGTGCCTGTGCCATTTTCTCTTTTTTATTCTTATACAATAAATAGTTTACATACATACTAGTACGATGCACCCTTATAATTTTTATATAGCATATGACACTCGTTTGCAGATTCTTGACGAATGATAACTGTGCCACATTTTTTAACATTGGTCATATACTTATAGGGTACTTACTTCAGGATAGAGTGCAACATTTAATTTTTAATCGCCCTTGTATTGGTTCCGCAGCAGCCTACTAGCTGTAACCACGGCGTCAAATTTGGCTAATCAGACCACGCTGTTTTGTCACATCGCTGATTGTTTTTCACAACATCTACATATTAAAATATCGGACTACGTTTAAGGGGAGAGAAACGTTATCTTAATAGAGCATTGGTGGCTTAATAATAGTTTTTGCCGTTACGTAATGACAGGCATTGTAACACTAGTGTGATAATGCCTATTACCTTACACAGAGTGTACGATACTTTATCTACACTTATATGATAAAATCTCTAATAAATTAACTAATTCCCTCAAAATGGCACGTTTCTTAGCGATGAGGACATATTACTTGTTATGACTATATTTTTATTTGTTATGACTTTACAATACTACCAGAGATAAGCTAATAGTTAAGATAAGGTAGTTAACACTGTTGTTGATGAATCGATTGTTGGAGTTAACGTAACGTTACGGTTTCTGTTTTTCTTATAAAGGACAAGCTTTTGCCCGCGACTCCTAATATCTAATTTTCCGGGATAAAAAGTAGCCTATGTCCCTCCCCGGGACTCAAGTTATCTCCATACCAAATTTCATCTAAATCGGTTCAGCGGTTTAAGCGTGAAGAGGTAACAGACAGACAGACAGACATACTTTCACATTTATAATATTAGTATGGATTTACGATAAGGGTGTAGATAAAAGACTTATACTCGTAGCAGCGCGGTGTGTTATGCAGGGCGGGCGGTAAACAGAAAGTACAAATCTCTACAGTATAATAACAAAGTCGCTTCCCGCCGTCTGTCCCTCTGTACGTACGCTTAGATATTTCAAACCACGCAACAGTCGTTAATGCAGTTTTCATCAATAGATAGAGTGATTCGAGAGGAATGTTTTTATGTATAATAAATTCTGGATTATGTTCGGGTGTTACAGAAACGGTTTCTCAAAAATAATTAAGTAGTCTAATATTATTAGTGTTTCGTTTTTATTTTTATTTACGAGACAAAACACTTACCCCCTTACTTATGAACGTGGAAGAAGCTTGGAATAGTTTATACCATGCTTTGTCACTTTCTGTCAGATGCAAATGTCACAATTACAGATAAGGACAAAACATGGCATAAAGTATTCCAAGCTTATTCCACGTAGGTAATATTATTAGACTAATACGCTTTGAGAAATGGGGCCCTGGTCGCTATAGTTAATAATAAAGCGCAAGAATAATTGCGTAGGTTTGGGCTTTACAAGATAGAATGAAGAAAATCATTGCATCTCTAAAACTATATAAAATTGCCAAATAGATATTTCTGCTAAACTATTGTGAGCCGAGTAAAAATAGTCATTTTGAATCGACTATACGAAACCTAAATTGGAAATGACTTTATGAATCTATCGAACTCGAACTATAGTCAAGAGCAATGAAACGGGGACACTTTGTATTGAATTACCATAGAAAATGACCCGTTTTCATTGCTCCTTAGTGTATTAAAGCAATTCAATAGAAATGGGTGTCAGGCTCGGGTGGGACCGATTTAATTAATACTTAGGGAGGGTGTCATGGTTCGACAAGAATGTGCCAGTGTCAAATGCTATAAAAAAACCGCCCAAGAGCTGGGGTGTGATTCTCTCAACAACGACGAACGGACGGACGAACGAGTAAATGTCCAAGCGGCGAGTTTAAGTAGTCCCGCTAGAGCGAACAAAACACAATTAAGCGCGTGTATTCAATTTGGCAGCATGGCTTCTCGAACGTATAAAGCTGCCTAATTGAAAATGCACGCGGTAATATGTGTTTCGTTCGCTCGGGCGGGACTACTTAAACTCGCCGCTGCGCTTTCGCTCGTTCGCTCGACCAACACCCCTGGTCGAACTCGCTTACATGGGTGCCGTACTACCGTACATTAAAATTAAGTAATAAGGGTAAATTAAGTTTTTAGGGTTTATTACCTTAAAAGGAAAGCACGGAACCCTTATAGGATCACTTGCTCCGAAACTACTGGGCCGATTGAGTCAGAAATTTGGTACACACTTTTGGTACGAGTATGTCGGTTACGCTAAGACGACTTGAAGCGTAAATTAATTAATTTAAAACATGAGGGTCACCATCACTGTTAGGGGGTAAAATAGAATGTTTAAAAAAACGTGTGGCATTAAATAAGAGGGCTTGTTGTGAGAATCTCAAATATACATATTTTAAGATTAATAGTTTTGAAGTTATTAAGTTTTTTGTATGAGAACCCCTTTAATTTTTAATTTAAGTAATTTATTTTTTATTATTTATTGTAGTTGCAATAACCGCACTTTATGTAAATTTCAACTGTAACGGTTCATGAGATACTACCCGCTGACAGACAAACAGACAGACGGACAGCGGAGGCTTAGTGATAAAAGCCCTAAAAAACATTTAAATAATGGTCACACTAATAGCCAGTCGGGTAGTCTTTGCCTTCGAATATTTCCAAGACGGGCATTCCTGTTCCTAGATTAACTTTGCATTAAATCCCATCAAGGCAAATTCTACTTTTTTGTTTAAGCCGGCTAAAAGATCACGTATAACGACTACCAAGAATGTAAGTATCTATCCATCACAATGACCCGTGGGACCATCAATCCTTTACCTGCGCACACGCAACTGCGTAACCAACAGGTTCAGTTCTACTCATTCATTTATTCAACGTAGTACAAATTTATCAATGCGCACGCCTGTGGCGCTGCCGTCGCCAAGTCAACGGAGATTTAGTACGTTTATTCTAGTTCCAATTTTGGCCACTAGCAATTGTAAGTTGGTATCACTGTACAAAGGCCGTTGACTGACGCGTGCGCCGCCATGTTGGTAGAAGCCCACCATGTTTATGTTGGCAGCCATGCTGTAACCGCTGTCAACTTCGCGACGCTCACAGTTGTTTACGAACGTTGATATAGCTATGGTTTGAACCGCGTTCGATATTTGAAAACATGGAATTGTTTTATTTATCAATGAAAGTTACTAATAAAAACCTTGAATCGAGTGCGTTACTAGTTGTGTGTGTTTGTACAAACATTTGTTGTTAGAAAATGTTGTTAAAATGAACGTAAAGTGAAAGTGTGGTTATGTTGACAGTTGTAAAACAGTGTGAAATTGATTGTAGCGCATCGTGATGCTTATTACGGTGTAATAAAGGTTATTATTTAGTAATTAAAGTCTAGTCTAATGACAAGCTGGTATGCCTACATGACTGGTTTGACCCTGCAAGCAAGAGATCGCTAGCCCGGTGTGTGATTTAAGACCTTCGCTGTCTAGTATGGCAATCAAACCTTCACACGAAATAATTGTCTATGTTGAATTGAAAAAGGATAAAAGATTGTCGTTTGATTGATCTACTTCCGGTAAACTGTTCCGTTTGCACCATGACTATAAAAGGTTTAAACTTTTTATATCAATGCGTTTTGTAAGCTTTTTAGTTGAAATAAGCATTACTAACAGTCCACCAATTCACGAAGTTACCTATATAATTTTAACCACAGACAGGGAAAATGAAACACGTTTGATAATTATTTCAATAGGTACCTAATAATTATTGACTTATTATATTACAGCTGTGACATGACAATAGTACCAATTCAAATCATGGAAATTCCCTATTTCTCGCTTCTGCTGGCCTTTATATAAGAACCATCAGAATAAAAATCAATTAATAAACATCAGGAGATAACCATTGGGGATTTGCCACACTGGATGCGTTCTGCGGTCTGCGGTGTGATCAAGCATCTTTTGGCTCTATCAGTTTACTAAATGATGACAATGATACAGGATACTTGACCTAACCGCAGACCGAAAAACGCATCCAGTGTGGCAAATCCCTTAATATCACACAAAATGACCTCGCACCAAACTATGCTCTAGTCTTGTACAGTCGCGAACCGGGATTGTTGAGCCACTTACCCAATTTTCTAATTTGGCCGTGTAATGCAAATCGAATAGCTCTCTAGACAGTCGGTGACATCGGTTATTGAATACACGGCTAAATTACGAACAATGCCAAGTGGCTCAACAATCCCGGTTCGTGACTGTACCTTATGGTCGTTTAAAATTGAGAAAGACCTCATTAAACTATTAAGGTCTCTGCCGAATAACTTCTGATTCATTTACGCCTTTGAAAGATCCGGAATCCCAATAGTTCCTGGACGAAAATATCTCAATGGAACAAATCGTTGTCATTACTCAATACCTAAGACCTAACACAATATCATGAAGTTTCAAAACCAATTGACAGAAATCAGACATTGCTTATGCTTATCCTATCCGGCTTTCCAGTACTTAAAGATTACCTATCAATGATAATAAAGCTTAATTAAAATATATGAAACGTCACCCCACTTCTACCGAGTTGTGCTTTCAAAGGTGAAACTAATGAATCCAGTTTGATTTCATCAGCAAAATATCTAAAGCTAAACAAATACAAACATTGTGAGCTTAAAAAGCTAACATACAAACTACCCTAAGTCTCACCTTCGATTACCATTTTCAAATCAATCATTAAAGCTACTATTGATTCCTTGACGCGGCACCATGGAGCATGATGATTGGATCTAATTGAAATCTAAAGGAAGTCATTACTAGAGGCCTTGGTTATTATACGAATCATATTCAACAAATTGAATATCTATCACGTGTATTTCAATAATTTAATTTGTATTGGAATTTCCTTTTTCTGCTCAAATGCCAGTTTCTTCTGTTACTTCTACTTTCATTTTAACTTCATCTATTTGTACCCCATTACAAGGTTCTTCTTCGGCTTCCGTATGTAACATCTTCGCATCCCTTTAATCAATTATATAATCGTTCTAATTTTCTAAACCAGCACCTATTAGTCAAATCAGCTTTCAAAAGCCACAAAAATCATCAACAATTTCCCCCGCGGCTATCATAATTGCGACATTAACTGATCTCTATTCGGAACCTCGTTTTAAACGAATCTAGGGCGCCGATTCGACGTTGGAACTTACTCGCCGTCCGAATCTATTAACTCTGACAAGCTTAAACATATTTGAATTTGCTACGTTTTCCTCATTGAATTTCGGGAAAGTTAAACGTGTGGAAACGTCTTTATTTTGCGTTAAAACTGAGTAACAAATGGAAAACCAACATTGGCTTGCCAAAAAAGAAAAATAAGAGACACAACTGCCCATAAACAAGATTCGTCTTCGATCTTTGTAACGCAATTTCCCCATTTCTCGAATGTTGATTATCGGAAACTCACTTCGCATGAACGCTTTCGGTGAAAATTGTTATTTCTCCTTTTTTCAAAGCTTTTATCTATATCATAATAATATACAGTAATTTACAAACATGCCACCAAATCGTAATAAGGATATCCTAATTTTATTTGATCTATTTGGCCTCTAATTTTCCACATCACGTCCACAGCAAATTAAGGTCATATGTTATGCTATAAAGTGTGAAACTGCAAAATTGGTTAATTAAAGTAATTATTTGCAATAAACTTAAAATTCGGTGAATTTCATCCATTATTCTTCTTCAATAAGGGTAATAAGTAATAACTCTCAATTTACATTCAGTGTATTGCTTATTAATAATAACGCCACAATGAACAGAGTAGCTTTTCAGTTAAAAGCATGAACTTTTCCATTAAAGTTTGAAATAGGTACAACAACGTTACTGGAGTGGTGTCGTTATTGGTAAATGACGACATGTTCTGTTAAAAACATTGTTTTACTCATATCTAGCACATACGGTCGCGTGACTGAGCATCATAGACTCCGTAATTACAGAGTTTTATGCAACTTTTAAAGCTTTCCTTTCCCATAAAGGCACTTTATGATAAATTGCTAACATAAAAAGAGTATTCATAGAGATGTAATAAAAATGTCGCAATATTGTAAAACATTTGTGGAATTTAACCTTCGTTTGATGAAAATAGAAAGACTGGAAATAATAACCAATCAGCTTCTAAATGTTTCATAGACTAATGTTAGAAGAACAAAAAATGAAACAATTAAAACACAAAGTTTTACTTTTTAATACAAATAAATTAATGTATAAAAACTACAGAGAAAAACAATTAAAACGAATTCTTCAATCACCATCCAAACAAATGGAAACAGCTTTAAGAACAATTTATCCGAGATAGGAAAAATTTGTTTTCTCATTACAGAAGGAAATTGGCTTTGAAACAGGCGACTAAAGCGGGCATTTCTTGCAAAAACAACGCCGAGTTGCATTGACATGCAACCACAACTGTGTATTGGAAAAGGATTAACGCGAAGACTTTATTCTTTTAAAATAACTGTTTTATCTAACATCCATTCCAAACACTCCTTTTATTTCGATGTTGGTTACGATTCTGCACCAAAATGAGGTCAAAAATAAGTTTAAACTCTTTCATAGGGTTTAAACCTTATCCAGATTTTTAGATAAACCTAAATAGCTTGTCAAATGTACATGGGGCAAAAAAATATTTTTCTACGTATTTAACTTAATGTTATAATATAATGTGGCTATAATAGCCTACTTAAAAACGTCCATCCGGAAACACATACGACCCCAATTCCTATTAAATGACAAAAAAGTATCCTGCCGAAATGTGTTACACATTTTCGACGCCCATTTCTCTCATACCCATCATGAATGGGTCAGATATTTAGTTCATGGCACTGGACGTATTAAAGAGGGTCATGCCAACAAAGGCACCTGCTACCTGATATAGCAATTCGCACTTACGGGACACAATATATTTTTATTATGCTTGCGAGTTAGTTAACCAAGTCGTTGTTTTGGTTTTCCTTTGAGGGTTGATAAGGATTCGTAAGTGTGCTTGGAAAATAAAAAGTCCTTTTACTAGCAACTTTTGATTAAAATACTTTTTTCGGGACTTACAAAGCTGGTAGAACACACAAAGACAAGTAAAGTGGTCTTGTTAGAAATATAGACATCAGAATACTAAATGAGGTACCTTCTTTGTCCCAATGATATTAGAAGAAAGTAGTTACGCTAAGGCGATAAAGTTAATAAGAACTATTGTAAGGCAAATAAGTAGAAGGTTTTTAGTAATTTCTTGCAACGTTTTTACTATATTTGCTTAATAATACACTACTTTTTTCAAAACGCCAAGTCGCAATTCCCAAATCGCATTCTACCTCCCGTATGGCTGTTATTAGGCAAAATACATTATTTACCGCTAGTAAGAACTAGTAAGAGCTTTTTTTGACCTGTTTAAGCCATTCGTCTCTTTATTAAGTGCATGCTCGCACCAGTCACTTCGAAACGCGTCCAAGACATTCCGCCATCTCCTTTTTGGTCTGACTCTGCAGTAGCAAAGAAAGTGACATCAGCAACTTTAATCAAGCGTTAAATTAAATTAACGTCTCTGAGTGCGGTAGTAAGTCAATTTGTGTGAGATTGTCCCCTGATATTTTATTTTATTTATTTTTACTTATGTATATATAAGAGATGAAGTTATCTCGATACTTAGAAATTAAAATATACTTAGTTTATCGCTAATACCTGTAATCCTTAAACACCCAAAAGTTATATAGACTTAGGCTCCCCTTAATTGCGTTCTCAAAAGAATCTGCAACAATTTCGTAAATCGGCAAAGTTGCGAACGGAAGAGCATAAAAAGTTCCAAAGCTCTCGGAAAGCTTGACATCATTTACACATGTCGCGATGTTGATGGAAGAATCTGGCGAAGTTCTGACGAAACCAAAAGTTTAGATATCACTTGAATATTTGTGCTTTTATTACTTGAATTTGTTGTACAGTAAGTATTACGCACAAAGTTTACTATTCTCTTCACGCTACCCTACATTATAGATGGGTTGATTTCGTTATGAGTTTAAGCAGTTGCAAATATTCATATTTTAGGTATATTCAAAAAATCTATTTAGTGTTAAATTTCTGTGATGTTATTGTCCGAGACCGAAATGTATAAGTACAGTCACGAGATTAAATTTGGTACCCACTAAGATGTTAAGGTGTTAAGGTGTTGGACCTAAGGGTCCAAAGTAAATCTGTCATTCTACAACAATAAGGTTGAGTTTCCTAAAAGTTACAAATGACTTGACATCTCTAATGACATTGACGACTTTGAGCATATTTTTCTTGAAATGGGTCACAAATTAACGCTCGTGACCGTATAAGAAGTTAAACTAACTTGTGATGGTTTTTTCGACTTAGATTTCCGTTTCTTAGCTTGTTTTGATTACTCCACCAAAAATAGAATTGAGTACAACAAGATGCTTAGTCATATTTCCTATAGTAACACTGTCTCCAGTCCCCTATTAAATTATGATAATGTAATTTATGATGGCGTCAACACAAATTTAAATAGGACAACTCAACGTCAAACTCTAATTACTGGAGCGATTAGAATAACTCCGTTACTGATAAACCAATAATTATGGGTCATCGAACTTGTTGCGTGCCGCCACTTTCCAGTTCGCTGGAGATGTCTGTGCCAGCACCAGTTAGATAAGCGTTCAGTTTTATCGACATCAATATTCCAAGGGTTTCACACATAACAATAGCTTCTAACATTATGGAATTCACCAAGAATGTCTTGAGATTGTCTTTACTGATGCATCTAAACGAGGAGAGGGTTTCAAATTATAACACTTATCAAATCAATATCGCACGCCCTCTTAAGTTACACCATTACACGAGCCACTGCTCCTATTACTGTTTTAATACACGCCTCAATTATCCCCATTATTCTCGAACATTATCTAGCCATTTGATACACCTAAAATTCCTTCGGCGTGCTGCCATTGTAAATTAGACGAGCGATCAATCATACGTAACGTAACGCAATCGACGCCGCCGTCAATTATAAACTACGGATCACACATTACGAAACACCACACACGATTAATTAAAAGCACTTGATTAAAATCGCCAATCTCACAAAACAAATAATTCTTTATCAGATCTCTACGTCATAACAAACAAATCTCGGTCTAGGTGACATGCGTACTCGGAGCCGCTATCACCGTATCTTATCAAATCAAGTGATTGTGCAAATGAGAACAGTTTATCAAGCGACCGCGTCGACTGCAGCCGGGCTGCTGCGAACTTGGGCCCTACCAGTGCAGTACCGGTAGCACTCTGTTGCAGGCATTCGACCGCCCGACGCCGCTTCGAGTGAACGTCGGAAAGAAAACGACTCACGTAACTATCGTTAGAGTGAATAGCGTACGCGTAGTCGATCGTGACGTGCGATGCACAGGGCCCCGCGTGCTCCGCTACCCTCCCCAGGGCTATGGAGACGCTTCTCGACAGGTTCAAGCGGGAGCAAGGAGGCCTGCGCCGGTCCCGATCCGTGCGAGCGTCCCTACGACTGATAGGCAACCGCCTCCGCTCCAACAAAGATGAGGAACCACCAGATGAAATAGACAAGATCAAACGCAACAGCGTGGTGTTCACAAGTTCTCAAATTTGGACCGAGAAGGAATTCGACGTATACAAAGGCGTCGAAGGGACGTACAAATCGAAAACTCCGACCATGGCGAAAAGGAAACCGGACGCGGTAAAGCAGAGGAGGAAGAGCGGTGACATTGATTTAAGTTTAAAGCCGCACAAACATGGGAAAGTGGAGAAGACCAAGTTCAGTGATTTCTTTTCGAATAAGAAGTTGAAGAGTGCGTCGGCGAAGGAGTTGTTAGTGCCGGAGAAGATACCTCCAAAAGCGGCGGCGATATTGCATATCCATTCCCCGGAGAAAGAAAAGGGGAAGAAAAAGAAAACAATGGTGAAGTCGGAATCTGCAAAAGCGATGCTAGAGGGAGTTCCGTTGCGGCGAGTGCGTCGTGGATCCGAAAGTGACATGTCCTGTGATGAACCCCGTGGGAGAGTGAACAGAGCCTTTGTCTACAGCACTCCACCGAAGGACAGGAAACTACCTAAGTCTCCTTCTGCCTACCTAAGTACGTATCTCACACTCACTTTTATTGCCTAGATTACATCTCGTGATTCCAAATGCAAAACTAAACCTTGCCTAGTATAAAATAGCGAAGAATTTCTAGTTCTTATGACATGTTAACATGTTTTCTATAGTTAAGCCATATGCGCAGGTTACATATATTGTTACACAAACAACTAGTAATATAATAAAACTAATGAGGTTGTGGAAGTTTATTGATGATGGGAAACGTAACCGGCTACATTTAGGGTCTGTGGTATACAGTTAACTTCTAAACTGGTATAGAAAATTCACGACTGGTAGATTAAAATCTAAGCAACGGTGACGGTCCGATTATTTTGTTATTGGTTTAGCTAATAATTGAAACTTGAAAAACGAACTTCCATCTAAAACCACTCTGTTTTTTATAATTGTTCCATGTTGTAGTGTTTTGCCACAATAATAATTGATATTGTGGCATTAAACACGCAGCATTGTTAAATTCCTAACGTTCAACTTTATTTGCATTTCCTACTTTGTTTCTATACAAGGAAAGAGTAATGCTGAAGCGTAACTGAAGCCGTGGACCTCATTCTAAGACATTAATGTCATTTATCAGGTTATTCAGGTGTCATTTCATTAATGACACTTATATAATTATGTCAGGCTTATAAGTTCTATAATCTAATAAATAAATGAAAAGGAGAAATGAGGAAATTTATAATTTTAGTTGTTTTTTAATAAATAACGTATGATTGACTCAACAGATTTAGATAAAATTTGGGACATATACAGTGTTTATGCCGTCAGTAAAGACTGAATAAGTAAGAGTACTTTTAACTCTGGAAAATTTGATAATTCTCAAGAGTATGAAGATTAACAGAAGAAAAACTGATCAATAAAACATAATATAACTGCCAGATTATGCGAAATAGTGCTAGCAAGGCATGTTACTGACAATTTCTTTGCAGATGAAGCATAGCAAAACTTAGTACCTATTTAAAGCAGAAAAATACTATAAACACTGTTCTAACAACTCACGTTCCGTTTATGAATACATGTGCGAATATAAAACAGATAGTATTCAATCAATCGGTAGTGGAATATGCATCATCCTTACACAATGTTCGTTGAAATTAAGTAAGTTTATTACCTAGTGTTGCAAGATCAATAAAATTAACTTTTTTGTTCAGAAATTTACCGCGTTAGTAGTTATTAGTAAGTCGTAACCGGCAATTAAAATTTTCACTTCAAACACTTTCGCGTGTGTTCCGTAGTTTCGCACTAAAGTCGGATAATACTCGTTAAGATGTTCTTTAATAGAATAACGCAATAGAACGCTATCCATTAAATTAAAGGGAATGACTAGACTTTAATGAAACATAACAGAGATGGCGTTGTTGTTAATTTTCAATATGGCAGCTAAGTTTATCGAAAGTGAAACTTCGAACCTAATTGTAAATTTAATCATGAGAGGCTAATTGAAAATTATCGTCTTAAATCTTTTAGAAGTTACTATCTCTTGTGGAAACTCGTGAATATTTTGTAATTTAATAAAATAGTATTTATTTAACCTACCAATATCAAAATTTCTAACTGTATTATAAGTCATAAGGGTTTTTAATTATTAAACTCATCTAGGTATGTTCTTATATAAAGTAAGTACAATAAAGACGGATGCTTTTTAAAAAATGTCGCAATTTTACTCTTTCGCAATAAAATTAAATACTTCTCGTAAAGAAACGCGCGCTTATTTCTCTTCTTTATTAAATTAGAGGCCACTTTGGAGACTAAAAGTTTCTAAGAACGGTTTCGCTGGGAGCTTTTTAACTTATTTAAAATTTCAAGTCTCATTCGCGAAAAATATAATTCAGAAGAAAAACCCTAGAAATTTAACGTCTACTTTACGTAACTACCCAAACTTACCGGCTTAACTTAATTTTCAGTTTAAGAATCGTCTTTATCCTATGTATGGTAAAGATTATATTCCAACAATCGCAACTAACAAATTCAATAAGGTGCTAAAATAAGAACTTTTCTAAGTGAAGTCACACAATATTGCACCTTATTTTCTTTGGATGTTACGTGATATTTGAACACAGAACAGAAAAAACAGTAGAAGTGTCAAGTGGGCGTGTAACGTGTGGCATACTTATGCGGAGTTCCGCGCAACCTACCATACTTTTGCCGCGATCGCTTATTTCGATATTTCGATATTTCTAAAATAGGAAATAAATCCAGAAGCATGCCTTATTGTGCTATTTTGCAGTGTTAAAACGATAGCCGCACCAACAACATTTTCCATGATGGCGTGCTGTTTTTATGATAGTTTGAGTATTGGCGACAACAGGTCTGATACCAAGCGAAGCTCATGCCACTTCCACTGTTTTTTCTATTCCGTGTATTTGAACTACCACCGAGCATAACTCACTTTTCATAGACCCTAAAAAAACATTCCGACCTCCTTATGCATATGAACATAAATTTGGCATGTTTACATAGGATCATCCTACATATCTTGTCCTAAAAAGAGGCACTGCTTGTTTAACGAAAAAGATATCGCAAAATGTTAGTTTCATAATGTTTTTTTTAGTTGCGAGCAATCTCAGAGAACCATCCAAAATACATATGAGTATATTTCACAGTAAAGAGGTTAGATTATTAAGGTAGACCTTATTAGCGAGATGTTACGTTAATATTTAAACGTATCAGAAGCTTAATGGATATTTTGTAATACTGTAAATTAACTGAAGTAACTCAGCTGGTGAAAAAGTAAACATTCAAGATTCATACAGTCACGAGATTAAATTTGGTACCCACCTTAGGTCCAAAGTCAATCTGACATTCTACAACAATAAGGTTGAGTTTCCTGAAAATTACAAATGACTTGACATCTCTCTCTTATGACATTGACGACTTCAAGCATATTTTTCTTGAAATGGGTCCCAAATTAACGCTTGTGACCGTACCTACCAGTTTTACAGCTAATATACAGGAATTTTAAATATTAATTTTATCCTATATTTCGATCTGTTTTTAGAAATCTAGGCATTTAATTTTCTTATTTTTGCCTCAAGTGTTAAATAGTTGAATAAATATTCTTTATTATTTATGACCCGAAAGACATTTAAAGAGCTATTGATCTGTATTTAATTTACTTTAAATAGTCAAGTAGTTCTTCTCGGGCCTTTAGGAGTTTCTGTTACTTATTGCCACTCTCGCGCTAGGGTTGCGTCGATGCGCGTCGCTCAAAACTTAATACGTACACAACCAAACCCCGCCCCGACCACAGATTATATTCAAGTTCCCCGACTAAACCGGCTTGGTCCGTCCTATTGAGTTTGTTTGTGTTGGCTCTCGGTGCGTACGGTCGAGGCACGCACACATGCATGTTGCACTGTATAACTTTGTTTGAAGACGAACTACTGTTTATACTGTGAATATAACTATATAATTTAATAATAGGTTGATTTATCTCAAGGAATTTTGATCAAATTAGGTTAATTCGTCTCAACGTTATAGTTTGATAAGCCTACAGGATTTAGTGATTCCTAAACCTTACCTAAACCTAAACTTGGAACTTCGCTAACTGATACCTGAATCAGATCTCAAGTTGTAATGTAACTTCTAAAGTTTGTTAAGTTGTTAATCTTGAATCGCATAGACGAAAGTTATTATATTTGGATGCCTTCATTAAGTACTCAAACGTTTATCGATAGACTGTAATATCTGAGTCTATATTCTATATTTCAATCGATTGACAAATTACACAGTAAAATAATAACAGTGGCCCTAGACAAAAAGGAAAGTAAGTCTCCTTTGCGTAGAACTTGCTATTTCCAATATTCATAGTAGTTGCCATCCATGTGGCGTTCGTTTTTTTCACCCTGTATATAGATTTCATCACCATGCCAACATTCAATCATGATTACGATAAAATAATGATCATTATTATTATCAGTCATTTTGACTAGTTACACTGAATCAATCACAGACTCACAGTTTTGATGATTTCATCACCTGCTCGTTATCGGGAAACTTCTAGCAAGTCAGAATCATGTCTCAGAATGGTCTTCAGATTATTTGATAAGGTTTGTCACATGTCTAGGTGCTAGGGGTTTTCCTGAAAGCCAACAAACTAAACTCAGCTGAGTCAAATTCTAATTATTGATTATGTAACTAGCGACCCGCCCTCGTTTCGCTTTGGTTCATGTGAGTTTTCTGTAACACTCGTACTAATACATAAAAACCTTCTGTAAAAAAATATCTAACTGATGGTGAAAACGGCATGAAAATCCGTTCAGTAGTTTTTGAGATCATCGCAAACATACAGAGGCGGCGGGGACTTTGTTTTATAATATGTACCTAGTGAATTGGCCACATAAGTGCTCTTGCGTCGGTAATATGTAGTAAAATACTAGAAAGAAAGGAAGTTGCCTCTATTCCCACTAGTTCAGTTGCCCAGTTCAGTTGACTGAACTAGTGGGATTCTTTTTCTCGTTTGTTCAGTTGTGAAATCTTAGTTGGACGAAAGGGGTATATCTTTATAGTGTCGACGGATCTCCGCTTACGCGGAGCTCCTATTTCTGGGTGTTTTTGGCCCTTCGGGCCTGCTGATCATCTAACATAACCTAAACCTACCTCTCTTTTATGATACACATATCGGCCAGGTTCAGTCAACTGAACAAACGAGAAAAAGAATCCCACTAGTTCAGTCAACTGAACTGGACAACTGAACTATTGGGAATAAAGGGAAATTTGAACACTGACATTGCTTCCAAGAAGCACTGCAACTGCAATGTTAGTTTCTAAAAAAATACTCATTATTAGAACGGAAAACCTAGAATAAACATAGACAACATGTTAAGATGCAATATTGAACATAAAATAATACTCACCTTATTATGTAAGTGCGAATTTTCGTTCCTCAACTGTTTCACATGCCAAATTTTCATAAGTGAGTTTATTCAAAAGCGTTATTTTTTTCAGGATTTTTATAAACAAACCTAAACTTAGCCGATACCTAGGTGATATTTAAAAATTCCTGTAAATTTATCAAGTTCAGCAAATACTTAGATAACTTTAGAAAATTTTGCAAATGAAACAGTTGTTGAGAAACAAAAATTCGCATCTGCGATAGGCTACTCCTAAAAGTATTAACTTAATTATTAACTATTCCACCAAACGGTTCACAATTTACTCTTTATTGTAATATCCTAATTGTTCAACAAATTTCACACAAAATACTGGTTTTATACGTACAGAGTTCAGAACACTAAAGTGCTACAAATAAATTATTGTTCCCAAAGCAATTCTCTAACTCAAGGCAAAGTACGCGTTGCGTTAAAATTACTCCACAAAGGCTTATTTCCGATTGGTTAAATTTACTGCCTTGTTACTGCGTGGAAAATCAACCATTTCTCCGGACCGTGGGAAAACTCCGCGTACAAAAACCTTAGACTATAACTTATGGTGTTATTCTGTTAAAACTTTAACTCACAGAAACTACGCCATCAATCTTCTTTAACGAATGCAAAAACCTTTGTTTACGGTCTTCGCGCTTTGGAATCCAAAAACCGGCCAATTGCGAGTCCGATTCGCACACAAAGGGTGATACCGCCGTACAATATTGAGGTTGAGAAAAACACACGTTTTTGTATAGGGTATTTCGCCCTATAATCTTTAACTTTATTTTATTTTTACTACTTATTTGTTAAGTTTTTAAAGTTGTAGGTAATTCATTCTGTAGCTCTGGCTTTCCCACTCTGGGAATACAGGCGTGAAGGTATCCATGTATGTACTATTTGTTATTATACACTTTGTAAAAAAAATAAGTGTTTGAGTACTGAACCCTAAAAAGTACCTACTTATATTATGATTAATGTTTTTCGAAAATTAGGATCAGTTATTCTGTTTTTCGAGTAATAGCGATAGCGAACGAAGGAGATAGCTGAAGTATGTTATGTAAACGAGCCGGAAGACTATTTGCTTCTATTTGTCACTTTCTTTCCTTTAAACCATAACCAGAAAACATAGGTACAGACGAACGCTCACATCGTACTTAGAGTGCCCTAGAAGACGCTTCACGGACAATACCAGAAATTGAACAAAAAAAAATCTATACGAGTATTATTAGGTGTGTTGTAGAAACTCAACGGTGACCATATTTATCGCTAAACAAACGTTTAAACATGTCTCAAACCACGCGTGACGATACGGAAAGAGCGCGATAGAAGAATAACGTTAGTAGAATGTCTATTCTATGCCGCTTACAGAATACACCTCTATTGTAGAAAGACGCAAAGATAATGAGTATATGAACGGGAGAGTTTGTACGCATTAACTGCTCATTATGTGAAATTAAAGTTTCTTACCGGAGAACATGTGTTGCGTAGTTTTATTATGATGGCAACACGCCATTCAATGCCACAAGTGCCTTATCGTGTCGATCTATTATAGAACTGTATAAGTTTGGTATTTATTGAGTTATGAAAGCTCGGAAACATGCCATAAAGTAGTTATAATAATATTTGAAGTTTTTCGTGTGTGGTCAAGTTTTTATGAGCAAATGAGGTGCCTTAAGAGGTACTTTATAAAGATATTACTGTCGTGCGGAGGTGGTTATAGCAAGCAAGTGTGCCACAGATGTACTGTTTATCTTCCTGCTTTCGCCGTTAGCTAAAGGTCTTTAACCACAAGTTTAAAATAAGAGCCTGAATATTAGGCATTAAGCCGCCATTTGTGCTTTTTTGCAATAAATTAATATCGTCGTCACCATAATATCAGCCAGTAGAAGTTTACTGCTATACATATAAACAACTAGAAGACGCCCGCGACTTCGTACGCGTTGAATTAGTTTCCCGCTACTCCCCCTATTTTTTCCCGTTGGTTGGGGGTCGATTTTCAGAAAATCCTTTCTTAGTGCTCACTTACATCATATAAGGAACCCCTGTACCAAATTTCAAGTTTCTAGGTACAGTAGTTTCGGCTGTGCGTTGATATATAAGTCAGGAAGTCACGTTTGCCTTTTATATATATACGATAACGATGAAGGAAAAGAGCGATGGACTCTAATTAGTTATTATTATTTTCTATTTAAATATTAAGGGACAATCTTAAAGTGCAGAAGACGTCTTGCTGCTGATGATGATGATGATGAATTTTAACTTTCCCAAATATTGCATTTACCGAGCCCTGGCTAAACACGAAGAATTCCGTACATTGATTCAACATTTACTTTTCTCTGTTACTCATGTGATGCACAATGACATTGCCGTCGCACTCCCACAGCGACTGTAATAGTACACCATACAGTAAAGGTGCGAAATTCGTCGTCGTCGGAGCTTAAATGCTCAGTTTCATTGGTCCCGCATGCATGTAGCAATCCACTGACGAGTTGTTTTGACATTTTTAAGCCGAGAGCTATTGCAGCGACGCAATGTATCACGAAAAGCATGCGGACTATCGCGCAATAAAACTGAACCTTAAGCTAGGCTATTCGCGTAGTTTCATGCAAAACTCGTGGTAGACATGAAAATAGTCGATTCCTCCACAATTATACTTTACTAGGTACAGTCACCAGCAATAATATATTATTCAACATCGGCCGCAAAAACATCTGACACGTCTTTATTACTAGAGGTACAAGAGCGTGTCAGATATTTTTGAGTGTAATGTTGGATAATATATTATTGCTGGTGACTGTACATTTTAATAATGCAAAAGTAATGTTATTAACTCTCCATTTCCGAAACAAGTCGTTCATTTTTAATCAAACTTAAGCGCAAATTGGTTTATTGCGTTCGGAAGTAATCTGATAAACAAAAGAAACGAAGCAATGTATCAAGCTCGTTTCCCATTTTCACTCCCTCTTCCAACTTGAACTTTATATAATAGCTACTAAAGTTTATTTTGTAACTACATTATTCACTCAAATGCGAGTTTGCTAAAGGATAACCTGTCATGTTGGGACGTTAAATCATTTGTTTACCACGTTTTCGGAACCAACTCGATTCCAATTGTTTCCCCGAGTGTAATTTTGTGATTCACCTCGTTTCCTATTCGGAAATGTATCAAAGAGTCGATTTTCGTAATTTACGTTAAAAAAAATTATTAGAATAGCATGGAATTGAATATAATAAAAATAGATTTATTGACAAAATTTTGCACAATGCATATTTATAACACAAAAAGAAAACAAAATATACAGTATAACAAAGTTTCGAGTATCAAATAGTGTCAAAAAGGGTACCACTCAGCATGATGTCGTGGCGAGGAGGACCTCGACCTACGACGCTGTTTTTCAGTGGCCCCTATTTGAATGACGTCACGAAAACCAGTGAAAAAAAAATACACAAAATTCCAAACAAAACTTAAAAATTTCGAAAAATTCGCTCTGGTTTAAACGAAGTGTTCATTTTAAATGGGTTCAGTTGTTCCAGAGACTACTACAACATACAAACAAACTCAAAGATTTACCCCTTTATAATATCAGTATAGATAGATATAGATTCTACTGTATAGTCGACATGGACTTCAATTAAAAACTAAGACGATATTACATTACGTGTACCTACTTTTTTATGACGACGCGCTGGCCTAGTTGGTAGTGACCCTGCCTACGAAGCTAGCGGTCCTAGGTTCAAATCCCGGTAAGGGCAGATATTTGTGTGATGAGCGCGAATATTTGTTTCTGAGTCATGGATGTTTTCTATGTATTTAAGTATATATTTATCTATATAAGTATGTTTATCGTTGTCCCCATAGTACAAGCCTAGAGCTTAGTTTGGGACTAGGTCAATTGGTGTGACACTGTCCCCTGATATATTTTTATTTATTTATTTAGTACCCATAGTACAAGCCTAGAGCTTAGTTTGGGACTAGGTCAATTGGTGTGATATTGTCCTCCTGAAATTAATTTATTTATTAATTAAAAACCTTTAACATCAAAGCAAAAAAGTATTTTTAAAGGTTGAACTAGGTAGCTATTTTAATAGTTAGGGTAAGTAGGATCTTCACTCAATAAAATAATCGTAATGAATAAATAGATTAACCCATTTTATCCTAGACACAATATCCACCCTCGCCTTTGGCTTTGATGGATAATTGTCTCGGATAAAGTTGCTTATTGCATAATCTACTATTAAGAGAATTGTGAACCTAAATAGTTCCATACAAAGTGCTATAACGATTCTCTACCCTTAAGCGCCAAGTAAGACTGTCAATAAAAATTGCAGAAGTTTATTGCTGTCTTTTTCAAACTTGAAAGTTAGAGTAAGACAGCAGTCAACTTCTGTTTTTTTCATTGCTAGTCTAAGCCTCGCTTTAAACCTAGTCCGATTTTATGTTTTTTTAATATTATTATGAAAAACTGAGGGTGAGGACCATTTAAATTCCATCTTAAATTCTGTTTTGCTAGAAAAAGTTAGGTACAAAATCTTTGTTGGCTTATATCTTGGTTATTTTTATAGCTATTAAAAAAATGATTTTTCACAACTATTTGATAAATCAGCTTTTATTGAAGCTGTGGGAAAAAAACATGAATACTCCCTATTGTTGTAAAAGTGTATCCCAATGACGGCCATTTGATAAACTTTCCTTGTACTTTATCACATAATACACCTTACCTAGCATCATATTAGGCCTATTTATCATGAAATTTTTTCGGCAAATACACTCTATCACAACGTATTTCCCACAATTTCCCAATAATGGCGTCTTCTGAGAAAAGTCATTCGTACAAATCAAAATATCAATCATTATGACGCGTCGAGAATGAGTTGTCGAGAAGTTATTTCATATGCAAATAAAATGAATAATAGTACGAAACAAAGGATATTATTATGTATAATAAATAATGTAATACAGACGATGTTCTTGCTAAATGAGTGATGTATTGTTTTTATATTTACATGTATGAGGAAAAAAACATGTGGCTTTGAGTTAAGTTGTTATCTTTTTACTCTGAATACGCCAAATGATTAGGTTATACCATAACTTGAACTTAAGGGCCCTTACACACTAGCGATTTGTTCGGCAATTTCTCAGTGATTCAACGTGCTCCACGCTCGCCAGTCTCTCCACGAAATCGCTGAGAAATCGCCGGACAAATCGCTAGTGTGTAAGGGCCCTTATGGATAATGGATAGGGTCAACCAGTCTAAAAAAAGTTACATAATTTCATTTAACTACGAAATAAGCATAAGGAAAAAAAAAGTATAATTTTACCAGGCATACGATTCGAACAAATTACATAACACTCATATACATAACGATCATTTTGTTGTTATTATGCATTTCAAGTCAATTTCTTCTTACTAGGTTAGTTAGGTTAGAACTGTGACCACATTAATAGTAATCCAATTCGTTAGAAATGCCTACTTTTTAATCTGTGAATATTATGCTTTAAGAATGTATGCACTTCGTTGTTATGGATAATTATTATTATATCGTTGGTTTATCATAGAGATCGAAATTATGCAATAGGTAAAATTACAATTAGTACATTCTTTTTTTATCTAATTCATTATACAGCCACATTCCAGACGATCGAGTAATAAGTTTACTTACCAAGTATAAATCTAGACCACGCACCGATATGATGCCAGGATGTTAGTCAAACTTGACCAAATTTGGTCTACTCGGTACGTCATTGTTTGTACAGTTGTGTGCGTGTCGTACGAAAAGATCACGCCTACATGCTTCCATTTTATAGCTTCAAGTTTGACGCCGCGGCTCTATAAGCTATATTAAATTGTCAAATTCCATGCCGTCCCAGTTCAGAGTTGAGTCGAGTTGAGTTCAGTCGATAATAGGTCTAGAATGCGGGCACGGGACTAACTGTAGAGATCCATGGGGGGAGTCCTTTATCGAGCAGTGGAAGCTGATATTATTATGATGATGTCGTTAACAACTGTAAACTACTTGTTCTCCTCATAAAAACCTCAAGAGTTTCCCCTCCCCTCTCGCAACCCCCTGACTGACTCTGCTCATGTTCGTACTTTAAAAATGTATTTGCCGTATTAGTCGACTGTTTTTTTTGTAGATTAGATAAACATTGTACCTACTCAAGTTGATATCGAACTAACATAGAATGCCATTTACGAGTCAGTTCACTCTTAGACCCCTTTTCTTTTGGTCAACAACATCAGGACTTTATCTTTTAAAATGAATAGTTGGGAACTACGTAACGAAAACATAATTATTTACTAGAAACTGGGATTCTCACTTCATCATTTTATGTCGCAAATTCGAGTAACTAATTATGGATTTCCATTATCCAATTATTAAACTACGGAAAACGTTTAAAGGAGTTTTGATGAACTTTTCTTAAAATGGTGAATTGTTATTCAATTATGCATTGCGTTACTATTTAACTTTATGACGAACTCATTCTATTCATTCTATTTATTATATTCTATTCCGTATAAATGGTTATTTATGTGACTGGTGCATAATGAGAGGCATTATACACGAGTGTGGTTTTATAAAACGAGCCGTAAGGCGAGTTTCATAATAAGATCACACGAGTGTTTTAATGCCTAATTATGCGTACAGTCGCATACATAACTTTATCTACATACATATCATAAGTTTTCTACAATATGTGAGAAACCTAGTATGCGTCGTTACCCTGCATCTTAATGTACCTGCATCTTAATGTTCACATTAAAGTGCAGGTCACTTTAATGTGAACTCCCACTCCACTCCCAGAACGGGAGTCTGGCTTTTGGCCGAAATATGTTTGGCAAATGTATTCCCAACCGTTTCATTTGCTAACCCATTTTTTCCGGTAACTGTAAATATTTCAGGATTTATTTCAGTACCATCGTGTAGATCCCTATAGGTTAGATTATTATTATTATTATATTACATTGATTAGGTTACACAAAACAAACCGGGTTGGCAAATGAAACGGTTGGGAAACGATACATTTGGCAAACATATTTCGCCGGAACAAAGGTAACCCCTATTATGTTTTTACTCTAGAAATTATCATGATGAATAATTTAAAAAACAATTTTAACGGCCATAATTACCAGACAATTATGATATCATGTTACATAACCTACAACAATGAACGCATGGGAAGACTAAAATACAATGTAACGCACATTAGTTACGAAATCCACGAAATTACAAGGAAAGTCGAGACATTGACCTTTCACCGCACGAGCGTTGATGACATGCCATTTTTATTACACTTTCTTCGATCATTATAAATCATTTAGGGCCCATAACCTAAAAACGTATGAACATGTGACACGCCTTGTTCATAGTGGGCAGTGAATATATGAACATATTTAGCACCGACTTCATTTATTTCAATATAATTCGGACCCCAACTCGAGCCCTGGGCAACGAATGATTTGAATTAATGTACCGCTAACCGCTAAGCGTCTATCCGGAAGATCTAAGTGCGGTAACGGAATTTGGCAAATTACGCTTAACGTAAGGCTTGCGTCAGATGTTACGTGTAATAAGAACCCTGCGTCAGTCCAATAGGGTTTAAATTAAGTTGTAGATTTACATAATTTACAGGCTATAGGGTCTAATGATATTGTGTTTAAGTTAGCTTTACTAAGATTAATGTGGTGGGTGAAACTATCAAGATTGCTTAGTCTTAGGATGCTTAGGATTTTACAGTTTCATATGCAAGAATTTTGCTGTTTTTAAAGATAAAAGGTACAGTCACCAGCAATAATGTATTATCCAACATTGCACTAGAAAATATCTGACACGCTCAACGCCTCAGTAATAAAGACGTGTCTGATATTTTTAAACTTATTGTTGGTGATTGTGCTAGTCACAGAACAGAAAAATCAGTAGAAGTGTCAAGTGGGCGTGTAAACGTGTGGCATAGTTATGCGGAGTTCCGCATAACCTACCATACATTTGCCGCAATCGCTTATTGCAATATTTCGATATTTCGATATTTGTAAAATAGGAAATAAATCCAGAAGCATGCCTTATTGTGCTATTTTGGAGCGTAAAAACGATAGCTGCACCAAAAACATTTTCTATGGTGGCGTGTTGTTTCTATGATAGTTTGAGTATTGGCGACAACAGGTCTATTACTAAGCGAAGCTCATGCCACTTCCACTGTTTTTTCTATTCCGTGGTGCTAGTCAATGCATAACGCTAAGTGAGCGATTTTCGAAAATAGACACAATATTAAGGATTGACGTATGGTTATGACAGATCACGTCGATCGTTTATGTCAACTCCATACTTTTCGAGTCGATAGAAAACAGAAATGTTTGCATCTTGGCTATGCTTTGTTGTAATCTTTTCCAAATTAAAAACTATCACTGAGCAACTATATATTTTTTTGTCCACACAGTAAAAATGAAATGAACTAAATAATCTGTTTTGTTTCGTTCTGTCCATTTTATTATTTAGGAAGCCTTATAAATAATAAACTAAATCCATAAATTTATTCATTATAAATATTAAAACTGTTAAAACCACAAGGCATTGTATTTAAGTTAGCGTGTTACTAGATGACCTTAAATGCAGATACTCAGTAATCAGCAATCTTTGAATCTCATGCAATGTATTTATCTAAATAACTCCATAATACTGACTGAATTCTAACCTATTTTCTAAAACTAGACCAAACTCCTTACTTAGTCCCTAGCGCGGCTAAAAATAGCTGCCATTTTTAAAAACCTTCAGCGCTAACCCAATTTGAGAGGCAAATTGAACTTGCACTCAACTCAACCTAGTTAGCTACCTTAGATGGCACTTTCCCACAGGCTCTAGTTGACGATCGAGATAGTGCACACAATGCCTGAGGTGGCCTGAGAGCGTGCAACCTCAGTTGCAGCCATGATACTGCAATGGAGTGACATGCTAGACTTCCTTTCTTGCGGTCAGTTAAAAAAATAACTAGAGTTCGTTTTTTGATTGCGCGCGGTGACAGTTCTATTTTTGAATTGTTTTTTTTTTTATTGAAAGTGTTAGTGGCCAGTTCTTTATTTTTGTGTGGTTTGGAAGTGTGTGGTCATTGGATTTGGATGTTGCCAGTATTCTGTTTTTGTCTCACGTGGTAATTAGTGTCAAACTCTTTCGTCTGCGTATCGCGTTGTCATTCAAAAGTTGGTTTTCATGTAAAAACTTATTAAAAACTCTAGAAATAGTGCTACAATTATTTTCTCTAGCAATAGTTAATTTTTTATACAAAATTACTTAAGGGCTGCCTCGTGAATAAAATTTTCAGATCGATAGTAGCATCCCTATATTTTTTTACTCTTATTTACATAAAGCTGATGTCTTTTGTTTAAGTTTTTTCATGTCAAAGTTGTGTAAAGGATCGACCGTAGGTTTTTGTACAGTGTCTGCGAAAGGCCGGACATTGACATAGGTTACTTTGATCTCGGAACTTGGAAGTTGGAAAACCCTTTTTTATATTAATTCTTCCCATCAGATAATAATAAATCAATGCACTAAAAAATAATGTTTTGATTACGACATCGAATGAAATATCATTTATTTATCTGTATCGATAAACTTATCTACTTATCTAACTCATAAATGGACTTCCACGTCTAAATGACAGTTTAAATAAAAAGAACCATTCGATGACTAACGGTTACGTGCATTCTTTTTTCTAGTATTGTTTTAGTAACTAGCAATTTTAATTAGAGAAACGTTAAACGTAAACGCCACTATAGTTCGTTCAATCTAGGGTGATTCTTTTGACAGTAGTTTATAATTTACTATACTCAAAAGCAAGAGGAAAATAATTAGTGTAGTTACTGACAGTTGTCACAAAGTTTGTATCAATAAGTTTCAAGTTTAAAAAAAATACAGGTTTACCCAGTAGTAAGGCTACGTGAAAAAGGAGTAAGGGATAAGTTCGCCTTCGTACATTTTTATTATCATCATTGTATTGTTTTAGCACAATAAAGTGTTGACATACATACATAAATAAAAACTAGTCACAGAAATTTTCCTAAAGTGACCAGACTATAGGTCAAACTTTTCATAATTTTATCGTATTTCAAACTGACCTTTTTCCCAAATTTCAACCCTAACTATATTTTGGTACTGAATACAATAACGTCATATTTGGAGCTATGTCCTTTCTGCAAATTATCGTTGCGATTGCCCGATTACCGCGATCCCGTTCCGCGAGTCGTTTCCGCCAATCGATAGCGATTCATCACTGTTGCTTTCATAGTTTTTTATCGATAATGGGCTCGAGTCGGGTTACGTGCGCCACGCGATGTATCGATTGGATCGATACGCGGTCCGATGTGTCACGGACGCTGTGAAGACACGTGCGGTGTAACTGTGAACTTCATTCAGCTATATTAGCTACTATAGTATACAAGAATAGAATATCTATATAAATACAGGGTGCCATCGGATACGTAATCAGAAACCACTTTTTCAGACCTGGTAATTGATGGTCATAACAACGTAATAGGAGTTACTTGAAATAAACGTTCTTTTTTTTGTTAATTTTATTCTTCAATTATGTCACTAATTCACTAAATCATGGTTACCCTAATTATTTCATGAAAACCTCTTTGGTTTTCATTCGGAAAGTTTATTATTCTGATACTTTTAAAAATAAAATGACAATGTCACTGTAAGTCACTCTTAGTAAACAATTATCGCATGTGGAAAAAGTGTATATTTAACTATATTTGCATCTCTTTCTTGATAGTAGGGTGACCATGCTGTTTGAAGGTCATAATTTAATTTTAAAGATTACATGATTAAAATTAAATAATGCAACTATCGACCTGCATTCCTGTGTTACTGTAATCTCAATTTAATGCTTAATTAAGTATTGTCACTTCTGATTACGTCTCCGATGGCACCCTGTATATCAACGCACAGCCGAAACTACTGTACCTAGAAACTTGAAATTTGGTATAGGGGTTCCTTTTATGATGTAAGTGAGCACTAAGAAAGGATTTTCCGAAAATCGAACCCCCAACGGGAAGAAATGGGGGGAGTAGCGGGAAACTAATTCTACGCGTACGAAGTCGCGGGCGTCCTCTAGTAATAGATAAAACATTTTTCACCTTAATAAGTATACCTAGGACATGAAAATACAACAAAATCACATAAAATATGAAACAAAATTCAAAGTTCTTAATATTTATTAAGAACTTTGAATTTATAAATGTTCGACAAATAATTTAATGTCACTTAGGGCTGATTTTTCAATATCCAGATAACACTATCCGTCAAGTAAATTGTAGCTCTGTCCTTATCTTCCTTATGACAAAGAAAAGGACAGAGCTACAATTTACCTGACAGTCAGTGTTATCTGGAGATAGAAAAATCAGCCCTTTATTTTTTAATAGTTTATTTTTTATCATAAAAACTGAAGTATATTTTTGCATATGACAATTTATTGCTAATGTAAGAAAATTCAAACACGAAATGAATAGTTAATCTAATTAAGCCTAGGCATACCTAGCTTCAAATCTCGGGCAAACATTTTGATGAATAAGCACCAACATCCATGCTGGTGGAATCACTCAGGTACCAAAGGCAGCTTTAATAGTTGAGCCACTATAGAACCCTGTCATAATGACAGCGTCAACTCACAAGAAAGAAATTACGTCAAAATTAATCATTAAGTTTTATGACAAGGCTCAACCATAAAAGTTCTTGATAGTACAGTCAGCTGCAGAAAAATGTAACCCCCTTTGCTAGGAAACTTGTATGCAGGGGGGGGTTACTTTTCTCTGCAGCTGACTGTACAATTAAAGAAAATAATGAAATTAATCCTTTGGGAAACCTTTTAGGTGATTTCAGTCTACAGGGTGTCACATTTTCAATAACTTTTACTTTAGGATCTGATAAAGTAGATCAGACTTTGTAAGCCCATGCACTATTTTTTAGATTTTGGCAATTAAAAAAAACCCAATTTCATTAAAATAAAATCAAGATGGTTTTTCTTGACCTTTACAAGTTTTTGGTTCAAAAGCTGTGAAAAACTGACAAGTCAAGCAGTATAAGAGACAGGGACGTGTGACTCCTATACTGCCCTTCTAAATAAAAGGATTCATGTGCAATTTGATAGTCAAAGCAAATTGAACCCTGTGGCTTAAGAAATAAGGTCACTAATACATTCACGATTCTATGAGACATACGCCCTTTCTTTTCGTAAGGGCAGTATTACTCTATTCCTTTCTCTGTCTGAAACTTTGGCACTGTATGAAGTTCAAGGTTAGGTTAGTTACTAATCTCAGTTCTAGTTTTCTAGTATTGTTGTTTATGGTACAGTGGGGAAGGAAGAGGAAATACCTAGTTTGTATGTTTTGCGGTTGTCACACATTGTTTATTATGTTTGTTTTGACGCTGTGGTAGATAAATGTAATGGTTGTATGGTAATACAACATATCTGTAACAATATTAATAATATAGAAATTAAAGTAGCTAAGAAAACCAAACAGAACAACATTTATAAATTTTAATATGGCGGCTTTATTTGTGACAAATCATATGCGTAAGCGTTTTGCGCTTTAAATTATGAGTTTCCTGAATTTCAACATACTACGTTTAGTAATAGTTTTCGTTCTGAAAATTATATCAGTTATACAGCGTGTTTGAAAATTGATGATTGTACAATAACTTTTTACTAATACCTACCGTAAATTATCCCAAAAGTTTGAGTTTATCAATTTGACCCTTAAAAGTATGACTGAATTTTTTTTTGTCCCTATAATGTTCCGTTACTCGTAAAAATGCTGATTCTAGGTTATATTTTTTTGTTTTATGTATCGTAGGATGCATCTTACATATTATATATATTATATTATATTATAGCGTCTTTAGGACTTAATCTTTTTTTTGCTTAGTTATCTATACATTTTGTTGAAATATCTATCGTATATAGAGATATTTGTCACTGCCTATTGCATACATTACCACATTTACCACACGAACAATAATGGGAACCCCCACTGTGTTTTACGGGACTGCTTTCTTTTAGTTTACTTGCGCAATGCGTTACGTGCGGTTTCGACGTAATATTAGCACCATTGTCAATTAATTAATTGAACAATTAATTAGACTGTAACTTGTTATTGTTTCTGTAAATAATAATTTAATATTTGCAAATCGTATAGTCTTAAATATCACGTAACAAATGTATAAAAACAAAAGACATTTTTCAAAATGAGGTTACAATAACAAAACATAATGAAAAGAATAAACCCTCAACTTACCTATCATGCTAATCATTAGTTCAAATAAGGTAATTTTTGCCTTTTTATTACTAACCTATCTTAGACGTAGTAATTTTTAGACGTAGTAAAAACCACTTGTTTAAAATGACGCAATAAGTCCCAGAATGCGTAATGGACATTGAACTGCTGATTGTCAATCAGCAGTATTTTTTTGTAGTTTTTATATAATAAAATGAAATGAAAAATAAGTTTCTGAGCATAAAAATGTCTTTACCTAAATACATTTATTTTTTTATTACGGCCAAAATGGTCTCCGCTCATCTTTATGCCTCTCAATGTCGTAGTAGTAGAAAATAATACTTATGTACTTTATTTTATGTGAAATAAACGTTTCATCGTCTATAATACAGCGTGTTTATATAATATAGGTTTGTTACGGCACAAAATTACCTAAATAACTGATATTACAATAGGTCACATAAACATGTAAGTACAGTTTTAAAAATATTTTAAGAATAATTAACCAACGTATATCGTAGTTACCGCCGCATTATCGCGTGATCCTCTCGATTAAGCTTAAATTGAAACATGCTCACTATGCGTCCGATAATCTCTATTAATAAATATTTATGACCATAATAAAACCACCATTATAATAATTGATTGACATATGAGAGTATTTCGCAACTCACGCATCAGTACTTAAACCTTTTTATTTTAATTTCTAAAGTATCTAGTTAGTTTTAAATAAATCGAAGATTTTTATAATTACGTAAGTTTTCTATCACTATATTACAACAGCGTTATTTGTACATAAACACGCTTACAAAAACGTTCAGAAGTCGTAGTATCTTAAAAGTATGTAAATTTGATTTGTTTACATTTAACAAGCATGTTGATCGTGTTTTATCATATCAGCTTTTGTTTAAACATTTTTTTTCCATACGCTGTATATTATTACTGAATTCAAACTCATACAACATGTCAATTAATGGCTATTAATTAAGTTTCTAGATAAAAAAAAGGATAAAAGATGTTTATTCAGTAAGCAGGCCACACCGGCACTTTTACACGCCAAAAATCTACCAGCACTTCGCAAGAGACCACTGCTGAGAAGAAACGCCGCAAGAAACTCAACAGTCAGTCGTTTTTCAAAGACAAACATATGCTTTATCTTTCTCACAAATCACATTTTCCTTTAACAGAAAGGGACGAAGCTACGTAAAATGCTATGTACAGGGTGTTCAAAGTCTATATTCAAAAGCCAAACAAAACTCGCTTCCAGAAATTGGCGCTAACAATTCAAACTAATTAAGGAACTTTAAACTCATAATTTTATGCAACGTTGCGAATGTAGCTCGATTTAATGTTGGATGTTCTATAAAATTAAACTAAGTATTTAACTGTCCGTAAATTTGTAGATATTCGTCGTTTTAATTAAAAGCTCCAAGCTCCAAATAGTTAAGAATCTCTTTGGTAGTTTATATCTGCTCTTTTTGCAGCGGTAAAAAGTTTAAATTCTCTTCTATTTCCGTAATAAAATAGTATTCTAAATAATTTATAAACTTTTGTTAACTATGTACACATTTCATATAAATCGTGGAAGTTTAATACGAATTGACCCTAAGTTTGAAATGTTTGAATCAATCAACACGTTAAAAGACCATAACACGTATTTTATCTAGAATAAATACATAGCCTTTTCCTTTTGGCAAAACCCGTTTATTGTAAGCCTTGTTTCCTTCCGCCTCCGAATTGGCTTAACATCAATGTCAAGGCGTTGTGATACTTTTGATGTGCGATCGGCTAATCGTGATGTATAGGGTGCTCCAAATAAGGCCATTCGATGCAACCTCGTGCGGAGGACGTTTGGATATTTCATATGTATACTCGGATGGAATAAATTGCAATATTCAATCATTCATAGTTTTATTTATCGCACAAACGTTTAATAAAATGTGGTGAATAAGGTGTAATTGTGCTACAAGCCGTGTCTAAAGGTACTGACAGACGTGCTCATTACTAGCACGAAAGCATGCTTTTATTGAGCAAGTGCTCAATAAAAGCATGCTTTTGTGCCATTGCATGGTGCGACACACGTGCTACTAATGAACACTTGCTCAATAAAAGCATGCTTTCGTGCTAGTAATGAGCACGTCTGTCAGTACCTTTAAGCATGAAGATTTAAGCAATGCAATGAGTATCACGTGGTCGTGGAAATCTTTGTAATGACTCTTAAATAACTCCGTGCTGTTGATCGTAGAAGTCACAATTAAAGACCTATTTTAGGATAATCAATAAAGACTTGTAATTATTTACTTTTTACGCTTCTTTGTAATTAGCAATTAACATACACTTTTGTCCCTTTCCTTCTGGCAAAAACAACAAATTATGAAAATCCGGTCTTTTGTTAATATTCATTGAATTCGCTGATTTCTTCAAGAAGGACATTCTGATGATAAAAGACTTTTTAATTGAGTTTAAATTAGTAGGTCAATAACATTACTTAACTGTCAGTTAGTAGCTTTAATATTTAACTTCGATGGTTTTTCAGGTCTTTAACTTAAATATAAGTCTGATTATACACATTAACATACAATCCGTCTGACATTGACTCGACACGCATGTCGTGTAGGAAGCCTTTTAGTCGTGAATTCGTGGGCGTGATTATAGGACTTAGTAAACCTCTTTGTCGCTATGATCGGCCATTTTATATAGAATATTATACAGTTTTTGTTAAGTGGTTTTGCATCGATTTTTTATGATTTATTTTGTTTTTATGTTTTAGTTATTTTGAACACGTTTAGTCAAAATTCTAAACTATAAAATGATTTGGCATCAAAATGTCCAAACGTGTTTTTTTTTCTTTTATGATTTTAACCCACCCTTTTCCCCTATAGAGCTGCAGTACGGCGCGCTGCTCGAGGGGTGCGGGGGGGAGCTGCCCTCGCTCAGTGCGTGCGCGCCGCTCCCCCCTCCCCTCGACAAGGCCTCGCGCCGCCAGCAAAAGGATGCGCGGGCGCAGCAGGACAGGGTCGCCCAAGTTAACATACATTTACACGGTATTTTTTGTTTGTTTTTGGTGATGGGTTGTTAATTTAACTTAGTTTTGTTTTTTCTACTAACATGATTATAGAGTGACAGGAAAGCGGTGGTTTTCAGTAGTGTCATTCTGTACCTAACCAACCAACGCCAGGTTTAAAATCAACCTGTATGCTAATTCTACCCTTCCGCTTTCTTTTTTGATATACTTTTATGTAGCTTGACTAAAATATTAACCATAACCTTATTGTTATTTTATGTAATTTCACATTATGTTTTATGTATTTAATCTGGTAACATTATTCAAATTAAACCCAATTCCGAATATGGGGTGCGAATCATCCTTGAGAAAGCTTTGCCCGACCAACAGAAGTACGATATGCAATCCCGGTTTTCCCGAAACCGATTTTGTGTGGGCTGGTCCTGAATGTCCCGAAAATCCCGGTTCTGCTCCATACATAAAATAGTTATAATCATGTAGCTGCAAGTTCTAAGCAGATGGATGCGGGACCACAACATGACATTGTCTCTCAAGTTAACATACACTCACACTGTATTCTTTATGTCTTTACTTTTTAGGAGGTGGTGGATATGGCTTGCAATAAATGCAATTAGTTACAAAAAAATTTAGAGTTAAGGAACTACTAACAATAATTGAGTTATAATTTTCTATTGTGTTGTCTAATGTCTATGCTATTGTATTCTATTAGCTTAAGATAATTTGTTATATTTTATATGACTGACATTAGCTATAAAAAGTAACCAAGAAACTGCTATCTGCAAGTTAGTGTTAATGTGTAAAATAAAAATCAGCCTATATATTTCTGACTGAACAAGAACGCGATATATAGGGTGATTTTTAATTTTACACCGTATAATTCCTTTTATGAATTAATAATTTGTTGGTTACGATTTGAATTTGTTTATAATTTTTATTCTCAATATTAGAACTGATTTTAGTTGGCCTATGCCTTATAAATAGGCATCTAAACAATTTTGGAAATACTATATTCAAAATCATATCTTACAATATCGTTCTAAAAGCTAGTCAATCTTTGTGGGTTATCAGGACAACGGTTCATGGACCATTTAGGGTACAAAATATAATGTTCGTTGACTTAAGCTGTTTGTTTGTTGCAGCACTGTTTGCGGCTGTCGAACATGGATACCTCGACAAGGCCAGAAACATCCTGGAGTCGACCGATGTGGATGTCAACAGGTAATAATTATATTTAAACAACATTAAAGCGAAAAAAATTCGTCGGTCTTAGGCAGGATTCGAACCTACATCTCCTCTGGCTCTCCGGGCCGATGCAGGCGCATTACCAATTATGCCACCAAGACCCTACTTAACATCCACGAAATTAGTAATCGCTTGCTTTTCATACTCTGAGGGTATGGGTAATTTTTTCGCTTTAATGTAGTTTAGAATTTCGTAAACAGACGTTTCTGTTAAATTTAAAAATCTTTAGGTAATATATTTATCAAATTTTTAATCTGTCTTTTATACCAGGATAAAATATTAAGGTCTCTTTAAGGTGTTATTACAAAAACTTAAACAACCGTTTAATATACTTGTTTAGTAAACGTTTATCCATAGAAAACTGTGACTTTTAGACATGTCTAAGGCGTGTCTAAGTTTGACCGTGACTAACCTAACCTAACTTGACTTGAAGTGACTATCTAAACAACGTAAAAGGCCATGCCAGGATAAGCTAACTGAATCTGCCCCCAGCGAGTTTTGGCTTGTAATCTTTTTTGATGATGTGGCTTTCTATTTGTAACAAGTATGCAAAATTTCAGACCCCCTAAAATTTCTAGTTTTTTGTTAGACATGTCTAAAGAGACAGTTTTCTATGAATTGACGTTTAAACGACAAAAATACAAAAATAGCAATTGTCATCTAAGCTTCTAACATTTGTTTTTTTTCCCGTCGGTACGCTTTTGAATATCGTGTCATCTTCTTTTTGACACTTTTTTTAAAATTAACGTTTCACCTCAATTTTCTACTAGTTATAATGAAATTTCGGTCGTCTTGACTTGTAAACAGTCCAGGATTATTGTAAATTATATAACAATAATCCTGGACTTCAACGATTCAGATACGCGATTCTCTTAACTCGCTTTACAACACGACTAACGAATTACAAACCGGCGAATTTAAGTGGTCCCGTCAGAGCCTTTAAACAACATTTTAGGACGTACATTGTCAATTAGGTAGCTTCAAACGACCGTTCGAAGTAGTTTTTAAGAAAATAACAAAAACTACTGAGTTAAGCGCGTATTAGACTGGCAATAAAAAATGCAGAAGTTGATTTCTGGGGCTCTACTTTGAAATCAGCAATTCGAACTTCGGATCGCCCCGTCACTTTCTTGCGAATTAGTGACGCGTCGAGAGCAAAAGGGATAGCAATAGACGAAGTTTGAATTACGGATTTCAAAGTAGAGCCTCTGTCTTACTTTATCTTCGGTCGAAAGCAAGAACTTAAAAGTTAGAGTAAGGCCGCGGTCAACTTCTAACTGCAACTTTTATTGCTAGTCTAAGGGCCTGTTTCACAATCGATAAGTAAATGTATGTGCCAGTTAATGTTAGCTCTCTCCTTGTCTATGGTCAAGTGTAAGAAAAGGAAAGGGCTAAATTTATGTGTCAGATATGCTTTACTTGACGATTGTGAAACAGGCCCTAAACCTCGCTGAAGATTAAACATCACTTGCGACTGTCATATATTTATTCATGTTTACTCACACATATGCAAACGTAAACCAGAAGCGATTGTTATATTATATCACATTCAATAACAAGAAGTCCTTGATGTTTTCTATTTATAATTTGCTGAACACATTGCACTATCTCGCCGTTTGTTTGCTGTTCTAGTTTTTGACGCACGTGTGTTATTTATGTGAATTCGCGTTTTCTAACGCACTGTCACCCGTATTCACAAACGTCACTATGAGGTCTCACAGTGCTCACGAACGCACAGGGTGGTTTAAATCGTCTCATAAACAATAGGTCGGTCAAAAAGGACCAATCACAAAGCCGTATTGAACGCAGTACGTTTACTCAGTGAACTTAAGTTTTGTTTGTGAATACGGTTGTGTCTTTTTGTTTCATTAACAATTTTAGGAATTAGATTTAAAGATTAGATTCCCAAAATCACAACTTTCAATTTGGTATTCTATTTTTTTTAAATATTTTGTTACTAAAGCAAAAATTTATATACATAGGTAAATATAGTCTGCTAAATAAGTGGTCTATCTAAAAGTTTATCCTTACAGCATAGTATGTAAGGATAAACTTTTAGATAGACCATTTATTTAGCGGACTGTATCAATGTCCATTAAAACTTAAGTTCCGCGTACTCAATAAGTAAGTAAGAGTTATCCAACAAAGAAACACATTATGCAAACAAAATAGAAATCAGTAATGCAATGAAATAATTATTAGGTATTAACTAATGCATGAACCAAATAAGCCTGAATATAGTCACGTTTCTGTACGTTTTTACCTCGTTATTTAACATAACGTAAAATAATATGTTATTTTTAGAGATTTTTGCAATATCTGTATATCGTGTTCACATGTAATGTTTGACGATGAGGTATCAGGATGTTTGCGATTCAATCGCGAATCAACGGCTGAATTCATTTGGATGTAATTTGAGTATTAAAGTACAAGGACATTAGGTACGCCGACTAAGTCGCAAGCAAAAAATAGATCGTCAAAAACAATATGGCTTAGAGTTTAGATAACTTAAATCAAAGGTCCTGCAGTTTACTGAGAATCGATCACTCCAAAGTTACATTCGAAAAAGAACGTGAAACGTAATCGTAATTTTTTAACTTCGGAATCGGTTATGACTTATGACGATCCTTTTCGGTGATTATTTTCTACTTTGAAACTTATGGTGAAACTATAGAAAACATAACCCATCGAGAGACGCCAACATTTTCACAGACACTATTCCAAATTTCGAAAACATTATCACTAAACGAGCCCCTGAGTCCAATCTGGACTCCAAACTCTCAAGAAGCCCCTAGGGTCCAAGAGGGTTAAGTGAAAAAGGATAAAGGCCTGAATAACTTATGGGGCACTCTAGGATTTAAAGGTCAATTTATGTGTGCTTAAATCTTCTTCAAGTGCAATTGAGGGCTTGAGTAAATCTATTGTATTTTAATTATGTTTAATCTTATTATTGCTTAAGCGTTGACTAGCAAATGTGTTGACATTTTGCGTTACGCTCAATGATTTTTATTTAAGGCTTTATCCAAAGATTCTGTGGATAAAAGATTTAAAGGACGACGGCATTAAAATTTTAATAAGTTTAAAACCATTGAAACATACATATACTACAAATGTTACGTAGATCTTTGCATAGGGTAGGGCAATAGTTAATTTGTATTCTCATTTTTACAGTCGCTTTTTAGATCACCCTGTAACTATCTTAGGTATTCAAATCATTCTTAAACTGAGAACCTTGTTTGAAGTCGGTTAAAAATGGTATTTGGAAGGTTTATTAAACGTGCAATTGCAATGTATTCGTGGTTGTGTATCATTGAGTGGTATTGTAGCGTCCATGTATAGGTACTTGTTATCATGTCAAGTGACTCTCAACCAGAGCCTCCATTCCACATTGTCTTTACCCCTATTGTTTTCCTAATAATAGCTATTACTGACTTGACAATTACAATCTTGTCAATTACATTGGGGAATCAATAAAAATATTAATTCATGTGAGAATTAGTACGGATATAAAAATACAGGGTGAGCAATTAAAATGGGTAGGTAAATTCAAATTCAAATTCAAATTATTTATTGCATATCACATTTACAGGCTAATCAAGATGGAACATTATACACTGGTATCTATGTGACACCCTGCAAGGGTACAGCAATATCAGAGGGCTATTTGAATATATTTATACATTACTAATTAAAAGAAAAAGAATATGTACAAATTCACAAACTCGGCTCAGGTAGAGGCAACTCAGTAGAAAAAATTAGAAAACTACAGAGCTCCATTCCCGATTAATCCCTATGTTGATTTTAACCGACTTCTTAAAAGGAGGAGGCTCTTAAAATTTGCGCTCTTATATTTAATTTGTAAATACAGTTTTTCCTTTTCCAAAATCTAGACTTTGTTTCCTACAGATTATCCTAACTCTTATAGTTTTCAAATTCCTCGTACTGACCCATTTTAATTGCTCACCCTGTACGGTCGGCTTTATAAGTTTAGTAGCTACATACTGTAGTGCTTTGTCACAATTGTAACTTTAGCGCCAGAGTTGAACTTTTTTTTATTTTTTTTCCTGCTTCATTTGCAATCAGACCAAGGACTATAAACAAATCTTCTCTGTGAGCTTATTGTCATTGGAGATCTGAAGTCCAGTGACTGCAGATTCTTCATTATTATCTCTAGCAAGCAATAGGGGTCGCCTCGTCAGACGACTTAGACATTGTTCCTTTAACAGGTTCTGGGCGAATTCATTGTAGTGCCTATACAGCCTCTAGTTTTATTGTGGGCATTTACTACTCATCGATATTTTTTTTGAACTGCTGCTGGTCTAGTACTTCTGGCTGCGTCTATATCGCGTGTCAAATTTGGATAAAGCATCCGTCACTTTCGTACTTATTTACGTGTCAGAAGTTAACGGATGACTTATCCAAACTTTGTCACGCGATAAACGCAGTCATAAACTTTGAAAGGCGTTAAAGGAACGAGGTACAAAAGTGTGCAGTTTATAAAGCCGAGTGTAGGATGAGCTTATTTTAAACATCTGTCATCTCTGCAGCCTCAACCCCGACGGGCTGTCGCCGCTGGACGTGGCGGTCCTCGCCAACAACCGGCAGCTGGCCAAGATGCTCATGGAGTTCGGAGGCAAGGAGGGCACGCAGTGTGAGTACCTCAAACGATCATAGAAAAAAAAAGCTTAACACAGTAATCGGTACAAGTCGACAAACGTAAAAAGAGCCATGAGCAACCTGCCTGTGCAGTGAGCAAATTACGGACCAGATTGGTGGGGGCGACGTGGGGAGAGTAAACGGCTCCGCTTTGCTGCCGCGCTATTGGTTTGTCAGTAGACAAGATTCGCAAACATATCCCCTCCAACAGCCGCTCGGAGCTCTTTTTACATGTGTCGACCTGAAAACATCTGCGATCTCAACTAGAAATCTATCAAACTCACAATTTACACAATTGACATATTTTTTTGATGTCGTAGTCATCGTTATTGGGCATTGTTTCGCGGAAAACTGCCAACGCCGTAAACAAGTGCATTGAGATCGCCCAAAAAGCCACCACGGTGCGTGTCTTGTGGCATGCTTCTTGCATCGTTATGCATTTGTTTGTTCTCGGTCGCCGCTCGTCGCTACGGACGTGGCCAAGCTATAACCCGAGCCTAGTGTCAAGTGAAGGTCAAAATTAAACCACATTTAACGCTTCGTATTCCTATGGACGGACGCGGTGGCGGCGCGTTAAAGGTTAATGAATTTAGAGATTTTTGTCACTAGTATCTGAGTCTGTATGAATTAGGGAAGAAAAACACCCTGTATATCCCTTGTATATCCCCAAGGGTTCGTTTCGTTTCACATTTATTAATCGAATTGAAAAACGTCTTAAAAAAACATCTAATTAAAAAATCTTAAAATAAAATTAAAAATATCCTTTATTAAAGTCGCAGTCAATAGAACTTGTGAACGACGTAAACAAATTAGTTCTGTTTATATCTGTGTATCTCAAATATTCACCAAGCGTGTTTTTATTACAAATTACGTATAATGAATAGTAATTTCATCTTAAACTTATATGAAAATAATGATCTAGTGTATAAATCATTGCAAAGACCTCGCTTGATCTTTAAAAGTAAGTACGTGATTATCGAGTAATCATGGTGAATTGGTTCGTTTGGTTTTGTTTACATCTTTTGCAAGTTCTATTGACGGCGACTTTACATGAGAGCTCTGAATTGTCTTGACAGAATGTTTTTTTAATTCTAAATAAATATTTTTATTATTAATGACTGTCCAAATTTAAGCCTCACTGCTTCAGCCATTTCAGAGAAAAATGACCTTGACAGACAGACGGAAAAAAAAAATTGACATCTTTATAAGGGTGTTATTTGTCGGTATTTGGTACAGTCGGCCTTATAAGAAGCTGCACACTTTTGTACCTTGTCGCTTTAACGCCTTTGACAGATTAGTGCAGCAGTTCAAACATGACGTTAAAGTGACAAAACACTAAAGTGTGCAGCTTCTTATAAGGCCGACCGTACGAAACCCTAAAAACACTCATAACACGCCCATTTCTCAATTTACGTAAACCTGTTTTTCAATGGCTCCGTTAATACCATAGCGAAAACGATTTACAAAAAAGTAAAAATCAGTTCCCGTTAAAGCTATTTCCGCTTTCTGGCTGTATGAGCATCTTTGTTCAAACCAGGTAAAAGAAAAAAAAACCGTTCTATCCAGCCAGCTTATGTTGAACGATTTCGAACTCTCAATCTACGAGTATTACAACAAAGTAGAGGTATAAAGTAAGCTGGGGTTCGTATGGAAATTAAAATAATGAGAGCTTAGGTTTAGCTTCGGTCTCCTAAATGCGGTAGTTGGATGAATATATACTGCGTTTTAATATGTTGGTACTTATGTGTGTATTGGTTTTTCATCCAATGTTTATATTCAGATTCAAGACTTATGCTTTTGATTTATTTAATAAAAACTTGAACTCTTAGGTTTTTTAAGTATAACTTACTTGATCTAAAATGAGACTAGTGGCAGCGTAGATTCTCGTTGAATCAACAATATTCAACGAATTTTCATCAATCTCCTGTCACTGTCGTTGTAAAATAACAAATAAGACATCAATGAATTCACTTTGAAATGATAGAATTATTAAACTGTTGCCAGGCGAAAAACTAGACCGTTTATTTCGTGTCCTTTTACAGTATTACAATATAAATACTCGTCAATAATGTACAAGCTGTATTTATTATTTATTACACATTATGTAAGATATTCAGTGTTACATAATTTGTAAACCATATTATCATTATGTACCATAAACAGGATAAAGTCTGTTTAATATGCAGTTATCCGGAAATATAATGCGTAAAACAAGATCCGAAATATGCCTATACTAATTTTTTGCTAATTAAATCGTATTTTGTAAATACTGTTACTAAATACTTTGAATGCGGTATAGTCCGCTACTGTTTATCCAATTTTAGACTTTACTCTTTTAAACCAGAAGAGTACTATTCCCATGATTATAATGGATCACTTGGTATGTAATTTACCGAGATCCTTCGTATGCTAATGATATTTCCGTTCCGCAACCGGTGGATTTAATCAAATGCATATCATTGCTGACATCACTTTCCTACGATTCAAACTGCGTAGAATTTTAATTCAATTCAATTCATTTATTTCATAAACGATTCGTTAATTGTGTTTGAACATAATTCTTTTAAAAACTAATACGTTGAAACAGTCATCCAATCAGGTGACTTTTTTGTGGTCCAGGGGCATCAAAGTAACTAAAGCAATGCTATATTTTCCAAGCCGGACTGTTAAGAGGCCACATTATGCTGCCAAGCCCACACAAGAATGAAAACGGATGGCTTTATGTGCTTCCGCGCGAAAATAAGGTTCTATGGTGGATCAACATTTAAAGTCTTTGATGGTACAGGCAGAGACATTCGTGGTCGTCCATTTGAGAAAATTTTGGCTTATTCGTTGCAGCTACCAAATCCTACAGCACTCAGGTCGTTACGCGTCGAACGCGCAAACGAATATCACCCTAAGCTGGGTCCACATTTGTATCATTTCATCGTATCGTATCTCCGTCGCGTTGCACCGACGCGTATCAAGATCGCTAGTGTGGACGCAAAAACAGCGCGATCATGCGGCGCGCCGTATCTGATCGCTCGGGATCGATGTTGACACGCGTTTATTATATACTTACCCCGCACACTCGCGATCGGATACGCGTATCAAGATCGGTAAGTATGGACGTGTTTTGATACTGTATCACGATACGAAGTTATGATTTGATACGCGATACGCCGTGATCGCTCTCGAGGCGGTTTTTCCCCGATCATCAAAGGGGATACGGCTAGCGTCCACACTTTATGATACGGCATTATGATACGATACGCTGCTACGCTACGGTTAGTATGGATTATGGACGCATTTTTTCACGCGACGATGGTAGTGATACGGTGTGCCCAAAGTGAGCGTCCATACTTAGGATACGCGAGCTCGATACGATACGCGTGACCCAGCTCTAGAGATGGTCGACCGGGAATACCCCTGACTGTACATCGTCGTGTATCACCGTCCCCGCATCGCGTGTGCGCAATCATTTAAACTTTTAACGTTTTAAGAATCCGGTAAAGCCAAAACTATTCCTAGTGGATATTTGACACATCCTCATTCGTTTGTTGCGTGTACCATATTTCCGGAAATCACACGTCTTAACCACGCGTTTGCATGATTTTTCCGTTTAGACGCTATAAAAACGTAATTACTTTACTTCTTTACATTTTTCGTACACGACACCAGTTATTTTTCTATGAAATTCATGAGCAGTAGAAGCATCCGAATAATTTTCTATTACTCGCGGAGCGTCAGACACATATTTCGCTTTCATACCGACGCTACTAAAGCGGGGTGCGGAGCAGATTTCGCGCTAATTAAAAACTGTTGGCCCGGTCTGTCGGGACATACAAGCCTGCAAAAGGTGGAAAATTAACGATGTTGCTATACTGCTATGTAGGTATGATCCTAAAAAAAACCCGTGCCGCCATCTTGAATTAAATGTGTCAAAATATGATATTCTTTTAAAAGCGCTTCATCGCTTCAACGATTGGTTCTATATAACAATAGGTGCCCATGGAAATTTTGTACACCACAACTTTTTGAAATTGTTTTGTTGACATGTTTAATTAAGTATTCCAGGTAAAAAGTAACAAAAATATTTACAACATTAATTCAACTCTATTTTAATCTTGTTTGTTTATGTAGCCATTTTATCCCCGTTACTTGAAACCATTGTTCAATTTCCGTAGACCCTGTTTTATCTGACGATTGTATTTTTTTAATTTAAGTATTTTCTTTTAATTACATTAATAAGAATAAGAATAAGAATGTTTATTTGCAGGAATGTAGTGAAATGATACAGGTGGAAAACATTAGATGTGCGTACATTCTACTTAAAAAAGCATGCAAAATTTGTATCTTATAGCTAAATACGTTTGAAAAGTAGATTATTTTAAATTAGATTATCGAAACTTACTTATTTAGACATTATATAAAATTATTCAATATTAGAGTTCAGATAGTCATTAACACTATAATAACATTTTTCTAAAAGGAATTTGCGTATTTTGGTTTTAAATTCAGGCACGTCAGATAGTTTTATACAATTTGGTAAGTTATTAAATAATTTAATAGTCATATACAGAACATTTTTCCGAGCACAAGAGGTCCTAAAATGACAAGGATAAGTTAAAATTAGATCATTTGCTCTACGAGACCTCGAATTTGATGCCCTAATCTTAAAAAAGCTCATATTGTTTTTAACAAATAGACAAATCTCATAGATGTATAACGAAGGTAACGTCATTATTCCTAACTTTCGAAAGAGCGGTTGGCAGGAGTCCGTTTGCTGAGCTCCGCAGACGGCCCTGACGCATTTCTTTTGCAGTCGAAATACGTTTAGGATATTACTGCAATTACCCCACAGTATTAAACCATATCGCATAGTCGACATTACATGCCCATTAAAAGCCAGAAGAGCAGATTTTTGAGACGATAATTGCGAAAGTCGCCGTAGGGCAAATACAAATCTGCTTAATTTAGCTATTAAAAACTCAGTATGCTCTTTCCAACTTGTGTGACTGTCAAGAATTAAACCTAAGAAGCGAATTGTTGTAACCCGATCAATTGTATTACCGTCATATTTTAAATCTATATTTATAGGGTTTCCTTGCTGTGCATGGAACTCCATGAATTTTGTTTTTGAGAGGTTGACTTTCAAGTTATTATTTTTTAACCATAAATTGACTTCACCAAATACTGTATTAGCTGTACTTTCATAATTTTGTAAGTCACTCCCTTTTACGATTATAGAACAGTCATCTGCGAAAAGGGTTACTTTGGCTTTACAAATAGAGGGTAAGTCGTTAATATAAACGAGGAATAGCAATGGCCCTAGTACGCTCCCCTGGGGGACACCGAAAGCGGAGATTCGATAATCTGACCTATAATTTATCAAAGATTTTGTTTTTGCATCATATTTAGAGATCTCTGTACATTGAATTCGTTGGCTCAAATATGTTTTTAACCAATCATAACAGTTACCTCTGATTCCATAACGATATAATTTTCCTAGTAGAATGCTGTGTGATACACGGTCAAAAGCCTTTGACATGTCCATAAAAATGGCTAGGACTGGAATTTTATTATCTCTACAGTTTAGAATATCCTTTATTAGATCAAATATAGCTAACGCGGTAGATTTATTTTTCCGAAATCCAAATTGATTTTCTACTAGAAGTTTATGTTTTTCTAAAAAATCGATCAGTCTTTTGTAAATAATTTTCTCATAAACTTTGGATATCCCCGAAATAAGAGCTATAGGTCTATAGTTGAGAGGATCAGTCTGTTCTCCTTTTTTAAATATAGGTTTAGTTACAGTAATTTTTAATTTTTCAGGGAACACACCGTCACTCATTGATAGGTTGATGAGATGGCTAAGAGGAAAAGAAAGTATTTTAGCATTTTCTTTTAAGATCACTATAGGCAGTTCATCGTATCCAGTGGCTCGAGAGTTTCTTAGTCCCATGATAACTCTAAAGACTTCATCTGGATAAGTTGGATGTAGGTATATCGTTGCATTAAGATTTTCTTTCTCATGTTGAAATGCGGTATTTGTGTTAAAGTTACGATCATCGATAGTAGTAAATTGGTCATTTAGTTTATTTGCTATTTCGTTGGTGTCAGTGCATACCTGACCGTTAAAAATCATTTTGTCTGTGAACTGTTTGGGTTGACGATTGCAAAGATGGCTGTTTATTATTGTCCAAGTTGCTTTTACGACATTGTCAGCTTTGTTTATGAAATTGTGATTTTGCAGTCTATGGGATCTTCTAATGCATTTTTTTAGTAATACCGAGTATTTTTTATATTTTTCTTTATTAATTATGTTAGATGAATGTAAGTATTTATAGAATAATTTTCTTTTATTGATTGTAGCTCTTTTAATTCCTTTTGTTATCCATTTTGGTTTGAATATTGTTTTAATCTTCACCTTGGTTAGAGGAAAGCATAGTTTAAAGAATAGAGTTATAAGATCGTGAAAGTCATTGAAAGCAGCATTTGAACTGGTACAGGATAAAATATCCGAGAATGATAGGTTATTGATAGCGTCTTTAAATTTGTCACGATTTTCAAGTGATAAATCTCTTTTCCATTCATACCAGTGATTCACACTCTCAAGAGGCTTAATTGGCACTGAGATTGTTTGAGCAGTGTGGTCAGAGAGATTAAGATCGTGAACTTTACATTCACACTTTGTATTAAAATTTGTGGCAATGTTGTCTATACACGTTTTAGAGCGGGCAGTTATTCGTGTAGGTAATTCAATTTGTAATTTAAAGTTATAATTCATTAGAATTCTTTCAAATTCATTATTAACAGCATTGGCTTTTAATCGATCTATATTTAGATCACCACAGAGTATTATTCGCTTAGATTGTTTTTGACGATAAGTAAGAGAATGCAATAATTTATGCAGTTTTTCAAAAAATAGGTTTAAATCGGAACCAGGTATTCTGTATAAGCAAACTGTTGTTATGTTTAGGAAAGGGATTGTAACACCACAACACTCGAATATTTTTTCAGCACATAAGTCTTTTATCCACTGCAGATTGTTAAATTCCATATCATCACGTAATAAGATACAAATACCACCCCTATCAGATTTTTTCCGGCAATAGCTTGCGGCCATTTTGTAACCTTTTACTATCATATTAGATTCGTTATCAGCTTTTATGAAATGTTCAGATAAACAAATTGCACTAATGCGGTAACCATTGTAACAGAAGTTCTGAATCGCTAACTCAATATGATCTAGTTTACCTAGTGCCCCTGCAATATTCTGGTGCATGATGTTAAAGCTATGTTTACTTCCGAAAGGAATTAGAGTTGCTGGGAAACTGCTTTGATTCATCCAGGGTCGGCGAACCACGAGTAAATTGAAGGGGCGGATTCGAAACACCTGAATTATTTTGATTTATATTTCTGCTTCTACCATTGGACAAAGTCCTCTCATTAAGTATTTTAAAATAATATGGAATAGTTCCAACTTTGTGCTGTAAATTTACATCTGACGTTTTGTTATTCACGTATAAGCTTTTGTCACATAAGGCATCAATTTCGATGTTCAATCGAGAACACAGGGTCATATTTTTCTTAGAGTGTATAAATGTACAATTTTTGAATTGCTTGCTCAGCAATTTTAGTTTGGTATTAAGCATTGTTGTGTTTAGATGACGATTATTTGTGGCCCCGAGAACAAATGATTTCAAGTGACTATGTTTGTTTAAAGAAATGGATAGTTCAGTATACAATTTATAGGGGTCAGTGTCATTTGTACCAACAGAAAGTACCAATATATCATTAACATTCAAAGATTGAGAATTACAGTACTCCAATATTGGTGTACATTTAGCATAGGGCATGACATATCCAGTAGTAGAGTAATTATTCTTCTTAGTGTATCCTCTAATTTTATTTATTCTTGCAGCAAGGCCTTTAACCCGTTGATCACCAATAATGCCAATTTGTTGAGATTCTGAGTCGGTAGCAATTTCTTCTTTTGAACATAATTTATTTGTATAATAAGATGTCATAATAGGAGTTTCGGTGGGCGTAGTTGCTTTGGTAACTTCTTGCGTGTGGGGGGAATTTTCAGATTTCTCATCTAGCAGATTAACTGCCGAAATGATAGCTTGAGGGCTTTGCACGGTAGCAGAACTGACCTTGTCAGTTAAATAAATAGGTACTTGTGTTGTTCTGCTGACGGCCGGAGCATCCTCCTTAGTTAGTTTCTTGCTGACCAAAGTATTTACCGAATTAGATTTAGTTTGTTTGACCCTTTTCTTTGTGCTACTTTGATTTGACATAGGTGAACAAGGACCCGTATTTCTGACTGTTTTATACAACTGTACAGCTTTTTGACATTGTAGTAGATCTTCCTTTAATTTTGTATTTTCCAGTGTCAAGTTTTCTATTTCCATGTGAGCCCCGTCCAGCTCCATGGTTAATTGGTCTAGCTTAAGACGAAGGTCAATTATTTGTTCACTTTCATCATAGGATAATATAGGTAAACTTCTCGTTGAACTGTGAAGTATTGAAGTATTATCGGCGTCGCAGTCCTCATAATCGGTATCAGTAACTTCCGTGCTGAGGTTTGTGATCGAGCGATATTTATTCTTTATGCGGTAAGTTATGTTTGGAGAGTCCATGATTTAGTTTCTGAAGTAGTCAAATAGTCAATATCTAGGGTAATGTTGATTTTTTCTTTAAATAATTCCTTTCATTTATATATTTTCCGTTTTATAAAATGTAACGCATAAAAAAACAACACCAAAAAAGAAAAAAAAAGAAAAAAGTTTTCTTCACCGGCGGGGATTCGAACCCAGATCTTCAGCGCTCGCATCTGTTTAGTCCGGTCTCCTCACGATTGGGCCAAGGAGGCGAATAATATTCTTGACGAAATAAGGCGTATGTTGACTCGCAACCTCTATACCGTTCTCTCAGCCGCAACATGAAGGTTCAAAATCGTATGTGCTAGCTAGTACGTACCGCACGGCGACAGGGGATGAATCATAGATGCTATCTCACCGCGGGTTGTCGTAGGTCAGTTCTCCGGACGGTTGGGATCAATTTTGAATTTGTTTTGATTGATATTATTAGTAATAATCAATCGATTTACGCACTGTAAACACTATTTCACAGAGGATTTTACACTCTACAAATTGGTATAAATTTTAACCATAACTATGGATTTTTTGCAATTTTTTTCAATTTTTAACGGAGAGACGTTAAGCACAGAGTCTTTACTGTTCGGCGGTCGCTGACCTTCCCTTTGCTGTTGGTCTTGTAAATAAATAGATAAAAAAATGCCACTAACTATCTTTGCACCAAATTTTACGTATACCAAACGTTCAGGCGTTGAATCGTAAAACAAATAAACAACCAGACTTGGTTAATTTTCCGCCTTTTTCTAGCAAAATACCTGCAAGCTGGTCTATGTATAGGTAGGTACCCAACATTACCAACTTTAAGGTTAAGGTTATCGTCATTATCAAAGTCAATTAAAACGTAAGGTACACAAGCAAAGTTTCATCAAAATACATACCAAACAAATTACTCTTCAAAGTATTCAATTCCAAGCGCCCAGGCTTGAAATATTCAGCAACAGACCAGCACTAATGATCCTAAGGGCCCTTAAAGTTCATCGAATCATCCCGCTTAATGAATGTAAGTGTGATGAATTATTCAATTCTCGACGCAATGAAGAGATTAGTAGCGGCTGTTCATTAGATACAGGACTAGAGGATAACTGGCTACAGAAGAGCTATTTTGTTCATCATCAGTAGAATCAAGCCCAAAACAGCGAGTCGATTCTTGATTATCGAACACTTCATTCGAAATCGAACGTGCACGATTAAATCGTAATAATTAGAGTTTGGGGTTGGTTGTTGTGTTTCTTGCGACTAGTCAAGATGAAGTTTGCGATTTCGAATCGAATCTATAAATTTTGAATCGATAGAAAACAGAAACGTTTGCTGCGTTTGCGTCTTGGGTGGTGGGTTGGTTGCCTGGCCGCGTCGTTGTGTTGTGGACGTTGTAGCACTGAAGTTTTGGTATTGATTGAAAAACTATCTACACAAAATAAAGTCAGAATTATTTACTTTACAAGTATATATTATAGTGTTTTCAATTCACAGAACTCCGCGCCAGTTCTTAATTAAATACATAATTACCAAGGGACAATGTCACATAAACCGAACCAATTTTACATGTAGGTAATGCTCGTTAACGCGCTACGCCAATTCAAGTTTCGGAGCGAGCTGTCATGAATTACAACCCTGGGGACACCTTAACTAAAATATCGATGTTTTTTTGGAATTTAAATTTGATGAATTTTCATTTTTCCGCGAGCTATTTTACTTGTATGAAAATAACTTAATTACTGACGTAAAAATTCCAAATGATCGAAATTCGGGATATCGATCAATCGGAACTATGGCTCTTGGGAATTATGTTATGTACAGTCACCCAATAAAAATGTCGAGCATACTTAGAACCTTGTCATTGTAAATGTCATTGTCATTGTCATGTGTGTCATTTGATGTTCTGTTTGAAGTTTACTGTGACATCGCACTAAAGTGCTTAACATTTTGGTTGGGGTACTGTACAACATGATACCTAAATTGAACCTAGACCTAGCCTACTGTTCCTTGGTTTCCCCGAACTGTCTCGGTCCACCGCATAGCGCACAGAATCCATTGTTTCGATGGTTTAAGGGCTTCTTATCGTTCTACCCGTTACGGCCATTGTGGAATATATTAATGAGTAATATTAAAATTGGAAACACTAATGACGAATCCTCGGCTTTCAAATTTTCCGCCATGAATGTGATTAGTTAGATTCCCGCTACTCTGCCCATTTCTTCCCGTTGGGGGTCGATTTTCGGAAAATCCTTTCTTAGTGCTCACTTACATCATGAAAGGAACTCCTGTACCAAATTTCAAGTTTCTAGGTACAGTAGTTTCGGCTGTGCGTTGATATATAAGACAGTCAGGTTTGCCTTTTATATATATAAACTAGAGGACGCCCGCGACTTCGTACGCGTAGAATTAGTTTCCCGCTACTCCCCCCATTTCTTCCTGTTGGGGGTCGATTTTCGGAAAATCCTTGCTTAGTGCTCACTTACATCATGAAAGGAACCCCTGTACCAAATTTATGTATATACACACACACACATATATATATATATATATATATATATATATATATATATGTGTGTGTGTGTATATATATATATATAAATATATATAATTGCTGTTGCCGGGTTAGAATAGTGCCACTCCATGTCTTCCCGTGGATGTCGTAAGAGGCGACTAAGGGAATAAAGGCTTGTAGTACTGTTAGGCTTGCAACCTGTCACTAATACGCTGTTAAACATCTTACCTGATTGTGCAAAATCTGGTTTCAGAATTATCGACAAGTTTTTAGAGTTGTACCCCACTCTGGGATTACAGTCGTGAAGGCATGTATGTGTGTATGTCTGTAAATTAATTGCTTTAACTCCTCTTAAGGTGTATTTCGCCAACGTCAAGTTATTTATACACGTTCCCATATGGATATCACACGCGAGGACAATTTGTTCGGTAAAGAGTATTTTACTTTGTGGAGTAAAGAGAAGCTCCTGTTGTTAGCTCCGCGCGCTTGTGTGAAGTCCTAGTTTTCTATTTCTATTTCATTCCCGTTTGTTATAAGATCTATACATTTTATAAATTATCTTTTGCACGTGATTCCGGAACATGGAAGTCGTTTACCGCTATTCCTTCCAGAACTGTCTGATTTTATAAGATACTTACATTGTTTGTCTAGACTATCTACTTATACAGGACGATTCACAAGAGCTGGCACGAATGGATTGAACGAAAGTAATATCACCTATCATTGTGTGAGTGCCGTCCTTTGAACCGATGGTCAAATTTCAAACTGAAAACCTGTTATCATTTTATATACTTGTATACTTTCGTTCACTCATTCAATCCATTCGTGCCAGCTCTTGTGAATCGACCTGTACACTATCTCTAAACCATGTTTAACTTTTTTTACGTCAGTTGTGGATCAGTAAAGACTGAACAACTTAACTAACAAACACACACATTAATAAGATTTTTTTCTGAAAATTTTATAATCTAATGTTACAAGATTTTATCATCATCATCATCATAAACTCACGCCTTCATTCCCAGAGCAGAGCCACAGACCAACAACTCCAAAAACTTGTTGATAATTCTGTGACCACAGTTTGCACAACCAGGCTAAGATGTTATCCAGTGTATTAGTGACAGGTTGCAAACCCATCGCCTAACAGCACTACACAGCCTTTAGTCCCTTAGTCGTCTCTTACGACATCCACGGGAAGACATGGAGTGGCAACATTCTAAACCCGGCACCACACAGCACAAGATTTTAATATGCAATATTTGCAATAACGGAAATTAATTACGCACTTAAAATCGTTATGTATAACTTAATACTCATAGCAAATTCTATATTATTCGTATATGAAGAACGTCGCATTTTCAATACACGGTTAATGATAGATGTGTCATAGTACCGGTGGCAGATCAGCTGATAGTGGGTTATTGGCCAGATAGAAATGAGCGTGCCTATCGAGGATTATCAAATCAATCTCTACTTGTTTTTGGCCCAATTGAAATAAGTATTTTTCTATCGCTATCAATTGAATACGGTTTTTTTATCTATTATTTTTTATATAAAGCTCGCCGCTATTTGACGCGGTTTGTATAGATGGTAGTGGACCTGATTACAAAGTTATTTGCATCGGGTTTGATTCGCGATAATGGCAAACTATTTTCTGTTTATCTTCACTGACATAATAGTGCAAACACTGCTGCTTCGCGATATGAAGGGGCTTCTAAATGGGCTATATTTTCACTGCAATATGTGGCCGGCAACTATTGGTGAGAGGGCTCTTACTCGTATGTTAGAAAAAGACACCAATAATTGCCGGTCATATATTGCAGTGAAAATATGGCCCGTTTAGAAGCCACTTAAGGAATAAGAAAAATATTGACACAAACATGTATGGAATTGATTCCCTTACACACGATACGAGGATCTATGTATCATTAATTATGATTTACTTTGTGCATAACCCAATTTAACGTTGACCCTTGGTCACGCATCAACGGAACGAAACCGCAGATCTACTTATCCTGGTGCCTCTCAAACCTATCCAGCACAAATAGAGCTACAAATCCAAACTGTAACTACGATGTAATAGGTCAACATAAATAGGTTGTGTGGAATAATACTAAGCGGATAAAATTACTTGTTTGGCCCGTTAGCCCGCCATTTTGGATTTGATGGGCGATTCCAATTGATTTGTCGATGTATTTCGGGAATCGTTCTGCTGATTGAATGAGGGTAGTTTGTGTTATTCACAATTTACGGGCATTGTGCTTTTTCCATACAGTAATTTGACGAAATTGGTTGTGGTTACATTGAGTTGCTTATAGTTCAAGATAGTATTATACTTCAGGTAAGACGTACCTACATATTTCTATACATATAAGTAATTATGTAGGTATTCTCGTGTCACAGTGTTTGTAACTAATATAAATCGTCAGGTAAGGTGAGGGCTCACAGAAAAACTTATTTAAAACGAGCAAGAGTTTAATCTTATTAAATTCGTTACAAAATTTCGCAACCGACTGTTTTCAGTTCGATCAAAATGTCCTTTTATATCTTCGGTAGATGGCAGCACTTAAACACTTAATTATAACATTAAAATCAAGAACATGTTGAAAATATTGAAGAAATAGTCACAGCATCATTTAAATATTCTAATACTAATAAACAATCATGTAGAAATTAACACACTATGCAATACATTACATTTCAAATAATATTAAGTACTTAGTAAACAATCAAAATGGCAACTTATTAGTACTGTGACATACAATGGTGTTCAGTATTTACGAAAATAGTTAACAACTCGGCCATCCTCAAGAACAACGGGTCCTCCCGTTGATACTTAACTTTACAAAGTATCGACTTATAAGTAATATCTTTAGACATGTAAAAAAAAAGAATAATTAGAATGATGGTTTTACAATGTTTTAACATTCAAGGAAACATTTATCACATAACAATGATAACTATATTAACCTACTATGCTATACAGAACAGAACAATAGTTTTATACGATGTATTAGCATTAAATAAAACAGTTATAAACTAAGTACCAAATGTAACTTTATGAATCTTTATCTTAGCATTATGTCTTGTCATCTTGTGATCATTACTATAAGCATTAAGTGTCAACATTTTAACCCTACCTCAGCGGCGTTATTAGGCCAGCCATGACATTGCTTAATAATTACTGCTTGACTCGAGTAATTTCTAACTGAGGTAAATCAATTGACCTTGACCCTGATCCTTGACACGATCAAATCACAATGTATCATATACTTAGCTCAGTGGCATCTTTGCCGGCCATGACATTGCCCAGGGTTAGTACATGGAAAACAACTAACCAACAACTGAGCAACATTATTGTGTCTAAATTACTATACATATGCGACGTAGACAGTTTCGCCATAAACTTTATTAGGTAGGTAAGTACTTATTCTTTATTAAATTGGTCATGTCACTCTACGTCATCCTCCGTTTTGTTTCCGTCACTATCACTACTTGAAATATCGTCATTAGCGCTAGTGAAGATAAGCCATGGAAAAATCTTATCAGCTGAAAAAATACCTTCATACCCCTTTCCTTTACGTGTTAAAGGCGTATCTTCGATAACGTACCTGTCGTTTGGTAACACTCTTTTTATACGGTATGGTCCCCTAATCTTTGGTTCTAATTTCCTAGATTGCCCTTCTAAGCTAGGAATAGCTCGTAAAACTCTTACTAAATCTCCCTCTTTAAACTTTTTATCATTAGATGTATGTGCATCATGTCGGATTTTTACCTTTATTTGTTGTTCGTCAATAAGACGCTTTGCCTCTTGCCTAACTTCTGCTAAGTCAGTATTAATCACGCCGTTTCCTACATCATCTATAACTTGATTTAGAATGCCTTCGCACGGACTAATAACCCTGCGACCGAATAATAACTCAGTAGGAGTTTTCTTTGTGGCCGCGTGCATAGTGGTGTTGATACCTAACTGAACATCAGGCAGGTAGTCATCCCACGTGCCTTTGGACTTTTCGTGCGTCATTGCACCTAATGCAGCTAAAATGGTACGATTGTACCGCTCAACTTGTCCATTAGCACGTGGGGTTGCTACCGCATTATAAACATGTTTAATCCCAACGCTTTTAACGTATTCTTTAAATTTCTGACCTGTAAAACTAGTACCCTGGTCGGTAATGAGTCTGGTAGGAGTGCCAAAATAGCTGATATGGTCTTTGAATACTCGGACGCTGGTTGTACTTTTAGTATTTCGTACCGCTGTCAGATTAACAAATTTCGTAAATGAGTCTACGATCACTAAAATATAAGAATTTCCCCGTTTGCTCTTATTAAAAGGCCCTAAGTGGTCAGCGTGCACGGTGTGAAAAGGGATCTCAATCTTCTCTATCGGGTGTAACGGTATGGTTTGAGTGCCACCGGGTAACTTGTGGTGTGCGCACTCTAAGCATCCGCTAACGTATTTTTTGACAAATCGTCGCATTTTAGGGAACCAATACTTCGCGCGGATTCGTTCTAGCGTCTTATCGAAGCCGAAGTGGCCAACATTGTCATGATTGTTTCGTAAAATTTGCCAGCGTGCGGCCTTTGGCACTACCCAGCGTAAAACGTCAGGACTAATTATGCGGTATACTTTACCATTTTTTAAGTTATAGTTTTTGATAATATCGACTACTTTAACCGACTCCGAATCCATAAGTATGCCTTTAATGTTTTTAATTTCATCGTCGTTATCTTGTACCGTCGCGATCCAGTCCTCCGAATCGACTGAGAGAATGTCTATTACGCGGTCGCGGTCACTGCTGTCGGAGATAGCATGGCGACTCAGCGCATCGACATGAGCCATTCGCTCACCCGGCCTGTACTCTATCGTGCAATCGAATTCCTGAAATTGAATCCACCATCGAGCGATTCTGGGCACAAGGTCCCGCTTGGTAAGTGTAGTGCGTAGTGCACTGCAGTCCGTTAATATAGTAAAGTGCTTCCCTAGTAAATAAACACGAAATTTATTCAATGAGGAAATAACGGCTAACGTCTCCAGTTCAAAAGAATGAAGTTTCTGTTCATCTTGTGAGGTTTGACGGCTGTAATAAGCAACTGGTTGGAACAGTCCAGCCTCATTCTTTTGAACCAAGATACCAGCGACGCCCATTTTACTCGCGTCCGTATGAAGCTGTGTTTCTGCTTCAGGATTATATAATGCAAGAACCGGGCGCTTAACAAGATTATCTCTAAGAGAGTTAAATGAAGCCTGTTCCTCCTCCGTCCATCGCCACTGAGTATCCTTTTTAAGAAGGGACGTTAGAGGTTTTGCGAGTATTGCAAAGCCTTTTACGAATCTTCTAAAAAAACTGGCTATGCCTAAAAACCTACGCACATCATGGGGGTTCTTGGGTACTGGGAAATTAGAGACTGATTCGGTTTTTTGAAAACCAGGTCGAATACCTTCGGAACTGATTTCGAACCCTAAATAATCTAATTTGTCATAGCAAAAATTACATTTGTTAAGCTTTAGAGTTAATCCTCCTTTCAGCAATAAGTCGAGAACTTCCTTTAACCTGCTCAGGCTTTCATCGAAAGAACGGGCCGGAATTAAGACGTCGTCCATGTAGACTAAGGCATATTTTACCCTAGCCTCATTTAAGATTTTGTTAATTGTCCTCTGAAAGGTAGATGGAGCGTTAACTAGCCCGAACGGCATACGATTATATTCGTATTGACCGTCGGGCGTAACAAATGCAGTTTTACTGCGAGACTCCTCGGCTATTGGGATTTGATAGTAGCCAGAGGCTAGATCCAACGAAATAAAGATACTGTTACCGGCAAGGAGGTCTAGTTGGTCTTCTATTCGTGGCAAAGGAAAGTGTTCTTTGACCGTTTTGTTATTTAATTGACGGTAGTCAACGCAGAGACGTTTTTCCCCGGTTTTCTTTTGAACTAGAACAATTGGGCTTGCATATGGGGAACTAGAGTCTCGAATAATACCGCTATCAAGCATTTCTTGCACCATAGAGCGGACCTGCTGCCTATCTGGAGCCGAGAGGCGGTATGGCCGGTAGACAACCGGTTCGTTGTCTTTCAGATGAATCACCATCTCTGTGGCGGATGTGAACCCAAGGTCGTGTAAACCCGTAGAAAAACACATTTGATACTGATTTATCAAATTAACTAATTTTTGTTTTTGTTCAGCTGTTATGTTTCCACAGTTAAATTGTGATTCATTTGAAATATCTATGCTTAGTACCTCTAAATTATCTATAGTATCGACCACAGCCTGCGCCCGTGTTATCAAACTATTCTGGACTAATATAATATCACTATGTGACAAATTTTGGGTTATTAACCTGCCATTTCCGTTTATGAATTCGTATTCACCAGGCAGTAAAAAATACAGCTGGTCGGGACGACCCCTTACAGTACCATGAACGTAAACCCTACCGGTGTAATTATTCTCAGTGAACACTTCTATAAGGGTAGTCCCTATAGATGTAAGAGTTGTTTCCTTAGCTAATTTTAAACAAAATTTCGATGGCTCGATTATTACGTGGCGTTTCACAATTAAATCACTACTAGTCTTGATTATTCTTATCGTGGGCCGTTCTGTATAAGTGTGTCCTAAGAGTACCGGGTAATTAATCATATGATCATCAACAATAAGAATTTCCACGTCATTTTCAATAATACCTTGTACATCTACGGTTACATGAGTGCGCCCTAAAGGAGTATATGAAATATTTCCTAAACCCCTAAGTACGGGCGAGTCTACCTCCTGCCACTCTAACCCTAGGGAATGAGCATCGGACAATCGAACCAATGTGCAGTCGCTGCCAAGATCAACGTGTGACATAACGGTCTTTCCGTTTATTTTTATGGGGATTTTATATTTATTAGTACTTGAAACGTCTGTTGCAACTTCCATGATAGTTTGTGTCTTTTCAGCCACTGCACCTTGATTGGCTCTTGTACAATTCTCTGCTAAATGACCGCGCCATAAGCATTTTGTACATTTTACCGTAGGTTTTGGGCACCGATAAAAGGTATGACCTGCTTCGTTGCAGTTGAAACAATTTACTTTGCTAAATTTATCATCTTTCTTAGGTAGCTCTGACAAATTTCTGATAATTTTCCTGTCCCTATCTCTAGATTTCAATTCATTTTCTTTAACCTGGCCTACTCTAACGGTTTTAAAATATTTTAAAACTTGCTCTGGTTCAGTAAACAGTGCCGCTTGCGCGCCTATCCTGATACCGCGATCTTCTATTCCGGAAGCGATACAATCCACTGCTTTTCTACCGTATATCTCACACCTATTTAGCAAGTTTACTTTTTCATAGTAGTAAATCTCAAGCGGATCTCCGAATTTAACCTTTTTACTTAACATTTCCATCAATAGATCCGAGTAGTTTTCGCGAGTGGGGAAAGAATCATTTAATTTTCTTTTCCATTCTGACCATGAGTAAAGAACAGATGCTTGTCCCTGATACCAGATTTTAGCTATGCCAGAAAGTTTTGCCATTGCGTAGTGCACTATTTGTGTATCGCTCCATTCATAAATTTGCGCGCATTCCTCTACTTTACGTATCCAGGTAGCCATCGTCTGTTCCTTGCTCATGGGGTCAAAATCAGGAATAACGTTCATTACAGGAAACCTATCTTTGTCATGTCTTTTATCTCTAATGACATCTAACAGTTTCTCGATAAGGTTATGACTTAAAGAAGGGTCTCGGCGACTACGTTTTCTGTACCCTACTTCACTATCGGAGGATTGACCATTAGAACTATGACTGACTGATCTGCTATTCCTATTGCGACGCTTTCGTCGTAGTCGGGTACCTGATTGGTGCTGGGAGATCGTACGACTTCGCGACTCCCGTCCTCTGCGCTGCGTAGGACTGCGGTCTTCCCGTCGACGGGAACTGCGAGACCCGCTGCAACTGCGACGGACCGATGATCTACTGCGATGCTCGGCAGCGCGATCCACCGAAGAGTGATGAGGTGGTCGTGGTGGTCGTGCTCCTGACGGAGTCCTTGTCAGTCGCCTTGACTCGCGACCATCATGAGATAATCTTTCGCGGCCTCTCGCATGTCGAAGAGAGACTCGCTCAAGAGAGGGAGGCGGCGGTGTCTCCGATCGCCGTCTTTCGTTTTCCTCTCTCAATTTTTGCATCTGGAACTTCCAAAACAGTTAATAATACTATTTCTGTGCATGTAGGTAGGTAATGCGGAAGAAAGCTAGGGCACAATTAAAGTCAGCGAATAATTTCTAGTCAGTTGTAGCTTCCAGAGAGTAGCCCTGGCGAAGCAAAGTCAGTCGTAGCTTCCAGAGAGTAGCCCTGGCAAAGCAAAGTCCGTCGTAGCTTCCAGAGAGTAGCCCTGGCGAAGCAAAGTCAGTTGTAGCTTCCAGAGAGTAGCCCTGGCGAAGCACAGTCCGTCGTAGCTTCCAGAGAGTAGCCCTGGCAAAGCAAAGTCAGTCTCAGCCTCCAGAGAGTAGCCCTGGCAAAGCAAAGTCAGTCTCAGCCTCCAGAGAGTAGCCCAGGCAAAGCAAAGTCAGTCTCAGCCTCCAGAGAGTAGCCCTGGCAAAGCAGTCAGTCGTAGCAATAGGTCATCATAAAGTCACTTCGATTTAGCAGACAAAGAAGAAAAAAAAAAACTTAATACATGAATTAACACTTGGCATCATGACAATATTCGTGGTAAAATTACCGTTATTTCAAAATTTTACTTACGTTTTCCTCCTTGTGGGCGTGCGGAACAGGACACTTTACACGCGATCTGTGTAACGTGTAACTTAGGTCGTTCCTTGATTCGATCCACTCTTCTGACATATAAATCGTCAGGTAAGGTGAGGGCTCACAGAAAAACTTATTTAAAACGAGCAAGAGTTTAATCTTATTAAATTCGTTACAAAATTTCGCAACCGACTGTTTTCAGTTCGATCAAAATGTCCTTTTATATCTTCGGTAGATGGCAGCACTTAAACACTTAATTATAACATTAAAATCAAGAACATGTTGAAAATATTGAAGAAATAGTCACAGCATCATTTAAATATTCTAATACTAATAAACAATCATGTAGAAATTAACACACTATGCAATACATTACATTTCAAATAATATTAAGTACTTAGTAAACAATCAAAATGGCAACTTATTAGTACTGTGACATACAATGGTGTTCAGTATTTACGAAAATAGTTAACACTAAACTCCTCTGAAACGGCTTGACCGATTTATTGAAATTTTGTGTCTATATTCAGTAGGTCTGAGAATAGGACGTAAAGTATGTTTCATGAGGTTTATATGAAAAAAAACACACCCGGGCAACGCCGGGCGCGGACAGCTAGTCTTCTAATACATATAATTCTCGTGTCACAGTGTTTGTAACCAAACTCCTCCGAAACGGCTCGACCGATTCATATGAAATTTTGTGTGTATATTCAGTAGGTCTGAGAATAGGTCGTAAACTATTTTTCATAAGGTTAGTATGAAAAAATAATTACACCCGAGCGACGCCGGGCGCGGACAGCTCGTATTTCTATGAATAGTAGAAAATATCTCATCTAATTGTATTTCTTATGATGACTAATATCTTTTTCTAACTTATTGCAAAAAAAACTACATGAAAATAAAACCATAAAATGTAATTATTGTCAATAATTTACAATATAAAGGTGACGATGACGGACTGACACCCGTATTCACAAACGTCACTATGAGGTCTCACAGTGCTCACGAACGCACAGGGTGGTTCAAATCGTCTCATAAACAAAAGGTCGGTCGAAAAGGACCAATCACAAAGCTGTATTGAACGCAGTGCGTTTACTCAGTGAAGGATCCCTTAAGTATTGTTTGTGAATACGGGTGTTAGTTCCAATCTGAGCCACGTTTAACAATAAACTCGGCCTATATTTCATCTCGGTCCTTAGGGTTGGCAACGCAAGTGCAGTCTTGAGAGCCACTTACCATCAGGTCACCCTTGTGGTCGTTTTTAGGGTTCCGTACCCAAAGGGACCCTATTACTAAGACTCCGCTGTCCGTCTGTCTGTCTGTCACCAGGCTGTATCTCAAGAACCGTCACAGTTGAAATTTTCACAGAAGATGTGTTTCTATTGCCGCTATAACAACAAATACTAAAAACAGAATAAAATAAATATTTAAGGGGGGCTCCCATACAACAAACGTGTTTTTTTCCCGTTTTTTGCAAATGTTGTATAGATAATGGTACGGAATCCTTGGTGCGCGAGTCCGACTCGCACTTGGCCGGTCTTTCTTTAAAGGTACTACAAAAGCCGTAGTACCCTGCCATGGAATAACTTATTAGGCGCCTCATCGCTCAATCTTGAGTGACGTCATTTGTCATAATGACAAGGTTCTATGGTTCTTGCACACGAAAATAGGCTCAGTTACATTGGTAGATAGCCTGCTTGTAGCAATCCATTGAAGGGTTGTTTAAACATTTTTGATCAGAGAGCTATTGAAGCGACGCAATGTATCACGAAAGGCATGCGCCTTTCAGCTCCTTGGCTATACATAAATAGTATATTATTTTAGAGGCCCGGAAAACAGGGGATTGTCTGACGAAAAGGTTAATAAAATATGAGTCAGGCAATTCCCGTTTCCGCCGAAGCATGTATAATGCTTTTCTTTTCTCAAACAATGTGAGGAAATGTTACCGATATATTTCTAACTAGCGACCCGCCTTCGCTTCGCTTCGTTTTTTTTAGTTTTCTGTAACACCCGTACAATAAACCAGCATTTATTATACACAAAAACCTTTCTCTTGAATCGATCTATCTATCTATATCTATATATATAAAAGGCTAAACTGACTGACTGACATATCAACGCACAGTCGAAACTACTGTAGCTAGAAACTTGAAATTTGGTACAGGGGTTCCTTTCATGATGTAAGTGAGCACTAAGAAAGGATTTTCCGAAAATCGACCCCCAACGGGAAGAAATGGGGGGAGTAGCGGGAAACTAATTCTACGCGTACGAAGTCGCGGGCGTCTTCTAGTTTGTAATAAAGAGTTCGATGAAGAAAATCTCGCTTTTTTAAATAATTTCACGCACAATGACCGCCACCCGCCGCCGCCCAACACTGCGACCGTCTTTCATTAAGTTGGCTATAGGTATGGGATTTTTTTCATGATCCTTTCAATTTTGTATGCTAATGACACCTTTGTAGGGTTCCGTACCCAAAGGGTAAAAACGGGACTCTATTACTAAGACTCCGCTGTCCGTCTGTCCGTCTGTCTGTCTATCACCAGGCTGTATCTCATGAACCATGATAGCTAGACAGTTTAAATTTTCACAGAAGATGTATTTCTGTTGCCGCTATAACAACAAATACTAAAAACAGAATAAAATAAATATTTCCCAAACAACAAACGTGATTTATTTGCCGTTTTCTGCTAATGTTATATAGATAATGGTACGGAACCCTTCGTGCGCGAGTCCGACTCGCACTTGGCCGGTTTTTCTTAATATATCTCGGCGGACTGGAATTGGAAGGCTCTACACGTCTTCGTTTCTCAAAAGAAAAAAAAACATTTCCGAGCATGTTTGAGAAAAAATATTTAATTTCGCTTGTTCTAGAGTTACAAATAGGTTTTCATTTTGTACGTATCCAATTGCCCTAAATTTATTCAAGCTTCAGGCTTGCAAGGGATTAGAAGGAATGTACTCGGAAGCTGCGAGTGGAAGAAATTTATTACTGTATATGCCAAGTTGGGCTTAAGGGCACTGTATACGTTTACAATTCAAGTTTATTTACTTAGCAAGCTTTGCTTAACGCCACATTTTACTTAGATAAATGATGTTGAGATTTCAATGCGGTATTATAATATTACTAGAGGACGCCCGCGACTTCGTACGCGTAGAATTAGTTTCCCGCTACTCCCCCCATTTCTTCCCGTTGGGGGTCGACTTTCGGAAAATCCTTTCTTAGTGCTCACTTACATCATGAAAGGAACCCCTGTACCAAATTTCAAGTTTCTAGGTACAGTAGTTTCGGCTGTGCGTTGATATGTCAGTCAGCCAGTTTAGCCTTTTATATATATAGATTATAGTTGGTAAGTAGTGACGCTGGCTACGAAACTAGCTGTCCTGGGTTTTCGGTTACCGGTCAGGGCAAATACTTGTGTAATGGGCGCGAGTATTTTGTTTTGGAGTCTTAAATGTTTTTTAAGTATAGGTACTTATTTAGGTATTTATTTATATACATTACTGTGTTTATCGTTGTCATGCACCCATAGTACAAGTCTAGAGCTTAGTTTGCGACTGGGTCAATTTGTATGAGAATGTGTCGTGATATTTATTTATTTAGGGAAGTACATTCAGCGTCACATATAAGGTAACATTCAAAGTGATCATATAGTTCGGTACACCATATTAATTGTATGGTGTACCGAACTATTTAAGCACTTTATGAAGGTGACTATAACAGTACCAGAGTGTTTTACCAGTATCATTTGCACATCAATAACTCCTAAAGTGATGATGAAATGAATACATTGGAAATATCTAGATTCTGAACCGGTATAGAAGGGACTTTCTTATTCCTTAATATTGATATCAAGTTCTATGACACCCCGTACGGTCATATCTTGATGTTTTTGCCAAAGTCGAAGTCAGATAGGGCACTGGGGCTGTATATTGCTTTTGTCATGATATTGTCGACGTTATAATACCTCTTATTAACTTGACAATAATGGCGGTCGAGTTAAAATAATACGATGACAATAGGGGTAAAGTCTTATCGGAACTCAGTTTGTGTATATTAGGTACAATGGATATCCTGTCCTGAGACTTGGTTACTGCATTTAATATTATGTATGGGTGGCAAGTACCAGAAAATCAGATCCTTTCTGATTCATTTGCAAGGGACGCCCACATCTCTCAACTCTTAAGAACATGCATGTCCAACTTTTTCATCACCCGCAGTCACAGACAGCCGGACCCAAAAAGTTATCCTTTTTCCCCGTGCATATAATATAATATTGTACTTTGCATTGTGTCTCAAGGGAGGAAAGTTGTTGGAACTTCCCCGAGGGCTAAGTCTTGTCTGTTGTGTAGTTTTATTTATCGGTAATCGATACTTGGTATACTCGGGGTTTGTGTCGACATGTCAGGAGGGAGGTACGAAACTTGTGAAGAGAGTAATGTGTAGATTGTGTAGGAGATAGGGGAGGTAAACTGTTGATTTAGCCACGAAAATCTAGTCTATATAACTTTATTATGAAATTTCCTATGGGAACGCAGGTAGTCAGATGTCTAATGAAAGCCATTATTTACCTGATAAGTAAGTTGTCGTTGGTTTTCCAAAAAGCCTCAAGCATTCTCAATTTAATTGAATTGCTCTAACTAAAGCAAACATTGATGTTTTACCGAAATTAAATTGTACCCGAGAATCCAATGAATAGATTACAGAGGGGCTCGAAGCCTTTTGCAATAATGATGTACAAGTTTTGAGGTCGTTTGTTGGCCAATTTGCTTAATTTTGGCATACCTCGATCCTTTTGGATAATTTACGAGTCTTTGATATTTTGGTATGCTAGCCGGCTAGTTTAAAGTCGGAATCCCACAGAGGAGCAAGCTACGTGGGTATATATAGGTTAAGGGGCTTCTAAACGGGCCATATATTCACTGCAACATGTGGCCGGCAACTATTGGTGTCTTTCTCTAACATACGAGTAAGAGAGGGACACCAATAGTTGCCGGCCACATATTGCAGTGAAAATATGACCCGTTTAGAAGCCCCTTTAGAGCGGGCTAACTTTCCACTACTCGACGATTTAATTTATTCACCTTTTTTTGCTTGCTGGACAATGTGGGTATACATTCGCTTTGTTACCTACAGCTGTACAGTCTGTGAGCACTCAGAAGATGCTTCGGGTTTGTACTTCTCTCTCACTCGCTCTTAATAAGAGCGTATGAGAGCGAGTGAGAGACAAGTACAAACCCGAAGCATCTTCTAAGAGCTATCGTACTGTACATGCATGAAATGACGTCAGTGATACACACCTAAAACCGTAGAGTGGGTATGCGTAGCCGCCGAAGTGAAATTACGGCTTTTTAAAACCCAAAGTGTCATTTTTTTAGTCATACCTAGCTACTCTTGCGACGAAACTAAAGACGAATCTACCGACATCTCGACTGCCAAAATCGGGTGTTTCATTCAGCCTTTACCAGACACAAATAACCAAACATACTTCTAAAATGAGTAAAAATTTCACAATGGCCGTTTGTACAAGTATGTTTATCGTTTGCTAGTACCCATAGTACCTACAAGCCTAGAGCTTATTTTAGGACTCGGTCAATTTGTGTGACATTGTCCCCTGATTTTTTATTTTATTTATGCCTATTGAACATGTCCTTACTTGTCCATGTGTCTGTTACAGTCAAGAGCTCGGAAGCCCTAGGGGTGCACCTCCGGCGGCTGGCGCGGGAGGCCGAGGCGCGACTGCATGAGGTTGCCGGGTGCTTCCCTGAGAGGGCCTGCCGGGATGATGCTTGCACCAGGTATGGGACCTAGATTTAAGAGCAATGGCGGCTCGAGGATCATTTAGTTTACTTATGGTATGACCTTGTTCCTGGTCTGTCGGTCGGGACCATCACCATCTTACTCTTTGACCTTCTGCCAAGCAGTAGTGTTTCCATTGTTGTTTTCCAGTGTGGGAATAAAACAACTGGTGAAATTTCTATGCGTGTCAGTTCCTACTTGTGCTCGTTTACCTTCTACTTACCATAAAAAATGTTGTATCCTCTCCCCTATACTTTTCAATCCCTACTCGGAAGCTACAGACGCTAGCTAGTCTTCACTGCTGTAAAGCTCAAAAGACCCAAATCAATACCCTGGGGTACGCCAGTGATATGGTACTGTGAGCATTGAAAGAATCCGATCTAACGTACAGAAGACAAACTGAGTGATTGTATCTTGTTTAGGAGCTGATCTGAAGATGTAGTCGGAAGCTGGTAACTACGCCGCTGTTGTTAACGTTTCGAGTTCGAAATTGTTTGTTTGGTCTCGATAAGTAGACTAAGTTTCAAACAAATGAGCAAAAAATGCTTGTTATCTTCAATTATATTATAAAGAAGCGTGTGTATGAAACGATAACAAATCCAAATGATCATAAGATTCATAAGCTTTTCGTACTTACCTTACCTTACGTACCTTTAACTTTATGATTTTTCCCCGTCTTCTTCAGTGAATAGGTTCATCTTCCGAATAATCATCTCGTTTCAACAGTTTTGCGAAAGAAGCCTTTTTCTTGAATAAGAATTTATGTATACTTTACGAAGAAAAGCACTTTTCGTGTATTACGAGCGATAAGTCAACGTATATGTTGTGCGTAAACAAAATTAAACGAGTCTCGGCGGATAGATGTTTTCATATTCTTTTTTTCTTCATGTGCAGCGGGGGGCTTTTTAAAGATAGACTAAAGATTGTTAAGTCGGATTAATATTTGTGTCAAATTAAACTATTACTGGTCCCGTAAAAATACTTAATAAAAATGCATGTACATGTATGAAGATTTTAAACTTTGTATGGGAAGTTGAAATTACTAACTATACTTTTTCAACAAAAAAATTTAAGAAACGAGTTCCTAACTTAGATTTTGTTCTTCTTTAAAGTTATCCAAATCTCACCTCAATCCCATGAACCATAAATTGAAACAAAAGTTTTTATAGATACGCAGCGTCCTAGCGACTTACACATAATATACTTATCGAAGCGATTTAATCCTTTAAATTTTGTTTTGACGAATATTGTTTTTAGTATCAAAATAATTATTTATTACTAGTTTTTATTTACTAATCCATTTCAAATATCTGTTATTGAAATCTCGTACCAGTTGTCAATTAAAGTTGGTTCCAATCCAACTTCTGAAGTTGCTTCGGAAATAAATTAGATCCCAATCATCAAATTATACGTGCTCGGCTGCGTCATAGAATTTCAACGAGCCAATTTTAGTCGTACCTTCCAGTGCAATTCGGATTTAACTAAAACTCCGTTTTATTTACCAGACACCATCCTATTTTAATACAAGCTTTTATTTTAACTTCAATTGTATGTCCAGGAATTTTGCAAGTCGATTTTGAACCATTTCCATCAATGGAATGGGCTGAAATTTTAACTACTGCATGTGTAAACCCGATGACAATGCAATATTATGGTCGAGCTGAGGGCCCTGCCAAGATGCATTGCGCTAACTAGCGTTTCTATTCGTTTCGTTGTTAAACCAATCGCGTCACTGGTACATCACGTGACTTTTCGTATCACGTCATCTACCTAGTGACGCGATTGGTTTAAAAACGAATCGAATAGAAACGCTAGTTAGCGTAGTGCATCTTGGCAGGGCCCTCAGATCTGATGATGAAGTCGGAAGGTGGTGACGGGATCTTTGCTGTAATTCATATGTACCTGCTGAGTTGGGGCTCGTTAGTTTCGTCTCGATAAGCAGAGATGATGTCTGAGCGAAAAAAATAAAGTCGGCAACAAAAGCTTGTCCCTGAAATGAGTTTTTTGACAGAAATTTATTTAAACTCAGATGCAACAATCTATGTATCTGTGTGTCTACGTGTCTGTCTGTCTATCTATTTAGTCTGTGGCATCGTAAACCCCAAACGTATAATATGTATTTCAAAAGATGAGCTCGATTTACGTATACATCGGAAATTGGATTTGTTTAAGATACCTAAATAAGAAAAAAGTTACAAGTATTTTCAATAAAACTCACCCTTATTTCTGTTTTTTTTTTAAATCGAAATATAACTCTCAGCATCAGCAGCTGCCATTTCATAACCAACTGCCAATTTCGGAGTTTGGACTTTCGAACTCCGCTCCATATTCAATTTAAAATTGACCATAATTGTGTTGAGAGCTAGTTGGTGCTAGCGACTAAATAGTCATAGTATAAATAGAAAAGTAGTTTGTCTCCTGCACTTTAGGGTTTCTGTTACTTATTGCTGCTCGGGCGCTAGAATTGCGTCAATACCTAATACGTGCACGCAACCGTGACGCAACCAAACGCGGCGACGGCGCGCCCGACTAAACCGGCTTGGTGCGTCCTGTTGGGTTTACTTGTAGTAGCTCGCGGCGTGTACGGTCGAGCTTCGAGGCATGCACACACATGCATACCGCACGATAAACATTTGTTCGAAGATGAACTACTGTTTATACTGTGGACTAGTATAACATTCAATTACCACTTCGACAGTTCTGTAACTAGTGAATTGCGTATCGGCAGAGGTCAAATAGTTAATTGGAATTGGTCAAGCGTTGATTAGCACTAGTAATTGGTAGAGGACAGCGTCAAAGGATGGGAGATCACGTTTTGGCGATAATTTGTAAACGGGATAGGGTTAATAAATGTCAATTAGGGATGTTGGAGAGTTTGATTTGTATTTTGTATCGTCGACCTACGTTTATTTAGATTTTGCCGCGGACATATCTGGTATAGGTAGGTATTTTACATTTAGCCTGACCAAGCCTTTCATTATTTTTTGACTACCACGCACGTGTCATTATTCTTGATATAGTTAGGCTCCTCACATTGTGTCACAGTCTTCCTCCAGACCAGATGCATAAAAAACCAAAATTCTACGTTCTCTTTCTAACACGATCAGTATAATGGTCTCTTTTCCACTTTGTTTTAGCCCAACATGCTAATCATGTAATTATATTGTTGACGTCATGGCTAATATTATGTAAGTACCTGTATTTCACTAATCGCACTGCTGGAACAAAACAGTAGTAACTCAAAATACATCGGTATTTTAAAATCAACTTTAATACAACTTCTATGAGCTTGAAACAAAACTAACAAGGGTTTTGAGTTGATTATGTTTTGATCTACCTAGCAGTGCGTAATACAAGGCCGGATTATCCACAAGGCGGGTTAGGCAACTGCCTAGTGGCCCCGCATCGGCTAGGGGCCCAGCGCACCGGAAAAAATGTGTTTTTTTTAATGTGTAATAGGGAACCCCAAAAATTGCATTGCCTACGGGCCCCTAATATGATTAATCCGGCCCTGGCGTAATATCAGTACGATATACTTAAGCAAGAAAATGAAACAAATGGGTGCGCCAAAGTTCATATAAAATTGCAACTCCGATTATTGGAACTCCGAAAATTTTTCTCATACCATTTTACATCATAATCATCACTCTTCATACTCATCATAATATTTTTTAATACTAATGATCGGAACTCATACTCATTTGAACTTATAACGCCCATATTCATGGAACCGTAAAATTTTCAGAATTTCTTAAATAGCTTACGTGTAGATAAAAGTAGGTTAGGTTAGGTTAGATTTATAACAATCCTCAAAAAGAAACAGTTTCTTTAAAAAATGCATTATGAGTTGCGATAATTATGACTTAAAAAAGTATGAACAAAAAAGTATGAGCAAAATTTTTCGAAGAAATGATGAGTCAAACAAATCGTTACTTGTATAAAAAATCTAAAGACCAATTTTATATGAGTCAATATGGACCCGCAACAAATCGATATATAGAGCCTCTGTAGTATGTTGTTTAAATTAAATCAGTCAGTCTCGTCACTTGATGCCAGAGCCATCTAACGTGGTTTGTTTGCAGGTCGTCGGCGGGCGGGCCGGCGGGCACGACGGGGTGCGCGGGCGGCGCGGGCTCCGAGAAAGACAAGCAGGCGCAGCACTGGGAACGGAGGGTGCGCACGCTCAAGTGAGTTATTATAAAAAAGGAAACTAAAAAACCCGGCTGCATTTTTTGATATTCTCGTCTATATGTATGAATATAAAAAGTTATTCTCATTGCTAACTAACTAATTTTGACCAAAATTTTATAGACTACACGGCAGTCCTAGATGAATCATGTGTTAAAATCCATTAAAAGGACTGTGAAGCTAAAAATTTCCATACAAAATTCGATAACGTTTCTCTCTCCTTAAACCTGGTTTCTCTCCCCTTAACGATTTTTGAATATGTTGTAGATATGATGAAAAACTATGTCTGTACGTTTTCATTTCAAGCAAATATTTCTTAGAATTAAAAAAATATATAAAACAAAAAAGAGAAACCTACAGACCTAGTTCCTTATAATAACTAAGTACAACATATAAAAAAATCGTGAAAATCGGACTTGATTTAGGGGGTGAGAAACGAGAAAAAGGCACTTTTTTTGTATTAGCTTTAACGTGCGATTTTCAGACGGCTGCTGCACGGCTGGCAGACGGCGCGCGCGCCGCCCCCGCCCCCTCCCCCCGAGCTGGAGGTGTGCGGCGCGCATGCGGTCGCCCTGCGGTTGCGGGAGCTGCGCGTCCCCGAGCCGCCCCTCATCACCAAGTATAGAGGTTGGTATAGTCAACCACTTTAATTATTGAGCACCTTTAGAACCCTGTCATAATGACAGCGTCAAGTCTAAAGAAATAAATTACGTCAAAATTAACAATTGTCTTTCTGCGACAGGTTTCTTAAAGTTGTTTACCGTACAGAATATACAAACAGCGTTTAAGAAGGTCGAACGTAGGGTGGCCATAATACTTATGACATAATTTGTCTTGACATGTTAGGATTTTATCAGCTTCCGGCTGGAGAGAGAAAGAGATGACTTGAAAAAAAATTTGAAAAAGTAGCAGATAAATAATCTACTTATAGGGGATACCAAAAACTAAGTTTGTCCTGTTTTTTTTCCAGTGGAATGGTCATCCCGCGCAGACTTCTCGAACGTTTGCGGCACGCGCGAGGTGCCAGTGTCGGCGGGCGGCACGCGCGTGCTGGCCGCGGGGCTGACGCGCGGGCGCCGCTACTTCTTCCGGGCGGCCGCGGGGAACGTGAAGGGGTGGGGGGGGTTCGCCGGGTCCACGCCGAGGAGCGTCGTGCCTAGCAGTAAGTGAAAACGTCAGGGTTGGCAACGAATGTGCTGTCTGAAAATAGCCAATGTCACCTTTCAACAAACGATGTCATTAGACAGATTTTTTTATTAATAGTCACAACACAAGTCTAATCAAGCTAGCCTACGTAATTAATCTTTGCGATATCCTAAAAACATCATGGTTTCGACAGAAAATAGCGTTGAATGACACTAAATCCGATGAAATGATCAATCAACCAAGTGAAATTCGAGAATATGAGGGACCTACTTGTGCTCATTTAGCTTCTCCATGCCATAAGAATAATAGAATTACATAATAAATACAAGATCCGACGGATTTTCTAGAACATCCTATGTTGGCTATGTTTAAAGAAGTATCTGGATGGGTCTAGATCAGGTCGGTGGATCTTTTTCAGAAATATCCTAACTATAGACAGTTAATCATCATTCCTCAACTTTTCAGTCATTTACTCACTGTATGGTGCTGAGTTCATCTTACCCTTTTCTGATAATTAGTCACGCATAAATTATCCACAAGCTGATGGTCTGCACACTCCACGATTATTAATCTGTGGTCCCCCCCCCAGGTTGGCGCGACGTGTCCTCCCGCCCCCCCCGCGACGCGTGCGGCGCGGCGGCGGCGCTGGAGTCGCTCTCCGCCGCGGCGGCGGGCGCGCGGCAGCGGCCCCCCGCGGCGCCACCGCGGCTCCCACGCAAGAAGACCGCGACCATCCGACAGCTGTTTACAGCGGCCAGCAAATTCCAAAAGAACCTGAGAAGGTAGGCTTAGGTTTTCAGCTACACTGAAAACAGATGCCTACTATGAATATTTAAGTTGTATTAGGATCTTGAGTAGAGTGCATCTGGATTGCTACCACCATTTTATTTACCCTTTAACCTGCGGCTGTACAGCAGCAGGTATGTTGGCTCTTAATATGACTGGTTTAGTGGCATTTCATCTGAGTCTTGATATTGTAAATGTCTATGTGCCTCAGCCCTTATCATCAAGAGCCCTGTGTGCTTGTTTCCCCGTTCCAAAGCATAATAAGGGTCATCATCATCATCATCATCATCATCATCATCATCATCATCATCATCATCATCGTCATCATCATCATCATCATCATCATCATCATCATCAACATCATCATCATCATCGTCATCATATCAGCCAAAGCATATCAGCCTGGTTATCACTGCTGGACATACTTTACAAACATTATGGACGGATGGTGGAGTTTTAGGCCATACCCGAATGCAAGCAAAAGGGGTCACCCAACCTAATATTATTGTGAAGTCTTGGTCTAGTTTCTATAGTTCAACATAGTAGCAAATAGCACTCCTATTCATTAAAACTCGAGCTGAATACAATTGGAGCATCTCTACATTCTAGGGGCGTATACCTGGCGTGTATCCTGTACCACGAGGACAAGGTGCTGGTGACCAGCGAGGAGTTCCTGCCAGTCATCGAGGTCGACGAAACCTACCCCACTTGCATCTACAATGACTTCCACTGGCTCATGAAGGTAGGGAACATGAATCACTTTTCAAAGCTAAAGGCTAAGAAATCCGAACAAATACTTTATTTATGCTGTTCGCGCAGAACTCGTTTATCACTCACTATTTTACAAAAAACAGAGTCAATAGTCATCACTCACTATTTAAATATGCTTATTGCCGTATACCTTCTTGAGTTTGAAGGAAACTTTTGACCACGAATAAAAGTTTTTTTGGATCAGTTTATTGCAGTGGTATTTCTGGACTGCTACGACTATTCAAAAGACAATTATGCATCTGAAATTGTTCTCTTGATGTATGTATACCGAAGGGTGGCGGTGAAATCTTTACATTAGGTGACCCTTGAGTCATTTGCGTCCTCTACCATGATTTGTTTTTGTTTTTATTCAGGTGTCCTGTGCCTGGGACGACGTGAAGGCGCTGCGGTCGGACATGGAGAAGCACACGTCCTCCTCCATCCACTTCAGGCTCAAGCTGCTCACGGCGGCTGCGCAGATGCAGTCTGCGCTCTGTATACAGGACCTGGGTAAACACTATACCCTGTCTATTTAACAGAGTTAGCAAAGCGTTGTCTCTGTTGCACTTTTGTATGAAAATGAAAGGGACAAGAAACTGCCAGTGGGCGTCAACAATCGCACGTCGATGGCGGGCTCGGCTTACATGCCGCTCGTTGGAATATTCGTAATATTTCTCGTGATTTTTGTTTGTAGTTAGAGGCACCTCAAAGAATTAACTTATTGATAACATGACATTGTCATGTCATGTTTATTCATCTATAAATCCTAATTATGTAATTTAAATGGGAAACAGTCCAATAAACGAGCCAGGTAAAAATTTGTAACCAAAGATAAGCACTTGAAAGCGTCCGCACCGTAAGAGCGACAGATGTTGACTAAACTTTGACAGGCATGTAAACCTACCTTGTGCCTGTGCATCGTCCTTATCGCTGACCAAATACGTGCATTTTCTGTTTTCTAATACTAACTCTGTTAAATAGACAAGGTATAGTTAAATAATAACATTTAAAAAATACTTCAGTCCTGGCGCTTGCACGACAATGGTAGTGGCAGCGGTGAGAGATAACAAACAAATGCATTAAAGTCTTATAAAGTTTACCACGAGTCGCAGCGGTGACGATAGTCGGGGTCAGTCCGTAGGAATCCATTATGCCACGCGTGCTTTACCTTCATCATGCTTTTTTTTTAATTCCAGGTCAACTATACCACAAGCCGCTGCGTGACTCGCACGGTACTGTCGTCCTATCCTGTGTGAACAATGTCAAGTCCGCCAAGTCGGTGTCAGCGCTCAACTCGCGCTGGGCGCCTGCGGGCCGGCTGCGGCGCCGCGTGCTGAGCGATGACAACACCATCGGCGAACTACTGCTAGCCTCCGTGCGTGAGCAGATCGCCTACCACCAGGTGTGTACATCTCTTTTTAACTGGTCATACCACTGATCGATTGGTTATAATTCCAAGTGCTACCAGATCGCGTACCATTGGGTGTCTACACGTAGCTTTATACTGGTCATATCTCTTACCGATTGGTTAGACCTCTAGGTGCGACCAGATTGCCTACCAGAGGCCTGTTAAATAAAACTATAAATTACAATTTACAGGTTACAAGTTTCCATTTGACACAACCTCGACCAGCCAGTTTAGACGTGTAAAATTGTTACTTGTAGCTTTATAAAACGTGCCCCAGGTTTACATGCTGCGTGAGAACGCGTATCACCAATCTAACAGCGACGGTTAAAGGTGTCTATTCAATATACATTTCCATTGATCTTAAATGAAGACTGGAGATGCTCTTTTCTTGAGAAGTGCTCGTCAATCAAAGTACCAAAATATCGTTTTTAACGCTACGTCGATCGATTGTTTACCACATCACTAAAGCCTTTTAACCGGCTAGACATGCGCTATATCAAATATTTCTCATATTTTTTTTATTTTTCGTAAAATTATACTTACACCTGTCTCCAGGTCTCTCGAGTCCAGCTCCCACGCGGGCTGTACCTGGGCTATCTGAAGCTGCAGTCATCGGTGGAGGTGGTGAGGATCGTGGCTCCCGCGCGCACTCCTAACGTGCCTCCTCACACCAGGGTTAGGGACAACCCGCACGTTTCTGCGTAAGTAACTCCGAGGGTAACCAGCATGAACCTTTTGTACAACATAGCGGATGGCACTTTTACAAGCATAAAGTGTTAAGGGTCCCCCTTCTTGAGCCAATTGACGTCTTTTTCGCTCTTCTGCATTAAGGTTTTATTGACCAGCTTGAGCTGATTCCGTGTCTATACATGTGGGAATACCCTTATTGAGGCCTCTCATGTTCATATTATAAGTACCTAAGTGACAAAAAAATCTTTTTTAAGACGAAGCTATTGTTCATACTGAAGTGATCTCCGCTCACTGCCAAAGTAAAAAAAATTAACGTTATTATTCCAACACAATTAAGTTTAATTTCGAAAGCATTGAATATAACCATATTAATCTTGATTTAATTTTCTTTTAACAGTGAGGAATGGGACTTCCTAAAAACACAAGCAGGCCAGGCATCAGCAGAAGACCCACAGGCCATCACATCTCTAGTAGCCTTGGGCAATAATCAGGAAAAGCCGTCCGAATCTCAAGAGATGTTCCTAGACCAGATATCGTCGGCCGCTCGCCGCCTCTTCAAGGAAATGGACATATGCATAGAAACTGCTGTCACCCACCGAATCTACGACCTCGAGGTCATAGAGCTTAACACCGACGTTAGTTTTGTCATGCTATGTCCACCGGCGGAGCAAGCTTGTTCTGTGCCGGGACAAAAAGAAATACTTCTTCAGAAAGGAGACTTACTTAGCCTTCCCATTCAAGCGTTCGAAATGATACACCTTCAAACGTACCATACCAACATTCTAAACAAATACTCCAAACTTAGTTGTGTGCTGGAACTCGACTTGGCTTTAGCTGCTCATTCCCACAGAGAAGCCTTCTCTTGCACCGAACTGCAAACAGCCAAAGAACGCCTATCAAAGCTAGAAGAACTCCAAAACAATTTGAACGTCATATGGAAGGCTGAACGCTGGCTCATGGATCTGATTGGCTTCGCGAGAGACAAGGACAAAGCTGTTCAATGTTCAGGCATATTGCTTAAGTATATCATAGATAGACTCCCAATTCAGACCAGTGTGGACAGCTCTGACGGTGAGAGAAACGAGAAAGATAGAGATTTGACAGTCGACTTCTTGCAGATACCGTCAAGGGACGGAAAGATCACCAAAACCTCACCAGGAAGAGGCTCATGGCCGGGCCCGGCTGGAAATGGAAACCATGCCAATCTACATCCAGAATTCAGTAAGTCAGAACAGCAATTAAGCCTAGCTCCACGCCAGACATCTATATCCACTCTCAATCTCAGCAGTTCACAGTACTTGAATCCGCAAGCAAATTACTCTAGAAAAGGCAGTGCCGATTCCCAAATCACGCAATCCAGCATGATGAGTAATAATTACATGAGCAGCAACTCGCAATTCGACGTTAAGTCCACAGGGTCCCACGCTAGCATTGGGAGCAGTCGCCTCCCACCATCTCGAAGCGAGGACACCCTCGTCATCCAAAACGAGAACATAGAACCGAAACCTAGACCGAACAGTATTAACGCGAGCATGTCTACAACCTCCAGTCCTTTACTGACCGTGAAAGGCTACTACCCTGGTAGCATGATCAGTGTGCGAACAGCAAAAGGGATCATAGAATCAGCTCAGAGTTTATCCAGTGATTCTGAAAGTCAAAGCTGTCCAATAACAGCAGTAGTTCCTTTGAAGATGCGTCACCAAATGAAGCATAAAGCGCCATCTAGTGTGACTGCGTCCAAGAGCATGACCAACGTGAAGTCTAATGACGTGGAGTTTACTGATACCGGGCAGGAGTTCCCCAAGTCGAGCTCGTGCGTGAAGCGGCAGCCGCTGGTGGAGGCGCAGGAGGAGGACTATCACAATAAGGTTCCTAAGACTGACGAGAGGAGGAGCGACAGCGAAGACAGCAGCGTGAAGATGGAGCGGCCTTCGGACCAGCCAGGGATACTGCAGGTGAATATTCTTTAAAACGAAGGAAAATAATATAATAGCAGAGAAGTCCTATAGTCTTAATAAGTAGGCCGTCGGGGGTGAAGCGGGATGTAGCGCCTTTAGGGATATTACCTTAAGAAGTAATCAATAATAATGATGCCTTCAAGAATAACTCCTACATGTAGAAACACTCGTGTGACTTCTGTTTCAATTTTTACGGGTACTTAGTGGGTGTATTTATCTACCTTTTACTCTTCAGGTGTTCGCCGCGTACGAGACTGGCCTGGCAGCTGGCACATCGCTAAAACTCCACGTCACCCCCCGTACCTCAGCCCGCGAGGTCATCGACCTGGTTGTCAAACAGCTCAACATGGCCGCCGTGCTCAAAGGGAAGTCTGGCCCAGTCTACGGACCCGATAAACTACAGGACTTTTGCCTAGTAGCGGTCATTGGGGCCAGGGAAAGATGCCTTAGGGACGATTTCAGACCCCTACAACTACAAAATCCTTGGAGAAAAGGCCGACTATACGTCAGACTTAAGCACGATGTGTTGGCAGCACTGCAACATTCCGCCAAACAACCCGCGTTCATCTAAGTTTTTTTTTAAATCAAAGGCGTGTTTCATGTGCTAACTTTTGTGTGTTAAACAAATAAAGTTTTATTTAGCCTTAAGTTGTGGTGCCAATTTTTGTTGATGCTTTAACGTTAGATAAGTAAAAGTTGTGACTTTAGTAACAGAATTATGGTGCTTCACACGGTAACTGGATATCGCTTTCGATCGAACCTTCTCGGATGTAGAACTAGACAGGCGTAGATTACGCTTCTCATAGCTTACAGTTTTAGATACATTTCAATCTCTTGTCGTACTCTTTAACAAATCTAATTATTTAGGTATTAAGTAGTTTCAATAGGACTCGATGCGATACGTGAGTGGATATTTCAAAGTAGTTAGGTTAGAACATTTTTCTTTGTTACTAATGAAGAAGTAAATAAACGTGAAATTCGACGTATAAATAATTGAAACCAACTTTACTGCTGAAATAAGAAACGCTTCCAAAACTCAGAGACACAATGTTTGAATTTTAAAAGTACATATTTACATAGTGTGAAGTTAGCCACAATCTGCATTAAGTTGACTGGACCCCAATTCTCAGGAAAAAAGGACAACCTAAGCACGACATAGGTCATACCTGAACGTGAGAAATTGACACTAGTTCATATCTCATGTATTTTTCTTTAAATACTCCGATAATTGTGGTCTTAGTCAATTTGCAAACAGAGTTCTAGACATTTCATATCATGTAGGAAAACAGGGTTAACAATAATATTTTTACTATGTACATCTCCTTTTGTAATAATACGGTTTACTTATGTCCAAAAATTAACATTTTGTTAATTTAAATCCATCAATTGTACTTAGTTCTTATTCAAAAACCATAAATCAAAACACTCACTTTAAAAAAAAAAACTAAACATACTTAATATATTATCTTAAAGTTGTTTAATAACTTAATTTTATACAAAACTAAAAATTGGCTCATTCTCAATTATAATTTACATTTATTGTAAATAGGTATTTTAAGTTTACAAATAAATTGGTAGTTCATATTTTATTATACCCTCTACCTAGATGTACCTAGTCTAAATGAGGAATTAAAGGTTTTTTATGTTTACAAGGAGAATTATTGATAGCTGTGGTATGATATAGGGTTGCCACGCGTGAAAGGTAGGCATGTCGATATAGAAATATCTTATGCATGACCATTTACCCTTGTTCGTAGGACCGTTCTGCATGGCGGTAAAAAGTAAGGGTGATCGTTTAAATAATCCTCTAATATTAGTATGCCTAATTCTGAAAAAAAATTGTCTCATGAGGTTTTTATGACTTTTGTCGGACATCTTTATACCCAGTGCTAATTTTTTAAAGTCTAACTTCCAAAGACCCGGCTTTATAGAGGTTAAGTCTATATTCCCAAGAACTTTTAACTTGAATCGTACAATTTCGTATACCTTGTGAATGTAATCCAAAAATGAAGTCCAAGTTACGCTGGATTTGTCTCTTTTATCTATTTCATCGCAGCTTTCGTTGAGAGGGATGAGGCACCCGCGTTTGGGGTATTCGAATAACCCACCACGTTATAGATACGGAACGTTGCTACGTGATCTTACGTAATTCGACTAATTCTTAATTAAACATTAGTGTTCGAAGTCCATAAGTTGATAATTATGGTCGAATAAAGATAAGATATTTTGTGTATCTATTTTAAAAGGAAAGTTATAGGCTTATCCACCCATAGATCTCTAACGAAGTATTCTTTGAAATGTACTAATTTTAAATAGCCATATGTGTTTTATTTTCGTAGCAATTTGTAGTAAATAATGAAATAAATACTCAAATTAGTACCTAAGTAGGTACGTTTTGTTTTTATGGGAAATGTATATTTTTGTAGTTAGCCATTATGTACAATATTATATTATGTGTAATGAAAGATTGTGAAATAGCTATAAATAAATTTTATCAATGATTCGAGCCATATTTAGAGGATGATTGCAATTGTTATGAAGCCTAACTTAAATGTCTTATGAAAAGTAAAATAGATTTATTTTAGATTACTATATGCACCTGACTGCGGTGCGCTGTGCACTTAAGTTCGAAAGTCCTTTACCAGCTTCAAATAAAATTCGTAATTAATCTTTTGAACGCCCCTGCAAGATACCAAGGTCAGCAAATATACTTTTTTACTTCTTACATTTTGAATAAACACTCCAAATTTCAATAAATTGAACACGTCAAATAGCAGGATTGTCAAATTTTCGTAAACTACTACGGACTTCAATTCTCAATACAAGTACTTGAAACTTTTTAACACCCATTATATAGGTATTTTAAGTTTTAAATGTTTTGATTTCCACAAAAACAGAAAATGTTGTCCTTACCGCAGTTAAACCATAAAAACATTGTATGCATGTATAGCCCTCAGCCGCCTTTGCGCTTTTTTAAACCGCATCCTTGTTTAATTGTATGAAGATTGTTCTCTGTAAAAATACAGCAGAGCTGGTTATTGTTTATACTACGAGAACAGAATCTCACTCAGTCAGTATTACTCAAGACATAACTAAAAGAAAACACTTATCTGTAAACCATTAATTTATTGCCGTTGGTCACCGAGCAAAAATCTATTAAAGCGCAAGAAGGCTAGTACAATTAAAAGTTCAACAGTGGTTTAAATCTTTGGTGTCGAGATAAATGTCGTAAATTACACTGAGAATGGTAGAGTTTTATCTTCCAAATATGAATAACACTACTTATTTGAGTGAGTTTACCAATGTTTACGAAATATATTGAGGACAGCGTTATAATTTTACAATGGAAAATATTTTTTGAGATTAAGTTATCGCCGTATTATTTAGTGTTATAACCAGAGATCCTTACGGCCCTGGCGATTCAGTATCAGACAATTATTTTGGTTTATCTGTGTCTTAACGTTATCAAAAGTAATAAAAACATTGTGCGGATGTAATCCAAGTTAGATAAGTGATTAATTGTGGTTTAACTACGTGAAAACTAAAATACTGATAAAGAACTTTTTGAGATCCTGAGTGTACTTTAGAACTTAGAAAAGTTGGAGTATAATGTGATGCACAAAAATAAATGTAATTCAAATCTTTTTTTGTATTTTTATTTTACCCTACCCAAGGCGACTGGTTTGTTCTAGAAGATTATTTAGAAGACTCTGCTGCCAGCTAATATGTTTGCAAGCATAAAGAAACTACCGACGTTAGACAAGATTTGATAAAATAAAATCGTTTATTGCTGAAATAAAATATATTTAAGACGTACAGTTTAATTATAATGCGTTGTGTTTGTATTTTTATGTTCTCATGGAGCGATGACGGGGATAAAAGCAACTCGTAAATGTACCAATTCATATCTTACCCTTTTATTGGAAAAAATAAAAAAGTCCTGTGGCCCGTTTCACGAAGCAACAAGTTACAAATTACAAGCGGAACTCACTTTCTAACAGAAGGAGTTAGAAAGAGAGTTCCGCTTGTAATTTGTAACTTGTAGCTTCGTGAAACGGGCCGCTGGATTCAAGCCTCTCCGGATTACCCGTTATAGCCTATCGGTGACGTTTGGCACACAACAACGTTGAATTTGTGCTTTAACGTTCTGTACATAAAAATTTAAAATAAACTTCAATAATCAAACAAATTCAGGCTATAATAGGTTCCAGCAAAAAAAAAAATATCAATAAAGATATAAAAAGTGAATGTTATGGTATGTATATCACAATATACATCGCCAATAAAGGGTTAAAATCAAGAATGTCCCTTTTAAAAACGTTATTAGTTTGCCAGATCTTTAGAAATAGGTGAATAAACTTTATTCTGTAAAGTTTTGCATGATGAAGGCGAACAATATCGAAAAATTAATAGCTTCAAATGTGGTAATACAACGTAATAAAAAATAATGCATGCAGTTGACATTAAATTTCATCTCGTTCGAATGAGTTATTCTCTATTAGTTCGAGAATAGGAAGCAGCTGTCATCTCGGTTTTTGACGTGCCACTGACAACACCGGACAACGCACTTATCTTGTGCCTATCTTCGCTTCAGTAAACGTCACTCATATCACGTCAGTAAACTAAACGGCACTCTCGAAGAGTTTGTCCGTTTACTGAAAATTATTAGTTAGTTTTGCAAATTTGCTGCGTGACCTTAAAAGAGTTGTAAGAAGTCTAGGCGATCCATCGAAAATGAGTTTAGTAGCTAACACCGGGTAAGTACGATAAGCGATAACTATGTCGATTCTGGCATTCCACTTTCTTTGCAAATTGTTTTAATTTCTAGTAAACTTGCGGGTCGTACGTTGTTTATAACGGGAGCTTCTCGTGGCATCGGGAAGGCTATTGCCCTCAAGGCAGCCAAAGATGGTGCTAATGTGGTAGTTGCGGCGAAAACCGCGGATCCCCATCCCAAGCTACCAGGCACTATTTACACCGCTGCCGAAGAAAGTAAGACCTTAAACATGATTCCATAGTCACATCTAACAGTTTAAAAAGTCACCTTCTAAGTCTGTAGTAACCGAACAGCCCATAAAGATACTTTTGTTTGAAGTCTATTTTTCTGTTACTTTGGACTTTGCTCTGCACTGTGTAGGGCGCGTTGATACGCCGCCAAATAATATTTTCGCTGTTGTTTATTTATGTAAATGTTATGTATCTATACTGCAGACTAATTCATGGATTTTAGTTAAAACTATAACTTTGTTAGTTATAACTTTTGCTGTTGAAGCTCAATTTTATATTCTTACTAGCTATTACCCGCGACTCTGCTTGCGTAGAAGTAGTTTATCGTTATTCTCTGGGGAACTGTTCATTTTTTTAACCAACTTCAAAAAATTAGGAGGTTATTCGAGGATAAAAAGTAGCCTTGGTAGGTATAGTGAATCAACTAGTCATGTTAAAGAAGCAATTTATTTTATTTTATTTATTTTATGTTATAGGACATACCTACTTTATTTGACCTTCTGGCTTCTGTTTTACTTCACATAGTAACCAAGTAACACGCAGTTATCTCAAAATTGACTATGCACTATCTAAAAATATTATTCCTAAAATTATTTATCTATTATGACAGTTGTTTATAACAATATACCAAACACGTTTGCCCCTGATCCACTGATAATCCCTCCTAATCGTAGGAACACAAACATGCTCAAATTTGACCCATCATTAATTTTTTCAGCCTTATTCTAACAAATAATTAAATTCATAATCTGAAGAGACTAGAACTTGGTACTATTTTCACGTCCCAGATATATGGGTTTACTTTCATTTCAGTCAAACATTTTACTAACAATCACATTCAAAAATTTTTTTGTTTTCTAGTTGAAGCCCTCGGAGGCAAAGCCCTGCCTTGCATAGTGGATGTGAGAGATGAGAAAACAATCCAAAAGGCCATTGATGAAGCGATCAAAAAGGTAATAATACAAATAACAAATAAATAAAATCCTCCAAAATAAAAAGCCTACTTTCAGACTTGATAACTCTTACGGCCTGACTGATTATTATTAAACCTAGCTAAGAAACACCCACCTCTTAACCCCTCGTAATGCTTAGACACAGATCCGTGCCAGCCTAGGAACTGCATAGCACCGGCTATTACCAGTTTTACGCACCCCTTTGTCCACACTGCGACAACTGGGAATTTTCTTTGAGGGAATAGCTTTGTAGCACAGATCTGTTTCAATGCCCTGCGTGGCTACCGGCATTTAATTTTAAACCTTCTTACATAGCATCATAGGTTTAATTAAAATTGATTATAGTTTAAGCCAATAAACTTACATAAAAAAACAGTATCGCCGCCATTTCTGTGGGTGTCACGTGACCCCGTCGCCTAACTGAGCTGTAATTTTTTTTTAAGCCTAAGGTTTTAAATCAGCTTACAATTATTTTTTGTCTTAATCAGTCCATCCGTTTAGGACCTTCGATGTCATAGATGAATACGCAGATACACACATTATATTTATAACACCGTATGTTAGGTCAGTGGGCATATTATGTGGATAAAGCATCCGTCATTTTCGTTCCTAAATATCAAAAAGTGTCGGATGTTTTATCCACATTTTGTCACACAATAAACGCAGCCAGGTTAAATATATAGTTCTGTGAATATAACAACTATCAAGTCATTGTACAGTAAACAAAGCAAGGTGACCCTTCATACAATTTGATATAACTGCAATAAGTATAGATTGTTGTTATTGCTTACAAGACGACGACTGGGCGTTTCTACTCCCCCTATTTTAACTACTTGGGGGTTAGAATTTACATAAATCCCTTCACCCCAATCCAGGAGATATTCTCTCCCAATTTCAAGTTCCTAGGTTTCGGTTGATCGATCAGTCAGTAAGTTTCTTCTTTAATACATAAATTGTTATTGCTTAATTGGGATACCCAAAAAAAAATAACTCTATGCTACCGCCTACTTCTTTTTTCATTGACTATCGTGAAATACGAGAATTTTTGTGTTACATATCGTTCGACATTCGTAATTTATCCGACACGTTCGATTAACGCCCACGCGATTGGGCTGCCGGTACCAGCGCTATGATCATCATTTTCCTTTTCGTCATTACTTAATTAGACCCCTGAAGGGTCGCCATTCTTGGTACAAATGACCGAAAATTTTGTGTCAGTATCTTCCGGTCTATATTTATATCGTTGTCTAGTACCCATAGTACAAGCCTAGAGGTTAGTTTGGGCCTAGGTCAATTATTGGTGTGACGTTGTCCCGTGATATTTATTTATTTATTTAATTATTTACCTTAACAGCCGGCACATGCTGAGTTGGAACCGTTTTACAACAACTACTTGGTTTGACTTTGCGTATTTATTTATATTATGCACAAATTATTTGTGCGTTGTTGTGAATAAATCAAATTTCTTTAAAAAAAAAACATTTTAGTTAAGAATGATGCACAAAACGAAAAATATTTTAGCAAGACATGCATTCGATGTGTACAAATCATAGGAATAATCTTGGTAAAAATGACTAGAGCATAGAGTTATGACATTACAGGAGTAATCATCAAGGTTGGCTACACATTTGCAGTCTCAGGACTGCAGTCTCGGGATTGCAAATATCTATGTTACTCAAACCCTTAACACCTGATGGTCTGTATGCGAGTTTTCTCCATGCCAAAAACATGAATTGTTTCAGTTCAACGGCATTGACATTCTGGTGAACAATGCATCAGCTATCTCCCTCACTGGCACGGAGGAGACCGATATGAAGAGATACGACCTCATGCACAACATCAACACGAGGGGCACCTTCCTGGCGTGAGTAGCCACAGAATTATTATAAACCTGAAAAAAAGTTGCAGATTGTTTTTTTTTTCAAGTTATTGTGGCCAATAGGAAATATACAAAATATGGAAATACCGTAAAAGGGATCACCAAGAGTGAAATTAAAATTTAAATCGGACAAGAAATACGGATGATACAAGCATTTCAAACTGCTATTTAGACCGATTAGACAGAGATCTGATGCGCCGTGTGACATCACGTAACACGTCGGCCATATTAACTCCATGTTTTTTTTTTTTGCTAGAACTTACTCCATCAACAGATCAGCTCTTAGGCACCATACTGCATTGCCAATGGTTTTAATTATATTTCAATTCGATACCGTGAACTGGTCAAAATTTACTTGGTCTAAGCTAAATACTGTGCCAAACAAAATCATGTTGAGTTAAGTTAAATGCTTGAAAAAAACGTGTTTTATTTGTGTTTGCAGGTCGAAGTTGTGTCTGCCGCACCTGAAGAACAGCAGCCACGCGCACATCCTGAACATGTCGCCGCCGCTCAACATGAACCCCTTCTGGTGAGCCAAGAGTTCATACAATCTTCTAGCTAACTAAAACAACCTTCGGGTATAGTATAGGTAGAAAACTACTCATAAATTGATATATTTTAAACTTTTGAAATTGAACTTGTTTTTTTTATAAATGTACATGACATGTATCTTACGTATTGCGTAAATAATTAACATTATAATAAGACAACACGTTATTAAACGAGCATTAAATTTAATAATAAATTTAATTTAATAATAATTATTCTCTGAGTACGGCAGTAAGGGATCCTTCACTGAGTAATGCACTGCGTTCAATACGGCTTTGTGATTGGTCCTTTTTGACCGACCTTTTGTATATGAGACGATTTGCACCCTCGCGTTCGTGAGCACTGTGAGACCTCATAGTGACGTTTGTGAATACGGATGTAAGGATCTGCTAGAACTCCTGGTGGAACTGGGTTGGCAGGAGTAATGTCACCAACCCCTCAAACAAAATACACATACATTTGAGTCGTCGAGTTGCGGGAAAGAGCCCGCCTTCTCCTAATTATTTATTAACTAGCGACCCGCCCTCGCTTCGCTTCGGTTTATTTGAGTTTTCTGTAAAACTCGTACAATAAACCAGCATTTATTAGACATAAAAACCTTCCTGTTGAATCACTCTATCTATTAAAAAAAACCACATCAAAATCCGTTGCGGAGTTTCAAAGATCTAAGCATACATAGGGACAGACAGACAGACAGCGGGAAGCGACTTTGTTTTATACTATGTAGTGATTACCAACGTAATTATCTATAGGTTCTCAGTGCACGTGTCGTACACGATGGCCAAGTACGGCATGTCGATGTGCGTGCTCGGCATGAGCGAGGAGTTCAAGCCGTACGGCATCGGCGTCAACGCGCTGTGGCCCATGACTGGTAACGTATTACTTATTCAATTTAAACTTACATAAATACATATGGTCTCCCCACACATATCGAAAGATGAGAAAAATATTCCCAGCTGTTACCAGTGGTAACAAATTGGTGGTAACAGGTGGGAATAACCCGAAAAACTGTGGTGGAACACTATGTCAATTTGGCCTTGGCTGAGTTGCGGGGTTGTTTCGACCGTGTAGAATAGGTATTAGAGTGAAAAATCCTATTTCAATCGTGTTTGTATTGATCGTGTCAGGTATCGCGACGGCGGCTATCGAAATGCTGACGGGCGACGTGTCGACGAGCCGCAAGCCGGAGATCGTGTCTGACGCCGCGTACTTCATGCTCTCCCAGTAAGCTCACCACAACTACTTATACTTTTTTTTCATGGCATAGAGAAGGCAAACGAGCACACAGACCACCTGATGGTAAGTGGTAACTGTGACCCATAGACTTTCGCATTAACAAGACTGCAGTCCTAAGACTGCAAATGCGTTGCCAACCCTGAGGACTAAGAGGGAATGCCTCTATGCTAGTCCATACACCGGCTGTCTTATCCCCAAACCGGAACACAACAATGCGAACGCTGTTTGGTGATAAGTTAATGGTTAAGATGGTGGTAGCGATCCGGACGGACCTGCACAAGGTCCTATCACCGGCGAAAACGGTTATTTACTTTAAGTTTAACTGGTGTTAATCAGATTCAGATTCAGATTTTATTACTCAATATAACACAGTATAAAAAACATTACATGTCAAATTATATGCAGTTACATTGAGGTCGTCAGAAATAGAAATTAATTATAATAATAAAAATGGTAAAAGTCAACACAAGTAGGTACATTAAAAAATTAAAAGTCAATCTTATTAACCGACGAAAAAAAACGGAGGAGGTTCTCAAGTCGACGCGTATATTTTTTTATTTTTTTTTTATGTATGATCACGCATAACTTTTTACAGAGCGGTCCGATTTTAAAAATTCTTTTTTTATAAGTCAAGTTCCATATACTCATTTACCGAATAAACTGGATTATCCAACAAAAGATTCCTAAGCCGGCGCCTAAACGTTTCGTCAGATGGTTCGTGTTTGAGTTCGGTGGGTAGACGCTGTTCGGGATCTTACCTGCAAGTGCCATGCGACGAGGAACAGTTCTCAAACGCCCTGTGTGGCATCTGAAAGTTAATATGAACATCAGGCCATGTACAGTCAAAGATTTAAATAATTTGTGACCCACTTCAGCTCCAAAGTCAATCTGACATTCTACAACAAAAAGGTTGAGTTTCCTATTAGTTACAAATGACTTTGCATCTCTAATGACATTGACGACTTCAGGCATTTTTTTTAAATGGGCCACCTTGCTGTGCGATACCACTTGAAAATTTCTTCGGGTTTATACTTCTCTCACTCGCTATCATACGTTCTTATGCGAGTCTAACTGTAACCCTGCACTGTACTGAAGTGCACTGTACTTAAATTAAAAAAACGGAACATGGCAACTCTGTACCTTTGGGTTGGGGCTTATCAAACTTATTTTCACTTAAAAATGTTTATCTTACAAATATTTATTTACAGAGACCCCAAGACCTACACGGGTAACTTTGCCATCGACGAGGAAGTCGTAAAGAAGGCTGGCGTCAAGGACCTGACTCCATACGCCTGTGACCCGAGTAAGTACTCCTCATGTTTTATTCTTCATATACTGCCTCCTATAATCGTTCTTTTTTACGACAGTGGCGACAGATGTTTATTTAGAAATCATTGCCATTTTTAATTAAAGGAAATGTTTTATGTGGCATATTTTAATGTTATCTTGAATCTTTATTTATACTCATTGATTCCAGAAAAAAATATTCTATTGTATATTTCTTGCCAAACTTACGCTCAAATCAAAATATTAATAACAACTCAATTTGATGGCAACTTCTAAAGGACTTTTGTTTGGGACAAGCCATTGTCGAAAAAATAGAAGAACGAACTAATGCAAAATGATTATTAAAAATTCGTTTACACTGCCTGTTGGTACTTCGTACATTTGTGAAGGAATTTAAAGAGCATCGAGTTATAAACATGTTTTTGAACATAAGGGTGTTACCAGACCAATCGATCGATCGCCGATCGACGGCATCGATTGACGTCGATCGAAGTCGATCGATTGGTCTGGTAGGAACTATCGATCGACGGATATCGTTCGACTAACCAATCGATCGATTGCGGGTCGACGGTGATCGACTGGTCTGATAGCTTTAATTGATGAAAGAACTATCAATCGACTTATCCATTCTGCCATCGATCGACGATCGATCGATTGGTCTGGTAGGAACTATCGATCGACGTCGACTAATCAATTCTACCATCGATCGATGCCGTCGATCGACGATCGATCGATTGGTCTGGTAACACCCTAAGACACCGTACGTGCAAAACTTTATCGTGGTGGCATGTTTCAATGTTTAATATACAAGGTGGAAAGGGATGATGGTTCAACCCAAATTGGGAGATAAGATAATGTATCTTTAGTACTTTATTTTTGTCCAAGAAACTATGCTAATATCTGAAACTGTTTTCGAGTAAATGTTTAAGTGTAGAAGTTTCGAAGTGTGAAGTTATGTTTAAAGACTTCTCGTTTTGCTCCAGGGTTGACATCATTATTAATCATTACCGTTTATTAACATTTTAGTTTTTTAAAGATACGTTTCTTACCATTCAAAATCGATTATACATCACTGTTTTCATCACTATTTTCGGAAAAGGCCTTCGTCCCTTTCCACCCTGTATAATACAGTTTATGGGCGGTCATTTAATTTGTAATTCTTTCCTTAAGCGCGGATAAGACTAGCAAGCCTTAGGGCCCGTAATGATACACTGATCTTTGCAGAGATGTCTCAACTAAAGACACGGGAAAGTAAACATAGAAAACTGTAATTTCTTACGTGTGGGATGCCCGTCTTGAGACCAGTTTACCCATTAATATATCGCCCTTACTCTCATTTTTGTACTAGGTCGAGAAACGTTCGTTTTTAGATATTTTTCTACTTTCAAGTTTATTTAGGACAGCAGTCAACTTCTGCCTTTTGTATTGTCTTATTCGCGTCTTAAGGAGCGTACTCAATGAGAGCATTCGCGTGTAATGAGCATTCGCCGCGAACATCGACGTCCAAACCACTAGAATATTCACGCGAAAGTGAGGACGCTCCTTTAAGGAAACACGGTTGGTTTATCACTGGAGTACATGCATGCGGTTACTTGTTTTCTGGGAAATATTCAATTCGTCATGATTTCAAAGCATATACTCAACTTGGATAAAGTACGGATGAATATAAAAGTAACAGACAGATGGCAAACGCGACGCTAGCTCGCCCTACGCGTGGCGTGGCGCGACAGTCAATAGACAGCTATGCACAGTTGGTTAGGGCGCATAACGTCCCACTCGCAAAACGTCCCTCCAGCAAAATTACGTCCCATTCGCAAAACGTCTTCTCTGCAAATGGTCCCTTATGTAAAATACCCCATTCGCAAAACGTCCCTTTCTTAAAAGGTCCCACCCCTTTCGCAAAACGTCCCTATTGCATAACACCCCTATCGCAAACCGTCCCGTCTGCGAAATGACCCATTCGCAAAATGTCCCGTCTAGAAAAAGCTTGTTTAAGTAGACACTAGGAGTCTTCTCATGGGAAGGAACGTTTTGCGAAAGGGACGTTTTGCGATAGGGACGTTTTGCGAACGGGACTTTATTTATATGAAGGGACGTTTTACGAACGGGACCTTTTGCAGAATGGTCATTTTGCGTAAGGGACATTAATTTAGGAAAGGGACATTTCGCGAAAGGGACAAAGGAACATTCTGCGAGTGCCAATGGAGAAAGCAAGATCAATACAAACTTATCCGACAAAAAACGATGGCAAAACATTATTTACTACATCTGTACTCCTTTTATATTAGGATATTAAGAAACTTCTACTACCGTTAGCAGCATTTAAAATAATTATTAAGGTTTCACGCTGCGCTCGCGCGAGCCGGCGTCGAGTTTGCTGTCTCTAAAGTTTCATTTAACTTGAAAAATAGCATCCCGTACTTAGTGTCTTTTCTATTGCAATCTTGAGCTGTCCTTTGTTCTAAAGTACCTCGTTTCCAAAGCTGGTTATTTTGGCCGTAGAGAAGGCAGATAACCTGCTACTGGACGGGTTCCTAGACGACCCCCGCTCCATGCAGGGCCACATAGTCATGAAGACCGGCGCGCGGCGGTACCATACCTCCGCCGTTCGCTACGAAAAGGTCGGTCCTGGCGTTTGAGAATCGAAATTCGAAGTTTCGTAATCTCCATCGTTTTCTCTCAATTTGGTCTATAATGATGAGTGAAGAAGATGGGTCATACGGAATTTCAAATTTTGTGCTTTGTAGTTTGCATTTTGTGGGTTACTCAGTTACTCGAGTGCCAGATTTGGAATCAATCAAATCAAATCAATGTATATTTTTCAAAATATATTATTAAAAAGGTCAACGTAGCCCCGCTTTTGCGGAGCAGCTATTTTGAATACGATTCGAACCGTTTGCAAAATTGATATTATCTTTAATCTACCTTGATATTTCAATCCAATTACGACTGGAAAAGTCTGAGATCAGGAGAAATATTGAAACTAAAAAAAAGGAAAAAAAGATAAATTTGAGTGCCAAATAAATTAGTTTTTTTTTAGAAATATATGGAAATGGTGTATTAGGAAATTGGTATTTTCAAATCTGGTATTTTGGTAACGGGTGATATCTGCAACCCTGGGCTAGATATTTAATTAGAGTTGATAGTGTAGTTCAGTCAGGATAAAATTTATAATTATAAAATTATTGTTCGTCTCGCGTGAGACCGTATGGAAGGATCATTTCATGCTTATTTTCCATATTTTCTTACTAAAACTATGCATTTAGGTTTATAAGTACATCATTTGTTCGTTATTATTACTCTCTATGCATGTTCAGTGTTTAAATGTAAATATTGTCATCTTAACAGATAGATTATATAATTTATGTACAATTGATTCCACTCCATCTTCTCAAAAGTGGAGATGAAACTACATTTTAAGATTTTCTGAATTCTTATTATAAAATTGAATTAAAGAACCTATCAAAGTCCATGAATTACTCTTATAATTTTCAAAAGCCTTTCGTGTTTTGTCCAAGCTTTAAATTTCAACTTTTTGGATAATTTGTTTCGTATCTGTCTTGTGCTGTCCAAAGTGAAAAGAAAAAACGAAATTCTGAATTTGGAAAAATCTATTTGTTTGCAGGTAAATTAGATAATCTGTTACCCGATTTCTTTTTGGACGTCCCCGGCTCGCCTTCAAGCCAAGACACGAAAAAGGTGTGAAAAAGTTCCAAATTAAAAAAAGAAAATAAAATGCATGATTTAACATATTACGTTATTAACCTTGTCCATATATTTCCTAACCTACTTGTGTTTTTTTTTATGTGTTTCCTTATCATACGGTCTTACGCAGAAAAATAATGTGATAAAGTACTTTGGTGTATTAAAAAAACTTTACTATTTTTATTTATCAATTTGATATTGAAGATTTATGGCTCTGATAATTAAGCCTGACTCGAGCGTCCAGTGGACAGTGGTATATGTTATAATCAGTCATCGGAATAGGTAAAGTATATCTACCTAAAGTGCGCAAAGGGACATAATATAGCGTGGTTGCAACCGGGTGAAATATTAGCTTAATTTATTGAATTCCGGATTTCCGGTATTTTTCTGGTACTAGTCGTAATGCTAAATATACGTAATATTATATAAAAAAATTAATGAGATACAAGAAATGATTAACAGGCCGCTTTTATCACAAACTAACATAAAATATCCCGTACCGTGAGTAAATATTACGTATATTTAGCACTAGAGGACGCCCGCGACTTCGTACGCGTAGAATTAGTTTCCCGCTACTCCCCCCATTTCTTCCCGTTGGGGGTCGATTTTCGGAAAATCCTTTCTTAGTGCTCACTTACATCATGAAAGGAACCCCTGTACCAAATTTCAAGTTTCTAGGTACAGTAGTTTCGGCTGTGCGTTGATATGTCAGTCAGTCAGTTTTGCCTTTTATATATATAGATTACGACTAGTACCAGAAAAATACCGTTATTGTGTATTAATTTATAAAACAAAACACCACTCTTTTCAAGATAACACTTTAGATTATTAGAAAACACAACAATAGTTATGAGTGCGCCACTGGACGCTCGGAGCAGTCTTAATTATACTTCGGTTAATGTAGTATGAATTCTGTAAGAGCCGTATTTCAAACACTCAATTTTCTCGCAAGCAAGATATATAAAAAGAGGTGATAACTCATTTAAATTACTGTAAGTCGTCTCAAGACGTGTGATATTTATAAAAAGTCAAAGATACAAGTGAAATACGTGTTAATATGAGCTGTCACAGAAAGCACGTTAGATTGACCCAACTATAGGATCGTAAAATTGTGTATCTATGTATATAGTTAAGTCGCGCTTTTCTAAAAGCTCGATTTGACAGGTGTCAACGCAGTACAAGGTATAACCTCAAACATATTTTCGACTGAGGTGTCAGTGTCATTTTGGGTCTTTTGTAAAGGCGCGACTATAGTGCGTGTTAAATATTTATGCAGTCGTCTATCGATACACAACACGCTAATCAACAGGTACTTAATTTTACGAACTTTGTGATAAGATAAGATATACGCATCGTTTTAAGTACTTATACGTAATACTTACGGCAGTTGTCCCACATACCTATATACGGCAAGATTTCGGCGCGTATGTCTTATCACAAAACATAAATAATAAGCTATTAATACCATATTATAAGAACTAGTTTAACGATTTCTCGCCAGTAGTGTGACCAGCCAGCAATAAAATATTTTTATCATAGTTGTTTTGCAACCAGATTAAAATGACGTGTACTATCGAGTAAGATAAATGCCCATCGCACGTCCTTCTCTCGCCGTATCTGCGACGATTGCCTAAGTTACTTGCCAAATAAATTTAGATAAAAGTTGCTAGTATTAACCTTATCAGATATGGTTTACTGGCGTTGTAAAGAAGACTTGAATCTGATGTCTTTTAAAATACTTTTAATTTAGTAAAAAAAACTATAGTTCTTGTTGAATATGCGTCTGATGAAGCATTTTTCAGTTACTAGTGCCATAGTGGTACAAAGATACTCTAAACGAAGCATGACACTCAAATAAAAATTATATATTATTTATGCTAACGTTATATAGATTAAAAACGGTGTAGACGCGGGGACAGGTGACACTAAAATATTTCAACTAGCAACATTCAGCTACTACGATTGGATTAAGCTGACATAATATTACCAATTATAATCAGTGATGGGAAATAGGTCAGCTAATTTACCTAAACTTGATGCATGTTCATTCAATAATGTATTCCCATCTCACTCAAGCATGAATGAATATGCGTCAAGTTTAGGTAAATTAGCTCACCTATTTCCCATCACTGATTATAATAAATAAGAACAATAATAAATATTTTATTGCTGTGCTATATAATGTATATATTTTAACTATAAGTTTTGACTGTGTCGTAATATTTTAGAAGGCTGACGCAGAAGGCCAGATCCCCACTCTGTTTTTGGCGATCGGCAAAACTTTAACGTCGGACCTGGTGAAGAAAACTCAGGCCGTCTACCAGTTCAATGTCAAAGGTAAATTCAATAAAAACTACCAAGGAACAATCTCATACAAATTGACTCAGGCCAAAATAAACTATAGGCTTGTAATGGGTACTAGACAACGATCAACATACTTATGTAAATATACATACTCAGGAATAAATACTCGTGCTCAAAACACAAATATTTTCCCTTACCGGGAATCGAAGCCACATTCATTCAAATAATTTATTTGTTGAACATATAAAACAGATGTTACATAAAACTCTAGTTTTGTAGGCAGGCTTCCAACTACGCTCGTAGGCAAATAGTTTTGTATTATTTAAGTACCGTTGTCTAGTACCTAATATCCCTTCGAGTGGCAAGCAGCCGTATAACGGCTGCTGTCAAAAAACAATTAATACTTTATGACATTAACTCAAAATTCAAATTTAAACTAACTATATTTTACTTGCCGCTTGAAGGGATACAGAACAAGTCTAGAGTTGCCTTTGGGACTAGGTCAATTTGTGTGACATAGTCCCCAGATTTAATTTTAATGTTTATGTCCGTGCCCAATGCTTTGGCGCCAGCTGTTAGCAAAAATTGTTCTCTTGTAAATTCATACTAACTCTGTGTCTATAACAGTTTCACGGCTAAAACGCTGAACTGATTTCGATGCAATTTGATATGAAGATAGCTTGCACCCCGAGGTAGGACATAGAGTACTTTTTACCCGCAATAAACGACTTCTATCCGGACGAATTCATGGGCAACAGTAAATAAATGAAGTTTAGTGATGTAAAGCCCGATTTACATTGGTCAAATACAGTGGCAAGGGCAGTGGAGTGAAAAAATAGAAAGCGATTCTATTTGGATCCACTGGCAAGGCAACTTGACTCGCTACTGTCCGACCGGTTTACACTACTGTACTGTCCACTGTCCTTGTCCACTGTCCACTGTCCTTGACCAATGTAAATCGGGCTTAATGTTAAACGTGCTATTCCAGGCAAGGAGGAGGGCGTGTGGCACATCGACCTCAAGAACGGCGAGGGCGCGTGCGGCGCGGGCGAGCCCAAGCACACGCCCGACGCCACGCTCACCATGGACAGCAAAAACTTCGCGGACATGTTCGCCGGTCAGATATCGCTACTTTTGAACGGCGAATTGTTGATTGATTCCGTTTTCGACACATTGTTGTTTCGGCAATTTCTTTGTTTGGGCAGGTTTTGTTATGTCGAGAAATTTTAAAGTAACTGACGTACGGTACGTATTGTTTAATATGTCTGATATTCTGATGAAAACTAATTTTTCAGACAAGAATGTGCAAAGACGGAAGGTGTTGATACAAGAATTGGACGAGGAAGGAATCAATCGTTCAATCGTCAATTTATTTCTGCCTTTAATGTGCATGTTTGAGAAACGCTAAGATGCATAGCGATTTTAGAAAATCGACAAAATGTATATAGTATTGACGTAAGCTGACAGATGCGTTGACCGATTATGTCAACTCCATACATTTCGAGTATATACAGGTTGTCCCAAAATTGGTAACCCACATTGACACCGGAGGTAGGTCAGCTTAAGAGGTACCGAACCAGTCTAACATGACCTCAGTAAAATGTTTTTTTTTTTTAAATTGCTAGACCTATTTAATTTTAATTTGCAATTGGTCTAGCAATTTGAAAAAAATAAAGTCATTTTACTGAGGTCATGTTAGGCTGGTTCGGTACCTCTTAAGCTGACCTACCTCCGGTGTCAATGTGGGTTACCGATTTTGGGACACCTGTATAAAACAGAAACATTAGCAGCGTTTGCATCTTGGCTAGGTCTACTGAGCTGGAATACATATGTATAGCGCAGGCCGCGCTAACTCTTACTCGTCCAGCAACTGCTTGCTTCCCGGCCTCTACAATAATGTACTATTTTTATCTGTAACCTTTTATACGCAACCTTAAATTTTTAATAGTAATTAATCTTGGACTTTTTCTTAATATAGGATTTTTACTAACTTTTCGTGAAATTTGATGATAAAGATGGATGCCCTTCGGTCATTCGGTCTTGCTAGTTTATTATTATTCCTACAGGTTTACCATAGCTCTAGGGAAGATCTAGGATCAAATCGAGTTACTTATTAATTGTTCAAATCTGTGAAAAAAAGTCTGCGAATTGCTCAATCAATGTTTTTTTACAGAATCTTATTTTTTATTTCTTCGTTGTCTACGTATAAGTACCTATTCAGAGATGAACAAATAATTTTCTGATTTTAGGCAAGCTGAAGCCAGCCACAGCGTTCATGATGGGCAAACTGAAAATCAAGGGCGACCTCCAGAAAGCGATGAAGCTCGAAAAAATGATGAAATCCCTCCAGAAAAAGTAACTTCATAGATGTAAGAGTACCACTTGAATCCAGTGCAATAGATACCTTTGTTGCGAAATCATTAAAATTGAATATTTTTATAATATATTAAATGCTAAGATTAACGCGAAGTCAATATGCATGACAAGTCAATAAATCCTCCATTCTTTAAGTAAAAGTATATTATCAAATTCCTAGAATGATTCCTTATACAGGGGGTGGTCACATAATTAGGGAGGGACGCTTGCGTTTTTCCATTGCAATTGATTACAATTGAAAAGAATAGAATAGAAATAGATTTATTGTCAAAATTTGACACAATGCTTAAAAATATACAGTATAACAAAGTTTCGAGTAACAAATAGTGTCAAATAGGGTACCACTCGGCATGATGACGTGGCGTGGCGGACCACGACCCTGTTTTTCAGTGGCCCCTATCTCAATTTTGACTTTACATGTAAACATCTGGTTCATTAGGAAATTGGTACGTGATGCTGGTACTAAGGAATGGAGTGATGAAAGTATTGGTAGGTAGGTAGCTAAAATGTTACATTACTCAAAGGATAGACTGTATTTTGTGTATTACGCATGTATATTTTTAGAGGGCATATTGTTGCATGTATATGTTTGTGAAATATGTACAGATGAAATCTTCGTATGATTATCGCTCATTGTTTTACAGTAATTATGTAAGTAAACCGCCGATTTGGCACAAGATTTATTGGAATATTGTTGTTTATAAGAGACTGTGGATTATAAAGATTATAAATATAAATAAAGGTTGTAAATGTTTTGTTTCATTTATTAGGACTAACTTTGCCCCACTCTCTCTCTCTCTCTCTATTTAAGAGCCAAGCTCTTGTTTGTGAAGTAATAGCCAACCGCTCTGGTATTCTGTGAGCTATTTGACTTTTCAAACTATGCAACCCCCAATGGCAAATAAATTTATAAGGTTTTGGGTAAAAGTGTTGTCGTTTGTAAAAGTAATACATTTTTAAGGTGAGCGGCCATTCGTTAAAGTGATAAATTATGAAGGATCCATTCATAAGTGCATCGGAGCCAAGATATTTGAATATTTATACTTATAATAAAGTACAAGCCCATACTATTAGTAAAAATTCATACCAAACCACTAATACTAAGCTTGTACTTACTTTACTATGCAATCGGCCCCTGGGCGTACTTTCAGCACCAAAAAGTTAATACTTACTTAAATCTTTAATATCTCTGCTCCTATTTATGTGTATTTTGTATGGAACTGACTTGGAAAGCCATCGGTTGTCGTGTATAATTTTTTTATTAACAAAGTATAAATTACCCAATACTCTGATGTGAATGGGTGAATGTGAAAGAGCAAATTATTTGCTGCAAATACACAAAAATCCTAAAGGGTTAGACTGCAAAGTGCTTCCACGAGGGCCTATTTGTACAAATATAAAAATTAAAACATCAAGAGGCTTATTTTTAGAGTGGTGCATAAATTCGGCTAAGCCTTAACTTAGACTTGAAACTTTTTTGTTTAAGAGCCAGACGGACATTTGAGAAAAACATGAGTAAAATGAAGCACTAGAACGCATCATTGTTAACACTACTAAGTTTTTATAAGTCTTTTCTCCTAATAAAATATTTGTTTAAAGAGTAATATTAGTATTTGAAAATATTGCCAAAATACTTTAAAATTCCAATTTACAGATGCGATGCAAAAGCTATTAGTAAGCAAATAACTGCCTGATAGATAAGTGATTTAAATAATTCCAGTCAAGAACTTCTTATCTTAGTAGTTTGTTTATTATCTGTTGTTTTCCATGGGTGGGGCCTGACATTAAACTTCCACTGAGGTCTGCCGAATTGCATCAGTGATGATAACATCTATTAATTAATAACATGTATGAAGTAGACCATTTTATTTTGTACATAACAAATGTATTAGTGAACACAATTAATTTAATGTCTACAATTATTAACCTAATTTAAAACTGACCAAGAGTAAAAACTTTGGATACAGGTGCAGTTATTAGATGGAACAAAAATATCCAATAATGTTTTAATAAGATTGCATGGCCCAAGAAGTTGACTCACTGTTGAACAACTCTTGCAGTGTTAGAACTTGACAATGGGCTCTTATTTCGTAAGCAATATACAACAGAGTTCTTACGTCAGACAACTTAAGAGAACCGATAACCTTGTTATCAGAATTGAAATTCTCCCGCCATCTGATCGGCCTTGGTTTAGGTTATGTCGAGCGCTACTCAGTAAACTGACAGCTGCGGAGAATAACGCAAGATCCTACAATAAATCTTCTTAGAAAAATCTCTGAATTTACTGCAAAATGTTCACAATCGATGCACCCGCGGAGCTTCAGAATTCCGAATACTGCAACTACCGATCCCCGCTAAGCACTAGATATGCATCAAAAGAGATGCAATATAACTTCAGTGACCAAAAGAAGTTTTCAACTTGGCGCAAACTTTGGATTTACCTCGCTAAAGCTGAAAAGGTACGTTGCTTTTTGCATGGTTTTAATCTTTATATCCTGATTTATTTATTTACTAGTTAACAACATTTTAGGTTATTTAACTTTTTTTATGGACAGGACAGACTTGAGTTTCGTAACCATAGAACCATAATGCCTATATAAAAATATTAATAAAATCGAGAGTTTAAAGCGAGGACTAGCAATAAAAATTGCAGAGCAGAAGTTGACTGCTGTCTTACTCTATCAAGTTACAAATAGACAGCAAAATTGTACTTCCTGCTCTAGAACTGAAGTTAAAGTAAAGCGCTCTACGCACTATCCATTAGTGCTGTCCGTCCAGGCACGATGCGCGACGCAAAACGATAGTGCGTATGCTTGCTGAGGCCCGTTTCACGAAGATACAAGTTACAAATTACAAGCGGAAGTCTCTTTCTAACTCCTTTTGCTAGAAAGAGAGTTCCGCTTGTAATTTGTAACTCGTAGCTTCGTGAAACGGGCCGCTGGACGTCAATAATTATTATTACCTATTACCGTGATGGACTTGCACGACCGAATTTTCGTCCATCGAGCTCCCCACTACTACTTGCACGACGTGCGGCTGGATGGTGCGTAGGCCTGACGTACGTCAGTTGAATGGTGCATTGTGCGTGCTTGGTAATGCGTAGACATGACGTCGGTCAATATTTTTTCTTGAACGTGGATGCTAGGTCCTTCAGTCGACGTCCGACAAATCTTCGCAATGTTGCCAGATTTCCTGTTTTTACAGTCCTGTAGTCCTGGTTTTGGGGTGTATCTACTGCTCTTCTGATTTTCCCAGAAAATCTACTGGATTTAAGAATTTCGCTTGTGTAATAAAAAAACATATTATACACAAGCAAGGTACACACAAGGTTCTCACAATTTCTGAATGAAACGGAATGAGCGAAGGAAGAATTTGTTGTCTGTGACAGCATGATAGATACTTTGCACGATAATGCGTACAGCACCATCGGGCCCGACGGTCGTGCGCGACTGTACGTCAAGAAGGATAATGCGTAGGGTTTATTTAGGGTAGGGTAATTAATTATTACACAAGTGAAATTCTAAAATCCAGTAGATTTTTTAGGAAAAACAGTAGAGCAGTAGACGCACCCCAAAACCAGTAGCTCTCCCGTTATAACAGGAGATCTGGCAACACTGCGAAGATTCGACGGACGTCGACTGAAGGATCTAGCATCCACGGTCAAGCAGCAAAATATAAAAGAAATATATTGACGGACGTAGTCTACGCATTTGATTACCAAGCACGAACCATGCACGATTGAACTGATGTACGCCACTACCCACCATCCAGCCGCACATCGTGCGTGAAGTAATGGAGGGCTCGTTGGACAAAAAATCGGTCGTGCGAGTCCATCACGGTAATAATAATCATTATTGACGTCCAGCAAGCGTACGCACTATCGTTTTGCGTCGTGCATCGTGCCCTGACAGCACGGAAGGATAATGCGTAGAGGGCTTAAGAATCTGGTGACAGCATGATGGATACTTTGCACGATGATAGTGTGCGTACAGCACCATCGGGCCTGCCGGTCGTGCGCTGCTGTCCTTCCAAGGTGGATAGTGCGTAGAGGGCTTAAGACAGTATTTTTTGTACAATCAGATTGAAACAGAGGCCCTACTTTAGAAATCGAAGTTCGAAGTTACGTTAGCTCCATCACTGTCACTCATCATTCGAGACTTAATCGAAAGAGGGGACTGGCCGGACTGGAGCTAACGTAACAAAGTGTGGGATATCAGGTGTAGGTAGGTATTGAAAGAAAAATGTCTAGCATTAAATTTATTTAATAAACAATTACAACGGATACAATGTTTATATACACAATAATCAATAAGTTAATTTACAATTACATTGTGCGTGTCGCGGGTACCTTCTTTGATGAACTGTGATTATTAAGGTAACATTAGCGCCGGGGTATAATCGTTACATGCAACTATTACTATTTACGCTAAATTAAATACAAAAATCTTAAATAATAACTTTGATGATGAAAAATAATCTATATTTAATCCTATCAAAAGAAGAGATACAGAATCATGGTGTAGAAGCAACAGAAGAAATGTTAAAATGAAAGGAAACTTAATAAAACTAACTACTGTTGGACGGATACTGATTACTGCTTTGGTTCTCCCTTTCAATAAAAGTAATAATTATTTAACTTAAAAATAACTTAGTCTTTAAGATTGATAAGTATTCTGAAAAGTATTATCTTTTTCATACTCATATTATTATTATTTATTAACCACCTGCGAAAGCTATTTGAAATAAAATTTTAAATACGTATTTTTGCGTTTCATGTCTATTTTCACGACACGCACTTATCCCTATCGTTAATTTGGTTTTCAGCGGAATGTTTCAGTATTAACAATTACATTGTATAATATTACAATTAGTTCTAGAGTGTAAAGAAAATTAAATCGCATGTTTTCTCACGTAAATCAAATCAAATCTGTAATTACATTTTTTTAGTCTATGCCTAACTTTTTTTATCTACAAACGTGGCGTTAAACGTGGCATATCTAATCTGTGACATTATTTTAGAAAATACGCGCGAAATTTGAATTTTGTCAGTGTAATCGAATGAAGTTACTTTGGAATGTTTTGCCACAAGCGATCTAACATTTCATATCTATAAAAAATAATTATATTAAGCAAATATTTAATAATAAGTAATACTCGTTGGTTTAGAATAAAAGTTTACTATGCTTATTCAATGCCCTTAAAATGGAGTGCGATTCAATCCAATAGTCATAATCAATTAATGCATATGACATGAAGTTAAGTATTTCTTATTCTTATACTTTCCCTTATTAGACAGAAAATCAAAACCATACGACCAAATATTACAACCTCATTCCATCCTTTCAAGTGACAACATATTTAGCTTAACTACAACCCAACTGGCATATTTTAAGTATTTATTTCTAACATAACTTGCACTCCCTCGGCCGAATATTACCTAACTTTGAATCAAATTAAAACAAGCTGCCGTGACGAAAAGAAATCCAATGAGCTGCTACATAGGACAATCTTATTGGCAGTATTAATGCGATAACCTTATGATCATTTTTACCTTACAAATTGGTTAGCTACTCATTAAGGACAACTCATGATTTCATATAAATTATTTACAATATTATTTTTACCGAAAACTATTGTTATTCAAACGGAAAAGCAAAAAATTAAACTCACTTAAACAAAAATTAAAATTACAGTAAAAAGGTCGCAAGGCAGTTAAGCATAGATAATAACAGAAAGAGATTCAAAGTTCGAACGTTTGTTTTCGCCGTGAAGCGCCAAAATTTCGTTTTTATTTTGGCGCATCATAGAGAAATCTCGCGTATATGCGAAGTTTTTTAATAGTCGCCCTCCTTCCTAAAAGTGAAGAAGGCATGGAACAAAAACACAGCCGCGGTGGCCACGGCGAAGACGCCGGACGCGAGAAGAAGATCGTACGCCTGTTTGTTGGGACGGACCACGACGTAGTAGGAGTTGTGCCAATCTGAAAGCAAAAATAAAACCTATTTAAAACCCAGGTCCTGCAATGTGACATGTGCTTAGATAGTCAGATCACGGTATTATCTTTCCCTGAATATCCAAGTATTTACACTTCGGCTAATCATAGATGCCGCATAGTATTGCGTTAAAAAGTTAAAAACATCTATGTATGTACCTATAGTAAGTCCCCTTCAGATTAACTAGAATGATTCAGTATTTTCAATGTTAAGGAAAATGAAGACACACATACTACACTAGGTACATTAAATTTATTCTGTACTTTGCATTAAAAAAAAATAGAATTGCAACGAGGACGTTCAGGGACCATAACTCCCCAGATACTGGCCAGCAAGAATCGCGAATACATTAGCATGGAGGCCGAATTAGAAAGGAACGGAAGCTATGGCACCGTTCCCTGGAGTGCTGGTATTAATTGCATTCCTCCTACCGCATAGGACGTCAGAGCCATTGCATGCATATCAATTAAATTTAGTTTGTCTAACTACACCAGTACCTACAATTTGCGTTGAAGATTTTCTTTGAAGAGAAAATTTTAACTTCAGATCTTTGGTACCTTTAGGTTTAAATATCTTACTACCTACATTTTCTATTCGTATTTTTTCTTCTTGACTCACTTGTTATGTCATATATTCTTTATTGCTATTTCAATTTGCATAGGCGTTTTAACCTGGAATATTCATTGTGTGTGAGGCAACTAAATCATTATTGCTTTTCCACTACAGCAGATGACCTTAACCCTCAAGTGATTTACTTATTATATACACTTGTAGACATTTCTAGAACTATAACAATGCCTACTATAACGTTATCAATGTTCAGAAGCTATGCAGGCCCTACGTGGTCAGAATGGCGACTTATACAACGTTGTATACTTTATTTCTATTAGTACCAATATTCATTTTGAAATTGTCATAATAAACAGAAATGTATAAATTTTCTATTTGATCAAAGATCACGTTTCTGGATCTCCTTGCTTTTTGCTCTTCGGGCAGTTATGAGAATGATGCTCTCTGTAATACTCTAAAAATGACAATCGAAGTCTTACCATAAAAGATGACGGCAGCTGCAGCCGTGAACATGATCACCCCGAGAACGGAGAAGCCAATCGAGGTCCTCCAGCCGATCGTCTCGCCCAACAGCCGCGCAATGATCAAGATCCCCGTGATGATGATGAAACCTGGTGAACATTCAATACAAAATTAGTTTTTTTTGGGCTGTCAAGGTGCAACTGCCGCGCTTTGTGGTCATAGACTATTTCACAGATAACACTAAAGATTTTGGAGCGTTCCAGCAATTAATTCGAAATTCGCATCGAAAACGTATCAACTACCAACCTAACTGTGCAAATATGCGCGGGAACTTAAAGGCGTTTTTACACGCGTCATTAATTATTCAAGTAATCGGTGTTTATTGTGTTAACACAGACTGTAAATCATTGTAGCACCATTCATTACTTAACTTGTCAATTCAGCAATTCGAAGTTACTCATTACGATGCAACTTTCGCGCAAAGTTCAATGAAACCAATTTTCCAGTTTACAGTGAATCTGATTGTAAATTGAAATTGTGTAACAAGGCAATGACATCGATGTTTCGTTTTTGCGCCGTTAATCGATTACGACGTAAAAATATTAAATCATAAGATTCATAAGCATTACCTAGGTCTTTTTTGGTTTCTTTATGAATTGACCATTTCGAGGAATAAATTTACAATTGCATCCGGCACGATTTCTGTCATAAGACACAAATTCATTTTGAATTACGCATTAGCGTTAATGCCGTTAATTCTAGTAAATCAATATTTGTGATGCTTTTTATAAGAACACTAGAGAGTGCCCGTGACTTCTTACGCGTAGTATAAGTTTCCCTCTATTCCCGCTATTTTTTACGGGGGTAAGGATTTGATTTTCCAAAAATCCTTTCTTAGTACACCTTTAGGGTAGCTAAGAAATATTTCCTCGAAATTGTAAGTCTCTAGGTTCAGCGATTAAAGCTGGGGCAATCGCGGAGGAGTTTTAAATGTATAGATGACTTTAAATTTATAATGTTAAAGACCTCAGAACAATCTAATGCTTGATTGACCAACTGTGTAGGTTTAAAATGGTGTGACTTGATTTTTTTTGGCGATTGCCATCCCGTGCCTTCAGATTACAACAAAGATTTAATAGTATGAAAAAGTTAAACAAAAAATACGATGCATAAACTCGGCAAAAGTAATTTAAAAAGTGTCATTAAGTAAACAAAAAATTTTCACAGTTCATTCTGACTTTAATTTTCAAACAAAATAAACTCAAAACAATAATATTAGTAAGACAAGAAACCCATCAGAAATCTTAAATGTCATGTTCCGAAGAAAAATCTTGCTTTAACAAACGTTTCATTATTTTTCACGCCGCGACCGATGGACCGCACAAATCGCTTTAAAAGTTAAACAATTGCCAGCAAATTGAATGATTACAACAAATACCATTGTGCCAATTAGGTCATGGTTTAACTCTGCTGTACTTACTTGCTTTTAGCCAATTTTGTTGTCATTTTGGTAAAATCAAGTTAGTTTTATAAGACTCCCATAACTGAATAGATGAGAGTAATATAATGATAACCAAAATATTAATTAAAGTATGTATTTCCCGCGTATTTGGTTATCTATGGCTAGCCGTTACTGATATACGTTGGAACATTATGGCTACGTCGCGCTTCAGTGCCCAACCACGCGTCCCCTGCGACCTGTTCAGTTGTTGTTTTATTTTATGAGGGAGCATTTTCTAATTCATAACATAATAGACAGCTGTTGAGTCACGCGTCATAGATGTATAATTATTATGATTATTCTGAAATAGGAGCCGAGTGGTTCGTATCTAAAATATAAAAGGCAAGGACCAATGTATTGTTTCGCGGCATCGCAATCGTACATTCAAGAAGATCAAAAACTGACCCGTTGGGGCTTGATACCAGAATCGACTTTCAAGAGATACCAAACAACATCCCCTTACAAACAATACATTTTTTAAATCTAAATTGCGTTGCTTGTCTAATGTAGCAAATTAATCTCCAATACATTTCCCTTCCACACTTAGTTTAAACAAACGCCATAGAAACCTGTGGTGTGTAAAATGTTATGATTTATGATATAGAAATTCACTTACTTGAGTAGGCAGAATAGATGACGGCAATGTGCGACAACCGCAATTGAAAGACATGGGGCGACGTGAGGACTCCAGTGACTAGACCGATGGCGATGATAGTTAAAATCTGCGAATAAAATTCCATTTGAATGATTGCTTTATACCCAATTCGTTATTAAGAAACTGGTTTTTCATTTTAGTAGGTATCCATTATAGAATGTATTTTTTCCGATAAGTACAAGTTAAAATTGAAATTCAAATGATTCATTTGTAAATATAGGTGTAAGGTGTTACGGCGGCGGCTACCTGTCAGTGTTCCCGCCAATTTCAACTACTCTGAGCACGTTTGCCAACCGCATGAAGCAAATTTGCACAGATTAGAGAAAGTGCACGTTAAACGCGGGTTTTCTCCGTCTAAATATTCGTAAACACCGCAAACGCATTTCCAATGCCCGAGGCGTTTTCTTAAACGATTATTCTATAATGGTTTTCACTTTCTTTGTAACCCGACGTTGTATTTGATGAAAGGTGATTTATGACAGGGCTTTAAATTCTTTAGCTCTTGTAGTGTTTCTTTCACTAGAAACTTTCAAAATTGGGTAACAATTATTAATGAAACCTTACATAAAATACAATTATTACATAATTATATACTTAACTTGCAGAATAAATTTAGTTTTCATTCCGTTAGTGCTAATTAGGAGCATTTCTCTATGTTAAGTATAATAACGAGATATTACCTAACGATGCCATAACGAACAATAAGTTCACACAGCACAACTAATTGCAGAACAAGCAATGCTAGCTCAAGGCGAGTCTAGTATCACCATTTAAGTCCTATGCACACGGGTAGAGCAATCGGTATAGTACTAAGCATGTTCGAAATTATTTCATTGTAGGCACGTTATTGGTTAGGAAGGGCGCAAAATTTCACGGAGAAGAGTAGTTGTTTTGGCATTTTTTGCGAGTCTTTGCTCGCTTTCAAGTTTTTCAACCTAGTTATCGAATCCAATCGATTTCAAGCTAGTGTTTATGCGTTTTTGGAGCGTGTAAGTAGTAGCGTAGCAGAGTTTCTTGCGTATTTCTGTTCAGTGGTCTGTGTCCGCGGTAATCATAATAATCATTTGATCATGTATAAAGTGTAGTGTTACTTAATTCAATCCCCGCTTACGGCCGACATTTTTGCTTGAAAAAATGTGCTAAAAGTCTCTAGTCTAGTCTTAGTATGCAATAATTAAAAATATTACTTTTTAGCAATAAAAATATCACATGTGAGCCGTCGTTCATCCAGTGTAGACATGGCTCTACCTACTAAAATTACCATATCCATCCATATGCTAATTTCCAGTGCCTACTAATTGTAATGTGATATTGATTTGCGGTGGTTCCTTTGTTTCTGTGACCTTTACCGCCTGTTTCACAATCGACAAGTAAAGCATATTTGACAGATAAATTTAGCCCTTTCTCTTTCCTACACTTAAAAATAGACAAGGAGAGAGCCAACTTTAAGTGGCAGATAAATTTACTCGTCGATTGTGAAACAGGCCCTTAGTGTGCAGATAGTTTGTATTGACCTCGTGGTGGTGTCTCAGTCGTATCATATATAGTTAATTAACTTTTAAAAACATTTTTAATTAATCATTTAGAGTTATTTGTAATTTACAAGAGAATAAAGAAGTGATGAAAATGTTATGGTCTCGGAAAATTCATTACTTGCTTTATAGCTGTGTCTTTGATGGCACCATAAAAGATCTCATTATGCAAATCTTTTCAGACACTACACAGTGTATTACTTACCATAGATAACCAACCTACTTTTCAATGAAACCTTAAATAATCCTGCAGTCAACCAATTGGTTCCTAGCCCATTAAATTTCAGTCGCGATTTGTTTTTATTTGGACCCTACTCGTTTTTTATATCATACAAATAACATCTCTTTTGCCTCAAATTATATACATCTTATTGCTTTTATTGCGTCACCAGACTGAGAGACGCCGATAAGCGTTCAACAGTATTATGTAGTTTGTTGAGTTCTCTTCTACGTCTTTTATTCCTTGATTTCAAGGCAAGATCAAACCAGCATGTCGAATGGTGACCGCGTGACAAAAGACACGGTGTAAGATGATGGTGGATGGTGAAGGTCGCAGAAACCCAGAAACTACTGAATATTGCTGCACTGATTAGAGACGTACCGTTATCGAGTTTTCTTTTTAATGGTTGGCGAAAGCATAAGAGCTCACAGGCCATCTAGATGGTAAATAGCTTCTGATGCCTACAGATATTTTGTAATATTAAGACCGCAAAAGAGTTCCTAATCCTAAGGACTAATATGCCTCTGCTAGTTATTTCACTGGTTGTCTAACCCAAACAGAAACATCAATGAAGACTACTGTTTGGCTGCAGATTAAAGGTTTCTATACAAGAAACTTGCCGTAATCCAGAATTCTTGAAAACGGGACAACTTTACAAGTGATCATTGAGGAGACATGAGCCATATCCAGCAGCGAATGTCTCATTTGCGGGCCTATTCCGGTCGTGTTTATCGGTGGGGATAAACGTGGATAAGGGTGAAAACACATCTATCAGCACCGATTCGCATTTCGTCTATAGAAAATGGCTGTTTTGTATGAAGATCACTTTCTGACCACTAAGTAAGTGCGAGAGTGACGGAAGCTTTATCCACCGCGATGAAGACGCTAATGGTCATGGTGTACTCACCAGTTCAGTGCTCCTCAGCCCCACACACCAGTACTGCTTCAGTGCAGCGGCAGCGCGGCTGTCCCGGTCACCCCCGGCGCCCTCCTCGCCCTTCTTGGCCTGGGCCTCGGACTCCCTGTCACCGGCAGACATGGCCCAAATCACTCGAGCGCCTACGCCGAACTCTGGGACCTGGGAACATGATTATTAAATCAGGGGTGGTATTCTTGTCGTTGGCAGAACTGCGTTAAAAATAAAATGTTACATGACCAAGGTTTTAGGTACGGTCACGAGCGTTAATTTGGGAGCCAAGAAAAATATGCTTGCAGTCGTCAATGTCATTTGAGATGTCAAGTCATTTGTAACTTTTAGGAAACTCAACCATATTGTTGAAGAATGTCAGATTGACTTTAGACCTAAGGTGGGTACCAAGTTAAATCTCGTGACTGTACTTAATGCTACATAGGTGCTAAACAGAGAGATCAAGTTACGTTTGCATTTGCCGTTTGCGTATAGCGATATATCTCTGGCATTTCTTGTTGATCAAACAAATCGAAAGACGGGCGTTCACGTACGTATTTGGTTTGAAGTAGTGCTAGAATATTCTAATTGTTTTCGACCTTTTCTCGTCGTAATCATAAGAAAAATACTATCAAACTTGTGTTTATTTCAAAGTACTAATAATATATTCAAGAAGTCCCGATGCCTCTTAGACTATAATTTTCACGTCAAAATGCACAGCCATTTACGTATCAAGCTAGCCTACAATCTTGCGATGGTCAAACTAACTTCCTCAAATGACGCATGACCTACAGATTCCACTACAGCAACAACAATAATTATGATACTTCACATAAAACACTATTAAACTTAGCCACTGTTTTAAGTGGATGGTAATCGATGAACCGGTCATATAGATTTATATCACCTGAGGGTTGCAGTCTTTGCATGTAGTAGTGAAGACAACACAATGATAATTCAGAACAAAATTGATTACGATGCTTGTGTAAGATTGGATTGTCATGTATTTGTACATGCTTATCCACACGTAAGCACACGTTAAGCTGAAACGATCTAGCTATATCTTTAGTAGCATCTACGTGCCGTGACTGCCCAGGGTCTATAATTACGGAATGTTCTGGTGCACATAAATGATTAATAATTCTATTGATCCGTTCATTATAAGTATGTTATCATATAGCTTATTCTCATAGTGCTTCTATAATATTTATGACACTGCCGAGAGCTACGGAAAAAAACAAAAAATAGTACCTAGGCTCTGTAGTCGTTGTTTTGGTTTCCAAATAACGTTCGTCGTCGTGTAGTCTTTATTACAAGGCGTATTTGTTAATTAGAGGGAATTTGGTACTTATGCTAATTTACGTAAATTTTTAGAACGATACTGATCATTTTTAAGATAGCCAAGAAATATTACTCATTCTACGTTATCTATTGGGAAACGAGGCTAGAGAGACAGACACTATGACGTTAGGTGCATTTAATGTCGAATAAAGACGTAACAAACAGGAAGGAAATATAATAAAGTTGAGGAATAACAACGTTCGTCATCGATTCTCATCAAAATTGTAAGGAACGCACGTGTTCCCAGTAAATGTCATATCACTGTGTTGTAAACCGTGAATATTGTAGTCGTATGACTAAAGGATGCTACTTTTTAACCCCTGGCGGAAAAAGAGGGGTGTAATAAGTTTAACTCGTATATCTGTGTATCTGAGTTTCTGTCTGTCTGTAGCATCATAGTCCCCAAACAGATTAAGACGTGTTTTTTTTTTAATCTTTTGGGCCGCTTAAGATATATGTGCTCGGAAAGTAGATTTTATCTGTTTAATAGTTATGCATAAAATGCTTCTGATAGTCCGCAGTGGGTATAAAAACTGACCGCGGTTTATATTTTTTGTACTGTAGGTCACTTGCTACTTCTGTTATTCAAAGACATTGCGAAGGTTCTTACTTTAGCAATTGAATTGTTTTTGTTTACTTTGTTTTGTAAGTTGTTTACATAAATGCAACGCTCATTCAATTTGAATTTCAATGTAAAAATCAACATTATCTTTCTACGCTGTTCGAAAACTGCTCCTAAACCTATTGAAGATGCATCTGAGTACACTGCCACTTGAAAATTTACCATATTTATGGAAAAATAATGTCAGTGTTAATTCTGTAGATTTTTTCTAGATGATTCTCATATCGGAATAAAAACAAAACAAGGCAGCAAATTTTTCTACAAATAACTTCTGTCACTCCCCTGAATCCTGTTCAAAATGGACCCAACTTCGATTGTATGGCACTGAATATGTTCGGTATTCGGTATCTGACAAAGTATAACATTGATTTTCATGTATGCAATTATACGTCCACAGCGAGCATGCTACATGCCAATCGCTGGCGCAGAACGCACGCCACTGACTTTCCAATGCCGGTATTGGACATACTGCTGCGAAAGTGTATGATTTAATTAATTTATGTGTGGATAATTGTTTTGCACTCAAGTGTTCCTATTTGTTTTTGGATTGCGTTACAATTTTTTATATTGATGAATTTTATGCGAAGGTAACGCCTTTGGAAGGTGAGACTAATATTACTAGTAAATACTTAGGCACTTTTATTAGTTTCATACACGTATATGCACTGTGAAATGTTAATTAGTTGATTTGGCAAAACATTAACGTATAATTAAGTGATATAAAAGGCCTTTCTATATGCAAAATGTTACTCATATCGTATCATTACTTATTCTACGATACATCTTGATATAGGTTGATTAATTTTCGATTTGCAATTTAAAACATTTCTCCTTCTTTTTGAAGCATTTTTGAATAAAGTCGCTATATTTCCTTTTTTTGCTTTAAATAATAAAATACCTAGCATTTCTATACTCCATTTTACTATGAACTTTATTACCAATTAATATATATCAGCTATTAGGTTCAAATTTGCCCGTTTAAACCTCTTTTAGTGTGTTTTTATTAAGACGGCAAAGTATCATAAATCTTCTTCCAACTTTTCTAACGTTTAACTTACCCTTTTAAATAAATAGCAGATTTCGTATCTAAATGGTGAATACTAAATCAAAAGGACTGTTCATAGAAATATACCGTTATAACGAATGCAAGGCGTCAGGCCCTTAAGGTTTGCGTGACACGCACTCTACTACTTAACTGTTATGTTCACACAAAAGTACTTGCCTACTCTACTTGAGCGAGTCGGCTTGAACAGCATTGTTACCACTAACGCGTTTTTGTCGTAACTGTTATTGTATAATGCAGGTTATCTTCACTGAACTATATTTTTTTTTAATTTTGTATTTGTATACATGTTTTTAATATCAATAACAATTGCTGTGATATAATGCAAACGTTTTTCGTCGTTTCCGCTATTTAAAGGTTACCCGGAACAGGGTCATTTAGAAAAAAAGAAACGCTGTTTAGTGACAGCATTGTCTTCGTCCATTGCTAATTATTTATAAATGATGGAAATTATCCATATTGTTTTGTCTAGTATTTGTAGAAAGGGCATTATAAATCTAGCGACTGGATCACTGTATTTAGATATTGGCGAGATGTGACACCTTAATTTATTGTTGCCTAATTATTAATAATTATTTTAATATAAATAACACATCTACTTTAAAGATAAAATCCAAAAAAAAGAAAATAATAACGGAAAATTTACAGATTTATTTCTATATAGACGCAAATGTTAAAATAAAAGTAATTTAAATTAAAATAAAAGTTACATCTTACCAAAAGAAACTCCTTTACACAGGAACTCGATTAAAATCACCAGTCACTTTTCAAATCGTTCCAGAACACATCCACTCGAAATTCAAAATTCAAAATTTATAAACGCGCGTAGCTGGCGGCGTTGCGTTCACAACTGCAGATACGGGTGCGTTCGTCGTAAGCTGCGGACCGACTATCGCTGGAGGAACAAGCGCCGAGCCTCTATGCTTCATTAGAACTAAAGGAAAGACCCCTGGATACTATAATAACTTCCCCTTTGTTTAATGTTATTGTATGTTCAGCGGGAGGGAGCGCGGTTCTTGTTTTATTGGTCGTGAATAGCGTAGTACGGTAGACTTTCATTCATTTTAAAAGTAAAGTTATATTGTATGATTGATTTATTTAGAGCTTGCAGTGATCCCTTATTGCCAATCATCGAGTATTAGAGATGTCCCAGATGGTTTTGATGGTGGTTAGGAAATAGTTAATTGGAACGTAATGGAACCTGATGGGTGCGTTTCAGTTTTATAGAGGCCTGTTTTGTTTCATTTATTTAGAGCATTTGCTCTAGCATTTTGTTTTGAAATGGGTAATAGTTAAATATATTTAATATTTTTACTACCAATCAAAACACTTGACTGCTGGATGTTGAAAAAATAGCATTATTCGATATTTCATAAGCAATATCTGCGCTCCGTTTTTTATGGAAACTTTCAGCAACGCATTGCAATCAAGTGAATTCACTGACATCACGACTTGGGTGTAGAATATTATAATATTTTTTACCATCACCTTTGGCTATGCTATGGCACTATAAAACCGCTAAAACATACGCTCGCTCTCCTTTTGCGCTCCGCTGTATCCATATCAAAACTTTTTAAATTATTCAGTAGTTTATGGCTGTCTAATTTTTTAATTGGTACTGGCCAGTAACAAACTGACAGTGCCACAGATGTGATTAGATCTTATCTCCATGTGTGAAAGCGTGTGCAAGGGAAATGACAATCGTCTTAAATTTGTAATGCCGTGGCTTTCACCGTACAAATGCGGGCCATTTGTCATACTAATTCTACGAGAAATGAGTAATTTATCCACGTAATAAGAGATTTAATGTATGAGATTGCTGTGACCTGTTTTTAATATTTTTCCCAACATTTTAAAATGTGTTTTGTTCGCATTAAAATTCAAAGTCTTTGTCTGCTCGTCTGTTTGTGTTAACACATGTCTGCGAGTAATTGTCGGTCCCAAACACAGCCGATTTCAGTGGAACAATAGTGTGAACGGCCGATGTTTTAGGTGCCCAGCGTTACATGATTTGATTATCAGTATTTTATGAGAGCACTTTGTTTCACATAATTATTTTTAGTCCGAATGTATTGTTATTCATAATCATCGCAAGTCATACAGTGTTTTTTTACTGAAACAGTTCTTATTTCACGATTTCTGAAATATCTAGCTGGTAAATGAGGTTAGGTTAGGTTAGGTTTGTTTTATAAAAACCCTGAAATAAACATCGTTTCAGTAAAAAAACACTATGACTTGCGATGATTATGAATAACAATACATTCGGACTTCAAATATTTAGGAATCTTCTTTAAAAAATCTTGCTTGATTATAGAAAATCCGCATACACTATGTTTACAGAAAAAACACAACCTTTGACCAAACGGTCTTGCTACGAGTAGGTCACAAGATTTACCCAAAAATCAGATTTTTGCTGACATTTAACAGTTTTCTCAACAAATTTAAAACAGATAAAAATATGTTATTCGTATTGCTTAAAGTGCTCTTCCACTAGACACCCTGTATATAAGAATTCTAATGCAAAAGCCGTTCTAACTATATGAATTGTAATAATAAAAAGATGTGTACTCATTTAATGAAAATACGACCCGGTTCCATTTCCGGTTATTATGAAAGTTTTTTAAAAATCGACCAATTGTTGTATAAGGGTTATGGTTAGATTCACGGAATAGAAAAAACAGTGGAAGTGGCATGAGCTTCGCTTAGTATCAGACCTGTTGTCGCCGATACTCAAACTACCATAAAAACAACACGCCACCATGGAAAATGTTTTTGGTGCGGCTATCGTTTTTACAATCCAAAATATCACAATAAAGCATGCTTCTGAATTTATTTCCTATTTTAGAAATATCGAAATATCGAAATATTGAAATAAGCGATCGCGGCAAATGTATGGTAGATTATGCGAAACTCCGCATAACTATGCCACACGTTACACGCCCACTTGACACTTCTACTGTTTTTTCTGTTCTGTGGTTAGATTAATCTGTATCAAAGCAGTGTGCCCCTCAAATACTTATAGGTACTGTATATCTAACGCGGGGAGTATCGGTTTGTTGATTTAATCTTGTTTAAGTTATTAAGCCAAGACTATTCCAGTTATGATTGCAATAAATTATTGAGTATTGTGTATTGAGTTAATAACTACTTCCAAGTCCTCAGTCCTTAAATACATATATATATATATATACTACTAGAGGACGCCCGCGACTTCGTACGCGTAGAATTAGTTCCCCGCTACTCCCCCCATTTCTTCCCGTTGGGGGTCGATTTTCGGAAAATCCTTTCTTAGTGCTCACTTACATCATGAAAGGAACCCCTGTACCAAATTTCAAGTTTCTAGGTACAGTAGTTTCGGCTGTGCGTTGATATATAAGTCAGTCAGGTTTGCCTTTTATATATATAGATAGATAAAGGTGGTCGGGTTGCCACTACTCCCACTATCCATCCATTTCCTTTTCCTTTATCCAGTTGGTTATCACTTTGGTACAGGCTGCTATCAAAATCGCAACTCTATTGTTAAAAGTGTAAGAGCGTGTTCATATAGGTATTTCTAATTAAGTACTTATGCTCTAATATAATTGATGGCGACTGAACAAGAGTCATTTAAATCTTTCTCTAGGCAAATATAATCTACTTATAGCAAAAGTAAGATAAGAAGTCAAAATTGACATCTGTCATTCCAGTACAAATTATAACCTCAAACCCAAGATAACTCTACCGTACAAGACTATAGGTCAACTGGCAGTGCGTTATCCAATCTCGACATTGGCGGAAGCATCGCATCGATCGATGGGTCAATAATATCTCAAAATTGAATTGAATTTGAACCCCAGTATAGGTTATAAATTGCACTGTGGTGACAGCTGTCAGTTGTCTTTCTTTTACTATACTACTTTTAGAGGAAACATGACCAATGAATGAATAAAGAACTGCAAGACCGCCCGTGCGTTAAAAGTAGATAGTTTTTTGTGAATAAGTGTAATAATTCTACGAGCTCTGCCAAGGTTTTGTTTGAAGGTTTATAAAGGTACTTATATCGCCATTATTATATCATTGATGTATATTTTCCGGGGTAGCTACTGTAGCGACCTAGGCACTAACCCATTATGTTGAACTTTTTTAATTCAACTATGTAGGTACGAAACAGACTGATCATTTATCAAATAAACTTTACCCGTAAAAGTTTTCAACAACAATAAAATAAACCCGAACCAAAATCAATCAATCAACCAAACAAAGGGATTGATATGAATAATAAAATTATTTATAATTGACAAAAGGCTGCATGCCAATTATGCTTTGTCACTATTTTGGAATTCGGAAACAAAGTATGGAAATCAAGTCACAAGAGAAGAGGCAGACCAAAAGAAGGAGATGGCAGGATGAACTGGACCAGTTCCGTAAACGGCTCAGGAGTCACTGGATAGGGAATTGTGGAGAAGCCTGACGGAGGCTTTTGCCCACCAGTCAAACCGAAATAGCTAGATAAGATATGTCACAATTTTACTGTGGCTAAGTTAACGCTCCAGACCATAGAGTAATCCACATGACTGACTACCTTTTTATTGTTACCAGCCAGTAACCAATTGAAATACCTAAAACAAATAAACATCTACATTTACAATTATTATGATAAAGTAATCCAACACAAGTATTTCGCCGCTCACAAGCCAGATCGCTTATTATGGAGCTATTTGAAAATTGAAAAGCCACTTTCTAGCGTTTTCCGGTCTACAAGCGGCATAACTGCATATATGACGTGCGTGCGCGCACACCAGTCAGTAGTTGCATTACATCGCATAAAAATGTACTGCTTCTGTGCTGTGGTTAGTCTCATTTGATTGATAAAAGGTTTATCTTGTTGATTACTAAGAGGTGGAGTAGGTAGACAGACAAGTAGGTAATTTAAAACAAAAGACAACTATATGTTTGTAAAAGCATGTATAGAGACATTAGAGACAGACTTCGTGTAGTCAGCAAATATATCAGAACTTATAAGCCGCTTAAAAATATTGGAACTCAACTTTGATCATATTTTTTAACACCCTGTATTCGCAAAGCTTATATTTGGTAGCGGCTTTACATTTTTTTTGTGAATACTTGATCATGTTTTCGATATTTAAAATTTAGCAGGCATTATTCGTTTTATTTTTTTAAGTGTTCACTGCCTACTCCTCTGGGAAACAGGCGTGATTTAATGTATGTACATATGTATTCGTTTTATTTTCGACATAAATATTATAATAAGTTATTATGATTCGTATAAAAGCAGATAGTTATGAATATTGTCGTTTTATTCCCCTATTTTGTAGTAGGTATATTAGTCATCAGAATGATTAATTATTCGTTTCAGGGGGGTTCTGACTAAGGTCGACTTCAGACCTGAAACATGCGTCAATTATGACTAATTTTAATTTATAATAATATTAAAATTATTTACCTTATTTATTCAATAAATGGTTCGCAAAAAGCGTAATAAATTACGGAGAATTATTGACGCCTGGATTCTCACAATTAATTAAATAACTGTCAATCTAAAAAATACAGTAAGGCTTAATTTGACGTTGTATGACCGACTAAAATATACATCCATGGTTAAAATACACAACTTGGGAAATGTAAACTATACCCAACAAACATATAGGCGTCAATTAGAGCTTGTTTTAGAACTTAACGAGTTATAAAGGTTCTATATCAGTAACACTTACAACTTTTGGCGACATAAGAGCGTAGACAAGCAAAATGTATCACTTAAAGCTATACAACAGATTTATAATGGCGATAGCAGGGTGAGCTTAAAGGTTAAAGACATAGAGCAGCGATTTTTAACACTACAATAGGGGCTAAGCATCTTATTTTATAGCTTTAAGTGAATCTTAACACTATAAGATCTAAATAAGAAGTAAGCATTAACTACAACCTCCCAAAGTGCTATGCAAGTGACAATAAGCTCTCGCCAAGAACCTAGAGTTGCACAACAGCATTAATTACCGCTAGAAGCTCTACAATGGTGCTCATAAAATCTTTTATAGCACCAAATGCCTAAAGAGGTACAAAACTCTCTTGTGTTACTTAAAGTCATATAGTAGAAATATTTTTCGCTATTATAGAACTTTTAGTACTTAATGTGACTTCTGTATAACCTTAGGTAGAGTAATTGAAAACATGGCGTTAGGATTACGAATTAATTTGACTAAGGTTAGAAAAACAAAAGGAAACACGGTTTAATTGAAGTATTATGCTTCATTGTGTTCTAATTCTACTTGCACGAAACACTTAAAAATAGAAAAGGTAACTTTTTATTAGATTATTATAAAAGTTTATGTCACTCCATATGTAATAAAATATTTCTTCTCACTAAATATAAAACAGACATAGGGCGCTTAAATTATTTGTTAATAATACATATACTCATTCACAGTGTACTTTCCTTCGCAGTAAAAAGTCAAATTTTTCCACTAATTGCAAAATGTATTTACTCGTTATCACCTTCACTATGTAGTTTGACTTTACAAATCCGCCATTCGTTATTGGATCCGCCAAATATGACATGTTTACATGTGGATTAAATAAAAAAAGTATCTTATTAGATGTTAAAAATTTCTACCATTGTGGATCTATACTAGAGCTGAAAGAGTTAATAATCACCTATTTGCCACCCTCTTATCACTAAAAGATATAGTGAGCGACATTGTAGTTCTACTGTACCGCTTAAGGAGTTAGTTTTCACTTGCTTGCAGCCCTCTTAGCTTCTAAAGAGTTAATAAGCGATATTGAACTCTATTGTACCACTAAAGGTGTTAATTTTCGCCTATTTACCACCTTTTTATCCCTTGTAGTTTCAGTTATCGCTATTATAACTCTCTTATAGCTTTATTATATCTCTTAATTCATTCCGTAACTCTGCTTTACCGCCATTAAACAACCTAAGGTGATAAAAAAAGTGTGCCCAATTCGGGGGTATAGTAGAGTTATAGCGCGCTCTAACTCCAAATCGTAACACTGATTTATAACTTTAGGATCTGGTTAGCGCTCTAATAGATTTCCTATAACTCTTGTCTTAGCGCCTACGTGTTACTTGGGTAGTCCTCTAAGGGCTGATTTTTCAATCCCCAAATAAAGCTATCCGAAAGGTATATTTTAGCTCTGTCCTTTTCTTTCATATGACTTCAGAAAAGGATAGTAATACATTTAACTGACGGATAGTTTTATCTGGGGATTTAAAATCAGCCCTTAATCAGAACAAAAAGAAAATCTAGTAAATTAAATGTCAAACGAATACTGCGGTCGGTGTTATCTTATAGGAAAAAGTTTGTAAAGTTATGGTTATGATTCTTTTGTAAAAATTGAATTAAAAGTTTATTGTTTTTCGGGATTTTTATGCAACGTCCACGGTGCACAAGGCAGGTTAGGTTTTGAACAGAAAAAAAACAATACGCCCTAACAATACTCTTGCCATTCAGCAAGTTAAAAATCGCAGACAAAAACAACGGCTCCAATTTTGGCCAAGTTCGCACGTCCTCGACGTAAACATATTATTTTTAATTTTCCTTCCGTAAAAAATGCGTGAACGGCATAAAAATTGAAATATTAGGCCATAGGTAGGATATTTTATAGCCTGTAGGTGTTGTGTGAACAATACCTCTTTGTAACACGACCAAACGGTAGTGTAGGCAACATGGACCATTGTTTGCCAACGATTATACCATATATTACCACGCTATGCACAAATGGCGCTGCTGTCGCACCAAATACTCGCAAGTTATACGAAATAAAGTTAGTTCCAATTTTCGCCACCGGAACATTTAATTTTGTAGTCCCTTAAAGTACTTGCTCACGCACGTTGACATTTCACGGTTGCGTTGCAATTTTTATTCCATTTTTTAAATTGACAAGTGACCGCCTAAATTCGTATTTGGAATTCTTTTGAATTTTTAGTAATTTCAGTACTTGTTTTTAAAACTTTAATGTTCAAAATTACTTGGTCGTTATTTAAGATTTTTTCTACCCTTTCACTTTCCTAAGTTTACTTGTCTTGTAATTTTAAGTGTACCTTACCTATAGACAATTGATCGGTCGTCTCCCGCCGGCGGCGGCCCCGCCATGTTGACGCCGCTTTTGGCGCCAAAGTTCCTGCGACCCGGGGGTGGGTTTACAAAGGTTGCTACTCCGCGACCTATTTGTCTATGACACACTATCCCAGTTTCGAAAAACACGCAATGCGTTATAAAATAGTGAGAGTGATTTGCAGTTGCAGTTTGTAGTTGTTTACTAAATCATTCTTAGTAGGTACTTAATGTGTTTTGGGGGATTGATAGCATCATCCGAATAAATAGACGCAATATGAGGTGTGATAAAGTTTTTATTCCAGTAATTGGTAATTACTTTCGCGGTCATTTGTATTTTCTAGAATTCTGACAGTAATTATTTTCAAACTTTCTTTGTTCTGTTAACGATTTTATTGCAATATCATTAAGACTTGGTAATGTAGACAAAATCGATAGTCATTTGAAAATTAAGTAATCAATTAAGCTAAAACTTAATATACGGAACCAAATATATTATGTACATGTTTTATGAACTTCTCATTAGGAGGAGTTTCATTAAAAAGATAACTTATGCTAAATAAACGCACATTCCCAGGTTGGAAAACGAAACCTCTCGCCACCTCTGTCTATTTTTCACCTCTTACCCTCTTACGAGTAAACCTGTAAGATGACCCGAGTCACCGTTGCGCTTTTCCTTTTGTTGTACAATCACAGATGTTCTCAAGCATTAGAGTAACTTTTTACGTCTCATTCCAACTGTATTCCAGAGTTTATTTAACTTCTCCGAAATTAGATATGGTTTGGTCGCAAAAGGTGCAGTTTTGCAATATATTACTTCTATATTATATAGACAAGAAGAAATGTCCTTTCTACAAAATTCTTAACCGTTTAATTTTCTATGGCTATGGTTTTTCAATAAACCTGAACCTTACCATACCTTACCTAATATCGTTGGGTAACTGTAACAATCCATAAAAACAGTAGTTCGAGAGAGAGTAGAAGATAGCCGTGACGTTGGACGCATTCTTTCACACCTCGCGTGACCGTAGCCAAATAAATCAGTTCTGCATTGTCTATGGTAGAAAATGCGCGGGAATTTGAATGTTTTAGAATTTGGAATATTGTTTAGTTTAACATTTTTTTTATTTGAACTTGCCAGTAAATTTAACAGTGAGTGTCACCCTTCTCAACAAAAAAAGGAGAAAGTATTATAAGATTGAACCTTTTGTCTATCTTTTAGTATGTACCTATAGAGCAACATAGCGCCAGAACAAATGGAGTATCTCTCCATGCCGATTTTGTTTGGTAGCTCATATTAATAAAGTAGTTTTAACCAGATTTTATGGGAATCGGTTGGATGTATGAAACGATACAGTTAACCAATTTTCGTTCAATTGTTTGTAATCGCGTACTCAACAAAATACGTTAACAATTTTGCAACAGCAATTAAGGAGTTTTCGAGGTCAAAGAATCTAAGCTTCAGCGACTCTTGGTCTCCTTGTACTATGTCGTACTCTATAGCTTACCCTCTTTGCTCTAGGTTCCAGCGTTTGGGACGTGTCACTGGCCATTTGTTCCGTAGTCGTTTCGGACTCGTAGTCGCTCTCGGTCAGTTCCATGTTATCGACTACGTCCCGGAGGAACTTGGCCGTGTCTACACATTCTGGGTCAGGAGCCTGCTTCGGGGCCTGCGACCAAAATATACGTCTCAGTCCTTTATTGTCTATGACATCCACCTTTTTAGTTCTTTTTTTGGCAGAGGCATCGAAACGTTTTTCACTTCGGGGGTTGTGCTTATTATTTTTGTGTGCTTGTTAATAATGATTTTTGTTGGTCTTGAGAATGAAAGAGTGCTTCGACTGTCTTTTGTTCTTCTTTTATCTTACTATTTTTGACTCTTACAAAAGTACTGATGTTGCTTTATATATATTTATTTGTCACGTCTTGGGGAATGCAAAAGAGCTCACAAGCTACATGTTGGTAAGTGAGCTCTTATAGGACTATGGAATTCTATTGCCAACCTTAAGCAAACAACTCGAACCAAGATATGCCTTGATTTCTAGTAATTATAAAGGTAGCTTTTATATCTAGATCGGTGTTAGCTTCTTGACACCTTTTCTCCTATTTTCACCTGATCTTGTCAGTTATCAGTGAAACTGCGGCATATAACCACTAAAGCACTAATTCCTATAGATAACTAGCAAATTGAATCGTATTATTAAGATACTAGAGTAGATAATGAAGGCTTGGTTCTTAACTCTATAAGTCGCTAATTGGCGCCCTTTGCCGCAGTACATTAACCATAAACAGTAAGTTTTTTTTTTGATCATAATATAAACTAATGGACGTCTTTCGTCACATGGTGATCACATCTGCCTAATTGACAATTTTAAAAATAATACATGAAATGAAATTACAAGATCCGATTGACCAAGATACAATTGGAACTTTTGTTAGTCTTCTTGTCGCAGCTTTTTTTTCTCTAAACAGTTTTTTCTCATAGCAGTTGCAGTTTTATTTTCAGGACGCATGTTACTTAGGTTTATTGTTGCTTGATGCTAGCTATTTGGTTAGAGTGATCAATAGGAGATGATAAAAATAACAACGACGAGAAACACGTGCCTAAATTTTAATTTTACAATACGGAAAACCATCCGAAACGGTAGTTTTTTTACCAAAGAGTTGGCAACACCTGCCATACACTTTATTTTTTCATTTAAACTACTACACTTGATAGTATTACTTGCGTGCATGCAACAAACTGTTAGTTTGTTTAAACTGTGTCTATGCGCACGCGCTTATAATAAGTAATCGTCCCGTTACTCGTTAGCAGCTAATGGAGCTGTTGGCCTGTATCGCTTCCTACCATTGAACTGAAACATGTGTCTTGAATCCTATAGCATAATCGATCTCATTCAAATCAATTCAAGGTTCAATCTGCTCTGGCTATGAAATTGTAGTTATGCTTTTTTAACTTAGGAAACTTCGCTAAAGAACACTAACATAACTTCAATAAAAACGCAAGCCATTTCAAATCCAAAAGCATTTGTTTTATGGTTCAATTTGAATAGAATAGTTTTTGACTTAAGTCAGTTAGTTATGGGGCTATCGAAATGAGTAGGTATTACTGTAACGATTTGTTTACTATGTTATCGGTAGTTAGAGTAGCGTTTAAGACGTTTTAGCTAACGACTAGAAAGAACGTTAGGTTACTCTACATTATTTGTTGTTGTCTATAATCGGACGATACTATGGTATCGTATCTGTGTCCTATTAGTGTAGTATCTGACCATAAAGTATAGACGAGAAACACGGGTATTAAATTGTACATACGACATATAAATTTAATGTATGTGACCACAGAACAGAAAAAACAGTAGAAGTGTCAAGTGGGCGTGTAACGTGTAGCACAGTTATGCGGAGTTCCGCATAACCTACCATACTTATGCCGCCATCGCTTATTTCGATATTTTGATATTTTTAAAATAGGAAATAAATCCAGAAGCATGCTTTATTGTGCTATTTTGGAATGCAAAAACGATAGCCGCACCAAAAACATTTTCCATGGTGGCGTGTTGTTTTTATGATAGTTTGAGTATTGGCGACAACAGGTCTGATACTAAGCGAAGCTCATGCCACATCCATTGTTTTTTCTATTCCGTGTATGTGACCTAGTACATTTAATTAAATACTATCATAGCTCTTAAAATGAGGATCTAACAGGATTCAAAAGAACAAAGATGGGTGCTGCATTTGCTCAAAACCAACCAAACTCGATATCATGTTATAGCGTCCGAGCAATGTTTGGGTATGTGTAAGCGGAATGTTTGGGTATGTTTATGCCGATTTATAACTCGAGATGTATCATTGATTCACTTAAATATGCCAAACACGAAGCAACTACTAAAACAGTGGACTTTACTAAGCAAAAGGACCCTAAGTAGGTAAGGCCTATTTTTTCTGAGGGCAAGTAAAATTTTTTTTGGTCGTTTATGAAATGCAAAAAAACTGGACTTTATAATAATGTTTGGTTGGGAGAAAAAAAATTACGTCAATTTAAATCCTGTTAAAACATCATCACACTTCTAAAAACTTTTAATAGGTAATTAATAGGGTCCTTTTACAAACTAAAAAATTGGCCGTGACCAAAAAAAACGGCACGATCTTGCAGAGAGGAAAATCCTGTTAAAACATCATCACTTCATCACACTTCTAAAAACTCTTAATAATTAACAGGGTTCCTTTACAAACCGCTGTCTCACTCCTCTTATTTTCTTAATTTGATCCCTTGTGATTATTTAATAATTATGATATGGCTTGTGCTAAAAGTTAAGGTCGTTTTTCAGGGTCTGAAAAAATAGGCCAAACAACTTTAAGTAGGTATGCTGGATGATTTAAAAATATTTTAAACAGGATTGATGATTTAGAGTTTCCTTTCATTTTCCACACCGCCCTCGTAACTATACTACTGTAGAGTTTATTTTATTCATTTTAAGTGGTGAATTTCAATAAATTTTCCTCAATCATCTTCATACATGGAAGCAACCTAATTCCGCCACACATTGTATCAACATGCTACGCTGAGTAGGTCGGCACACAATGCAGCATAGTCGCGGTGCAGCCGCGCGGGTAATGCATAGCACGCCTTACGGACACTGGCTGGTAGCATCAAGATTAAAAAAAAACAATAAAAAAGTTACTCTATGGTTAATTGGTACTGGCTGCATGGAAAGAAACAGCTTAGTTAAGACAATATTTTATACCGGCTACATACGTACTCTCAAACTTGTGTATTAATAATCGTCACCTGACTCGGAGTGCGGCCTGAACATTCCTTTATTTTTCAATTACCACTAGATTAAGTAAAAACACCAAATTATACTTTTAATGGAGTTTATTTTATTTTGGTAGTTGAAAATTAGTAGTTAAAAATATTACATCAGTGTACTACGGAATAAGCAAACCTTTAGGTACTTACTTAGATCTTACCTATAAGTACTTTATTTTCTCCGATTGTTTTTACCGTTTTAGTATTTAGATATAGAACGACGGCAATGAACATTTTTTTTTGGGTTTATATATAGCCTATGACACTCACAAATAACGTGGTTTTCTATTAGTAAAAGAATTTTCAAAATCGGTTCAGTAGATCCAGAGATTACCCCCTTCAACGTCACAAACTTTATAATATTATAGTATATTATAGTATAGGTCACAATCAATCCACAAAAATACACTATAATCTCATTCAGTGCCAACCTTGATAGTTTTCCTAAAAACATGGACGCATTTTCGTGTTCTTGGCACTTATGATAGCACTTGTAGCTATTAGGGCTGCCAATTATAAGTTGGTTCTTTGTACCTAATAGAGTTCAGGTAAAACACGAAACAAAAATAAGACTTGAAGTCTTGTCTTACAACTAGATTCAGAGCCGATGATTCTTGATCTACCTAACCAATTTTTATAGAACTTTAAAAGTTTACTGGCAGTAATACAATAAACTTCAAAAAAAACAAAAAAAAACATATTATTATTGTTTTATCCCTTCGGATCCTTGCCAATGATAGAGACGGACAGAGAAATGCATTGATCTTCAAACACTTAAAATCCACATAAACGTTTTATACAGGATGTTACTTCGAACAAAGATCAAACCATGCTAGTTGATAGAGAACACTCAAACCTATAGATACACCCTATGTATATGCAGCGATTTTCAACTGTTTGGAAGTTATTTAACTTTATGTTTGTTACACCCTGTATTCTTTTTAGTTTGTTTATTTAATTATGATTTAACCAAATTTTTTTTGTTTGAATGTCTGCGTAGTCTTCTTCTTCTAAATACCTATACACCGTACCCGGGACGTACCCGAAGGATTTTAACCATCGATTCTAGACCCTATTTGGAGTATATAATGTGGTATAACATGTAGTCCAATATCGCATAATTTCCGAGATTTTTATTATTTAAAAAACAATTCCATAGTTAATTTAATTTGAACTCTGTCACCTTAACCTAAAGCATTATTGCGATGTGAGATGGATGACAGCCCTTTAATACTTCCTGTACACGAGCACGTTCGGAGTACTCGGTCAAAGACGTGCACTTACAGGCGAATGACGTATTGTATGTAAATTTATTGATGACTCGGGAATTACGGCTCTATCTGTTATTACTCTGCCGATCGAACGCCAGTTTTAGGGTACCTTTGGGAATAGCTAAACCCTAGAAATTTACACAGAGTTACTCAAAGAATAGACTCATATATTACTTCGTATAGTTATGCCTCTAGGGCAATAATCTGGCCAATGAAAACTAAATAAAAAACAAGCATTAAAGACCCGAGGGCTCATTGTCTAACGCACTCGCAATCACGATCGGTTTCATTTTGAAAATCGAAGGCTTGTCTGCATACAAAATGAAAACAATTGCTCCACTTTGAAGCCGGTTGCGATTGCGACTGCTTTAGACAATAAGCCCTCTGGCTGCATTTTTTCATACTGTCGTAGATATATAAGAACATTTAAAAACGAAAATCTTAATGAAAAATGTATTTTTCAAGAAATTCATGTACAGTCAAGGAAATTGATTCAATTGGACTATGTCGAAGCAACGTAATCAATCAAAACGTAAGAGACTTCTTATGTTTTTATCTACAGTGTCACTTTGACATAGTCCAAAGTGGTCTAGGAATCAATTTCCTTGACTGTACCCAGTGACACTCGCGCCTTTAAGACGAATCTAATGACGTAACATTTATCAAAATCGGTTGACGCGTTGAATAGTTACGAGGGGAAATAGGAACGGACATACATACATACAGGTCAAACACATAACCCTGCTTTTGGTGTTCGCCGCAAACGGGTAAAAAGTATAGCTGTGACGTCACAGTGACTCCAAACCCATGAGGTGTCATTCATTTCAACTGTTGTTTGTAAGAAATCTTAAAGATGGCGCAATTGTAGTATTATGTGACATTTTTGCACGACCCTATCTAACTAGTTTAAATCTTCAAATAAAATAAAGATAAAAATTGAAGCGTGTCCCCATACAAAAAAACCTGTTTTTTCGCAATTTGATGCTTGATCTTAATATTGTACGGTGGTACGGAACCTTTCGTGTTTGAGTCCGACTCGCACTTGGCCGTTTTTTTATACAGAGTGAGCCATCAAATAATAAAAGATAGTAAACATGTTCTTAGATACCATGCCGTCCATTTAAGAATGCAAAATTAACGAAGAATCGAACCTACGTAGGTTTAGTTGATTGTGTAGTAAATTGTAAGTTGTAAGGAATGATTTATAGAATGGAACACTATTAAGGTCGGGTATTTTTCGATTGAAGAGTAACTGCCGCACTCAGAGACGTCAATTAAATTTAATGCTTGTTTAGTGACGTGTTGTCTTATTCTATTGCTATAGCAGAGAAAGTGACAGTACCAACTTTAATCAAGCATTAAATTTAATGGACGTCTCTGAGTGCGGCAGTAAAAGAGTCATTTTTATATGGGAATACATCGTTTTAAAACTATTTTAATGGTCTTATAGTAGCTTAAGTACCTACAATTTTCTGTAAAAGTTAGCAAAATTGTTTTAAAGAGCTACATTCGTTTAAAATCTTTAAAAGACGCATTTTTTTTTTAATTTTTTTTTTTCATGGCGTACATAACAATTACCTAATCATTACAAGTTAACCCGCCAAACTGACAAGACAGTTTGTTGGCGAGATTTCAGTACCCGTCCGTCCAATAATCCAGGGGGCCTAATATGGCTGCGTTTATCGCGTGAAAAAATATGGATAAAACATCCGTCACTTTTTGACACGTATATAGATACGAGAGTGACGGATGCTTTATCCGCATTTTGTCACGCGATAAACGCAACCATACTAGGCCCGCAGGTATTGACAACATTTTTTTCGTAAACACGCGTGAATGTTTGTAAAGATTGTTGAATGTTTATATGATTCGTTGGTTGTTGATATATGCGTGTAACCGGCTAAATGAATTTGTATAAAAAAAATCAGACATCCTTTGTCTTTGGTTTACTTAACATACGATATTGTTCATCCCAAAACCGCGCAGTTTTGTTTACAAAAGTGGAAAACGAATTATGCATGGAAAAAACAACGGGCGAATTTGTATTTTAGTGGCTAGAGCTTCGTTTGGAACTAGATTAATTTGTGTAAGGGCCTGTTTCACAATCGACAAGTAAATTTATGTGCCAGTTAAAGTTAGCCCTCTCCTTGTCTATGTTCAAGTGTAAGAAATGGAAAGGGCAAAATTTCTGTGTCAGATATGTTTTACTTGACGATTGTGAAACCGGCCCTAAGTATTATAAATTATAATAAAACTAGCTTCTTCCCGCGACTTGGTCCACGTAGATTTCGATTATCGCTAACACCTCGAGAACTTTTAAATTTTTCGGGATGAAAATAAATGTGAAATCCAGATAAGCTATCTCCATTTCAAATTTCATCCGAATTCGATTAACCGTTGCAGCGTGAAGGAGTAATAAACAAACACAAACTTTCGCATTTATAATATTATAGTAGGATTAATATGATAAGGTACTTACGGTATCTGTTAGCGGCGCAATTTTGACGGCTTTATCTGACTTCGCAAACAAATCCCGTTCAACCCGGCGTGTCACCAAGCCCGAATGCAAGCACAAAATCATCCACTTTTAGTCGAGTTTCAATCGGTTGCGATTAATCGCACTGGCACAATGTAACGGCTACTTTTCAAAATCGAATTTCGAATTTAACGAATGACCGAGTGTGTTGCCAGCAAATGGAGACTGACTTTAAACTGCTATGACTAGATTACTTGACCACAGGATGGCACCTCGACCTCTTAATTGGCATCTACATTGACCCTTAATTGTGTAATTCAATTCCGTTGGCCATTAATTAATGTGAGACTGGATGTCACTTGATAGTACCAGATAGTTAATTCATTAATAAAATTAATTACAGTACGTGCCTATAGGTAAACCAATAGACACCCGGTTATTCGCGATGAGAGGGTATCAACTACGAGTATAATGCTTATTCAAAACCCATGATTTATAAAAATAAAAAAGTTTAAATTGGTTTAATTACGTTTATTTCCAAATAGGTACTAAATATTACTTACCTAAGATACACAATATTGGTACCTACATTATAAAAAATACTTAAACATGGAAAATAACACACTTCATTTATATTAAGAATTAAAAAGTTTCTTAACAGAAAATCAGTAAAAATAGAAATAAGTATGTAGGTGGGAAAACATGATAGTGTAAGGAGAGCTATAATAATTACGTCAATCAGTTTGAAATTCGTCTAACAATATCAAATTGAAATGTGAAAAAACAGAATCATGGTCTTTTATAAAAACATGCTAAAATGGCACTACAACAAAAAAGGTTACCGACAACTTGAACACAAACATTTAATTTATAATTTATATATTTTTTGATAGTTATAAATACATGGTGTTCACATTTCCTTAGTGAAATGTATTACGGCTAACGCGGTGTCCAGAAGATAGACAGCACCCTGGATTACGCACAGAGCACCAACTGCTAAGCCGACCTGAAATAAAAAAATATGTATATTAACCGATAGCAATAGGGATAAATTAGAAAATAATCTTAAGTATGCGTACCGACTCTTGTATTCCCAGCAGAATTAAAATACATCGTGGTACATTTAGTTTACGATTACTTAATGAGGTAAATCATCAGCTACAGTGTACAGACTATACATGTATTATGAAGTATTAAAAAAAACACGAATCTAGGTCATTCTAACACGAGATAAGTTTCAGCAAACAAACTGATATCGCTCTTAATTATATTTACTTGGTGATTTCATACAACTACTGAGGTCGTTTTTACTACACTTGCAAGTAAAGAGAACAAGTCACTGTACGCATTTATGTATACAGGGCGATTATAATTTCTAGTTGATTATTTGGGTGGCTTATAATTTCTAGTTGATTATTTGGGGGGCGACAGACGACACAGTCGACTTTGTGGCATCAAGCTTATGGTATTGGATATTCCCTGGTCCTATTCCACTAAATTCTGTATTGCCTTATTTTTTTCTCTCGATTAAGTCAAGAGTAAGAGCAATAGTCCCTCTAAAACTTCAAATCATGTTAGCTGAAATACGTTCACTGCTGAAATAAGCCCTTGCTCAAAGATCTTCAGCCATACTGCCCTGCTAATACAAATGGCGGTATCTCAGACAAAATTGTTGTATCAAGTGCAACCTTATTACTAACAGGAGAGGTTTGAAGCTGCTTTGGCTATTGAGTTTGAGATATCACCTCTTAGCCTATGAGGGCAGCATAGGCTTTATACTTCCTTTACCAGATCGTCAATCCACCTTACCAACATTTCACGTTACGGTGGTCGCGACTCTGCACCTTTCCGGCCCAACGGTCATTCTACGAACGACTCTACCATTTAAGGTTTGCAGAACTATGTAACTTTAGTTCTTCTGCAAATCTTAAGTTTTCCTCCAGAATTTAGTGTTTGATGGCCGCTGTATTTTTCAAACGCCAAAATTCAGAAACCTTGGCCCTCCTGTGGCCTGTTTTATAAAGCTACAAATTACAATTTACTGCTTACAAGTTTCCACTTGACATAACCTCGACCAATGACGACCAGCTATTTGAGCAGTGTTGCCAGTTTAGACCAGTTAAATTGTAACTTGTAGCTTTATAAAACGTGCCCCTGGTGTTCTACAGGAGCCAATATCTAGTATGCTTTCTCTAGCTTAGAAATTTCGAATTGCTTCTTCTTGTGCTTGAAAGTAACGCACCTGTTTCTCAGCAAAGACGAACTGGTACTGGTGCTCCCCCTGGTAACCACCCCAGTAGTGCAGCGCCACTGCGCCCACGGCGATCCAGAGGAACACGCCGACGAAGTTCATCACGATCTCCGATAGGGCCCTGAAACGGGAATTAGGATGTCGTCAGTATAGATTATTTGCAACACTATTACAAAGTGAGATTTCCCAAACACACGAAGATATGAAGTGTGGAGATATTTTTGAGTGCTTTTCAATCTTTATCCGGTCATTATTTCCTTCCTATTTAAATTTCCATGAAAGCAGTTTTGACACTTATTTAAAACTAGCTATTTTGACTTGTCAGCCAACAAATGGCAAGAAGCCCCGTAGAGCTTTAAACACGCTTTGTTTTTCAGTTAATCTGTCAATTGTCAGAATTTGAAACTCATCCGCGTGTGCATTAGTTAAAGTTGGTTTTATAAATGTCTAATTAAAATCAGGGAGAATAATAAAAGTCATTTCAGTTAGTGTAACCCGTTAAGGAGGTACCAGGGTTTCAGAACCTGTCAAGTAGCTTAAGTTCTGACTCATCTAAAAGGCCAAAGCAGCTGGTTTTGGCTGTTGCGATGTCATCCTATGGTGTCATCTTTTCCCATATACAGCTTAATGAGTTCCAATTAGAATGTACAAGTTAGTTTCAGTTGTTTGTGAATACGCCAATGGACCAAAATAATGAGATAACTTATACGGTCATTCATTGGCGCCTAGAGGTTGTTTTTTCCTGATATTAGTCAGAAAATAGATGAATATTTTGAATTACCTTGCAATGAGTAAACAATGCACTTTGGATGAATAGAAATCCATCTATCTCGTTGAGTCACAATGGAGTCATTGCAAAGGCTTATTAATATCGTTGTCTACTAGTAAGCCCCCTTTAGGGCCTGTTGTTTGATCAGTAGTTAAACTAACTAATTGTTAAAAATCGTTACTAAAAGTTAAATTCGCAAGGAAATGTGTCAAATATATGATTCCTTTTTCGAATTTTAACAATTAGTTATGTTAACTACTGATCAAACAACAGGCCTTTAGTCAAAGCAAATGTAGACTTAAGTTTAAAAACCATATTTTTTTTGAAGAAAAACATCTCCAAAGTATTAAAATAAGCAGATAGTGGAGTAAGCCTTCACCTCACATGATTTTACATCGCAAACTGTATCATGGATACCAGTATCTCGATAAGAATTGCTTACGCATATGAAGGATGTTTTTGTTTTTTTTTGGAGGTACGACAAACTCTTCGAGATTAGGTTAGAGAACTAAGACTGCAGTCAAGTAAATCCTGAACAGTCATGCCTTATATCGTCAAGTTATTTAACATTACGCTCAAAAATATCTGAAGCGCTTGTCTAACTCTATTATTAGAGACGTGTCAAATATGTTTGATACCAATGTTTGATAATATATTATTGTCGGTTATGACTACATTTGATTATCACATTACCTCTTGTGCTCAGTAGTTCCAAACAAGAACGTGATGCACTGCACGATGGTGTAGATCAGGTAGCCCACAATAACACCAGACGCGACGATCTCGGCGTCGGGGTTCTTCTCCTCGTTGAGGTTCCACGTGCCCCCCACACCCAGGAACTCGCCATTGTATCCTGTACGGTAGAGCACCAGGATCACGATGTTCAGGACCTGGGGAAGAAAGAAAAGTGACGGTTGATGAAAGAGTTTACAGTTTGAGTATTCCGTATTTACGCTTTAACGCCTTGACTGATTGATTTGAAATTAAATGTAGCGATAGTTTATGGAGGGCTGCAGACATACTAATATCGCTTTTTATCCCAGGAAATTGAACAGTTCATGAGTTAAACATGTTAAGTATTCTCTACCATCCATAAAAGTTTCTACACTCGCCCATTATACACCCTGTATCTATATCTGTATAATTATTGTTGATTTCAGCTTCATCAGTAATTTATCAACACGCTGTAGGTATCTCGTTAATTTCCGGGTTGTCAGTCAACTGATCGTTGGTTTTGATGTGTTGTTAATTAAATAGGAACAATACGTAACTCAATCGCTTTGGCCTAACGTCTACATAGGTGTGTGATCACAAATAGATTACAGTCGCAACTGTCATTCAATGCACACAAACAGCATGATATTTGCGTCAATTTAGTTCCGGATAATTATTATAAGGGCTTTACCAATATAATATAATATTCCGATACTTACCCCCAATTTAAAGACACTTCATTGACAATGAAGTCGTTCCTTTTTCAAACTTATGTATGAAAAATCGTCGTATGGACGGCCGTTGTATTTCTAAAGTGACTTACAATTATACTAGACATTATAAGTATTTTACTGAGTAAAATAATTATTTAATTCAAGCGAAAAATAATAATCTTGGGTAATGAAATAGGACACACGTCGAGATTTTTATTAGCTATTAGATACAAGCGCATTTTTAATAATGAAATCATGATAAACTCAAGAGCCACGTAATGAATTACCTGAAGTTTATTAAATTATCTACAAATTGTAAAGGTTAAAATTTTAACACCTACCAAAAATGGGGACCATCGACTTTCCGATCGTCATCAAAACATTAAACGCACTATTTTAGTGTTGACCACGCCATTGACACCCACGTGCTTACGTATAGGTTGATATCTGATAAGACACTGTTGCCAGAAACATGGTTACGCACGGTTCTTTGTTCGAAGTAGATTCCTCGAATACTTCACCGGAGGAGTCATCAGTGCATTCCTGAGCCATATCAGTGGTTTGGACTATTTAGAGGTATAAGCGCTTATCTGTATGACTTAAACTTTAAGCAATGGATATCGTAATATTACCAAAAAACTTGAATAAAAGTTGTCTTAAAAAAACTATCAAAGTGAACACCATGTATCTTGCTTTTGCGCACACCGACTTTCAGACTCAGGATCATCTGACATTTTCAAACATCTCATATAAGAAATATACTTGACATACTTTCTTAAATTAAGGGCAATGAGTCGAATTAGGGTGAGATAAAATAAATATGACGTAAGGATTAACGTTTTTATTGATTTTTGAACTGATTCCTGCTATCGTAATGGGGATGAAATTTGAATACATGAAAATCTCATCACAATTAAATATCATGGTATCTAGGGTATGGCTGATATGATGATATAGTCAAAAGGTGGCATCAGGATCTACGCTGTACTTAAAACGTTTTTTTTATGGCATGAAGAAGGTGAACGAGCCTTAAGACTACAATCTTAAGACTGCAATCCTAAGACCGTCAATGCGTTTCCAACCCTGAGGACTAAGATAGAATGCCTCTATGCTAGTAATTTCACCGATTATCTTATCCCTACACCGGATCACAACATTCACAACAATGCGAACATGGCTGCTTGGTAAAAAATAAGATAAAATATGTTTATTCAGTAAGTAGGCCGCACGGACACTTTTACAAGTCAAAAATCTACCAGCGCTTCGCAAGAGACCACAGCTGAGAAGAAACGCCCTCAACTCAACAGTCAGTCGTTTTTTAAACATTGCTTATGATATGATATGATATTATGGTGTTAGGTTAGAAGATAAGATGGTTGCGATCTGGACGGACCTCTGGTAGACGCCGAATTTATTAGAGTATTAGAACCTAACAACAATAATAATTGAATGATCAGATCGGCAGACACCTCAAGGCTCAGGGCGGTAATAACTGACATTACTCACGCCCTGGGTCATGTGTTAACTCGCGCAGATCAAACTCAACGCTACCATAGAGTAACAGGTCATCCTTATTAGTGTTAAAAGTTATCATTTTATGGCTAAAAGAGGTTTTAACGAGCTGAGCATAACCCTTTATTGCCGTTAAGTAAGATCAATATTCATCTTAAACTATTCGACCCAATGACAAAAAATTATAGCATAAATGAACTACTAGTACTGTAAATAGTACCTACGTATTTAACTTAAAAAAAACCGACATTATTGCAGTTTAGGTATACCTAATACCCCTTAGAAGAATAAATGCTGCTATTTTTTACGTTGACTTCTGTTTTGGGAATTAGGACATCCTGTATACTGGTACTTTACCACTATAACCAAAAACAACCTTTAAGAAATCTACCTTTAAGCTAAGATATTTTACTCGTAATTATTTAAGCTTTTTGTGGTTAGTATTTTAAATCCATAATGTTGCGCCCCGGTGGGTGCTAAACTTACGTACTATCGAGGAATTTGAATGTTTAGTGGGTTGATACTACACGTAATGTTCGCCGGGTTATACATTTTCCACGTGTCATTTGTCGTGTAACATCGGGAAATGTTAACACGGCTCATTTACGTAGGTATTAGGTATGTACATTGAAACCAAGGCGCAACCTGTATTAGAGTCTAAACTTAACTCTATATTTTCCGCATATAGAAAACAAGTTAAGATAATTGAGGATTAGAGTGAATATTTAAAATTGTCTAAGCGGAGACATGACTCAAAGATGTAATTAGAAAACAAACTGAATCTGTGACCAATTGGAACAACTGAAAAGGTGGCCTTCGCTAAACGAACTCGCAGCAAAACGCAATGACACGCTCAATTGACTCGTGATTTGAGAATCGACCGCCACGACAAGCTGTTTTAGTCATCGCTTTAGCTACTTACGATTTGCATTTAGAACAAATTTACTAGTAAAGTCGAAAGAAAGAGAGGGAGGGGAAGGCCTAGGATGAGTTATGACCAAAAGAGAAAAAAGAAGGAAAGTAAAGAGGCCTCTTTAGAAAGTAAAATGAATGAATGGCGATATTTTTAAGGCTTTTTTTTAAGCAAACTTTGAGGTGAACTACAGTACTTCCAAAAATGAATAGAAGTCATGACAGCGACATCTTTAAATAAATAAATATAACAAAAGAAATAACGTTAGGGCTTCTGTTCTACTTATGTAAATCCATCTCGTTTTTGAAACCATATTGCTCTTCTACATTTTACGATGATGATGATGAACTAGGGACATAGGGCTTTTAGCCTGGAATTTCATCTCGCTCGATCTTGGGTAATAACTTCTAACTCCTCCCAACTTTGTCAAACAGAAGCAGCCTCTTTTTCAACGGAGCGCGAACTTCTTACTGTTTACTGAAAATACCATACCATAGTGTTTACAAACCAAAAAAAGTGTAGAAAAGAGGCCCAAGGTGTCAATTGTTTTTTGGCTTGTCTCTGGTATTACTCTGCTCTGTGCGACAGCTGACAATTAAACCCGTAATCGTAATAACGACAGTAATTGTCGGGGCGGATGCCGGGATTCAAACGAGCTTGGGCATTGACTTCCCCGATGCATATGGATAGCATGTGTCGTAGGTCTTAAATTTAAAAAAAACTATGCAATGGCGGCATCTAGGCTATTTTGCCAGGATTCATGTTCAAAACTGGCCAGTTACATTTACAATTAATTTTCAAACGAGAGTTTGGCGTTTTTTTACAGACTTCAAGAAAAGGAGTTTGCTTGGCGATTTTAACTAGATTTTTTATTTTTAATGACTTTAATGGAGGTATTCCGCTTTAGTCCTCAGGGTTGGGATGTATTTGTAATCTTAAGACCTCAGAACCCTTTGACCATCAGATGGCTACTGTGTTGGTTGTCCTTCTAGCCAAAAAACAAGTTTATGTAGGATGGTCTCATACTAGTTTGAATTCGATTCCCTTTTAAATTATTATTTTTACAAGACCTCTTATGTACTTATTCGACTATTCGTGTTGATGATGCCATTTCATCTTGTCATGCCCATTTTATGTCAAATCTGTACTAGGTATAATAACTTCAAACTCAAAGTTTTTAACAAAAAAAACATTCTTGAAACAAGCTTTTGTGTTCGACTATACTTTATTTGGACAGTCATCATCTGCTTATCAAGAAACTAACGAATTCCAATTCGTTGGGTCTACATTAAGTACAGCGGACATCCTGATGATTAGCTAGCAAGATTTAAACCGGAATGACAGACTAACGAACGAAGCAAGTTAAATAGAAGCTCGTAAAAATAAACTAACTGACCATAATCACCAGTACTCACGTAGGTATCATTAGTGGAAGTATTATTTACATTTCATTATCAAGTTGTACTTATGTAAGTAAATCACTGACATAAGGTAACTCGATCACGTCCACATAATGGGTCTTCAAGGTAAATCTGCGCGATTGTCAGGGGACCATTGTGCGCACGCATCTGCGCAGTAGATCCGCATTTGAATTTGAAAATGGAGCGGCCGTTCTATTTGATTATTTATTTGAATTTTCAGTTATTTTCAAGAGTGTAGGTAAACAAGTATCCGGTTTTTTTTACCTTACTGTCTAAGAAGGAGGGAAATGTTTATATTTTTTATATGAATGTGTGCGGGTATGTACCTATACGAGCGTCGGTGGCCCAGTGGCTTAGGGGGTCGACTCGTGATCGTAAGGTACCGAATTCGAACCTCCGTTGTCACGATGTACCGATGAGTTTTTCTAACTTAAGTAGTAATCTACTTACAGTGAATGAAAAACATTGTGTGTAAGAGGGTAATTGCACAAAAGATCATAAAAGGGTCGAAGTGTATCCGAAAGGGCTCATCATCTACGAGTATGTCTTTTTCTGTGGGTTCTATTCCTAGAAAAAAAATATCCACTTGATTTCAAGTTCCAACTTCTTAGTCCTAAATACGTATTCACGCACCTTTTTAAAGCTTGTTTTTCTTTAAACTTGAAATTGAAGTAGACTGGTAAGTAGTTCTTTGTCGACCTGTTTACGATAATCTCCGAAAATTTCTGGAATTTGGTGACTTTAAAAAAAACTTTGTCTATCTGGTTTGTAACGGCTTTCAAGAAATGAATTTGCACCAGTGCTTATTGTTTCCTAAAGTTTTGTTACTCAGAGATATAGTAGATAACAAACTAAGATGTCTTACTATCGCTACTGAAAAGTAACAGTGTAAATTGTTTTCGTGTACTATCCGGACATCCGCCCTTACTACCAGAAAGCTGATTAGTCATTAGTCATCAGTTAGTCAGTGGTTCGGTGAGTAACTCCCATGGTATCAGATAACAGATAAGTATGTTTGTTTTTGTTCTTGCAACACGTTACGCACGAAGGGCAATATGAGCAGGTTAGATTCCTTGTACTCTACAATGCGATGTACTTACGACTTTATTATTTTGCCTTACACTTGTAAGATATGAAATATATTTAAAAAAATCGGAGTAAGCGCGTGGCGGCATGAGAGGTCTCTCACATATTGATCTAGTCCCAACATTAGGTACTAGAAGAAGAAAAAAAATATCACTAACCATAAGACACACAAAAAAAAGAAAACAGTGAAGGCAACAGGCAAATGTGTCCTCGCGGCAGTGAAATGGACACTGGCTCAGCAAAATGCCGAGGTGTCAGACACCTACAGCGCGATTTTCAGCCAGTAATGGCACCGGTACTAGACAACGATGAGAAATAAATACTTCTTTAGGTACATAGAGGTAGATAACATCCGAGACCTTGGCTCGTTACACAAATATTTGCTCTTAACGGGAATCTAACCCAGGACCGCTAGTTTTGTAGGATCACTGTCACCAACAAGGCAACGCGTCGTCAAAAGGCGTGCTCTTTTTAATGGTCGTTACACAAACAAAACAGATTAATTTTCTCAGATCAGGCAAAAAAAAAAAAGATTTTTTTAGGAAATATGTGAAATACACGTTGTCAGTTCAAAAAGAGACCACTCTTAGTTAAAGTCAAAATATCATAACTCAATTCAATCTTTGCATTGTTTCATACAAACATTATTGAAGAATAAGCTAGAACTGCTCTCAATACGTTTTGCACATAACTTCCAAAGATGTGATCGCAACAGCGTAAAATAAGGCATAGCTTTACGACGAACGATTCTGTATCAACTAGGCGCGGCTTATCGTGCTGATAGCGAATGAGGCCGCACATACCTGACCGAATCAGCTCCTAAACCACGAGCACATGCATCGGTATATTGCCTACCTTTCTCAACAAGGCAGGAAACTTGCTAGCGTGAAAGAGACGGTGAAATACTGGTGACAAAGCGTAAGGTTGGGAGAAATCTAGTGCAAGAATAAAATATAAATAAATGTAGTGATAAGAATTGGATTAAGGAAACAGTAGCAATAACGGCTGCTGGTTTGACTATGTTAGTATCGTATTGTTGTACATAAAGTATATTATAATTTGATATTCGTTATACTGAAAACTTTTGTAAAGTTGCTGGCTTGGCTTCCTTATAGTTGAACCTATAGATTCGTTGTCTGTATTTGTAGCTCTACTTAGCGCATCATGCCAAATGATCACAATGATCAGCAATACTTACACATGATGCTACTCATGCACACTTCCACTTTCTTTTCTAAAAAAAAGCCAATACGAGATAACATACAACATACATTTATGCTAGTAAGATAAGCATTAACTCTTTAATAACTTACATTCAAAACGTTGCAATGAAGTGTGCAAAGCTGTTCAAAGTTTGCTTCTTTACTTGTGTAGATCGAAGTTACGTTCAAAGTCTATTTTAGATGAATGAAACACAGCCTTTGTGGTTTCGATCACCCAATTTTAAGACTCCATGAGCCACTGGTACCTAGCTGCATGAACGTTTAATAAATTTAATGTTGCGTTAAGTCGCGTGCTGTCACATTGTACCTCGGCGAATTAGATAGTGACAGAAGGAGTTCTAATGGGATATTAGTGCTAATAAACGTTAGTGCAAGTGGGTGTGGGAGACACAGAGCTTTTAAATGATATTAATTATGAGTAAAATAACAGTACAGCTTCGTTTCAACTATTGTATGACTTAGAACAACAAGAAACAGGTTCGGTTTATGACTCAAGATTATCAGACTGAGTCATCAGATCCCTCTTATTATTCAGACAATATCAATTCTCTTAACAATTACAAAACAAAACAAGTTACTAATAAATTGTATGAAGTAATTGACCATTTAAATGAAATCATCTTACGCATCACTCTGTAACTCTATGAATAACATCCACCGACAAATAAAAAACAACTGGCACTCTATGTCGCTTCCAACGCTGTGGATCCGCTTTCGATTTATAAAATTCAAAAATAGAACAAAACCCATTTACTTACAATTTTGAACACTTTCACTACGATTGTCGCGATCGTTTGTACAGACACCATTTTTCACTTGTTTTTTGTAACTTTTTAATGAAAAAAGGGCACAGAATCCACTTGTCTTTGTCTCGTTAGATATCGTTAACGGTCAGTTCGTCACTGGTTTGTTTTTAGTTATCAGTTCCTCCAGTGTTATCAGCATGTTATCTTATCTATTTCAGCGAATTAGTAGGGCAGGTGGCAGCGTACCTTTTGTCAATGGCTTTGTAAATATGTTCTTTATAATACTCATCCACAAGGGCCATTTTGTGTCTTTTGTTTAAGTTTAACACCCAAACACTATCTGAATTTAATGTTGCTATTATTTCCAACTGGAAAGAAATGTTACCACATTTAAAAATAAACAACTGGCAGTTTTAAATAGAAATAAAAGTTTCCGTTGGTTTCGTTTTACGTGTTTACTAACATTGGTTTTAGAGGATGTGTTGAACCGCAGCTCATGGTCGTATAAAAAAGTTAAGCGCACTTCTATAACCTACATACATACATACATACAGTTTGTTCTCAGCTTGTGATCTGACAAGAGAAAATGAGGGTAGAGAGACTTAAAAAAAAGGTATTAAACGTATTAATTCTTGATTGATTTCCTTAGATCAGCTCCATTATACTAGGTAAAACTTTATAACTGGGTGCGAATCGCAATCGAAAAGCATCGATACCTAAATGATTTTATCGATTTACGAAATCACTACTTGTTTGTCAAATGATTTCGCCCAAAAACATCCGATATCTGAGAATGAACTATAGTCGTCGACCTCTCGACCGTAAAATAAGTGCGATAAGGACAACTGTAGCTCAGAATGAATATCTTAAAATATATTTTATTTCGAATTGGCTCGATTATTTCCTTCATCAAAACTGAGCCAACCTTATTGCCTAGAAAGTAAAGCTCATAACAAAATGAGTAATTTCGTTTGCGGCTACCAAGCATATTATCTTCAATACGGAACCCTCGGTGCGCGATTCCGACTCGCACTTGACCGTTTTTTTTGCTAATATTGTATAGATAATGGTACTGAACCCTTTGTGCGCGAGTCCGACTCACACTGCCGGTTTTTTACTGTTCCCCGGACCACGGACTGTTCCGTATGGCTTATGATTATAATATTTCAGTCCAGTAGTTTTGAATGCAACTGTAAGTAGCCTAATACGATAACCTGACGATATTTATCCTACGACGGATTTTATTGGGTTATTTTATTAGTTGTGGCGTCTTTAAACTTGAATGTATTAAAATATAAATAAACATAAATTTATACATTAAGTAAAAGCTCGTAAAGTTTATCCCTTTATACCAAGATTATCCGTTAACATTAACTTAAGTCGGATTTAATCGGTGAAATACTGGGTAGTGATTCTTTCAAAAGCAAAGGTGAGCGAACGCAGGAGTGATGTCCAAGCGGCGAGTTTAAGTAGTCCCGTCAAAGCGAACAAAACACATTTCAGCGCGTGTACCTATTCAATTTGGCAGCATGGCTTCTCGAACGTATAAGGCTGCCTAATTGAGAATGCACGCGCTAATATGTGTTTTGCTCGCTCTGACGGGACTACTTAAATTCGCCGCTTGGACTTCACTCCTGCATTCGCTCACCTTTGCTTTTGAGAGAATCAATACCCTGGAAAAGGGCCGAATCTTAAGTAGCTACCCGAAACAGACGTGCATGCATGAGTCGTTCACAGACTCGATGTATGAATGTGTAAGAAAGAAGCGAAAGAGATTTGTCAGGATCGTAGCAGGTGGAAAGAAGTGGTCTCAGGGGTTCTCTTAAGAACGGCGGTCGGTCGAACGAACGAGCGAAAGCGCAGCGGCGAGTTTAGGTAGTCCCGTCTGAGCGAACAAAACACATTTTAGCGCGTGCATTCTCAATTAGGCAGACTTATACGTTCGAGAAGCCATGCTGCCAAATTGAATACACGCGCTAAAATGTGTTTTGTTCGGACACGCAAACGAGGGGAACCCAACCGAGCCCAACGATTAGATTCAAGCAAAAACACGTTTTTAGGGTTCCGTACCAAAATGGTACAAAAAGGAACCCTTATGGTGAGACTTCGTTGTCCGTCTGTCTGTATGTCACAGCAGGTTTTCTCAGCAACTATAAATGCTATCAACTTGAAATTTGGCATACTTGTACAACTTGCTTGCCCGCGTCTGTTTTTAGTAAAAAAATATTAAATTAATGTTATAAATAATTGAAAAGGGGTTTAGAATGGGGGTTAAAAAATGAAAGTGGTTTGATCATAGCAATTGGGGTGTCATATGAAAAGGCTCAATACGCACATTTCAAAACATTATTTTTTTAAATATCTTTTATGTACTTTTTGATTTATAGCCAATAATGTACAAAAAATTACCGTTCCCCCTTATCTCCGAAGTTTATTAATAAAAAAAACTGATAAAATCCTGGCGTATGGATAGTTACTTATATTTTAAGGGAAATATAAAACGAAGTTTTAATTAAGTATTTACAATTTTTGAGAAATAACAACAAAAATTTGAAAATCTGTTTTGAAATTTAGGCTAGTCAAAATGCACCTTATTGCATAGAAAACAAAGTTCATAACAAAATTAGTATTTTCTAAGTATTACTACCTATTTAAGATACACAGCGTATTTAAAATACCACTATTGGTACGTTACCACCCTTTTGAGTACGTACCTAACCAAAAAACAAACTCGGGACCGTTAGTTTCGTAGTCACAACCAACTTGGGCAACCGCGCTATTTAAGTAGCGTAATCATTTAGTCATGATTAACTTTCTGCAGTTTATCCGGTGCCCTTTGTAAGGCTACACAAAGGGTTTCGACTCGCATTTAGGCCACACTTGTGCCCTGAATACTTGCGTGGAACAACGTCGAATACTGTCGACAACAGCCTAAGTATGATACAACATTCGGTGTAAATTAAACTGTAATTGAAAGAGATTAAAGTTGACATTTATGTGAAGAAATGGCTAGCTGGAGGAATTTTGGTTGATTTGAGGTTATGAAAGTTAAGATTTGTCATCTAATTTGGTTCATTGCGTAATTTTTTGCCTTAACGTGTACTATCTTACTCTTTTGCCATTTGTCGTGTATAGGTACTACAAAAGTATGGTATAGTAAACAATATGATAATTTAGTGCCTTTCTTAGTGCTCACTTACATCATGTAAGGAACCCCTGTACCAAATTTCAAGTTTCTAGGTATAGTACTTTGGGCTGTGCGTTGATATATAAGTCAGTAAGTCAGGTTTGCCTTTTATATATATATATAGATTGCGAGCAGTTTAAATTAATGTTAGATGTCTTTTTAGTCTTTCTCTTATTTACCTAAGTCATAATGACTGGACGACAAGTTGCAAAATACAATCCTCTATAAATACAAAAAATCCAAGGCGCCTTGAGTTTCGAAATAACTGTTTCTAAGTAATTTACCAAGTCTTGTGAAATTCATTGTCAAAAGGGCTCCAGTGTCAATTTCATACATTATGGAAATTATGAAATGCTCAGTTTAGCAACGCCTTGGGCATTGTCTTGACGAGGAAGTGCATTTATAATGCAGGGAAAGTGACACGAATGTGATTTGGTACGGTTAAGACGCCCTTGTGGCTGGCTTAAGTGTGGGATCTTTTAATGAATAAGTCTGATTTATTATGGTAATTTGGTTTAAAAGGGAGCAATGAGTACTAGTCATTTAAAATGATAATTTATTAAGAGCCTTGGCGGGGTAACATGCATTGCACGACTGTCTTCTGTTTTTATTTAGACCTTGAATCAGGGCCTCATTGCCACTTCATTTTAACGTATTGTTTACAAAACTATTTTTTTTAAATGCGTTTGTTTTAGGTCGCAGATGTTTTATCTTTGGGTTTTGGAGAGTCCCACTTAACCATCCTGGGTCCCACGGACTTGTGTGGTAGCTTAAATGCATTTCCCCTCCGTTTTTGTCGTATTTTAGTACGAGTAAAGTTAATACTGAAACACCAAAAAAAAGGAAGTTAAAGCGACAAGGTACCTACTTTAAAACGGGCGGGTGCGGGTAACGGTACCTAATTTTATTTAAAAATGGCGCTACTCATACATAAAATGGCCATTGAACATATATTGACGACAGTTGCTTTTTGTTAAACGATGTAAACATCACAAAGAACAGCGATAAAAATTGCAGAAGTTGGCTGCTGTCTTACTCTAACTTTAAAGTTAGAAAAAGGAAGCAAAATTGTGCTTCTTGCTCTAGAACTGAAGTTAAAGTGAGATAGCAATCATCTTCTGCAATTTGTATTACTAGTCTATTTCATCCTTTGGACTCATTTAATTGTAAAGTAGAAAAATCTAACACCCAATGTTATTATTTCCAGGAACTGGGTCTTGAGATCACCGACGAGCAAATCGCGGAGCTAGAGTCTGCCATCCACGACATCAATTTCCCCTCAGCAGCTGAACATGAGAAGCAGGTCCGCCATGACGTCATGGCCCACATCCACACGCTGGCGGAGCGCTGTCCCCTGGCCGCGCCCATCATCCACCTTGGAGCCACCTCATGCTACGTTGGAGACAACACGGACCTGATCACCCTGAAACATGGGCTGAGCTTGCTGCTGCCACGTGTGGCCGCTATCGTCAGCCGGTTGGCGAAGTTTGCTGATGAGTTCAAGTAAGTAGTTTTAGATGACGCGTTGGCCAAGTTGGTAGTGACCCTGACCTACGAAGCTAGCGGTCCCAGGTTCGTTTTCCGGTATAGGAAAATGTGATGTGCGGGTATTTGATACGGAGTCTTGGATTGGATGTTTTGTATTTATTTCTCCGTATTAGTATTTATATCGTTGCCTTCGATATCTCATGATAAATTTTTTAAGTCTTCTTTTTACTGTTTACCTGTAACTGTTTTGGGATGAACCATTTTGCTAACAATGCATGGTGAATCAAAATTGTTTTATTCAAATAAAATGGATATTTTTTTCATCTATATATGTACAGTCAACTACAAATTAGATGTATCCACTTTTTCAACAATTATTTTTAGGAAATGCCAAATGTCTCAAATGCACTTTGAAATTTGAATCTTCTAACTAGGTACTCGTAGGTTTTTGTACCCTTCTAGACCCAACATACGAACGAAATTTGCCAATGAAATTCGACCCTATTGTAAATACGAGAGTCATTGTTATAATTCGATTGTCTACTCTACAACACTAATATTACATATTATTATAAAGAGGAAAGATTTGATTGTTGGTTTGCATTGAATAGGCTCCGAAACTACTGGACCGATTTGAAAAATTCTTTAACTATCAGAATCCTTAATTGATCCCTGATAAACATTGGCTATGTTTTATTTTTCTGCGAGAGAGTCAATCATGAAAACAAAGGAAAATCAATTTTATCTCTTTTACAATGGATCTTCATTCCAAAAGCCGTATTATGTACTTTGTTTGTACGGGGGCCTTATAAGGGTTTAGATATTTCTGAATTGTAAATTCTACGTTTTACTTTTAGATCGGTGCCAATCCTGGGCTTTACCCACCTGCAGCCCGCTCAGCTGACGACCGTGGGCAAGCGAGCCTCGCTGTGGCTCAGTGACTTGCTCATGGACGAGCGGGCCCTCTCCCGCGCCCGGGACGACCTCCGCTTCCGCGGCGTCAAGGGCACCACCGGCACCCAAGCCTCCTTCCTCCAACTCTTCAACGGGGACGGCGCCAAAGTCCGAGCTCTAGACCAACGAGTCTCCGAACTCGCTGGATTTGACAAACGCTACTTAGTCACCGGACAGACTTATTCAAGAAAGGTCGATTTGGAAGTTATATCGGCGCTGTCCAGCTTAGGAGCTACTGTTCATAAGATGTGCTCTGATATTCGCATATTGGCTTCACGCAAGGAAATTGAGGAGCCGTTCGAAGCGTCCCAAATCGGATCAAGCGCTATGCCTTACAAAAGGAACCCGATGCGTTCTGAGCGTTGCTGCGCGCTTGCTCGCCATCTTATAACGCTGCACTCTAATGCAGCGAACACTCATGCAGTGCAGTGGCTCGAACGCACCCTAGACGACTCTGCTAACCGACGCATCACTCTCGCCGAGTCCTTCCTAACCGCTGACGCCATGCTGCTAACCCTTCTCAATATCTGCCAAGGGTTAGTAGTCTACCCGAAAGTGATTGCACGAAATATCGACCAGGAACTACCGTTCATGGCCACAGAAAACATCATTATGGCTATGGTGCAAGCTGGCGGCGATCGCCAGGTGTGTCACGAGAAAATAAGAGTGCTCTCACATGAAGCAGGAGCTCAAGTCAAACAGCATGGCAAAGACAACGATCTTATTGACCGTGTGAAGAAGGATAGTTACTTTGCGCCGATCATTTCGCAGTTGGGCAAGATTTTGGACGCTTCCACTTTTATAGGTCGAGCTCCGGAACAGGTGACAGAGTTTATCGAAGAAGAAGTCAATGATATTTTGACCAAGTACGCGGATACTTTGGCAGAAGCAGAGAAAGTAGTTACCCTAAATATTTAAGAAGTTGCAATAACCAACGATTTATGTATGTGTGAATTATAAAATAAAACATCTTATTATTGAATATCGTTTTATTTACAGCATTTCCGTTTCGTATATACAATAATGATTTTGATAATGACTTCATTATTTTACATATCTCAACGTGTTACAAAAACTAGACATTGGTAACCTTAAATTTTAGGTAACTATTACGGTAAATAGCATACATAATATAAAAACAACGCGTAATGCGTCCCAAAATACAATTAGTTTAATACAAATTAACAAGTTTTGATATGAGTTTGAAACATTAAACAATGACTAACGGCTGCTAAGCATGCAAAAAGCTGAATAATAAATAACTAGATTAAAACATTAACAAAACCCAAACAAATAAATAAGTTTCTAAAATTAACTTGAGAGAGACGTCAACTATTCGTGGAATATTTCGTGATCACATTTTATCACAATTTCGATGGCACGATGGCTTGGTTAAGGCACTAGAATTACAGCGCGTTGGTGAGGAGGGTGTCACCTTGGCAAGCAGGGCCTTGGCTAGGCCAGTTACAGGCTCCTAAGCTTGGGTCGAAGCTCAGCTGGACAGGGCAGTTGAACACGTGAAGAGTAAACCTCTGCTTGGTGCAGTCCCATCTGCAGGCGTAGAACTTGTTGCACTGTTTCGGGTGTCGGAAGAGACCCGCTCTTTGGCAGTCCACCGACCCCTGCAGGGTCTCGTCTCGGCTTCTCCATCCGCCAGGGCCGTAACGATCAAACGACTGAGATTCAATTGAAGCCGATCCTGATCCAGAAACAATAGACTCTTGAATAATGGCAGTTGGCGCTACTTCTTGCTTTAATAGCACCGTCTTATAGGTAGGAGCAACGGTCACAGCCTTGACACGTGGTCTTATTGTGTAAACCTTTTCAGTGGAGGAAACGATCGCTGGTGTGCTTGATACGTAGCTCTGAGAGTACACTTCCTTCCTCTTAGGTGTAACTGATACATATTGGTTCTGTTCTGGGAGGTCTTGATAGAAAGAGTCATCAGGAACAATTATGGGGTTGAAAGTGGTGGAAGCAATGGGAGCCGCTGTAGCGGTCCTCAAGCTTGGCAGGTATTGCCTTGACTTTTGCGCCCATTGACCGTCGCTGATGTCACCACGGCCAGAATCCGCGTAGTCATCGCTGTAGTCGTTAAAGTCTTGCTCCTGTGCTTTGGGTCGCGTTCCCTTAAGAACAAGGGTAGGTGTTTGGCAACTGCACACCGCTCCTAACTTTCTAACGAGAAGAGGGTTGAAATCGTTTATCTTGGTGACTACAGCTACCTTTGGTTTGGTTCTGCGGTTAGGCGCAGGAGTTACTTCAACTAATTCTTGTTTGTAAGGAGCGTAAGTCGACGTTACTACCTTTGGTCTGTATGTGCTTGATACATACACTGGTGCTGCAGTGGTGTAGGCAGCTGGGGATACTAACCCAGCATCAGGTCCTACCGTGCCAAAACCCAACAGGTGAGATCTATCTGTATCTATTACTGTCTTCTGCTTCTTAACTGGCGCATAAGTAGAAACAAAGGCAGGAGTCTCCGTTGATACTGTATATTCTTGGTAAGGGTTGGTTTTAAACTGGGAATCTAACGATTGATCAAAGTTCTTAAGGCCAAAGCTTTCGAAACTTACTATTTTGTTTCCAGTCTCTTCTAAGGGTGGTAGATAATCAGGCGCTTTGTAGGTAGGTATTTCAGTGGTCGATTTCACGTAAGTTTTTGTTACCGCCGGAGGTAGGTAAGTGTTTTTCGTTTTGGGTGGTAGGTATTCAGGAGCATTGTATTCAACTTCTGGAGTTGGCGGCAAGTACTCCCGAGATGTTGTCGAATAGGTTACGGGTCTGTATGTAGATGTCACTACTGGAACAGTCACTGCAGGAGGAAGGTATTCCTCAGCTTTGTTAGCTACTTGAATCTCAGGAGTTTGGTAAGACACTTGGAATGATGAGAAGTGGTTGGATTCGACTCTCTTCGGCTGTTCAATGTGAGATGTGCTAAATGAGACCTGTTGAGCTGGGACGTACTTTTGAGCTGAGTCATATTGCTGATTATCGTTGTATGTATCTTGAGATTGGTGGAAGACAGAATGCTGCTGGACAATTGGCTTAGCAGTAGAAGAAACAACGTAGGATTCTTGGTAATCAGTCTTCGGTGGAATGTATTCCGGTGCTTGGTATACCTTAGGCGACTCGAATTCGGCATAATGCTCCTCATGAGCTAGCTTGGCTGGGGTACTAGATACATAAAAAAGATCTTCTTTTGATTTGTGTTGAGTATTGTCATTGTAAAGATGATAAACTTGATGAGAAACTTCACTGGCATCTGAATAAGTTTTCGCAGCTTTCACGGATTCATCGGTATGCCTTTGAATTTCTGGTTGACTGTATGAATATCCTGTGTCCAAATTAACTGATTGTGTGTTGTATTGATGGGAAGTCTCGTATTTAGGCTGGCTAACGGCATGGGTTACTTCATGTTGTATTTCTGGCTGATTGTACGAATATCCTTCATTCAACTTCACAGATTCGGTGTTATATGATTGTTGAGATGTTTCATACTTAGCAGGTTGACTGACTACATGTGTTACTTCATGCTGTTGTACAATTGGCTTGTAAGTCTGTGTGTAAACCGCCGCTGTAGGCTCAACGTATGATACAGGAGTAACCTTCTTCGTGTATTTAAGAATAGGGTTTTCGTATACGGAGACTGGTGAATATGACAGTTCAACTTTAGGTAATGGCGTCGAAGAGATTGGTATTACTGACTCCACTTTGTGAATCGTTTGGTGACTGTATGATTGAGGTTTATAGGTTGAAACCACTGCAGGTGCTGGAGTTGAATAATGCGTCACAACCGGTGCCTCCTCAAACTTTGCAGCTGGCTTTTGATAATCGTAACCTGAGAATGATGTATCTTGGGAGTAAGAGTGAACCTTTGCAGAATCCACTTTGTGCAGAGTTTGGTGGCTGAATACTTGTGGTTGGTATGTAGTTATAGCTGGCTGAACGGCAAGAGCTGGTTGAGCAGTTGTGTACTCCACTACCGTCTGTGGCTGTTCGTAGGCTACACCGTGGTTGTAATCATAACCACTTTCAGCAGATTGAGAGTAAGCGTTGTTATTTTCTACTTTGTGTATCGTTTGGTGACTGTACGATTGCGGAGAATAAGTAGAAACCACCGCTGGTGCAGCAGTAACGTGTTGGACAATGTTCTTTGCGGATTCTTCGAAACCAACTGAAGGTTTTTCGTAGTGATATCCAGAACCTTGCTGAGAATAAGTGTTCACCTGTGCAGCGTCTACTTTGTGCAATGTTTGGTGGCTGAACACTTGAGGTTGGTAAGTAGTTATAGCTGGCTGGACGGCAATGGCTGGTTGAGCAGTTGTGTACTGCACTACCGTCTGTGGCTGTTCGTAGGCTACGCCATGGTTGTTGTAGTCATACCCACTTTCAGCAGATTGAGAGTAAGCGTTGTTGTTTTCTACTTTGTGTATCGTTTGGTGACTGTATGATTGCGGAGAGTAGGTAGAAACCACCGCTGGTGCAGCAGTAACGTGTTGGACATTGATCTTTGCGGATTCTTCGAAACCAACTGAAGGTTTTTCGTAGTGGTATCCAGAACTTTCCTGAGAATAAGTGTTTACTTGTGCAGCGTCTACTTTGTGCAGTGTCTGGTGACTGAATACTTGTGGTTGATACTTAGACACCACAGGTTGTAAAGCAATAGCTGGCTGAGGTGTGGTATATGTGACTACGGTCTTTGGCTGTTCATAAGTGACTCCAGATTGGACGTAGTCATAACCTGATCCCACCTCCACTGCAGGGGAGTAAACCTTGCCTGTTTCCACCTTATGAATGGTCTGATGACTAAATGAATGAGGGGTGTAAGTGCCCTCAGTTGGTTGAGCATATGTTGAAACACTGGGGCCAGTAGTGTAGGCTATGATCTTCTTGAATGGCTCTTCAGTGACGGGCGAGGCGTTGGAATAATCAAAACTGACAGATTCGATTTTATGAAGAGTTTGCTGACTGTGGCTAAATCCTTGAGGTTTATATGTAGACACAGCCACTGGTGCTGGAGTCGTGTAGGAGAGACCATCTTCGAATTTTATAGCTGGTTTAGAATAATCGTATCCCTGCGATACACCATTAACAGGTGCTTGCGTAACAGCAAATCCAGCATCGTATCCAGAAGAGTAGTCCTTGTTGTTCAATTGATAATCGACTGCTTGATTGTAGTCAGTAATTTGAACCTTAGGCGTAACGTGACTAACATACTGTTTGACAGGTACGACTGTTGGTTGGACATACGTAACGGCTGGCTGAGCAAATCCAAAGATCTGTTTCACGCTGGTCTTCGGTGCTTGAGGAACATACGTAGTTTTGTATGTCGTCACTGCAGGCAGGGCTGTAGTTACAGCGAAAGGAGTCGCTGTTGTAGGTACTCCAGATGAAGTGGGAGTAGTCACGAAGCTGTAGCCATCCAAATTATGGGAATCAGTTCCAACGTGGTTGATATATACTGCTGGTTGAGATACGTATGATACTTGCCCAGATTGTGCGTTGTTATGAACGACATCATGACTGAACGCTTGCGAATTACCAGTGCTGTACGGTACCTTTTCGTAGTTGAATTGATCGGTGTATCTAGTATCAATCAAAGTGGTTTTGCCAACTAGGCCAACATTGACCGACCCGGCTGCCAGAGTATGAGATGCACCAGTGTAGGCTTTAGAGTCGCTGATGTAGTTACCGCTATTGCCAGTACTATAGCTTCCGTGATACACTTGGCTGTTTACATCTCCCGACGATGCTCCTCCATTATAACTTCCAATATGGCCGTCAGCCCTATATACACCAGCCACGTATTTGCCAGAGTCGTCATGAGTGTACGAGCCGGAATAATCTGCGCTGTATGATCCGCTGTCACTTTTGTACCCGTTTGATGAACCTGCACTCAGGTTTATGTCTTTATAAAGACCGGCTTGATACTTCCCAGAATTGTAATCTCTACCATTATAGCTAGCTTTGTATCCACCGCCAGCTGAACCATCAACGTAAGCTCCAGAGTTATCATGCGCATAATGCCCACTGTTATCAGAACTAGAGCCAGCCGAATATCTTCCGTAATCATAATAGTCGCTGGATTGCTTGTAAGCGGATCCATCATGAACGTATGGGACTACTGGTGATCCTACATGCTTGTAAGCTTCCGCGTAGTCTCCTGAAGGATCATGCACGTAAGCTCCAGAATTATCAGAGTCATAGTCAGATCCTGATTGATACTGAGTCTTCTGCCCTGAAGAGTAAGAGCTTCCAGCTCCGCTATAGCCATTGGTTTGTACAGTAGCATGCCCATGACTGACCCTTTGAGCTTCGGCTTTAGTTGGTAGCCTGTAGTCATCCAAAATAATTGAACCGCTAGTGTATTTAGGTTCATTATTGTACTTAGTAGCCTGTACTAGTCCAAAGTTTCCATCGAAAGATGCATCATTCCCTTGGTAAGATAGTTCGTTGCCACTGGCGCCAGAGAAACCGCCGTGTCCAGTGAACTCTTGGGACGCGATGAAGTTGGAGTCTAAAGCGTCGTCTTGAGAGAGGAAACCGCCCTGGATGCCGACGTGGTTGCTCAGGGAGGCGCCGGACACGAGGCTGTTGTGGGCTGCGATGTTGACTGCATCTGCAGTCTGTCCGTGGAATCCAGCAGCGCCTGAAAATGTTTGAGAAGAAACTAGTAAGACGATGACCAGAGAAAATTAAAGAACCGTTTTAGAGATGCATGCAACACGATAAAGTCCAGACTTAATTTACCGTTTATTAATAACTGTCACAACTTTTCAATGAGAAAGGCTCTTTGTTATCGTACTCGTTACACCCGTATTCTAAACGGACTCAAACTACGTCTGATTAAATTGTATGTACTTGCAGAATTAATAAAGGGGTATCTTTCAATCATTTTCACGTGACCTGTGTCATGCCATTAAAACAGAAAAATTGGCACCAGCCTCATGGAAGCAAGAACAGCCATAAAACTTACCAGACAACACAGCTCCGGAGTACCCAAACGCTTCAGCCTCGTATCTGGCGATGTTGCCGCAAGCGGGCACCAGCCAAGGCCAGTCGCACTTGAGCTTGTCGGCGTCGAAGCCCAGCCCGAACGGGCAGCGGAACTCGTAGGCTGACAGCGGCGCCTTGCCGTGGTCCAGGCAGGCGAAAAACCAGCGGCAGTTCTCGGGGTCCGCGTAGTAACCTGAGGATTAGTTTGTAAAGTAGAAAAAAAACGGTTTAAATATGTGAGTATCGGCTTGGCAAAAAACTGTTTGACGTGGAGACAGGTGGAACTAATGATTGACTGACATGAATGATGTATTCATTGTCAGTCGTGTCAGTCAGCTAAGCAGCAGTTTGTAAAGTTTTTGTCGAATATAGTCGTTAGCGCCCGCTAAGCGAGTGATTGCGTTACTTCGCCACAAATAATTCTAGAGAATTCGCTGTTTCGACCTTTGATCATAAATCAATTAATAATAAATTTTAGGGTGTCCTTTTCACAATGTTAACGACAACGCCATCTATTTTAATCGATATTGTTCGCCGAACCAATTGGTTTGACGTATGAATTTACATCACCGATCACCCTTCAATTGGTGGTGATCATCGTCCATTTTTTACAGATAGGAACAAGCAAACAGGCAGACGGTCCACCTGATGGACAGGCGCGGACTTAACTAGAGACCCAGTGCCCCTATGCACTTGGCATTCGGGCTCCGCCCATTTCGAAGCCTAAAGCTTAGAGAATTTTGAAAATCGACAAAATGTATACGATTGTCGTGAGCTGATGACAGCTCACGTTGACCTTGTATGTCAACTACATACATTTCAAGTCGTTAGAAAACAGATAAGTACTACGTTAACAGCGTTCGCGGCCGGCGCAGCGCTACTCATGCGTAGCCAGTCTCGAAGAAATTGTAAACGTACCTTCATGTTCAGGGCAGATGAACCTGGTCTGCGGCACAGGCGCTATCTCGGACGACCCTGGACAGGCCTGGGAGTGCGGCAGGCTGCCGGGCCACACGCACACCTCGTAGCGGGCGTCGAACGCCAGACCTGCAGGGCAGTCGAACTCGAACACCTGGGGAAATAACACTTTGTAAAACGTCGTGGTCAAAACTATCACCCTCATAAGCACTAAGTAGTTCTAAAATGCCAAGTCAGAGGTAGGAAGCTTTTACAGCTTAGATCTGGCTTTAAACTCATTTCTCTTTGTAAAACGAGAACTCGGTTTAAAAAATGTCTCGGGCAATGAAAGGTAGTGAAGCGTTATAGTGGGATAAAAGAAGAATTTAAAATTTGTTTACGTCACGTCTAACATGCGAGAGAGTTAAAACGAAATTTCTTTCTTCTGTTATTGTTGTGGATCTATGAAGAAGAAAGAAGAATAAAAGAAGAAAGGCTTACAATAGGTATAAAAAAACAATGATTACGATGAAAGTCCTTACAGTGTAGTCAGGCGAGAGCTGGTCAAACTTGACGCAGCGGTAGAAGCGGGCGCAGGATCGAGGGTGCACGAAGTAGCCCTGGCGGGAGCACGAGAACTCGGTACGGGTGTCCTGGAAACAAAACATGAGGTTTTAGAAACGATATAGAGCTCAATGTAAACCAATAAATCTAAAAGGTATAGCTTGGTAAATATGAGTTTGATTTGACGTGATAGGAGAAACTACGCTTCTAAATAGAGAAATAGACAAACTAGCATTCAGGCCACCAGGCAGGTAGGTTGGTAGTAGGTTTGAGAGCGATAGACGTTTGCAACCTCAAGACTCCGTGGCGACCACCACATACTAGTGTAAATCCCCCCCCCCCCCCATTTTCCTGCTTTTTTTGCCAAGTATCTACTTCTTTTCTTTTACTATCTTCTGGACTTGTACTAATCCTAGTTCCTACTAGGTAATATTATAAATGCGAAAGTTTGTATGTTTGTTACTTAATCACGCCAGAACGGCTGAACGGATCTGAATGAAATTTGGCACCAAGATAGATTATATAGTCTGGAATAGCACAAAGGCACCTTTAGGTAATCCTGAAATAAATCACTGATCCCAAGAGATGGCAACATTACGAATTCTACGCGGACGGAGTCGCGGGCGGAAGCTAGTATCTCATAAGTAAGTATGTTAATCTAAGTTCCTCTACAAAATAGTTTGATTATGATATGATATGATATTAAATGAATAAGTTTCGCTTGTTGCTGTAACTAGTAATAAGTAATAGTAATAAATACAACTCTTCGTCGATCGGTTTTGCAATCTAGAATGCAGACTGACCTCTCGGATAGAGTGGATGACGCCATCAGCGTCGACGATCTGCGTGATTCTGTACGGAGAGACTTGTAGAGCATCCAAAGCACGTGCGTGACCGGGTGCAGACAGGATCTCATGCTCCAAGGACCTGGAAGGAAGTGAACTGCTTGTAATCATAAGGTCTGGGCTGTGCCGAAAATAATCAATGCAGATCATCAGCAAGGCAGTGGCTAGTTTACGTATGATTCTTCTGAGAGGACTGATGCTGCTGACGTAGGATTAATTTTCTACCAATTTAAAAATCATCGTGGCAAAATAAGCTGTAATGTTATTAATTTAAAAGTTTCAAAGCTTAACGATTAACGTACGGATTAACTCAACAAATAGGGTAAACAAATCTTATGTCGAAAGGAAGAAAAAAAGCCCATCTTACCTGAGAACAGCGGCCCTTGGCGCTCTGCTTTGCTGGTTCAGAACCTTGGCTAGAGCAGCCTTAAGGGTAGGTCCGCATGGGTTCTCCACATCCTTGTCTGCCTTGTGGAGCGCCAATCCAGCCAGCCCTCTCACTCGGGCATATTTGCCCTTAACGTCGATCGAGGAAGAGTCTTCGAAGGACATCCATGTTGTGTTCCTGAAAAGTTAAAGAGTATTTTAAGTACCTAATGTAAAGTGGACATCGAGAGGGAAATTTTCGTTTAAACCTCCGTCTTAAACCAAAGGGGTTATAATTATGTTGAAGTCTATCATATGTCGGTCTCTGTGTCCGCATGTTTGTCGTTGCGGAGGGTCCAGACGGGCAGACAGATTTCAATTCAGTTTTGTTTATTTGGAAACTTTTGGCGGTGTTTCTATTTAATTTATTACAATTATGTCGATTGTTGCGAACGTATCGTTGTCTAGTTCCTAGAGTATGTCCTAGAGCTTATTTTGGGACTAGGTCAAGTTGTCAAAGATTTTACTTTGATATTTATTGATTTATTATATCGTAAGCTTTGAGAATATGGTTTATTCATAACAATCATTACAATTATGCCCAAGGAAAGTATATACTACTTAAATCAAGTAGATTAAAAACTGCCAGACTGTCACCGTTGTTGTTTGCGTCGAACTACGTTTTTTAATTATTGTTTTATACATGCAAGTGATATCGCTGGCATAATTAAAAAGTGCAGTCAATCACTTTACCTCATGTCACTATAGAACCTTGTCGCTTATAGCCAACAGTTAATTTTGTCGATTTTTTGTCCGTGATTTGATACTGACATTACTTACAGGGTTTTTAACGTGGCTTACAATGAAAAAAACTTTTTATGCGATTGTGTCTTCTTAGATTATAAATACCTATAATCCGTACTAACAATGTAAAAAATTTGAACCGCTCAACTAATCTTAATGATATATTTGGTATGGAGATAACTTGAACCCCGAGGAAGGTCATAGGGTACGGTCGGCCTTATAAGAAGCTGCACACTTTTGTACCTTGTCACTTTAACGTCATGTTTGAACTGCTGCACAAATCTGTCAAAGGCGTTAAAGTGACAAGGTACAAAAGTGTGCAGCTTCTTATAAGGCTGACTGTACTTTACACCGCGATTAGCGATAAACGACTTCTAAGCAGACAGAGTCGCTGTCAACAGCTAGTTTAGTGCTCCTTCCAAAAACACCACAGCAATTACCCCAACCAAAACAACTCACTTGAAAGCATAAGGCGCCGACAGATCCTGGTCCCTCTCCAAGGTCCAACGGCCCTTCTGCAGCATCCGGCACAGTTCCCCCTGGTCTATCTCCTTGGGCTCGTCTTCCACCGTGGGGCTGCCGGGAGTACTGAGGGTCTCGTTCTTCAGGATGAACTGGCGCGCGGTGGCTGGCAAGCTGATCACGACCTTGGAAGCTGGCACGCCTAGGCCTACTACGAGGTCTACAACGGAGTCCTGAAATGTTGAATGTGGATATTAGTTTTGTATAATGAAGTTTGGAAGATTATAATTTGGTCAATATATGATGATGACACTATACTCGCAAGCAAGGCTTACAGCAGTATTTTTTTTAAATTATTGAACGTCTTCGCAAGGTTTGATTCAATGTAGTACTTATCTATTAATGAAAAATAAAAGTGTAAAGGTGCTTTTCCACCGGCGGCGAGGAGAGGCGAGACGAAATGGCGCGAGAAGCTAAATTTGTAAGCTAAAAAAACCATTTCTACGCCAGATGCTCGACGGGATAGATTTTTTAAATACCTACAATATTCAATTCTCGCCTGACTCGCCTCATCTTACCTTGTCGGTGGAAAAGCACCCCAAAAAGTGTTTGTATGAGCTGTCACAGGTATCTTTCCAGATTGACCCAAGTATAGTCAAGTGATTGGTAATATTATTGAGCTCGCCATTTGACGCCTGTTTGGTTTATCATAGCAATTTCACTTAACGTCTTAACTTTATAGCGCGATAAATCAAGAAGGATTGTGATTTCTGTGTTTATTTTTAATTTTTTTCTTTCCTAGAAATATTTTCTTGAATTGGTTGCATGCTGATGGCATTATTATACCGCAATGGACTGCCGCTATCAAAAATCAACAGTCAATGCTTGGACTACGCGTACCTACGAATACGTACTCGTACGAGTATAATCAGGGAAATTGATTGTTTAAATAGCATTTTGATGTAACACGTAAATTAGCCTTGTTGTAAATATCCCGGCGTGACAAAACTAACGACACATGGAAAATGTATAACCCGGCCAAATGACGTATTATCAAACTGCTAACTAATCAAATTCCTCAACTGCAAAACAATGTCAACACTGACCTAATCCGCAACAATTCGCATATCTTTCACAAACTGTAATTTCGCTATTAAAACTCAACATTTATAAGGATAAGGCATGTTACGAATCGCAGACAGTCAAGGGTATATAAAAACAAATCCCAACGCCATTTAAGGCAAATTCTAGGCATTATGTCATGACCTAGCGCTAACCAACATGCATCCATCTGGCAACTTATTCGAAGATTGAGGTCTTTCTAAGTGGTATGAAGCCTATACAACGATTATGAGTCAGAAGAGTCAGAAAATAAGTATTTAATATATAGTTGACTAGAGGACGCCCGCGACTTCGTACGCGTAGAATTAGTTTCCCGCTACTCCCCCCATTTCTTCCCGTTGGGGTCGATTTTCGGAAAATCCTTTCTTAGTGCTCACTTACATCATGAAAGGAACCCCTGTACCAAATTTCAAGTTTCTAGGTACAGTAGTTACGGCTGTGCGTTGATATATAAGTCAGTCACGTTTGCCTTTTATATATATAGATGAATCTAACTTAAATAATAATAATATAAATATCATGCGTAGTTCATCACGAAAAAGTGTCGAGAATACAAATGTCTTCAGGTAGCCTGAGTGCTCGTCTTTCCTTGCCATAAAAAAACACCGTCTCTACAGTAGTAATTTCACCGGTGATCTTATTCCTACACCGAAACACTACGATGCGAACACTATTACTTGGCGGTTACTTTTGAGTTTGACATATACCTACTTGCTTATGTAAGCAAGGTCGGAACGATTCTGATAAAGAGGTCTATTGCCCACTCAAGTACCAAGATGCACCTGTCAATATGTGACCTACTTCCAAATTGTAAATCTACACACGTTTTTAAAACCTGTCATGACTTGCGAAAGCGAACTTTAACGTTTAAGGTTTAAGAGTTATTATAGACAGTTGGATAAACTGTTTTTTGCACTACCAGTTTACCTTCAGTATGGTTTATTAGACGATCTCTGTCGTGAGCAGAATGAAGGATATTAAACTTTATAAATAAATTTATTGCTAGGCTTTAAAATACTCAATCTACTTCGTTATTAGGACCTCCCAGAACTCAACTTTCTGATAGCGGCATTATATTTAGTTGTTATTTGTTTACACCTTACTTACGTTGAGTAATAGTGGTATAGCTATACAATGTCTTGTCCTTATCTGTCGAATCCAAATGTCACAATGACAGATAAGGACAAAACATTGTATAGCTATACGACCGTTACTCAACGTTTATTAGTAAGGGGGTAAATGTTTTCATTCTGTTGTTCATCGATAAAGATGTAGAGATCAGTTTAATTACACCTTCGTTTTATGTTTCCTTGGACGTCTTACTTATTCTGAATGAGTATCTCGTAATACTTAAATTCCGAGAAAGATTCTAATGAATAGAGGAAAAACTTTACCTTAAAAAAGTTGAAGTTAACGCAACCGCAAGGCGCGGTGGGCCGCCTTAAAGGAAATAGCAATCCTTAAAAAAACTGCAATGGCATATTCGCCTTTTTTTGCTGTATTCAGGCTTAAACTACTCCTTTGAACGAAACATGTCTATTTTGAACATTATTTGCACACTGTCCCCCTTACTAATAAACGTTGAGTAACGGTGGTATAGCTATACAATGTTTTGTCCTTATCTGTCAAATCCGAATGTCACAATATTTGACAGATAAGGACAAAACATTGTATAGCTATACCACCGATACTCAACGTTTATTAGTAAGTGGGTATATGTATAATCTGTGACAATAAAACCAGTCTGAAGCTCTATTTTACGTCATTTTTTCCATCTGGCTTCTATGCCCTACCGCCTGTCATGTATTTTTGTCCTATATTACTCTGTTGACTGGAAGATATCGTTATTGCGCGGCAAGACCGCCTGATGTGTTTTGTTTTTATAGTGTTCAATAAATTAAAGAGTATTTGTATTGTATTATATCCATAATTGTTATCACATCATACTGTTGATGTTGTGGTAGCTCTACTTAGCTTCTTTAACCTTATGTGTTGACGATAATATTATTAGATACGAAGAAGCAGAGTGGACAAACACAAAACCTCTTATTAATTAACGCATAGTTGCTAAAATATGCTTAAAACATGCTTGGTCCTTATCTATCGTTGACATTTGCATCAGACAGAAACGTACAAAGCATACTCTAAAATAGGTTTGTAGTGCGTTTATAAATAAGGGGGTAAGTGAATCACTAAAAAAAATACCCGAAATAATGCAACCCTACTTTCAGAGTTGATTACTCTCAAACAACTCATACTATTGATATCAAAACTAGCTAGAAACGTCCTGTTTTTTTTTATTCGAATGCTAAATTGGTCGGTTAAATTAACTTTATTTTAAAAAAACCGCAACCATATCGGATCATCCGTCTGGAAGCTATTAAATAGAAAAAAAGACCGGGTTCACTGGACCATCGAGATAGTCTTTATTTAGACATTTGACCTTTGGTATCCGGAAACAATGATCTCAAACAACAAATCAACGCCCTAGACCTGTCTTGTGTCATATTAGTTAATTACACTTTTTGCATGACTATAATTAAGTTTGTCAAAGTGTTGGGCATAACTATCATTTGCTAGAGACAAGGTTATAAAAACGTTGGCTACATCAAAAACTATAATTTGACGGACCAGTTTGATTCACAAGGCACAAGTGTTGTGACAGGTACGGCTGTATGTTTGTAGATATATCAAATATTTTGTGTTACCAAAACGTATGAATATCGGTAACACAAAAGGAACTTTCCATACAAATATTTTTGGACACATTAGAATATTATTGATTTATTGCATAGTTTGATGTTCTCTACCTACATGCCATTTTTTTTTAATTCTGGAGATGTCACACATAGTGGCAAAAAAAAAGAGAAATACTCATCTGTGATTCATATATAAAAAATAAGTACCTAAATACATTAAGGGGCAGAAATAACGGGTCAGAGTGCGTTTTTCATACAAACGAGGCTATTTCGAAGCCTTGGTTCCTTGCCAGGGGTTGTTTTGAGTGAGTTTTAATGGTGGATACTCCGAGGTTCAATAGAGGAGGTCAAAAGTTCTTAGGATACCTAACTTATCACACAATCAGTTAACACCACAGCGAGAGAGTTTGGGTCAGCATTTGGATTTCCTTACATTTTATTGCCATTTTAAATGCTTTTTCTGAACATGCACAATTCCGGCGTCAACCGCAGATTCAATCAGTTGGATATCCTAGGCACTCTGGAAGTCCTGTATCGATGCTCGGGGTATCCATCATCAGATCTCACTAAAAGCATCTTCTGGTGAGGAACTAAGGCTTCGAAATAGCCTCTCTAGTATGAAAAACGCGCTCTGACCCGTTTTTTGCCCCTGAGTGTAATATTAGGGTACAAACTTACACAAGTTAACCTAGTCCTAGTTGGGGTACTATGCAACGATAAACACAAAAGGAACGACTTAATCGTCATTAATTGACACTGAATACGTCCGATGGAAAAATACTAGCCTAAATACAGACATCCAAGACTCTAGGTCGGGTCACTACCAACTGATTATAAATAACTTAGGCCCGTTTCACGAAGCTACAAGTTACAAATTACAAGTGGAAGTCTCTTTCTAACTCCTTTTGCTAGAAAGGAAGTTCCGCTTGTAATTTGTAACTTGTTGCTTCGTGAAACGGGCCACTGGTAGCAACTCGTAGGTTGCCATTTCCGATAGTAATTGACATATTCTACAGTACAGCTCAGAATCGGCAGACCATGCACGCCGGATCGACTCTGAAACATCGATATTTCCTTATCACTATCGATTTCTATACAAATCTGGCAACACAAACAAGCACATCTGGTCAGACAAGTCCACTGAATTATGGATTCTGGTTTCCAAAAAAAACGCTTCCTTTTGTTTTGTTTGTAATTATTATCAAGGTACTAACCGTATTCATCATATCCCACAACCCGCTCAGCCTGCTCGGATGGTACGTCATCTTCTTCACCAGCCCCAGCTCATGGGTCTGGACCATCATTAGGTCCACCTTCTTCACCAAGGTCCTGAGGTCGTAGTACTTCGCCAGCAGCTCAGGGTTCGAAGGCAGAGCCAGGAACAGTGGGCCTCCACCAGCCGCGTTGATGGCAATCCTGGCAGCTTCGATGGTCTCCAGGACCGAGGTCTTGTTGAGGGAGCGGTGGGCATCGAAGATCTCCAAACCCTGGACGTGTTTGGACTTCAGCGCTGATTTGAGATCCTGGAATGAAAATAAATAAGCTAGAATTATTGCTAGGTATATTGTGAAGGGTAGCTCTTAAAAGAAGACGAAGACAAGGCTCATTTCAGTTCAAGATCAGCTTTTTCTTCCGCTTCTGCCGTTTGGCAGAAATATTTTTGGCCGAATGCATAATTTCTTCAATATGCATTCGTCCAAAAAAATGTTTTTTGTAATATCCGGGATATCGTTACTGCTTATGTTACGTCTAGTAAGTTAGCTAACACTTGTGACTACATAAAAAATAAATCAACTGCTGGAAACAACGTAAATAAACATTTGGAAAATCATGCATTCGGCCAAAGAAATTTTAGCCCAACCAAATGGAATAGACCTAGTGGGATCTGTGAACCATTAGAAATAGCATAGGCTCTCAGGTCCACATTTGAAATTTCAACACTGTATTCAGAAAACAGAAAATGCATTTACTGCACAAGTTCCAACCCACACACACTATCTCCTTATAAGGTTTTATGGTATCGTGATCAATCACATAATCGTCAAAATTTGTCACTGAAATAGTTTTCCAACTTGCTAATCTGGTTTTTAGTTAGAAATCGGATATTTGAACTACATCTTCACTTCTCACGCGTTCCCTTCGTGTGTCGCAAACTTTTAATATGTATCACGCAGCGTGCGATCGTGTTTGTACACTTGTACCTACACTATATCATAGTTATCCCAACGCCTTTATAATGTAGTGTTAAGGTTGAAATTGAAGTGTTTTTGAGCTTGTTTAATGCAAGAGAACCGGTTCAGCCTTATGTCAAGATTATAGATTACGTCACTTTCAGAGATCTGGATCGTTTTCTTATTACAAGACGTCCTTGACCATAGCGCCGTTTATGTCCTTCGAAATTACCGAAAGTTAATGCAATTTTAATTTTAACGAGCGTTTTTTAATGTCGCGAATTAATTACGCTGGTTTTGTAGCTTGTTGTATTGAAGTACGCTAAATATTTCGATAACGTGACATACATCATACTTTTATTGAATTCAGCGGCAAGTAGATACACTATAAATTAATTTAGGGCTGATTTTTAAATCTCCAGATAACACGATCTGTCAGGTAAATTGTAGCTCTGTCCTTATATTTCTTATGACAAAGAAAAGGACAGAGCTACAATTTACCTGACAGATAAATGAGATAGATCAGATATGTGGGGATAAAACAATCGGTGAAATTACTAGCATAGAGGCATTCCATCTAGTCTTCAAGGTTGGCAACGTATTTGAAGTCTTAGAGTCTTGAGATTGGAGTCTTAAGAAGTCTATGGGCGTCAGATCCCGCTTACCATTAGGTGCCACCTGAGTGCTCGTGTGCCATCTCCTTGCCATATTTTTTTTCTGTCATTTCTCTGTTTATACCTAGATCTCTTGATCTGGTCATCTGTCCTTGTCATGTCATAATTTTTTGCAAAAGCCTGCCAATTACTTTATTTCTTTCTTCCAAATGTCAATAATATTTTTTACATATTTCGACAACAAAAAATTGTGTAGCTTATTAATTTATGCCTTCTCTCTAACTGAATTACACTGATTGGTTAAAAAGTCGGGATAATGTTTCCAGATACTGCAAAATCGTCCTAAGAGATATTCCAACCAAATAATTCACACCTAGGAATTACTAATGCTTTTAAAACGAGTAGCTGCACCCAGTCTAAATGCGTGATCTAAATGGTGCTCATGCGCCGAATGCGTTATACTGGTGCTTACATAAATTACCTGTGGATTAAAACGGACGCGTTTGCGGCTAAGTGTACTTAATGGTAGTTTAGCGTTTCCTATATGATTGTTACAAAGCTGTTTTGCTGTATAAGCGTTACATGTTGAATGACAACGTTAATGCTCTGATCTGGTGTATAAATTAAGTTTACTTAGTCATTAGGTATTAGGTATTCATAGTTTTTTCTCGTATGCATAGATACTAGCAGGTCGTGGCATATCAATTATTTTAAACGCTTTAAGCGCCTGATTAACTATTTATTAGGATTCCGAAGTCGAACTATGAACACTTACAGAGTCGCCATATCCGTCTGTCTGTCTATCTGTATGTCATGCTCACTTTTTCTCCAAAACTATCAAAGTCACAAAAACTATAATTACCTACTTTTTCTAGTTAGGTTCTAATCTGGAAAATAACTTGTATGAAAGTACATAATAACCAATAAAAAAACTATCACGACCAAGTAGACTTCAATGGTTCTTTAGTTACAAGCACCTTAAATGTACACTTACCTACAAAAAATTAAATGATAGCACCAAAAAACTTTGAATACAAAATAAGATCATTCTTGCGTATTTTGGAGATAGCTTTTTGTGTTTGTAGCTACAATCAACACTCAACGTCAATCGTTTGTAGTAATGACCACGGAACCCTAAAGTGAGCATGTTTGCTCTTGACCGGTTTTATAATTATAAAACGCCTATCTAACCACTAATCTATCACATACCTAGCTAATAGTCTGGTAGTGGTCACAATAACACTCTTTACTCTCCGGGAGTAAATTATACAGGCATTCTCGTTTTTCACATAACCCGTTTTATTCCACTTTCTCTGTTCAAGGAATATTAAGGTTTCCGCTATAGATTTTAATAAATAGGTTCGGCAGGAAATCTTGCGATCGATTAGGCGTTCACTTGATCTTATAATTTGATTCAAACGCCTTCCGATTTCCATTCAGAAACCAGTTTGCCTCCAGTGAAATTAAAACCCATTAGACTTCATACAATGAATGAGCAGGCACCACAAATCCAGTAAAAAAAAAAATCACTTCTCATGCTCTTAAAATGTTACTTTAGTCTCTGCACATCGGGACTAAAGCTCATTAATAAATCCCTAGGGATTCAAGTAAATGATTTTTAATTTAAGTAAGTATTTTTGGAAACCCTTACCTATACGACCAATCACGTTGTTTGTGTATCGAGGATTATGACATTCCTACTAAGCGTTGGAAACGCCCCATACAAATTGACACTAAACTATGACGTCACAAATTTATTATAATTTCCAGTTTTGCAATCCATATTACTAGATTACATTATAAAGTTAAACATGATTCAACAATTTCAACATTCCTATAACAAATACAAATACAAAAGGGTGTTTGTTTGTTTGTTCAACGCCTTTGTCGATCGTCGTGCAATTTGTTAGAAAGATAGTTAAATAGATAGTCGCCTGGAGTTGGACCTATGGTAATTTTTATAGCGAAAAATAAGACAATTTTTGAGTGAATATAGCGATGAACCACTTCTACGTGAATGGGGTCGCGTGGAAAAGATAGTACTTATGTAATAAAGGTAATAATAATAATAATAAAGCCATTTATTTCCATATTCCTTATTAAGTACATTTCAAATATTAGTGAATTGTAAGTAGGTTTCCTTAAATTATTGTTAGTATTAGGTATTTTATTGTTAGTCTTTTTTTATTGAAATATGGACCCCTCTTTGGGTAAAGGCCTCCTCCAACTTCTTCCAAGACTCCCTGTCCTTGCCAGAGTCAATCCAGTTATTTCCTGTCACCTGTATGATGTCATCAGCCCACCGTCTTATTGGTCTACCCACATTCCTTTTTCCTTTTGGTCCCTTCCATCGTGTGGATTCTATGGTCCATCTTTTATCTAAGTAGCGTGAAACGTGACCAGCCCACTTCCATTTTAGTGTAAGTGTATGTGTAAGAGCATCAGTCATTTTCGTTTTTTGTCTGATTTTTTCACTCTTCACTTTGTGTATTTTCCTTATCTTCAAAATGCTCCTTTCCATTGCTCTTTGAGTACATTTGATTTTGTGTTTTATTTTATTGGTAAAAACCCAAGTTTGGCAACCATATAGTAAACATGGCAAGATACATGTATCAAATACAGTCTTTTTCAAGTGCAAATTGTAATTTCCTTTTAGAATTTCTTTTAGTGACCAGAATCTATTCCAAGCTGAGTTAATTCTTCTTGTTACTTCCTCTTCGTTACTAAATTTATTGAGTGATAACTGCTTTCCCAAATATATATAGTCATTGACATATTCTATGATGTTTCCTTTAATCTTGATAGGCCTTTTGTGGTTGTTAGTCATTATCTTAGTTTTAGTTTCGTTCATTTCTAAACCAACTTTAGAGCTTTCGTGATCTAGTGCTTGCATCATTTCCTCCAGGTCTCTGGCGGTTTCGGCTATAATGACTATATCGTCAGCAAACCTTAGATGGCTTAGGTAGGCTCCGTTTACTTGCACACCTTTTTTTGACCAGTTTAGATTCCGGAATATGTTTTCAAGTACTGCGATGAAAAGTTTTGGCGACAGAGGGTCTCCTTGTCTAACTCCTCTTTCTATATTTATTTGCCCGCCTCTGGTGTCTAGTTTTACTTTTCTTGTACTATTTGTATAAATATATTTTAGGATGTTGATGTATTTTTGGTCAACTTTAGATGTTTGTAGTGCATTCCAGATTGAGCAGTGGCTAATGCTGTCGAAAGCTTTGCTATAATCTATAAAGGACACATACAGAGGTCTATTAAACTCTCTGTGTTTTTCTATAATTTGTTCTAGTGTCTGTATATGGTCGATTGTGTTGAAGCCTGATCGGAAGCCTGCTTGCTCCTTTGGTTGCAGTTTATCAATATCTTGTGCTATCCTTTTTAATAATATAGAAGAAAACAGTTTGTATACACTTGATAGTAGACTTATGGGCCTATAGTTCACTATATCTAAGGGGTTCCCTTTTTTGAAGATTAGAATTATATCTGATGTGCACCATTGTTTAGGTACAGTTTCTGTTTCTAATACCATATTAAATAGTTGTGATAGATGGCGAGTTAAGACAGGAGCACCTATTTTGAGAACTTCATTACAGAGTCCATCTGGACCGGGACTCTTTTCGGCTTTTAACCGTTTTATGTGTTTGTAAATTTCTGAGTTTTCAATTGGTTTAATGTTGTTGTGTCTGTTTTCATGATTCAATTGTATTTCGACCTCGGAAATATCTTTTCTTTTCCGATATAAGTCCTTGTAGAAGTTTGTTGCATGGCGTATAACATCTGTTCTTGATTTCGTTTTTTCAAATGTTTGTATCCATGTTTTATGTGTAGTTAATTCCTTATAAGCTTTTTTGGTACTTCTGAAATTCTTAATGTTAGTTGTGATGGTTTTGTGTCTGTGGTAAGCGTAGTCTTTTTTGATTGATTTATTCGTTTCTTTGAATATTTTACTAAGTTCATTCTTCATGTCTTTAGTTTTATTTTTTGTGTTTATTAATTCGGTACGCCTTTTTATAAGTTGCTCAGTGTCTCTGCTGAATATTTTATGTTGTTCTTCTTGTGTTATGTTTTGTGGCTTCAAACTATCCGTTATGCTTATCTCCAGGAGGTTATAGTAGGTTTGGGTATCGGTTAGCTCTATTTCTTTATTTTCTAAGTGTTTTTGTAACCGTTCTATAAAGTTTTTGATTTCTACTTCTGTCTTTGGAATATGAAGTGGCGACACAAAGTTTCTTCTACTTTTTGTTGGTTGACTTAGAAGTAATGTGGCTCTTAATAGTCTGTGGTCCGAAGGATATTGCACATTGTTTAATATTTCGAAATTTGTTATTAGTTTAGGGGTGTTTGACATTATGAAATCGATTTCATTTTTGGTTTTATGATCAGGTGATATCCATAATATCCGTAATAAAGGTAAAGGCACTTTAATTCACAATGCCATCTGCAGTTAACTGTTTGTTTAAAGCTCTACGTTCGCGATTTTCTGAGAATATCGGCTTGTTAGATGTTTTTGAGTGCAATGTTGGACAATTTATAATTGCAGATGACTGTACACTTTGCAGCCCTTCAAACGTTTGTACAAATATCAAGTCTCGGAGCAAAAAGCTCCATTCGATGTGGAAAATCAGAAACAATACAAAACTATTTTGCATTAATAGTCTTAATCAGCTCAATTTAATTGTATCTACATTAAACTTGAATATGTAAATCACTTACAAGTACCTAGCGGTCTTTATGTGTTGTGTTACAGCCAGCAACAATTATTTAAAACATGCTATGAAATAAATAAAAACCCCCGAAACAATGGCGACCTCTTCTTTCAGAGCTGGTATCTCTTAAACAGCCCAGCCGATTTTCATAAAACTTAGCTTATAATATAACCATTCTGATTAACATAACTTTCTTTAAAAAAAAATAGTCCATCCGTTTGGGAGCTATGGCGCCGCAAACAAACACATAGGTTATATAGGTTACTCGACGACTTAAAGTCGCCGTCAATAGAATTTGCTAACTATGTAAACAAAACCAAACGAACCAATTCATCATGATTACTCGATAATTACGTACTTTTAAAGATCAAGTGAGGTCTTTGCAACGATTTATACACTAAATCATTATTTTCATATTAAGTTTAAGATGAAATAACTATTTATTATGCGTTATCTATCTATATACATAAAAATGAATCGCCAAAATGTATGTGATCGCATAACTTCCGAAAGACTGGACCGATTTGGCTGATTTCTTTTTTGTTGTGTTCTTCATTGTCAGGACAAGGTTTATATGACAGAAAATAATTGAAAAATCCACCGGGAAAGGCAGAAATTTGCAGCGGGGCGAAGCCGCTGGCGGGCCGCTAGTTTTAAATAAAAACACGCTTGGTCAATATTTGAGGTTATGTGTCAAATATAATTTGTTTACATAGTTCGCAAATTCTATTGACGGCGACTTTAGTATTTGCTAACTCTTGCTAACCCACAGATACACTCATATACTTATAGCTTCCTTCTTTTTCCATCGGGGGTTATAAACCGACGCATAGGTTATAAGTTTTCGTGTAAGATTGATATCTATAAGAATTAAATCATCTAAGTATATGTAGGTACGTGATCAGTGAAATGATCACACATACATACGTTTACGTTTACGGAAGGTTAAAGCGATTTCACTATACTAATAATAGTATAGCACCATTGTTTAAAACTATCTCCCACACAGGGCACTTCCTACAAACTAAACGAAGGTAACGATACAAGTAGTAATTACATACTCCATACAAATTAAGTAAAAACAATAGAGTTTTATGCTAATAGACGTGGAATGCTTTAAATTACTTTAGTAGTTGGAGGTTACGCCCTTTTTGTGTTCGAGTTAACGAGTACCGGACATTTGGAGTACTTGGCAAGAATGATGGATCTGAGATCCGTTAGAGGTCGTTCAAAAAATGTTTTGTAGGCTTCTTAGCTTAAATATCCTTCATTTGATCTTATATATATAAAAGGCAAAACTGACTGACTTATATATCAACGCACAGCCGAAACTACTGTACCTAGAAACTTGAAATTTGGTACAGAGGTTCCTTTCATGATATAAGTGAGCACTAAGAAAGGATTTTCCGAAAATCGATTCCCAACGGGAAGAAATGGGGGGAGAAGCGGGAAACTAATTCTACGCGTACGAAGTCGCGGGAGTCCTCTAGTAGTTACATAAAGTAGATTGTTATCCCGAGATAAAGAAGGTTGTATAGCGCTAGCGAGTGTGTCTATAGTTCGAGGGTGCAATTGGTTATTTCACCAAAGTTAAACACTCTACCTTCTTTTCATTTCGAGTGAGAGAAAAGTAAACTAAAATGTAATATGTTGTCATGAATTTATTTCGTCTTAACTATTGTCATGCAAAAGTTATGTTAAGAATGTTATTTCATTCTTGACACTATGTAAAAATAGTTTTATAATGATTTTATAAGACTCTTCCATGATCAAATATTATGACTGAGTATTTAATTTAACCAAATATTAGCTGCCTTTACACGTAAAGTTCGGACCGCGAGAAACGCCAGGCGCCGTTCCAATCTTCGCTCCGAACCGTACATTTTTTACTATTTTAAGTATTTTACTATTACAGTTGCATTTACACGTACCTACGTACGGTTCGGAACGAAGATTGGAACGGCGCGTGGCGTTTCTCGCGGTTCGAACTTTACGTGTACAGGCCGCTATTATCTCTAGGGTGAATCCAATTTGTATGAGCAAAAAATATTAGTTTGACATAATTCTAGATTGTGTACAAAATATCCGAATTTGTTGTAAGAGTAACCGTCTGAAGTTTCTTCGTTTCTTAGTCTTTTTAATTTAGCTTCACATGTAACTAACCAACAAACTTATCTTGGGAATAGATTTTTACTGCTTCTATTTATCGGATTGACTTGAAATTTGACTCGACTTTGAACTCATTTGACTATAGTATTTGTGATAGTGAGCTTATTATAGCGTATTATAGTGTTAGAAGTACAGTCGGCAATGACGTGTATTATAAATTATGTTTTTTTTTAATTCCTTTCTCGAAAATTTTCCCTTATTCGTTCCAATTGCTACTGCAAAATATGGGTCCATATTGGCTCATATAAAATTGGTCTTTAGATTTTTTATACAAATAACGATTTGTGTCTATACTCATCATTTCTTCGAAAAATTTTCCTCATACTTCATTTCTTCGAAAAATTTTGCTCATACTTATCGCAACTTATAATGATTTTTTTTAAGAAACTGTTTCTTTTTGAGGATTGTTATAAATCTAACCTAACCTAACCTAATTTTATCTACACGTAAGATATTTAAGAAATTCTAAAAAGTGTACGGTTTCATGAATATTGGCGTTATAAGTTCAGATGATTATGAGTTCCGATCATTAGTATAAACATTTTTTATGAAGATTATAAGGAGTGATCATTATGATGTAAAATGGTATGAGAAAAATTTTCGGAGTTCCAATAATCGGAGTTGCAATTTTATATGAACTTTGGCGCACCCGCAAAATATGAATAAGTTACTACCTAGCTACCTACTGTCATTGTTACCACAGAATAAATAATAGTTCATGTTTTTGACACAATTACTATGGGTATTTCCTTTAAACTTTTCCGTTTTACGCAACCAGAGGTCATCTTTTACCCACATTTGTTTCCTATGCTTTGTTTCCCACATTCAGTCCAAGGATAAGTGACATCACGAAATTTATAGCTTTCGACAGCGAAGACAAGACTTATGTGCGTAGTTTTCCGACTATTGTTTAAAACTGCACAATTAACGCGCTTCGACTATCTTCGTATAACTTCGGAAATTCAACCATAAGTGTAGAAAAAGAGGTCTGAAATGAAGACGCAGAGCGCTACGTAGAGACGAAAAGTGAATTGTGCATTATTTATTTTAACTATTGTAGTGTTACGGTTGCAATGAACAGACGGATGGTGCGATTTGTCAATTGATTTGGGGACAAGGTAAATGTAGGACGGAATTTTAAAACTTGCAAGTTTAAAGTATGCATAAGCGAACTGCAGAAATGTTTATTGCTCAATTAAAACGGATAGGTACCTATTAAAAGATACCAGAGGTGCTAGAAAAGATGCTAACGCTAACGTAGACGAGTTAACGAAAACTGTCTAAATGTTTAGAATTTAGAACTGTCATAAGCGCTCGAATAGACAACACTGGCAACTTACGTCAATCTGATACGTTTTCGAAAACGAGGAATAAATATGTCAACTACTCTTATATTAAGGGTTACCTACTTTTTGCACGCATCATAAAAAGTGTAATTGATTTATATGTGCAGCAATATACGAAGCCTATTACAATGAACTATCGTTTACCCGCGACTCCGTCCGCGTAAAAGTCGTTTATCGCTATTCCCTTAGGGCGGATTCGACCAAACTGGAATAAGGTCTTATACCTAGATTAAACGCCGAATTTGTATGGACTAATCTCAGATTAAGTCTTATTCCAGTTTGGTCGAATCGGCGCTTAGGAACTGTCCTTTATTCCAGAATAAAAGTATCTACACATATCCAGGCATTATAAGCATTAGAGTTGGGTGATCAAATACACACAATTCAATATACTTAAACCAAAGACATTAAATGTATAGTAGTAATAGACGGGGCATAGCGAACAAAAAAGCGATGCAAAACTTGTTACCTCGAGGTAACAAGTCGTACGTCGTTTAGTCTACTTTGACACGCCCGTCAAAGATGGCATTCATGTTGCTTATGATCAAAGTTTTTCTATGAAAATGTCTCCGATGCCCACTCTATTACCTATAATACTAAATCTCTTTGACTTAAACTAAATAATTAAGAGACAGCCTTTTAAAACGTACAAATATTTTCCGCCGACGTGGGCTAAATACCTTCAATAATTCTACTCCTACATTAATTAATTCTTGCTTAATTTATATATAAACAAGTAAGATACGACTTTTTGCTCTCAATGACTCAGAACTCGGTATAAAATTATTACATTTGTTTATTAAGCGACCTTTACTTGCTCCAAATACATCGGCGCGGTCATTAATTATATATTTTATGTCTTTAGTTCCGATTTGACATTTCTGCAAGCTGTTCACCTTAACATTGACATACATTTCACACGTTATAGTTAATTGACGTGTAGGCTGAAATCTAGAGCCACAGTAACAAAAACAACTTTTAGGCCGCATTTCACCAAACCGGAATAAGGTCTTATGCCTAGATTAAACGCCGAATTTGTATACACTAATCTCGGAGTAATTCTTATTCCAGTTTGGTGAAATGCGGCCTAAATAAGTAGTTTATCTTTTTTCATATATTTTTTGTTTTCGGTTTGGTTTCTTATTACTAAAATGGTAAATAAATAGGAACCTTTTTTGTGAGTCTTTAGTGCGTGCGTCAGTTACACGGAGTTTCTACAGAAACTAAAAATGCTATCGACTTGCTATTCGGTACAGAATTTGTGAGCATGTATAAAATATTATAGATATCGAAAATAGCGACTAAAATCGACGTCGAAACCGAAGTATTTTTTTGCTAAACGTACGTATAGAAAATTATTGTCTTTTTATGTCAATGTGAAGGCACACGAGCACACAGGCCACCCCAGGGCAAGCGAGGACTCTGAAACCCATTGACATTTGAATTCTCAAGACAACTATCTTAAGACTGCAATCCTTAGGGCCGTATTAATAAACTCATCTTGGCTGAGATGCCCGTCACAAGACGACAAAGTAAACGTCAAACCATAAAGAACTGTCATTTTTGACACATCTTGAGATGGACATTACAGTCGATATCAGTTTATTAATACGGCTCTAAGGGGGCCCATATACGGTACGAGCCGTCGGTTCAGACTGAAATCGAGCGATGGATTGTACGTGTGTGTCAATATCGCATCAAAATTTCAATAGAAATATGAATCGTCACGATATCGTTTCAGATCGATCGTAACGACGGATCGTTCCGTATATGGCGGCCTTAAGACTCCAAACTGTCTGGGACTGTCTTATTCGAAGTTTACGAAAAATCTGAAATTCGGTAAAAGGATAGGTAGGTATGAATGATAGGTTCGGTAGGTTAGGTTCTTTAATGCCCGGTTTCATTATTCAAGAAACGAATGGTTTTCCTTACGTCTCGTTAAAATTTGACACATTTTGTACGTAGCAAATGTCAAATTTTAACGACACGTAAGGAAAACGATTCGTTTCTTGAATATTGAAACCGGGCATAAGGCACTAAGAAAACGCAAAAGTCCCTTATTAGTCTATAAATTGCATTTAAACAAAGCCCGAATCATCAATACCTAAGTACATTCCATACATCAACTTGAAGTGCCCTAACTAATTAAAATGTCATAACTACAAGCAACCATGCAGTTATGGTAATGTCAATCGAGCCATTCACACCTAATGCGTATGCGCATACATTAAAACTTCTCCTTATTGCTATTGGGATAAGGTTCAAAATTATCTAGGTGTAGGGTGTTATTATCACCAATGTCATTGGCTTTCGGGTGCATTATGGAGCTATCTAGTCAATCTAAGTATAGTGTTTTGAATAATTTATCGCTGTTCCATTACAACATACCTACATACTCTTATATGTTTGATGTTTATCGCTTAATTTATTTTATTTCATTCCATACTATTCTATTCTAAATCATGATTTGGATAGATGTTTTAAGTCTTAGAAACTATTTTTTTGCACATAATAATATACCAGATGGTGATTAAGATTTGAAATTCTTAGGTATTTGCATTTTCAATTCTACAATCTTAAGACTTACTCCCTTATTCATAAACGCACAATAAACTTATTTTATTTAAAGCATTCTTTGTCCCTTTCTGTCAAATTCAAATGTCATGATGACAGATAAAGACAGAGCATATTACAAGAATACTTTAGCTATTGCGTGTTTATGAATAAGAGGGTTAATCTCTGCAGACCCTGTGCAAGGTCCCACCGACTCCTACCAACACTAAATATTACTAGACAAATTAAATAATCGGTAACACCTGGTTTTTTAGGTTTCTATATTCATAGTTTGTGAGGCTTGAATTTATTAATTTACTATTTTGACAAAAGGGTAAAAAAACCCGTCATCTTGTTTTTATTACGATTTGATAATACTGTCAACAACATTACTTGTTGACCCACTACGGAACCCTCTCTCACAAAGCCGATTGTAAATTTTGACGTAAATTCATTAGAATTAACGCTGTTATTATGGGAGGGTAGGTACATTTTTGACTGAACATGAAACATTCAAATCTGTTTTAGTTCCTCAAACATCAGTACTGTCAAATCATTGATCAATCGTCGACTAAACGCGCCCTAAGGGCCGGCGCTGACTGCCGGCATGGCACGGCGTGTCATGGCAAAGGATTTCGGTACTGATATAACTATTTTTAATCTTATTACCATGAGTATAGAATTCATGTTACTTTATTTTGACACAACGATGCCGAGGGAGGCCGCGGTAGGACAGAACGTGCCTAAACCGTGCCATCCTGTGCCGTGCCGGCAGTCAGCGTCGGCCCTAATTGGTCGGTGAGCGATCACCTGCGCCGGAGTCGCTCATTGCTAATGTTGATTTGAATTAATGTTGAGTTGCGAAAGAACTTGCCAATTTCGTCTTAGAACCTACCTATCACAAGTTCGAATGTTTGTTACCTAACCTAAAGGTTTTATACGTACCTTAACTTTTTATCATTTCGAAAAAAATATGGGTAAAAAAAAACAATTTATGAATAATAATAATAACTTATAAGTTTTAACTTATGCTTTGTCAAAATTTAAAATTTATAACTATAATGTTCTAATCTTAACTTAATACTTTTACTTATTTAAAAAAAAACCGGTCATCGTTTATAGAACGTGATCGTTGTCTTATCCCCCGGTCAAGGCCGACATTTTCATTACCATAATACATGAACAGCTTTCATTTGATGTAATGTTTTTGCGAAATGTGCAACCTGCTTTATTTGGGCAGGTTCTAGTTTATACAATCTATTTTAGAACAAGATTTTTAGCTTGTAGCTACTAAAATAGAAACAAATGTTATACAGTATATAAGTTTAGCGACGTAGTTTACAGTTGCGCAGCTAGCGGTCAAGGGTTTGATTCCCGGTGGGTTTAATTAGCATAATACGTGCATTTCATTACGTTCAAAAATCATAACTGTAATTTTTGTTGTAATGCATTATTGGACAATTTCTTCTTACTAAGTTAAGTCAGGTTAGAACTGTATGCGACCAAATTAGTAGTAGTCAAAGACGTTAGAATTGTCTTCTTCTTGATCTAAGACTATTAAATTTACTTAGTCAAGTACATAATAATCTATAAAGATTTTCAATATTACTTATAGATATCCTGGTCACGGCACCACAACTTAAAATAATATAATTTTTTCTATTTTATATTTATATCATTTATTCATACTAAGTATTATTTATGTATCCTAGAATTATGCACTTAGTTGTTATATAATTGGTTTATTACAACTCCAAATCGAAATTATGCAATTCGTTTTATGCAAAATGAAAACTAATACATTAGTTGTTATGCAAATAATTACACACTCCACGGTATGGATATTATTTGTGTGATGGACGTAAATAGGTTGTTGTTAAGTCTTGGATGTTTTCTATGTAAATAAGAATGCATTTCTCTATACATGTTTAGTGTTGTCTATTACCTGTGGTACAAGTGTAGCGGTTAGTTTGAGACTTGGTACATTTGTGTCTTGATGTTTGTATTCCTTACATTCGCTTCAAACGATACAAGTCCTTTTCTTTTCAGGATAATTAATAAATTGCATATCTGCAATCAACAGTGAATCATGACCAATAATATTATAAAAATGTCAAGTCCAAGTTCCTGGCGAATAACTTAAAGGTACTTACAACAAAATGCATGTTCCAGACGCATAAGGGAAAACAGTTGAGAAATGTTAGTTTCAATTAGATCGTGTGAAATTTCTCAATATGGAGAAGCATTGAGATACTTGAGTAACACTGAACGCCCTTGCATTGATGACGTTCCGCATTTAGTTTTCCTTCTGTTTAAAATGACGTCATCTTACACTGCATACTTTTTTATAGTAAGGAGAAGGCAAACGAGCAAAAAGATCTGATGGTATTTAATAATACACCGTGGGCGTTAATAACCCGAAATATTTTAACCATCGATTCTAGAGCCTATTTGGAGTATTTAATGTGATATAACATGTAGTCCAATAACGCATAATTTCCGAGATTTTTATTATTTAAAAAACCATTTCATAGTCAATTTAATTTGAGCTCTGTCACCTAAACTTAAAGCTTATTTACTAAGAAAACGATTAAATTTATTTATGATGTACGTTGATGATATTACTACTTACAACATGAATCTTTCTTAGTAAATAATGCTTTAGGTTAAGGTGACAGAGTTCAAATTAAATTAACTATGAAATTGTTTTTTAAATAATGAAAATCTCGGAAATTATGCGTTATTGGACTACATGTTATATCACATTAAATACTCCAAATAGGCTCTAGAATCGATGGTTAAAATATTTCGGGTTATTAACGCCCACGGTGTATATCTGAAGTAATTTTAACAACTTGCTTTTTTTTGCCAGCAATATATAGTCTGCCCTACATATTTAAAGTGCATAATAGGGCCAAATCGGATTAGTTCTGTAATTTTAAATATCTGTCAATATAAATATAAGTATTTATTTCTCTATACAAGTATTTATATCGTTGTCTAGTACCCATAGTAAAATCCTAGAGCTTAGTTTGGGATTAGGTCAATTTGTGGGAGATTGTCCCATAATATTTATTTATTTATTTTACTTATGTCCTAGGTAGACAGATATTAAAAAATAAAAAGCACTGATCCAAATCGACTCTAGAAAAAATCTAGATACACCTTCTTGTCCATAGGATTAAGATTTAAAAAACTTGTACCATTATCGTTTCATTCTTTATTCTATTAAATAAAACCAGTACTGATACCGATTTCTGCGCATGTCACGAATCTATACCTACGCAATAATTATCCACTGGTTTTGTTCAAGTCTCCCGTTAAGGCTGCGCTTGCGCCACTAAAACGAGAACACTATAAAGGTATTATTGCAGTAAAAGCTGTAGTACTTAGCCTAGTACATTTTTAGTCCAGTGTGGTTTTCTAGCAAAGGGTCATGTGTTATTTGGCGTTGAGTTTTAAAAGGGAAGTTGGATATGTATAGATACTTAGCATTCATCAAGAAACAGAAATTATTTTAGAATAGAGACATTCCATCTTAGTGCTTGAGTGCTTGACTTAGGATTGCAGTTTAGTTATTCAGATCCAACTTGCCAATATATAGCCAGTGTGCATGTTTACCTTCTCTATGAAAAATAGAAGAACTAAATTGTGTATCTCATGAATTCTCGATCGCGGCGTATCTTTTATCTCGAAAATCTCGACATTGTCATATTTGATAAACCATAAACGCAACGCAATGTAACCTAAGCGACATCTTTATATTACAGAAAGATAGCAAAAAAAACACAAACACTACCTATTGAATTGACATGCTAGTAGATAATCCATTTTTTTTTGTAAGCATCTTTTGTATTTCATTTCTGTTACTTTTAAAGCGTAAAAAACAAACGCAAAATAACTTAAGCGACAATTCTTTGTCTTAAGCGGCTGTCATAACTTAAACGTTTTCTCTCGTCGCTTAGTACATCCTTATCGTTATAGACTAGTTAGAAAGGGTTATCCGATCGACCAACTAGCCGCGGGCTAGCGCTAGCCCTCTGTTCGTTCAATGTGCTTTATCGGCAACTCGAGGTCCATCTAGATTGTTCTATTTGGAGCAGATTGCGAAGTGTTATTAGCACGTTGTAACTCGCTAGTTGGTATTGTAGTACAACATGGGAAACACATGTCATGTAATATACCTAACCTAGCGAACTAGTGACGAAACGGTTCGTCTAGTTAGTGGGTAGCTCTGCCTATGAAGCTAGCGGTCCCAAGTCAGGGTAAATAATTGTATGATGAGTGCGAGTTTTTTATTCCTGAGTTGATGTTTTCTATGTAAGAAGTGACATGCCGACGCAAAAATCAAAAGAGGAAGCAAAGAACGTGAAAAAGAGTTTTTTGCAACGTCAACGCTTGATTGCAACGTCAAATTCAAATAATTGCCAATTACTATAAAACCACAATAAACCTTCCCAACTTTTAAATAAAAAAATCTCGTTAAGGACCTACTCAACTTTGAAATAAAAAAATCTCGTAAAGGATCGTAGAGTTTCGAAGATTTAACCAAAAATATGCGACATAAGGTGTCTAGGTGTTTCTAAATCGTGTTTTCACATTTGACAGTCTTAAGGAAATATGATCAAATTTAATTTAAGTATCTAAAGAACAGACCCATAGGCGTAATGGTTATTGAAATCCAGATCGCGGATCACTACCGAATTTAGCATGTGGCCTCTTTAAGTAGGTATTACTGCCAATACCACCCCATAAGTTTATTTGTCAACGTGAGAAATAGACTGAGACTTACACCCGTATTCACAAACGTCACTATGAGGTCTCACAGTGCTCACGAACCCACAGGGTAGTACAAATCGTCTCATAAACAAAAGGTCGCTCAAAAAGGACCAATCACAAAGCTGTATTGAACGCAGTGCGTTTACTCAGTGAAGGATCCCTTAAGTATTGTTTGTGTTACACTCAATCCGAATCGAACGGTATCTAAACTATCTGGCAGATATAGGTTGGTATTATTGTGTTGTTACCGCGTGTCTTTTGTGTAACCTTAATATTAAATACTCGTTGTTCAACATGTTGTTGTACCTAATATTGTACTGATACTTATCTTTCATTTGACATAGAAGGGGAAGTGATAATGCTAGCTAACAAACTAGCAAACTTACAACACCATACGAATGCCCACTAAGTTGACTATTATACCTCACTCCGTTCGGTCGACCTATTTTTATCAAACTGCAAGATTATGTTCAGCGTGCAAAGTGAGGTAGCACGGTAGCACAAGTTGCATTTTTTCGCTTGTCGCTCAGTGCGTCTCTATCGTTACAGACTAGATATAAAGGTAGATCCGAGCGACTAACAAGTCGCGCACAACATGTGCTAGCCGTGCAGGTCGCCAGCTTTACTATTATCAATATGTAAATATACAAAGATATCTTCAATCTAAATCGCCTATTACTTTCAAGGCTGAAATTCGCAAATCGCATTATTCAATTCAAACTAAAACAACATATTAATTTAAATACGATTAAGATAACTGACACAATCGCATTCTTTATTCAAACGTCACATAGCTGTCAAAGTGACAATAGTTAGGCTATGGCCTTGACCCGATCTGCCAAATCCAAGGTCAATGAGTATTGTTGAGTGAGTCATGACTGAGTGAATGAATGATCAAGATTCAAGAGCTATTCAAGGGTGATATTGATATGTCATAAGTTGTTTGAAATTCATTGAAGGCGGATCTTGTTAGACTTGGTTATTAATGACATCCTTGTCTTATGGTTGCTATTATTACTGACTGCTGACACAAGTTTAGTTGGTTAATTGTTAGTTCACGTCAATTCAATTCAATTCAATTTTAATATTTTCTACAATCAATAGGTACAATCAATAAAATTCAAAATAAACATTTTATACGAGGCCTTATTTATATACACACCTATTTAAACAATTTAAGAGGGGAGGCAAAAACTAAGTTTCCACAGATAACAGGAGAAGCATACAAACCTTTTTTTTAGTTATTGGGTATTATGTCACATGCAATAATATTTAACAATTTTACAAAAAAAAATCAAAAAAGTGTTAAAAAGTAATTGTATTTTTATTTTCCTTGTATTTATTTGAATAAAGTTTATATTGCTGTTTGAAAAAAGTACTTAAGTTGGTCTTGCATCATTCTATAAATGCAACACTATAAAAGCAGATAACACAATAGACTTTCTTCTACTTTCAAAAATCTTTTGTATCTTCTGTTTGCAAGTTCATTTATTTATTTTACTCGACGAAACTTAAACTGCTTCAGTGGGTAGTAACTTAACTTTGTAACTGGAGCAATTAATAGATACGCCTACTGGCTCACCAGTCACAGTATTAAACCACTTGCAAGTAAACGGCCCAGTCTGAGTCATATCCTTGTGACACATGGTAGTAAACTGGTATTTGTAATAAATGCACGTTTTTTTTTCTAATTTGGAATGATTTTTCTATGAAACAGGTTTTATTTTTCAATTAATATTCGGTTAGATTTGTATTGCGATGCATGTGCTGACGGGCTAGGAGCATGTTTTTAACACAAAGTTTTTAGTCATGGCTATTATAACATTAAATCAGAGAAAGTAAAATAATATAAAAAACTATCAAAAGTGATAACAATAGTGATATTGTTATCCTCTGATAAATAATCTTGGTCATCATAACACAACAAGTTTATCTTTAGTGGACTTGGATTAACCATAGCATTGTATCATAAAGTCATAGTCTATTAACTATTATGGAACACTTACCATTATGTCATAGGCATCATAGATAATAATTAAAAGTACCTTTTAATATAATAGCACTTCAATTAAATGTAATCTATTCGACTATTACCAATATTATTTAGTCGCACTAAAATATTGGAATTAACTTTAATAATAGACCTCATTCCTTTCGCTTTCGATATGATCGACACGTGAGTTTCTCCATAGTAGGACCCTACTCCAAATACTCGATCCGGTAATCCACTCTTGCGCAGGTGTTCCGTTATCTCACTATTACACAACCGCTGTCATTTTCATTGAGAAGCGTTTGAAGTAAAAGCCGACTAAGCATGTTTCATGTAAAATCGCGTGGAAAATCGTAGCAAACTCGTAAAATATGTATGAAATATTTTTAACTGTACAGTGTAACAGGGTAATAATAACTGTGTGTAGACTTACAGCTGACCCCTAGCCCAATACAAGAACCGAAAAAGAAATGTTTTCTATGCATTCTTGTACAGTCAACACCATAAATAAGTGATCATTTATGTACCTTGTAATTTTAACGTCGTGTTTGAAATGTTATACAAAATTGTGATACGATTGAAAGTGACAAGGTACATAAATTATCACTTATTTATGCTGTTGACTGCACGTATATCTAACTCCATAAACAACGTTAAAAAAAAACGTGTTTGGAAGTTGTTCCTTTGGCGTCGTGCTAGGGCTCAGTGACCCTACTAACGATTTTTTAATTAGGTCGTTCTTACACTCTGTATAATATATACAACACACGTACAACTTTTATCGTGTCAGCCGAAAGACTTCGACTTATGTTTGTATATCAAATAGGTACATATTGTAAGTCTCACATTAGTTTAGGTCTAAGAGTGCGGCTTCACTGAGGCGGAGACGTGCGGAGCGGAGCGGAGCTGTGCCAATATATTTTTTTGGGTTGTCGCCTGTATGGCCAAAGACTTAAGTCCTTGCTTTTGTTAGCAGGATATTGAAATTTACATTTAAAAAGGGCAGAGATGAAAATCCCTTCCGGAGACCTGGGAATGGAGGGCCCAGGTACTGCCGGGCTCGCACCGGCTAAAAACACCAATGCCCCTTGTTGTGAATGAAGTTAAAAACTCCCGCGGATACTACCCCAGCCAGTGCTGAAAGGCCGGAGGAGAAGTTCATTCCTCCGTTTATTTTTATCCGCGGGGTTAGAAAAAAGGGGGTGAGCATGGGGAATGGGCTGTGCCAATATTAACCAATAGAAGGCGCATGCGGTCACGTCGAGCGCGCCTTGTGCACGTTAATTTAGATCCTATTGGTTAATTTTGCCACAGCTCCGCTGCACTCCGCTCATCTCCGCCTCAGTGGAGCCGCACCCTTTGAATTATAGAAAAAAAGAACAAATCTCACGTTACAAATGCCTGTTCATCTATCGATGTTCTTTTATGATATAGTTTTTTTTTATATTTAACTATTTTTAAACAATTAAATTTTGACTTGATTGACTTGAGTGAAACCAAAACCAATGTTAATTTAAAATCAATTAACAGTAATCAATACATCCAAACTACTTCCGTAACTTTTGAACTATATCGTAACTTACTAATTACCTACTCTAAGACTTCCGTGATAACCTCAACGGGTCAATAAACGGATCGACATTACCAAATCATTAATGAATATTCAATTAGGTGCTAATGTAATCGAATTAGTCTGTTCTTACTAAATTCTTTTGATTATTATATTTCCGGCATGTGTCATGTAGGTGTAAAGAACTGACCTTTTCAGGAGCACGCTTTAGCCGTAAAAAATGAAGGTCATGTTGCAATTTGTTGTAAACTGATTTAATAAATGTTGCATATTATTATTATAAAGTGCAAATGGCAGATCTTATCGATACATTTTCTTTAATCCTACCTAGCGAGTTGCAGAATATTCCTAATGTTAATCTGAGAAAGTACTGAGAACATTTGAGAGCATGGACAGTGGAAATTGCCGAGACTTTCTCAAAAGAAATTTTCACAATTTGAAAAGTTTTTCGTCAATACAATGATATTTCCACAAAATTTAATCAGTTACTTACTTAACTACGTGTGCGAATAAAGTGCTAATGACGTCACTAATCGCTATTCGGAACTCAAAGACATTTTATAGACAATTACCTCGTTCCTTTTTTAAACTCGTGTACCTATGTAAAAACTGAAAAATCGTCACCAACGAACGAATTAATCGTCTTTAACTGACTCTGAAGGCTTGTACAGACTACGTTAGTAATTTAGGCGTATTCCTCTGAAATGGTTTTCTGAATGACCTCGCTCTCTCTCTCTTTATTTAAGAGCCATGCTCTTATCGGTCATGCATTCAAAATTCAAAATTCAAAATATTTGTTCAGTAAATGGGCGTTTTCACTAAAAAGTGTACCCAATTAAGGAACTTTAACTTTGTCAGTTTGGTGACGAAAATTAGCTATCATAGAAGTGAAAACGCCCCAATTGGCAACATGAGAGCTCTTTTACACGTTATTAGGGCATTTTCACTAAAACGTATACCCCAATTAAGGACTGAGATTAAATAACTTTAACTTTGTCAGTTTTGTGACGAAAATTAGCCATATATTGCGGCCGTCAATATATAGCTAATTTTCGTCACAAAACTGACAAGGTTAAAGTCTTAATTTTAGTCCTTAATGGGGTATAGGGTATACCTACGTTTTAGTGAAAACGCCTATAAAATAATGGTGCACCCCAATTGCAATAGTTAAATAATTCGCTTTGTCCATCCGTTCGCCTTTTAGTTGCTAACAGTTGCAGAATGCAATTGGTTTAGGGTTACTGGTTGCATACAAACCGCTGTCACTTTCAGAGTAACTTATTAAATAACAAGTGGACAGTCCGGTTATAATTATTACGTTGACAACTGTCATTGACTTATGCCACATACATAACTTAGCATAGCGTTAAGGTTTGGTACGTCACATAACTAAGATCTTGTATTATATTCTATAACAAATATATATATTTATATTTTATCATTAATTTATGTTTCATTGTTTGAATTCATCGCGCAGATAAAACATGTCTTTGATTAAAACTATTGATATTTTTTGACAGTTGAAAGAGAACGATAAAGGACGCGGAGGAAGGCGCGGACAAAATATGAAATAAATAAATAAATAAATAATTTCTACTTTTACACTTCTTACTTTCTTTACTTTTTTTTTGTTAGGTCTCTCTCTGGGCTAGAAAATAAAGTATCTCTGTATTTTATTTTGCGTCGATTGTTTAAGTTGTTGAACCTTGAAGAACAAACAAACATACAAACACACAATCATATTTAATACTATAGTGGCTTGTACAGTCAACAGCACAAATAAGTGATCATTTATGTACCTTGTCACTTTAATTGTGAAACGATTGAAAGTGACAAGGTACATAAATGATCACTTGTTTATGCTGTTGACTGTACTATGGGTACAAGGCAACGATAAACATACTTAATTTGAGAAAAAAAATACTCGCGCTCATCACACATACATTTGCCATGACCGGGAATCGATCCAGGGATCGGATAGGCAGGGTCACTACTAACAAGGCTAACTGAGTCAAACAAACTCATAAAGCTTAAAAAAAACGACTGAAATAATTATCGAATGAGTACTATTTCTGATTAAGTACTTTTACTTTTTGGTCTAGTTTTGTAAGACGGTCTAGTTTGTTTTAACATAATCGGTGTTATTATAAAAAACTTAGACATGTCTAAAGTTACAGTTTTCTATGGATTTACAAATACTAAACAAGTGTTATTTTTTTATAATAAATAGCACCAAATGTTTCATACGGTGTGTTAACTCCTAAAAACCTTCGGGTTTGTTTATAGGTACTACTTCTCTCTCATACGCGCTTATAACAAACTACCTTCTAACCTACTCTACCCGAACTTTCAAGTGAATAAGAGCTACCTCAACGTTAACGATAAGATAACCATATGGATAAGACAAAGCTGAATATAACCTAAGTCGTAGAATAACCTAGTTACGCAACCAACCCCAATTGCGACCAGTTGACCAGTTAAACCAACCCGTTTGAAACATTTCTGCCACATGTCGCGCCTACAGCCTGCAGCAAGGCCAGGGACCGCATGAGAAACACATGACGTCATCGACCTAGCTTTAAGCCAGTAGCACAAGTAATCTGTGAAATTATAGGTACAGAGGGCCCTGCCAAGATGCATTGCGCTAACTAACGTTTCTATTCGTTTCATTTTTAAACCAATCGCGTCACTCATAGATCACGTGACTTTTCGTATCACGTCACCTACCAGTGACGCGATTGGTTTAAAAACGAATCGAATAGAAACGCTAGTTAGCGCAATGCATCTTGACAGGGCCCTCTGAACTGACTAGAATCTGTCATAATGTATAAAATTGTGATAAAATATGGGAAAGATGCGATAAAATATATACAAAAAGATGTTTGAAAATTGGCCACTGATAAAGTGCTTCAGCATACCAAAACGTTAATAATTGAGTTTCAGAACGAGAATGTTTTAAAGCTATAATATATAACTCAATAAATATATTCCACGGATTTCAAGAAATATTTAATAGATATCATTGAACGACAGTAGTTCAAAGGGCCGACATGCCTTACGGCCTTACCTCCAATCATTTACTTTGTGAATAAAGGTCTAAAGTAATTTAAGGCATTTCGTGCTCCACATACCTTTTCACTCTTGCGTCAGTTGCATGTCGTTTAAAGATCTTTTCAGCACAAGGGCGCATGTACTTATTGTAATTAATTACGTCAGTATCTGTCAACGTCAAAACTATACAATTTAATTTGGCTCTGGAAGTCGGTTTTTAAGTGCCACCAAAAGTAATGCTGTGATTTTGTTGACGAGTGGGTGGGTTTTTTATTTCATATCATAGGCGTGAGAATTTTATTCACTGGTGAGATGAGGAAATTTGAATTTGGATAAATCATTTCAAATCAGCCATTTTGAGACAGCCACTGGATGAGATCCTAGTAATAATGTTCCCGTATTTTTGTAAGCATAAAATTTGTAATATCCGTTTTAAGGTAAGGCATTTAAAAGTAAGAGTACAAACCTGAATCTTTCCTTGACCTATATCCTCCAAAAGCGAAGCGTAAAACGTGTATTTTTTTAACTGCCTTTACATCCGGTAACATAAGAGCTATGTGAAGCCAAAACGCAGTTGATACCTTTTTTGGTTAAGATTTTTACAGTACTGAATTGGTGCTTTTAAGTTATTTATAATGTTGCTTTTAATTCTAGGGATAAAAAACTTTTTATCTCCATAAATAGCCTAATTCTTTCTACAAGGTTGGTAAGTAGAGCAAAAACGAAGACCATCAATCATCGGTGTTTATATAACAAAAATATAGTCAAAGTAATGCTCTAACCGCGCACCTACACCAACGTCTGATGAATCAGTATACAGCAATCCATAATAATAAATAATTGTTTTTACTATCTGTAACGACCAGTTCCAATTATTTTTGTATATGGTCTTAGATAAAAAAGTTGACAAGGTCCAGTAACCAGTTTTTTTTGGATCGATTATGGTAGAGCCAAAAATAGGGTATTTTTCTGTTGTTAAGGAATCATAATTCGGTACAATAGTGCCTTATTTAGGTATGCCCTATTTATAAGCGTAATTTACAGGGATTAAAAAAACAATTGCAAAAACAAAAACTACCTCGGCCACTATCTAAAATACTCATAATAGTATTTTTCACAATCGTGTTATAATAGAGAGCTTTTTAGTCGAGTACCGTGTTTAGGCCACGAAGCTTGCTGAGTGGCCTAAGTAAGGTACGAGATTAAAAAGCTTGATTATGACACTATTGTGAACAATACTTTTTGTACGAGTTCATTAAAATTAATAATTTAAGTCATAAATACGAGTATAAAGAAAACTAAATATCGTAAGTACTATCATACCACACCGGCGTCCGTAATGTTGCAGTACTAGGCTAAATACTAGCCAATCACAAAGCGTAGATTTTTTATTTTTTTTATGCCCTGGATACAGCAGCAAGTTTAAGTAGAGTTTTGACAGATGACGCGACGCTGTTACGTTCCGAAACGCCATAGATTGGCAATTTTGTATCGGATCGAGTCTCCTTAAACAAGGACACATGTTATTGAAATACGAAGTTCTATTTTCAAATTTTTTTCGGTTGTCTAGAGCGTATCGAAATAGTTATTTCGGTTGTTTCGGAAGTAACATAGACTATGCAACGATGAAAAGAGTGACGTTGCAGTATTCTCTGTGAAATCTTAATACACAGATTATAATCGACGAGTACAAAAAAGAGATTTCAAATTGTCCTAAAAATGTTTGCCTTGTTAGGGGGCTTGTATGTGCTTTTTATACATAATAATATAAGTAATATACTTTGTACATAATGTACATAGGTATATATGTTAATATTATATTATATTATTATGCACGTTTATAACAATGTCCGTTACTAGGAAGCTAAGAAACCTAATCGTCACAGTTGATCTCACCTTACGTGAATTGCATGCAGGTTGGATTAGATTTGTTTCTACTCTATTTATATTATTTCACAGTCTTCGGGTAAATAGACACACTATCATACATTTTTATTTAGCTTCACATGTTTCTTTGTTTGTGTGTCCTATATCAAAATCATCATCTCTTTCCTCTTTATCCCAATCACTTCGGTTCGGCGCAAAACGTCCTAATGTTTGTTTAAAATGTTTAACCAAGTATAAAAATTAGTTCCTGTTATACAAATAGGTTAAAAACCATGTAAACACGTGATGAAATTTCATAATTATAATGTTAAAGAGCTTATGTTGGCGTCGGAAGGCGGCAACAGGATCTCTAAAGTACTTGCATAGATGCACCAAGGCCACCAAGATAAGTCGTAACTTTGGTTCAATATCTCGATGCCCAAAAAGTTACTATAGACCACAAAACTTAATCTCGTTTTCTTTTCAAAACTGATTACTCTACTTTACACTATGCACAGACATCATTTCCATACTTCCAAGGTTTACTATACAGGGTGTCCCATAAATTGACGTCAACCCGCCTAGGGCTGATAGAGCAGCTAAAAAGCTATCGATTTAACCCCTATGTGATTTTTACTAGTTTCGGAGATATTAAGCATTATAATCTGATTTTTTGTAATTATTCCATAATTTTATGTTTAATTTCAGAAGTTTTTCAATGGTATCTTACATTATTAGAATCATTACGAATCAGCGAATTTTATAAACTCTCAGTATTTGTTTTTCATTTTGTACGGATAAAACAACTTTATGTCATTACTTGTTGAATATAAGAAAAACGAGCAAATGAGTTTAAAAACTTCGCTGGTTCGTAATAATTGTAATAATGTAAAATTTTACTGACAATCTTCTGAAATAAAACATGAAATTTAGGAAAAATTACAAAAATTCAGATTATAATGCTTAATATCTCCGAAACTAGTAAAAATCACATAGGGGTTAAATCGATAGCTTTTTAGCTGCTCTATCAGCCCTAGGCGGGTTGACGTCAATTTATGGGACACCCTGTATAGTAAACCTTGGAAGTATGGAAATGATGTCTGTGCATAGTGTAAAGTAGAGTAATCAGTTTTGAAAAGAAAACGAGATTAAGTTTTGTGGTCTATATTTTGTGGTCTATAATTGTGGTCGCATTATGCTCAATATCTCCGAAACTAGTAAAAATCGTTGAACATTTATCGGTTAAATCGATAGCTTTTTAGCTGCTCTATCAGCTCTAGGCGGTTTGACTTCGATTTATGGGACACCCTGTATGTGTCACGTTCAAACGTCAAACATACCTACACCTAAATTTCGTCATGATCCTACCAAGAGAAACTCAAGGGTTTCCCCAATCCTCGCTTCACTAAGCTCCAAGTGTCAACGTAACACGATACACCACTTAACTTACATAACAATTGAACTAAACCTTATACTGGCCACCCATAGTAATGAGTGCGTTTTGTTCTCCGAATCTAGCACACTGTATCCTAGTGAAGAAAGTATAGTTGCTACGGTGAGGTAACTAGGTCTTTGTAGTGGTAATGCCAACAGACATGATAATGACTGACTAACACAGTCGGAAGCAGTGTTGTTCGCTGTGAAAGCATGTTTGTGTTGTTGGTGTCTTGGTTTCTACTTTGTTATTTGAGCTCCGATTAGTTGATAGATGAGGTGCTTAATTCGTAAACGATTTTCGAAAACTGTCAAAATGTATCGATTTGACATAAGCGATCGTCCGGCAGCTTACGTCAATAACAATACGATAGCAATAACGCTCTCGCAATGCAAGATGCATAATGTCTAGGGCCACTGGGCTCTCTTACATGTCGGTTATTAGCAATTTACTAGGGCGGTAACATAGAGTTATGTATTAGTGCTATGGATACAATATCTTTAAGAAGAGTGAGAAAGCTTTAGTAGAAGGTCATGTGTTCAAAGGGTTCAAAAGACATTTTTAGTATTTTTTGCGAAACTGTTAAATAATCATACAACTGAACTAAATATTGCTTCATCAGTAGGTGAATTTACTAAAAACGTTCAGATAAATGAAAAACTTTACGAATTATGTACCAGATGTATAATTTTAATACGAGTAATTAACTATGCTAAAATCCTTTTCAGTAATTTTGAAAGTTACCTTTTAGCCAAAATTGAAACAGGTGCTCCTAGCATGGAGCTGATAGGCTTAAGTGTTGTGATTTCTTTTAGTTTTTTTTTAAATATTTTTAACCTCATTTATCCTAGATGGTCTACTATTTATGCTAGCTTTCTGCACCTATTTTACTTACATTTAACGCTCTTTTACGTTACGTACCGAAAGGACGCTAATCGTATCACTTACTTTGTCAACTTCAGCGGCTCTCAACACGATCTTCAGTTTAGGATTGTTCTTCCTGTGCTCCTTCAACACCGCATCAAGTTTATCTCCCGTCGCATCTCCATTATACACGAGGTGCGTACACTCGGGGTATGCGCGCGCGCTTTCCACGTAGCAAACTAGGCGGGCGGCGCCGGCGCCCGCACCGCTGGCCACCGACAAAGCCGCGAGAACCGTCAAACTTAACAGCCACATTTTCGAATTGAATCTAAAACATTTCAAATTTCGAAACTTGAAATTCGAATGTTTTCGGTCGTGTTTTGTTTTTTAAGGTCCGTTGTTTGGGACCGTGTTTTGTTTTTCGAAGTGCCCCGTGCGGTGCGTGTGAGCGGAATGAAGCGGGCGCAGCGATCGACGCAGTATAGGCGCCCCCGCCCTGCGGCGCAAGGTCGCGCTCACCGCAATTGGTGCAAGTCGAATGTCAAAAATGCCCAGGCGCATGTCACGCGAGATTTCAAGAACGCGTTATGTCAGGTTTTCGCGAGCTTTAGGTTAGTATGTATGACTATTAAGGACTGTTTGGGTTTACGGTCGGTTAATTTTGGCGTACAAGTTTGATAACATACAGGTGTACAGGTTTTTCACACCCTTAAACAAAAATTATTGTTATTATATCGCGTATAAGTGCATACTTTGTAATATAATTTTGTAAAATTACAATTTTATTAACTTTTATTACAGTCTAAAAACTAAGCCTATTGAGGTCAAAAATCACGCACGAAAGTTAGCCTTCAGGCCTAATCAAGTAGTTTTAGTTTTGCAAAGATATCTTAGGAAGGCTAAAAATACAAATCCAATAATATAATGGTGAAGCCTAATATCAGGGCTGATATTAAACAGCCCAACTAATTTCTAAAAACCTAGCTAAGAACCATCCGGATCAAATTATCTTCCTTTAAAAAAACCGCGTCCTAATCTGTCCATCTGTTTGGGAGTCACGACACCACATCAGACAGACAAACAGATACACAGATACCCATAAACAAATACACGAGGTAAAAAAAAACTTATACTCCTCTTTTTATGTCGGGGGTTAAAACTACGTCATGACTCATGAGGCACCGGCGGCTTATATCACCATACTGACAATGACAGGTGACAGGTGACATTTCAGTATACATAGCGCAGCTTATGAATCCCGGTAATGTGAAAACTTGTCTAGTACCCATAGTACAAGCCTAGAGCTTAGTTTTGGACTGTGGTTTGAGACTAGGTCAATATGTGTGACATTGTCCCCCCTGGTATTTATTTTATTACATTTATTTATTAACTTTGCAATGCATGCTGAATTGTCACCTGTCCCCTATAATAGGCAGGATGGTGGAATAGGGGCTGCATTGCATTTTGTTTATCTCGATAAATTTGACCAACTTGATCTGACGCCCGACTTGGCAGTTTAGTCTATCCGACAGAGTTTAGGGCTTTAATCCTACAAATATTATATAAAAAGTTTCTGTCAAAAATATTATTTTTGTAACAAGCTTTTGTTGGTGACTGTACTACTGTGTGTATCTGTTAGTTTGTAACTCCTTAATATGCAGTCCTCGGCTGGAAGGATTTGGATGAAATTCGAAATAGCTTGTACCCTGGATTAACACATAGGCTACTTTTCATCCGGAAAATTTAAAAGTTCTCGAGTGAATAACCATAATCGAAATTTACGCGAACTAAGTCGCGTGCAGAAGCTAGTTAATAATACTTTAACATTATAATAGTTAGTACTTTGGTTGAATGAAATTTTAGTAGGAATTCCTTCCACTCTCGGTTGGTGAATTCCACATATTAAACAAGTAAAAAAGTTAATCACAGTTTCCTGTGAGTTTTAACCGACTTCAAAAAAGAGGAGGTTCTCAGTTCGTCGGAATCTTTGTTTTTTTGGTATCTACATATTATCGAGCAAGTGTCTTTGCTATCATCTCAATATCGTTTGTGAATTAAAAAGCATACCTACTATTGTTACGTTTCCGCGACCGAGTCACAGCTAACCCTGACATTAGTCATTCGTTAATGGCGTGACGGCTAGTGCGTTTTGTATCCGGCGCTAATGAACTTCGAGAATTTAAACATTATGTAATCTTTGTATTCTAGATAATCATCATCATATCAGCCGAAAGACGTCCACTGCTGGATATACAACGTGTTACAAAATAGCCCGTAAAAAATCGAATAAATTATAAAAGCCAAAAATATTGTCAACCCTAGTAAGCTGTCATGTCAGGGAACCGGAGTTAGCATAGATTATTTAACAGAGAGGCCAACCTACCAATTTAATAATTGTCAACTTTAATGGTGTTTCTGGTTTTCATCCACAAAGGTTCAATACTATGATGTCATTATGCTTAAGTACTGGCTTCAAAAAACGTCAAGACGGAAAAAATGTTATCTTGGCAATTTCAAATCTTCTTATCGATACTCTACAATTGTTTCGTGTTTTTTTTCCAAAATGACGATGTTTTCTAACTCAGAATATTACGACTCCAAAACTCGACTTGTAATATCTATCTAATCGAATTCTGTACATTTTGTTAGTATGTCTCTTGATCGTTTCACGAATTAGGTAAAAATGTACATAAACATTCTGCGTAGTTTACTCTTTATTTTTACTGAAATAGGGTTGGCACATCAATGAAAAAAATAATGATTTTATTTTTTTTGCCGGTCAGTCATACGGTGATATTACGGTTCTCAAATATTGTAAATGGACTTGTTATAAGGCACCATTTAACCCCCTTTCGGCTTTACGGGTATTTTTGTAACACGTCGTATACCTTCCCCAAGAATCTCCACGACGGCCGGTATTGTGCTATTCGCATCCATCCGCTTCCCGCGGTCTTCACCAGCGGGCCTAATGGTCGTGTTAATCGATGTGGATAAACGTGTATAAAACGTCACTTTCTGACCAATATGTTAGTGCGAGAGTGATGGATGCTTTATCCACCGTGATAAAGGCGACCATAATACTGGTCCTGGGACCGTATTATGGTCGCCTTTATCGCGGTGGATAAAGTTTCCGTCACTCTCGCACTCATATACTGGTCAGAAAGTGAGAGATGCTTTATCCACGCTTATCTACGTCGATAAACATGACCGTAATCGGCCCGCAGGTGGCCTAATATGGCTGCGTTTATCGCGTGACAAAATGTGCATAAAACATCCGTCACTTTTTGACACGTATGTACATAAGTACAACAGTGACGAATGCATTATCCACATTTTGTCACGCGTTAAACACAACTATACTACGTAGGCCCACACGTCATCGGTCCACCTTGTGGAAGGCCTGCCAACACTTCGTTAATTAGATATAACATTATGACACTAGAAATACTTTAAGGTTTGGAATTAGGGTTCACCAAAAAAGAACTTAGTTTTTGTTGAAAATATTTAGATATATATACCACATTTTCTCATAATAAGCCTCCTGATATGCACTGTGCCGTCATGTAACAGGTCAGCCATAGAAACTGCATGTTAAATTCTGTTTTACTAGAAAGGGATAGGAAGGGAAGGGGAGGGAGGGAAGGGGTAGGATCTTTGGTGGCTGATATCTTGGTAATTTTTATAGCTATTCAGAAAATGAGAAATGAAATGAGCTATTGAAAATAAACGCCGACAAAGCGCTATTCTACTCGAGCTAAACATAATTGCTTTTACTTTTATGTTATCGTATTGCTTTTACAAGTCAAAAAACAATGGCTTTACCGAGTACAATAGAGCTCCAGTGGGCCGATTATGGTCGTGTTTATCGACGTAGATAAGCGTAGATAAAACATCTGTCACTTTCTGACCAGTATGTAAGTGCGAGAGAGACGGAAGCTTTATCCACCGCGATAAAGGCGACCATAATACGGGTCCTGGGCGCCTAATATGGCTGCGTTTATCGTGTGACAAAATGTGGCTAAACATCACTTTTTGACACGTATGTAAGAACGAGAGTGACGGATGCTGTACGATACGATACGATAAACGCAACCATCCTAGGTCCGGAGGTCGTTGTCATTTGCCACAGGTAACTACAAATATCAAGATGACACAGCATATTGCAAATCTTATCGCGTCTTATAGCTTATAGCGTGACTGGGTAAATATCGTTATCACGTACATTGTTTTAGTTCGAAATGTAGTCACATAATAAAGGGGAAAGAAATATGTCGTTTTCAGGCAAAAAATTTAGACGGACTGGTGGCAGTAACTTGGAACATTTTTTAGGATCGACGAGTGAGTTTTAAACGAAGTTTTTGAGTGTTTTCTTGTGTAGCGAATAGCGATTTTATAGTGTTTGTGTTTTTGTTGTGATAATTTGTGTTGATATGATATATGTTTAACGTAAAGGTTTGTTAATTTAGTAGTGTGTGTTGCTTATGAAGCAATACTGGGTTCGATGCCCAGTAAGAGTGTGTTGACTGATGAAGCGATGAGCTCGAATATTTGTTTGTGAGTCTTGAATGTTTTTATGTACTGATTCATCTTAAATTAATATATATATATATATAGTTGTCTAGTATCCATAATTTATTAAAGTGTTATAAATGAGTTAATTCAAAAAGTATCACTTGAACTATTCATAGGTATCGGTTCGCATCAACTTAGTTTTTATGTTAGTGCGATATTTTAAAATGTTCTGAAAAATGGGATCAGTGGACTTTTTAATATAATCAATAAATAAATATTAGTATCGTTATATAAAATGTAATTTTTGTTACGCATCTATGAATTAATATGTTGTTAGAATCAACATTAAATGGACAAGTTTTTACAATCTGTGGTTAACTTTTGATAGGGTATTTTTTTGTTCACGACATTTTTTACGAAATAGAGTTAAGATATTGTTAGGTAGACAAAAGTCTTTGTAGAAACCATTTATTTTTCTGACAGAGTGAACATTTTTTCAGCTGAAAGTACCATTTTAGTAGAGTTACACTATCCCAAAATCTATTAGAAAATAAAATAAGCTGATAGGGTTACAGATATTCAATAGTATATTTTTTATGAGAGATAGCAATTTTATCATTTTCTTATAAAAAATCATAACTTTTTAACCGTCATGAATCGTATCCAAAATAGGTCGCGAAAAAGAGTTAAGTATCTCGCTAGCTCTAATGACACATATTCCACTCAGTTCGCATGGCTAGCACATGTTGTCCGCGTCTTGTTTGTCGCTCGGCTCTTTCTATCTATGTTTGTAAAGATAGAGACGCACTGAGCGACAAGCGAGAAAATACAACTTGTGCTAGCCGTACAGCAGGGTATTTAAGAGTCGTTCTGTGAGCCGTCGGCGTGGGACGAAGACAAAGCGGTCTGTCTCCTTTTAGAAATTAGTATTTTTGCGTTTTTGGATAATTATTAAGAAGCGTCAACTAATATACCCTTTCCACTGAGGTTTTACTGATTGCAATGTTGCGTTCACACAAAGTTATGCGAGCTTAAATATTTGGACAAAACTCGAAGTTGTGACTATGCCTCAGAGTGATCATAAATATTAGCAGTATTTTAAAAGTTATCTGACAAGGAAAGTCGGGCCTTTGGTTTAAAAGAGATGTCAGGGGGGTTACCATGACATACTAAGAAGTTCAGTTTAGGTTGAGAGAAAGATCAGGGCTGTATAAGTGCTATAGCTCTGTCCCTTTCTCTCAACCTAAACTGAACTGCTTTATTATGTCGTGGTAACCCCTCAGGTCTGAAAGAAGGGGTCACCAGAAACCCTACTTTGAAAGTTCGATGTTACGTTAGCTCTATCCCTGTCACTCGCTATTCGAGACTAAATGGAGAGAAGGGGATGGTGCTAACGTATCTTCGAACTTCGGTTTTCAAAGTAGGGCCTCAGTATACCTACATATAGGGTGGTTTTATATATCTAATATTTATATACAAATGCTTCCACAGATACCGACAGACAGATCAAGCGGCTCTTCGAAGCGCACGCGCCGGTGTGGTGCTTCACCATGCTCGACGAGAGAACCATGTCGCTCCACATACAGGCCGAGGACTTGAACGTCCAGAAGGTGTTCCGGCTTGGTGAAGAGCGGGAGTATGAGAGGCTGGATGGATCTAAGGTACAATTTGACGGTGTACTGTAATTTAAAGGGTAGTTTTAGACCTTTCTCATCAGCATCTAGAGCAGAGTTACTAATTTTTTTACCAGAGTAACCAAGTTAGATTGCTTGACTCGTATTTTCGCAAGGCCTCTCAATTCGGAACACAATATTGCCTTTGACGTATTATCGCATGTATTTGTTTTTTTTTTGTTTTTTTCTTCCACGTAACGATAGCTCTTAATTACTTGACAGTAATGGTGGCTGAGTTAAGCCCAGCGTGCCTATCATGGTCGTGTCTATTGATGTGGATAAAACATCTGCCACTTTCTGACCAGTATGTAAGTGCGAAAGTGACGAATGCTTTATCCACCGCGATAAAGGCGACCATAATACGGACCCAGCACGGCTAGAACAAGTTGCCCGCGACATGTTTGTCGCTCGGATCTCCCTTCCTATCTAGTCAGTAACGATAGAGACGAGTAACGAGAAATACAACTTGTGCTATCCGTGCTGGCCTAGTTAAGGTTCGGCCCGCTAACCACCGCAATTCCGGCAATCCCCTAATTTCCTGGCCTAGGAAGTAATGTAATTTTTTGTTTCAGTTGAGGATGACTTATCATCTGGAAGCGGACAACGTGCTCAAACAGGTGATCAAACGACCCGACGGAACTACTGCAATATTGTTAAGAGAATTCGACGAAACAAACGCTAAAATGGTAAGAATAACACGTTACCTCAATATGTATTATTTTAGAGGCACGGGAAATAGAGGATTGTCTGACGAGGTAGTTAGCGAGGCCTGCTAAAAAACGAGTATCCCCATTTTTCGCTGACGCATATACAGGGTGAATTGCAAACAAAAATCAGCTGTTCACAAATTTTGAATTTTCGTTTCATAGAAAGCTATATTTACCGTGTGGTGCCGGGTTTAGAATGTTGCCAGTAAGAGACGACTAAGGGACTAAAGGCTGTGTAGTGCTGTTAGGCGATGGGTTTGCAACCTGTCACTAACACACTGAATAACATCTTAGCCTGGTTGTGCAAAATGTGGTCACAGAATTATCAACAAGTTTTTGGAGTTGTTGGTGAGTCTGTGACTCTGCGTACCCCACTCTGGGAATGAAGGCGTGAGTTTATGTTGTATGTTGTTGTAGAAAGCTATTTTCTGCTGAACCCGTGTTGATTTCAGGTTCTTAAATATACCTAATTCACGTAGGTGAGGTAAGACTTGCAACCTTTACAAGATAGACTGAAATCAACACGGGTTCAGCAGAAAATGGCTTTCTACGAAACGAAAATTCTGCGAAGTGATCAATCCATGAAATGAGTATAGGTGAAACAAGGGTAAACCAGCAGTAGAAGTTATAATTAGCTGAATAATTATACTTAATGTAATCTTATTTTTTCAGACAATCACAACGGAAGGAGAAGTTCACAAAGCTTTCATATTTTACGAAATGATCCAGTGATTCAGTTTTGATGACTTTTTATCCTAAATCGACTGTATATGTACACGTTTTCGTCTATAACAAAGTTAACATTAGAAACTAAAAACAATGGTTCGTCTATAAGTAATTAATATTGTCCTACTTATCAGTATTAATATATATACGTTATTACAGGAAACGTGTGCGTAATGTTAAAAAAAACTAGTACAGAATTGAAGTACCTATACTTCAATTGTTTAGGCACTTAACTAAATGTAAACAAAATAACCACGTGATATAGTTCGTCAGCCAATAGGAGCAGAGCACTGATACGTCAAAGCTCGACCAAACAGTTTTGATTGGCCGTTTAACTGAGCCACGTGGTTTGGATTGTTTACATTTAGTTAAGTACCTAAACAATTGAAGTATAGGCTACACATTTTGGACTTATACTCCCTTAATAATAAACGTTGAGTAACGGTAGTATAGCTATACAATGTTTTGTCCTTATCTGTCAAATTCAAATGTCAGATAAGGACAAAACATTGTATAGCAATACCACCGTTACTCAACGTTTATTAGTAAGGGGGATAGTCAGTAGGTATTAAATAATTCCAAGCAATGTTTGTCGGTAACTCCGCTGCCTCTAGGGTACCAAAGAATGACAGTCCGTCTACCGATATTGACCTTTCAGTTTATGGTATTGACCTTTCAGTTTCCTTTACGGTTTCATACATTTCTGCACAGATTTTGGATGTCAGGCCTGTAGGGTTGCCAACTTTTTCTTGGGCAAATATAGTATTTTCCAGCCCAAGGTATAAAAAATATAGTACACATAAAGAAAATATAGTACTTTTAAGAAAAACTTTTAAAAAGTGTGTAAATTTATTCATTAAATCTAATGCACAATATTTACTACTTAATAACATTCTGCCTGCTATTGGGGCAACTATCTGAGCTGAAAAAAGCCTATTTCTCCAACACAAACCGCATATGTTTAAGGACTGACCGAAATATAGTATTTTTGCGTACTATATATTTCGTCAACAGTATATAGTACACAGAGTCAAAATATAGTACAATATTATATATTATAGTACAGTTGGCAACCCTAGGCCTGAAATACTTGGGAGTGAGGTAAACTGTTAGTCTATGGTATACAATTGGTCTTATAAACAGCTGAACACTTTAGTGCGTTGTCACATTAACGTCATGTATGAACTGCTGCACTAATCTGTCAAAGGCGTTAAAGCGACAAGGTACTAAGGTGTGTGCTAATTATAAGGCTGAATAAAGATGTCTAAGGTGTGTGTAAGATGTCTAGTGGTACCCAGTTATGATTGTTTTTAGGTTTCTGTAGATAAAATAGGAAACCTTATATTTTATTCATTAATTTATTGCTATAGTTTTAAGTTAATTGTAAAATTTCGCTATAGTATGAAGTTAATTAAAAAAACGCTTTAAAGCTTAGAATGTTAAGAAACAATTAGTAAAGTCATCGTATAATGAATATTTTAGCCTATGTACATTCCCAAATACTTCTTTTTGATGTACCTAAAATTTGTTAAGGCCTTAAGTTTATATTATTAAAATTAAGAGATAAATAACCGATGTTTTTGAGTATTGTTTAACTTTTTTTCCTCTTTTTATAATTCCTTACCCGTTACTCTACATGCAAACTACCAACAATATATTTTTATATTAATAGATTTTAATATTTTTTTCTGCGTACAGACGAACGACATATCTCCAAGCGCACCTATAAATTTGCTCCGCGCCATAAAGGCATAATTAATCCATAGATTAGCATAGCCCCTCCCCGCGCCATTGTCTATGATCGGGTGTCTATGGCCATATCCAGCTGGAGGTCGGACAACCGTATTACACATTATTTAGAATTGAAATGCTTGTACATTCACCAGCAATAATATATTATCCTACATACGGCGCAAAAATATCAGACACGCTCTTATACCTGTAGTAATAAAGACGTGTCAGATGTTTTTGCGGCCAATGTTGGATAATATATTATTGCCGGTGACTGTACGTCAACGATATATCTGATCGGTTTTGAAAGCGGTCGCTTTTGTTTGATTGACAATTGGGATACACCCAATAGCTATAAGTACTTATTTTTACAATTTTTTTAGTGCAGTGCCCATTTTATTGCTGCTTTTATGGCGGTGGATAAATCCGATAAATCATTCGTCACTCTCACGTAATTTTTTTTTTATTTTTTTATTTTGGACTGTACTTACTGGACTGAAATTTTGCAGTCAACCTATTCGCCATATACATATTACTTACCATATTAAATTTGATATAAAATACTGTTTATCGAATAAACAGCTGGGTCAAGTTCGTCTCTTATTCGGATCTTAGACCAAAAGTATTTTAAGATAAAGTGAATTTTTATTATTACTCTATGAACTTAACTTGTATCGACAGCCATTAACATTTTGATGCGTGTATTTTATTTAGATCTAGGCCTCTAATTCTTCGTCGACGCACTAAAAAGTGACTTACTAAGAGAATAACAAAAATGTAAGTGAAGGTCGGTTTGTTTAACTTCAACAAACTACTGACCTGATTTCGTTAAATTTGGGCAAAGAGCCAGTGCGTAAGTACTCTGGAGCCAAGAAAATACTGAGAACGTAGTTTTAACTTTTTCGGTATGAAAAGTAAAAACTACAACTCTAATTGCCATTTATGGAGTGCATGTATTCCGCTTTGTCTTTAAACCGTATAAGGGGGTCTATTATGGTCCCGTTTATCGTTTTGGATAATACATGCGTCACTTTCTGACAAATACGTAAGTGCGAGAGTGATGGATGCTTTATCCACAGCGTTACACGTGGCTGTAATAATAATAAAATAAGCCCATAGTATGATATGAATATATATTAGAGAGCACGGGCTTTCGGGCAGACGGACAGACGTGGCGAAACCCTAAAACCCTGGTTTCGAAAGCAAGGGTTGAAACAAAGCGAGATAGACCCTGGCGGGCCTATTAATTATGGTCACGGATATCGCTGTGGACAAAAACAAAAAACCGCCTTCAAAAACGCAGAAAATAACTTCTACTACTAGGTACTTAGTAGTAGGTACCTATCCTATTAGGTTAGTCCAACTGAAGTCGGCTTTTTGTTGAAAATATTGTGGTCGCCGACTTCAGTTAGACTAACCTAATAGGATAGGTACCTACTACTAAGTACCTAGTAGTAGAAGTTATTTTCTGCGTTTTTGAAGGCGGTTTTTTGTTTTTTAAAACATTTATTTTATTTTACACTTTTTAGTGATCATAATAAGCTTATGTAGTCCCACTTCTTAGTTGATATATGAAACTTTAAGACATTTCAAGCTCGCCGCAAGCAACGCCGCGGGAAAATCATAGTCATTTTAAAACAATTAAATGTGCTTCGTTGTAGTCGCTCAACTATCTTAATCGAGATATCTTATCGCCACCCTTGAAATCGGTACCGTTGAGGAGTTTCGGTGGCCATCTGTGGTCTTCATCATCATTTCCGCTTCACCAAGTGACACTTTCTGAATGCAAATGCTACACTTGTTACTAAAAATACTAAAATCGCTATATGTTTGCATACAATATTTGAGGAGTTCCCTCAATTCCTCACTGATCCCTTCATCAGATTCAGATTTGCTGACAATGGGACCACCTCGGAAGTATATTCTATCAAAACAAAAAAGAATTTTTAAAATCGGTCCACAATTGACGGAGTAATCGGTGAACATACATAAAAAAAAAAAAAAAAAAATACATACAGTGGAACCTATAACCTCCTCCTTTTTTGAAGTCGGTTAAAAATGGGGATAAAGTATCCGTCCGGTCCCCCTCCTACTAAAGGGTTCCAAGACTAACAGTTTTATATCAGGCCAAAATTCGTCAACCGATGGTAATGTTTGTCGTGCCCTTGGTATTGATTCTCTCAAAAGCAAAGGTGAGCGAATGCAGGAGTGAAGTCCAAGCGGCGAGTTTAAGTAGTCCCGTCAGAGCGAGCAAAACACATATTAGCGCGTGCATTCTCAATTAGGCAGCCTTATACGTTCGAGAAGCCATGCTGCCAAATTGAATACACGCGCTGAAATGTGTTGAAACTCGCCGCTTGGACATCACTCCTGCGTGCTCACTTTTGCTTTTGAAAGAGTCACTACCCTTGTCGTGCCGTTTAAGTAAGACTAGCTTCTGCCCGCGACTTCGTACGCGTAGAATTAGTTTCCCGCTACTCCCCCCATTTCTTCCCGTTGGGGGTCGATTTTCGGAAAATCCTTTCTTAGTGCTCATTTACATCATGAAAGGAACCCCTATACCAAATTTCAAGTTTCTAGGTACAGGAGTTTCGGCTGTGCGTTGATATATAAGTCAGTCAGGTTTGCCTTTTATATATATATACATATACATATACGAAATAATATAAGTAAATAAGAGCTAACAAAACGTCGACAATATGATATGATTGTCTTATGCAATACGACACGGTTGTGAACACTACTGCACCAGAACACAAAAATGCGAACACTACCGCTTGACGGTAGATAATAGATAAAGAGGTCTAGATGCAACTATATTATGATTTATGATTAATATGATGCATAACGCTAGCGTTAGCATTTTTAAAAAACTGTCAAGATACGTGTAATATTGATCTGACGAAATCGTTCGCTTACGTCAATCTTAAACATTTCAGCAGTTTTCGAAAATCGCTACGAGTAACGTTAAAGTTATACATCCGCACGCCTATTCTGCCCTTCTAAACAAAAAGGACGCATAAGCAACTTGATTAGTCAAAGCAAATTTAACCCTCTGCCTTAATAAATAAGGACGCTTATACATAAGCGGTTCTATGAGACATGCGCCCTTTTTTCTAAGGAGGGCAGCATTGCCTAACGCACTCACAATCGCGATCATTTTCGTTTTCATACTTGTTATTATTATTTTATTATCATTGGCAGTCTGACCGAATAGGACCCGACTGTATAAAGTAGTTAATGATTTTACAGGAGTTTACGAAGCATCACTGAGTTTCGCGTTTAGTTTAATTCACATTTATTTTGAAGTCGGTCGAATAGACTTAGACGTCGATAATAGGCCTGCTGGTCTAGCCTAGGCCCCAAAATGCTGTCAACGGTCCGGACAAACCCTGAACAAGGTTCTACCACCAGTAAAACTACCATTAATGCCCGCGCAGCGTCGACACGCAACGTTCTCGCAGCGCCGACGCGACGCAGTGGCGTTTTTCGAACGCGACGCTGCGCGGGCGTTATTGTGACGTTGACGTTCGAATAACGCCACTGCGTCGCGTCGGCGCTGCGAGAACGTTGCGTCGACGCTGCGCGGGCGTTAATGAGATGTCGACGTTCGAAAAACGCTTAATGTGAGGGAGCCCTAACGGAGTAGTTTGTCCAGGCGGTTTACATTGGCATCTCGTCGCGATGGTATCTCGTAGATCGGTACCGATACTATCGATACCAATGCAGTCCACATGCCATATACCGAGTCATTGTTTTCTGGTCACGGTGAAGCGGTGAAGTTTGAAGGGCAACGATTATCACTTTACTGTCTGAGATTAGTTGCGAACCTTGAGCGAAATTAATTTGGAGATTAGATAGCAGTCGCATCATAACAGAAATGCGTGCGTTACGTGCGAACATTTTATCATCAAACTTCCTCTGTTTTATACCCCTTAGGGACAGAGGGGCGTAGGTAATGCAATAATACCAATCTGAATACTCGACAAATTAGATGGGTAAAACCACAGAACAGAAAATACAATAGAAGTGTCAAGTGGGCGTGTAACGTGTGGCACGGTTATGCGGAGTTCCGCATAACCTACCATACTTTTGCCGCGATAGCTTATTTCGATATTTCAATATTTCGATATTTCTAAAATAGGAAATAAATCCAGAAGCATGCCTTATTGTGCAATTTTGGAATTTAAAAACGATAGCCGCACCAAAAACATTTTCCATGGTGGCGTGTTGTTTTTATGATAGTTTATGTATTGGCGACAACAGGTCTGATACTAAGCGAAGCTCATGCCCTTTCCACTGTTTTTTCTATTCCGTGGGTAAAACGCACATAAACTCGACTATTAAGAGCTATTATGATGTTTGAAGCGGCTGTGTAGCCGTTGGATAGCACGAAGCGAATACCTTTAAAGTTTCATTTTTTACATGTTTTTTTATGGCATAGAGAAGGCAAACGAGCACACAGGCAAGCTGATGGTAAGTGGAAACTGTGACCCATAGACATTCGCATTCACAAGACTGCAATCCTAAGACTGCAAATGCGTTGCCAACCCTGAGGACTAAGATGGAATGCCTCTATGCTAGTCATTACACCGGCTGTCTTATCCCCAAACCGGAACACAACAATGCGAACACTGCTGCTGCTGGTGCTGGTTGAAGTGTTTATGATCTAACGACCTTAACACGACCACTGCTACTCTGAGGGCTTTGAAGCAACTTTGAAGCAACTTTGAAGCTAACACCGGTTAAGTTGACAGTAATCGCAGTGCGTAACCGATAACAGCAATCGAGAGCCACTTTCATTTCTCATTAACTACGTTATATAACTATTAAGGCTACAAATGTCATGGTCATGAACCTTTTGTGACTTAACACGTTCGCTGTAAGATACACATCAGGGATTGGTTATCCCTAGATTACCAAGAAATTGATGACGTGTTCGCCAAGTTGGTAGTGACCTTGCCTACGAAGCTAACGGTACCCTGATCTGATGATGACTTGGACCCAGGGACCGGAAAACCCGTTCCTTTGCTTAAGCCGTTCGAATCGATATCCCCTTCATACGATAACCCAAAAGTTTCGGTAAGCCTTTCATCGGCTTAGCCGTTCATTACGATAGCCCGTTAAAGCCGGGTAACCCGATCAGTAACAACCGGTAACCGCTTACCGAATCAGATAGGTTTTCGAACTAACCGCTTATCGTTCGGGTTACGGTAACCCGTTCCGTCCCCTCTTTTCTCGCACCGCACGCGACGTGGTATGTGTAAAAACGAAAACATCTTAACAGGTTCAATCAGCGCAACAAGGGGTTCGCGGCTTATTGATACCGGTAAGCGGTAAGCCGAATTAATTCAATCGAAGCGATAGCCTTTATAGCGGGTAAGCTGATTAGAGGGTTACCGAAACAGGGGGGTTTTTAAAAACCAGCTTAATGAAAACCCGTTCAAAAACCCAGGTTACGGTAAGCGGGTCCGGTCCCTGCCTGGACCCGGAGATTGTGTGATGAGCGTGAATATTTGTTCCTGAGTCTTGGATGTTTTTATCCCCCTTACTAATAAACGTTGAGTAACGGTGGTATAGCTATACAATGTTTTGTCCTTATCTGTCATTGTGACATTTGAATTTGACAGATAAGGACAAAACATTGTACCTATAGCTATACCACCGTTACTCAACGTTTATTAGTAAGGGGGTATGTATTTAAGTATGTATTTCTCTTTAGAACTAAGTTTATCGTTGTCTAGTACCCATAGTACAAGCCTAAAGCTTAGTTTGGACTAGGTAAATTTGTGTGACATTGTCCCCTCATATTATTTTTTTATATACCTATTATTTAGGTACTCATCCAACGAAATGTTTTAATTATTCAGATATGTAATGTACGCGTTCTAATTATATCACATTACACGTACTTTACGTGCATAAAATCAAGAAACACAACACACATATTTTGTATTTATAATTTGAATAACTACAAGAAAACCAGCTTTAAAATGACAGAGTTCTTAATATTCCTCGATCGATCACAGCAGGTGGTATGCGAGTGAAATGTAAACCTTTAAGGCGCTTAGTGACCTAAAACTGCAACAACGACCCCTTAAAAAGATGTGTATGTGTATCTATCTGTTGCACCATAGCTCGCAAACGGGTGGACCAATTACGACAGTTCTTTAGGGTTCCGTATCAAAATGGTAAAAAGGAACCATTATGGTGAGACTGAGTTGTCTGTCTGTCTGTCCGTCCGTTTGTCACAGCCAATTTGCTTTGAATCTACTGGACCAAATCAGGTGAAATTTGGTAATATGGTGTAATCCTATGACCGGTACGGAACCATTCGTGCGCGAGTCCGACTCGCACTTGGCCGCTTTTTGGTTTAATAGGTCAGCCACAGCTGTTAGTGCCTTAAATAAGTATTTCATATAATTTATGCATCCACAGCGCATTCGGTTTCGGGTCACACGCATGCAAATATTTTGCGTAACAGCCTGATATAGCCTCAATACTGGAGCGGACAGTATTTAATATTGTATGTTCATGTCAACATACAAGCAACCTGTTTACAGTCTAAATAGCTGGGCTGTATTGTGCAATTCCATGTATGGTCTGGTCTAGTAGACACAAAAAAACACATTTAGAATATATAGGAAATAGCTAGTTTTCTTTTCTCACTGTGCAAGGCGAGAGAAGAATAGTCTCATTATTAAAGACCGGATTATATTATGCAACATATCGTTCATTGAATACAAAACGGACACATTCCAAAATCAGTCAGTGTTGCATTTTAAATTTAGAAGCTGTTGGTATAAGATTTTCAATGCAAGAGCAAATTATTTTGGAATATGTCCGTTTTGTATTCAATGAGCGATATATTAAATTTGCATGAAAGTACGTAAAATATACAAAATTTAATGATAAGTTTTAGGAATCCAAAAAAAGAAAAAAGTGATTTTCATTTTTTTATTTTAAAATCAGCGTACAATTAGTAAATGATCTATTGATAGACGATAATAGGTGAAGTAACATAGCATTGACCTTTTTTGTCTCTCGCCAACTCAACAATAAAAAACATTTCCGTCGTAAGTAAATGAGACATACAATACAAATAACATGATACACTCTATCCTCTGTACTCAGAAATATTTTGGAAACTTTTTCAATCTTTTGAATGAAAAAACGTCAAGAAAGGAGTTAATCATCATTACTCTGAGTGTGACGGTATACTGATGTGCCAAACGAAACTTTCCAAAATTGCGGAACGGATTAAATTTCATGTAGGAAAATTTCGGAAACTTCTCACAATTGTGTGTGGGGATTGGATTGGATGCAAATTTCCTATATTTCCAGTGGAAGTTTCCGGAAATTTCTTAGAACTTTTCCAACTTTTTGGAAACTTTCCGCAACTTGCACATTAGTATCGGTAAGTGCTATGTAGGTATGCAATCGTACATCGTATATTCCATTCTAGCTCCTCAACATTGGATCATCTTTGATAGTAATATGATTTGTCAAGAACGTGTGAACAACGAAGGCTCTTTAAAAACTATACGAGTGCGTCATACGTGAAAACTATACGAGTGCGTCATACGTGAAAACACACATGTTTGAAAAAGAAACGAATTGATTGAATCTAAATATAACCTAACCAAGAAAAAGTTGGAAAACCCCCGACATTGACATTTCAAAATTCAATACTTCAAAAACGGCTGAACCGATTTCGATATAAAAATGTTTAAGAACCACCGCCAGAAAACCTGCTTTCAAATAAAAAAAACCGCATCCAAATCGGTTCATCCGTTTAAGAGCTACGATGCCACAGACAGACACACACACACACACACTTACACGTCAAACTTATAACACCCCTCTTTTTGCGTCGGGGGTTAAAGATGTGTCTGAGTACGGCAATTAATACCTCACCGGCAGTTAATAAAATAAAATAAAAAACATAACTGGGATAAAGATAAATATGTAACTGCTAAAACACTGTCCTTTACTGCCTGTAATTTCGCAGGGATCTATACATACACGACCTTTGAAAGTCTGGCAGGTTGCAAATTTCGTTTGTTGCGGAGAGTTGAGCTCGCAACCATGTCAGAGATATAATGCAAAACATATTTTTTAATTTTATTTAAGCCTACGGAACCTAGCATTATAGCATTAAGGCATTCCTAGCGTTCTAAATATGTATTACTTAGTTAATAATCACATTAACACGTGTTGACGCGGCAGCGAAAAAATGATTCATGATTTCAAAAAGCTGACGCTACAGCACAGCCCTTAGGGCAACTTATATCATAAAATATAGTCGGGACCTTTTCATTCCGTCGCTCGTATAAACAAATCAATTTACCATTATTACTGCATGATCATGTACTTTTGAAGTTTGAGCATGGTCATATTATTCATTTTATACACTTAATCGTTTGTAGGTATAGTTGGTTCCAGTTTAAATGACGAAAATGCACTTAAAACCAACCATTACCAAAATCTATTGTTCAATTGTTATCTTCAAGTAGGGTTGTAAAACAATTAAGAAGGTGTGTCGGTACGGCCAAAGTATACTGTGAACAAACAATCTTGATAGTTTTTTATTGCATGTTAGCCATAAGAATAAGCGATATGTATTAGTGTTGTGTTGATTTATTATGTATCAATAATGACAATTAAAAATTATATTGAATGTTACATAATATAGGAATATTTATTAAGTATATTTTTGCATTACAATATAGACGGCTTAAAAAAATCTTTTATTTCAATGATCAAGAAGGGTTGAGGTACTCAAAGGCACGTGCCACACTTCGGTCGTCCCTTTGTTATCTTTTTCTTTCATATTTAGCAACAAAAGAAGTTGTAAAATCCCGCGTTAAGTGCATTTTCGTCATTTAAACTGGAACCAACTATACATGTTTATTTTGAAGTAGTAATCGCCATTTAATATTGTATTTTTCCATGAAAAGCACTTTCGGGGAAAATAAAATGGAACTGACGCATGATTGTCAATATACATAAGTATATTTTTTTAAATGTTTTTGACTTTAGAAATGTAGTGATGTATTGATATATTTGATTGATTCATTAGTTAAGAGAGGTTTTACCCAGCAATGCGACAAAGACGAATTAAACGGTTTAAATAACAAAAAACCGGTCAAGTGCGAGTCGGACTCGCGCACCGAGGGTTCCGTATTGAAAATAATATGCTTGGTAACCGCAAAAGAAAATAGGTACTCATTTTGTTATAAGCTTTATTTTCCAGGCAATAAGGTCGATTTTGACTAGCCTAAATTTTAATACATATTTTCTTAGTTTTTTTGTTATTTCTCAAACACTGTAAATAATGAACACTTTATTTTATTTTTCCCAGAAAATATAAGTAATTATCTATACGTCAGGATTTTTTTCAGAATTTTTGATTAATAAACTTCGGAGATAAGGGGGGGGGAACGGTAATTTTTTGTACATTTTTGGCTATAAATCAAAAAGTACATCACAGAAAATTAAAAAAAAAATAGTTTTGAAATGTGCAGATTAAGACCTTTCATATGACACCCCATTTGCTATAATCGAACCACTTTGATTTTTGAACCCCCCATTCTAGACCCCTTTTCAATTATTAATAAAATTAATTTCATATTTTTTTTACTACAAATAGATGCGGGCAAGCAAGTTGTACAACTATGCCAAATTTCAAGTTGATAGCATTTGTAGTTGCTGAGAAAACCTGCTGTGACATACAGACAGACAGACAGACAACGAAGTCTCACCATAAGGGTTCCTTTTGTACCATTTTGGTACGGAACCCTAAAAATCAATAGTGCTTTTTAATATTCCTAAAGGCTTTTTGTTTTAAAATGCATAACATACCTATTGAAATGGCTATGAGAGGATCGCGCCGTGTTAATATCCTAGTCAAATTTGATGTAACATTAACACTGCTGCCCTGTCCCTTTCTTTCGATCACGTCATAACTGTGGAATAAAAGAGGTAAAGTTTTGTAATTAGTGTTCCGGAGTAAAGCCGGCCATACACGTTACGGTTACCGGAGAGGTCTACCTGTGCAGGCAACCGGACCAAAACCAAAAACCAATTCTTTCGAGTGACACCGTACGGTGAACCTGTGCGTGTGTGCCGTGTCCTCCGGTCGCCTGCGCAGGTAACCTCTCCGGTGGACCGTAACGTGGATGGCCGGCTTAACCCATGTGGATGCGCGCGAAGTGGTAGTGTGAAGTCAAATAGGACTCAGCTCAGCATGTGCTGCAGCCGGAACCACAGCGCTGGTATTCAACCTTTTTAAGTAAGTAATTAGAGGTAACATTAATCCCATCACTATTTAATCCTCTATCTAATGACAATTACCTTTGTCTGACTGTAGATAAAGGTACCTACTTGTTATTATCAGTGGCAGTCTGAATAGAAACAGACTTTATACAGTACTACCTAACAACTCCACATTGGCTTCATTATGTACTGATATCTAAGGCCGTGGCACTGAATGCGTTGCGTTCTAAAATGGTGTAACTATTGAAATATGTCAAGACAAAATCAACCAAGATGTTGATAGCTAGAGGTAGAAGTTGCATGCTAGTGAAGTTATCTTGGATTTCAATCGGTGCTCAGTAATACATTGAAAAGCATTACGCTTCATAAGTAGTAGTTAATCATAGGGTATTAATGAAATTGTTTAAAGACCGCTGGAAGCCAGAGTGAGCTCAGATAGATATTAGCCTATGCAATCATTTCTTATGTTGTAATTTCTCGGCAATAATTTTAATTGGTAATGCTGTGTTGGTATTTGTAGTTAGAATTAAATCATGCAAAAGTCACCTGATGGTATATGGGCTTTAAGATTTTAATCGAAGGATAAACGAACACATAGCCCACCTGGGGGTTTAGTATGCTACGCGAGATTTACCGTCATATTTTACGTCATTCATATGAAAATAAGAAAATATTACATAACGTCACACTTTAAGATGCTTAGTAATAAAAGGACTCAATCCACACAAAATACACTTTTATTTAAAACCTTAAATGTTTACCCTTACGTTAGAATATGGAATAGACATATTTGACACTAAATCGCGTTTGACGAGGTTTGACGTATTCTCCTCGCCTCGCATGCTAAGCCCACTGATAGTAAGTGAACCCTGAGCCCGAATTCTCAAGACAGCAATCCTGAAACTAAGGACTAAAGTAGAATTCCTCTAGTATATAATTTCACCGGTTGTTTTTCCACACTGAAAAAAATAATTGGTCGCTTCTAACAAGATTGTGATTGTTGTGCATAAGCGTCTTGATTCCATACGAGCCTGACGTAAGATACATGAACTAAGACGTTAGATACATCAACTAAGATGTTAGTTGAATCACTAAAGAAATTGCTGTTGTTACTATCATCTTTGTTTGATATAACCACAGATATAACTAATATCTTAACTATTGTATTATTGTTTTGTCAACTAAGTGAAAATCTCTCTTTGTTGGCTCTCATTTTTTACCCCCTTACTAATAAACGTTGAGTAGCGGTGGTATAGCTATACAATGTTTTGTCCTTATCTGTCAAATCCAAATGTCACAATGACAGATAAGGACAAAACATTGTATACCACCGTTACTCAACGTTTATTAGTAAGGGGGTTAGAGTGCACACTGGAACCGCTTAATGTAAACATTGCTGCTTGGCGGTAGGTTAAATGATAATTATGGTTCCTCGGTTGTCTTATCCATCCGGTTCTGTTTCGGAACATAAGAATGCGATGCAGTTCTCGCACTGCTTGTGGTGGTAGACCCGGACAAACTCTGCACAAGATCCGACCACCACTAAATGTTAATAAATGGAAACAGTGGCGGCTTTCTCGAGCATCAGTAGGTTTAGGGTGCCGGCTCGTGATCTTAAGGTATAGGAGTTCAAACCTAGACAGTATTTCCCAAATATTTTGTCGCAGTTAGGACGCCTTGACATGATTTCTATACAAAAACCTAAAGATCAAAATAAGTGACCTGTCAATCTCGAAAATCAAAAAAAATTTTTTCGGAAATTTTTTTTTATTAAATGCAGGTCTATCAGCACGAATATGCTGAATCTCTAAATTGGTTTTTGGATGACCATAGTTGACCACAGATATAAAAATATGGAATAACCCAATTTTAATTGAGTATACATTAGTAAAGAATTCCTACGTTTAAATATACATAGTGATCTTTTTTCTTGCGTTCAGTGATCCACAGCCTGCCCTACTGACCGAGATTAACAGTTTCGAGAAAAACCGAACATAAAAGGCGTTCAAATGTCATTCTCAGTAAAATACAACAAAATTAAATAACAACATAAATGCCTTGCACATTAATGTCTTTGGTCTTTAACGATACTTCTCAGAAATTTCTCACAATTTTAGGGTTCCATGTTGAATATTAAAGAACAAAACCCTTCTAGGTATTGTTTAATCTTATAATCTACGACTACTTAGCCGTTCCCGTGCCCACTTCATTGGTCAATAAACATTTTTTTTGGCTCATAACACTCAAAAATAACGTTGCTTTCTATTGGTAAAAGAACTTTCAAAATCGGTTCAGTAGATCCAGAGATTACCCCCTACAACATCACAAACTTTATCTCTTTATAATATTAGTATAGATATATTTTTAAAACAATGAGCCAACGCTGACATATTTTTGGAAGATATATTTTTCCACCACCTATAGGATATAATGGTATAGTAAGATAAATTCACAAAATGCATAAGAACATTAAAAACTACAGCTTCTACATCTATATGTACGGAACCCTTGGTGTCCGCGTCCGGTTCGCAGTTCTTTCCCGCTCTTTTTTTATTACTTACTAATATTAATATTACGCTTTTTAGCACATTCCGGGCAGATGATGTCTGAATTTCAAACAAAAAGGAATCTTTATACATTTTTCTTTAGCGCTCATTAAAATGCCTACATTACGCTGAGTTAGGACCATTCGTGATTACATAGTTTTTGTGCGTATTTCTCTGTTCTTTGTTGTTGTTTGTCACGAATAAATACTCTATCTTTCTTTCTTTTAAGCCGATTTTACGTTTCACCAACATTTAACTAAAGGATAAAATGTTTATACTGGCGTAAATTATTTAACCATCGGGTAAATCCTTACCCCCTTAGTAATAAACCTTGAGTAACGGTGGTGTACTATGCTTTGTCCTTATCTGTCAAATTCAAATGTCACATTGACAGATAACGACAAAACATGGTTTAACTATACCACGGTTACTCAACGTTTATTAGTAAAGGGGTTGACTTTCGACAGAAGCGCGTGGATGTGCTTCTGTTTAGTCCATTAGAGAAAATACTCTTTTACCGAACAATTGTACGTTTATGACTTTGACTGTACACTGTGGTCACTGGTCCCTAGCGATTACTAGTTGACGCCTCGGACCACTATATTCCATAAAATGACAAATTAATTAATTTCAACTTTGTTCATTACGAAACACAGATCTTTAAAACGAAACTATTCAACAAGTTCCAATTTTGCAAAAAATCCAGCCCCTAACCCTGTCTTTCATGGTGCTTTACGCACTAGTTCAGAATCTGTGTGTCTTTTTCACTCTAATTCATCTTAACTGTAGTGCGAGAGTGACATAAGTTAACGAAAAAGCGGCCTTTATCGAGTGGAATCTGGATGGACTACTTTCGAAAACGACCAACGGTTCGACTTTGTATCAATCTTATACGTAACTTCTTTTTTATTAGATATTGTGACAGACAATGAGGTATTTAAAGCTGTTAGTATGATAATTGGCTTAAAATGTTCGCCATAAAAATAAAATGGAGCAACTAAATTCCCGTCACATCTGTCAAACGATGACTATCATGAAACGATCGTGAGGTTTTTAAAGCTTGCTTTTCATTTAGTTATTATTCATCATCATCTAATTCTTCCTTAAAGTGTTTATCTTGTGTAATTTTTTAACTATTAATTGTGTACCTATATTAATTACTAGAGGACGCCCGCGACTTCGTATGCGTAGAATTAGTTTCCCGCTACTCCCCCCATTTCTTCCCGTTGGGGGTCGATTTTCGGAAAATCCTTTCTTAGTGCTCACTTACATCATGAAACGAACCCCTGTACCAAATTTCAAGTTTCTAGGTACAGTAGTTTCGGCTGTGCGTTGATATATAAGTCAGTCAGGTTTGCCTTTTATATATAGAGATAACTATCATATAAACATGGTGAATCCCAATGCCATGCACATGCTAGGCCTACATAATGCATAATTGTTTGTTGCTGGGGAATCCATCATATTTAATAATACTTGGATTATCTTATCTCTTTATTATCGTTTAAAAAACGATCTAGTCACGGTTATAATAGTTACATTGTTTTAAAACTGATGTTTAATCATTACAAAGTTTTATCGCTGACATTATTAACGTGTAATAAAAAATTCAAAACGTAAGCAGTTGTTGTATTTTATTATGTAGGTACTTAGTTGATATGTTTAGTAACTTATGCCGCTAGACAATAATTGCTATAGTTAATACCTATACACAAGTACATTATAAAACTTTTCCGGTGACTGACTGACTGATAGACAACGCACAGCCTAAAAACCCGGACCTAGGGACTTGAAATTTGGAGGAAATATTCCTTGGGTCCATAGGGGGGATTTTTCTAAAATCAACACCCAACGGGAAGAAGAGGGGGAGTAGAGAAGTAGCGAGAAATTAATATACCTACCTATCTACGTGTACGAAGTTGCAGATGTCCTCTTGTTCAATATATTTCTTGAATAATTTAGACTATATATAAGGGATAAGAATTTTTGGTTTAATTTTAAAACCTAATTTTTTTTGACCCATGGGAGATGCCTATGCATACCCGCCCAAACGGCGACCAAGGTGGGTTATGTCCAACTTACACGGACTAAAACCCGCGGGGGCGTTTCGCAAATCGCTTTAGAAGAAGGCTACAGGACCGCTATAGCGCCAAAACGTAGCCCCTCAATAGAATTTTTTAAATCGCATTTGTCAACAAAACATAAAAATACCGTAAAAGACATCACCAAAAGTGAAATTAAAATTAAAATCAGTCAAGAAATACGGATGATACAAGTATTTTAAACTGCTAATTACCTATACAGAGAGATCCGAAGTGCACCGGTGACGTCATTGTGCAGTTCGGCCATATAAACTCCACGTAAAATTCTGTTTTGCTAGAAAGAGATAGGAACAAATCTTTGTTGGCTTATATCTTGGTTATTTTTATAGCTATTCAAAAACTGTTTTTTCTCACCTGTTTGTTACATGAACGTGCGTGTATTGAAGCTGTAAAAAAACATGCATATTCCCTATAGCGGTTGCACTGTGGGCTCGCCTTCAGGCGGGGCACTTTAGCCCCCCTCGCCTTCTTCACTGAAGGCACCCTGGAACACAGCTGGGGCCTTCCAACTCAGGACCTCTTACGTGACTTAGGACTAGATATACTAGGTGCACTTGCCGTCCCCGGGCAAGTCTAAATTGAGCGAAGCGGTTTGCTGCCATCATCTCAGAAATCTCAGTAACGCTCACTCGCTTAGCTTAAATAAGCCGCGAGTTCAATCCAGCACTTTTCCCATCTTTCCCATTGAAAGTCTATGGGCACAGATTTTCGGTGATTATTCTTCCATGGTATGTCCGATTTTCAATTTTATTTTTTCTAAACCATCTATGGCTAGATGTCGTATTACGGGCTAAATTTGATCCTGATATCTCTCATTGTTTGGGAGGAATATGGGGACAAACGAAAATCAGAATCGGGGAAGAATGGAGCTTCGCTCCATTTAAGAACCTAAGAAATGATTGACTGTCAATTAAGTCTCCGAATAGTAAACACTCCAATTAACGCGTCACACGTTCATACCTCGAATGATTCAGGGCAAAAACTAGTCCAAGTATGTTAAACACTCCGAACATTTGCTATGGCGCGCTGGGACCAAAACCAGTCGCAGAAATGCAATAAAAATATCGGATATTAAATAAATGATTATGCTGGCTGGTAACACTCTCGCTCGATTTTTAAAGTCATCTCATCTCATCAGCGATCATATTTAAGCCAAGTTATTTGTTGCGTGTGTAGAAATAGTAATAAAATAACGTTGTTTAACTGCAGTCAACATTTAGAAACTTTATAAGTGGCGGCGTCGGGATCTGAGACCTATTAGCGGCCTTTACACGTAAAGTTCGGACCGCGAGAGACGCCACGCGCCGTTTGAATCTTCGTTCCGAACCGTAAATTTTTTACTATTTTACTATTACAGTTGCATTTGCACATATGGTTCGGAACGAAGATTGGAACGGCGCGTGGCGTTTCCCGCGGTCCGAACTTTACGTGTGCAGGCCGCTATTTGACATTTGAATTCTCAAGACTATCTCATGACTGCAATCCTAAGACTCCAAATGCGTTGCCAATCCGAAGGATTTACATGGAATACATATATGATAGTAATTTCACTTGCTGTTTTATCCCATACCTGAGGGCTTATTGTCTAACGCACTCGCAATCACAATCGTTTTCATTTTGAAAATCGAATGCTTGTCTGCATACAAAATGAAAACAATTGCTCCGCTTTGAAGCCGGTTGCGATTGCGAGTGCGTTAGACAATAAGCCCTCGGAACACAATAATGCGAACACTGCTGCTTGGCGTTATCAAAGGAACAGCGTATCATAATATTTTGCGTGTTTATGTTGGTTTAAGGAAGAATTATGTATTGTATTGATGTTAATTATTCCATGATTTTCAATGTTTGGTCCTTTCCAATTCGCCAAGGAAAGGTGATTCACATTGACAAGTTGCGAACTCAACGCTTTTGTTGAATCACTAGGAAATGGAGCAGGATGTCTGAAATACCATGCTGACTCAGATTTGGTCCGTTTAATGTTTTCTTTGTCTTGGCCATCTGCTCGGACAAGCCCAAAACACATACCTACTAATTCAAAAATTCAAAATTCAAAATTCAAAATATTTATTCAGTAAATAGGCCACATGCGGGCTCTTTTACACGACGGTAACATGAGTGAATCTACCAGCGCTTCGGACAAGACCATCATTGCGGAGAAGAAGCGCCGCAAGAAACTCCAGAAGAAGGTCATTTTATTACTGTTTAATTACTGTAGCTAAGTCACTTTAGTCTTGCTTTTACATATGTGCATGTATAGTTTAGCAAATAAACTGTTTGTTGGGGTGACACTATAATATTCTCAAGTGGCAACCACAATGAACAGCATATCGTGTAAAACTTGGATCATGTTGCCAATTTCAGTACGAACTACGGCGCCCTCATTTTTCCTTTTATTCCAAGCTATGGGTACAAATAGATTTATAAAAACAAATTCGATTTCTATTTTGTTGAAAATTGTTGTTTTTTAGGGTTCCGTACCCAAAGGGTAAAAACGGGACTCTATTACTAAGACTCCGCTGTCCGGCTGTCCGTCTGTCTATCACTAGGCTGTACCTCATGAACCGTGATAGTTAGACAGTTAAAATTTTCACAGAAGATGTATTTCTGTTGCCGCTATTACAACAAATACTAATAACAGAGTAAAATGAATATTTCCCACACAATAAACGTGATTTTTTTTGCCGTTTTTTGCTAATGTTGTATAGATAATGGTACGGAACCCTTCGTGCGCGAATCCGTTTTTTTTTTGCTATCCCCAAAGATCGCAAATAGTACTCTGACTCACGGCTAATATTTTTAATCAAGATAAAAGTTCTTTTCAATTTAAATTCCTCTAGTACATCCGTATCCTTAAAGATACCTAAATGAACTCATAACAACTTTACGTTCTTATTACTAAAACAATTAAAATCATATAGTAAAATAATTACATTTATCAAACAGTATCAATATACGGATATAGATTATAAAAATTTTTCATCTATATTTAATTGTTAATTGTTTTTCAGCTCGACTCTGACTAGAATAGCCGGTCGAAATAAAATGGCCAATTTCCCATCGCAAATACCTTTCCTTTTCGGCTGCAAAGCTAAACACTTTTGCAATGCGTCAGGTAATCTCATGTCCACTATTCACACTCTCGAAACCATATGTCACTTATTCACGTTATTATAGTAAGAACCGTATACTGGTGAAGTAAAGCTTAAATTTAAATAAAAACTACTTTGACATAGCCCTTTTAAAAATTGACAAATATAGTGACCATATGTGGAGCGCGTTGTGCAAAGAACAGGTGTAGCTGGCTGGTTGGAATGCCCTAAGCTTGCCCTAAGCGATAAACAAAACGCAAATTATTTGAAATTCGAAACTGCTCCGGGTTGCCTTGTCAGCCAGTCTTATGGAAAACCACAAAGGGTCCTATTCTCAGTTTTTTTACATTATTTTTAACGTTCCATTTGATCTTTATAAAATAATCAGGTGTGAAGTGAACAAACTTTTACCAAATGCATTCATTAAAACGATTATAATCTGATGCCATTTTTTAAATAACCTGAGGGCTTATTGCCTAACGCACTCGCAATCACGATCGTTTTCATTTTGAAAATCGAACGCTTGTCTGCATACAAAATGAAAACAATTGCTCCACTTTGAAGCCGGTTGTGATTGCGAGTGCGTTAGACAATAAGCTCTCCGATCTACTTTAGACAAAAAAAAACTCCATCTTTTGTGAATTGGACCCGATTTAAGATAAACTTTGTAGTAAATCTACGAGTTTCCGTTGCAATAAAACAACCAACGCAGTTTCAAGGTGACTCTAACGACTTTTATTTAGATGACAGTGACACATTGGTAACCTGAAAATGGCTAATAGAAGAGTGCCATATTCTTCTAGCAAACGGTGAAGTACCTAATTCTGCTTTTTTTCACCTGGCTGTACTGCCTTGAAGGTGCATAGATAATAAATCTAAATCGAGATACAATTGTTATGTTGAGTATTGCTACAAAAATGTGTAGCAATAATAGGTAATTGCCCAGTTCACAAAATGTTCATAAAATGAAGGTTATTTTCCTTTGGTGAATTAAAAAGTGTCAGAAGGCATCTTAATGAGACATTTACTGGTTAACTAAAGTCGCCGTCAATAGAATTTGCTAACTATGTAAGCAAATTAGTACTGTTTGACACATAACCTCAAATATTCACCAAGCGTGTTTTTATTAAAAATAACGTATAATGAATAAACTTAATATGAAAATAATAATTTAGTGTATAAATCGTTGCAAAGACCTCACAAGATCTTTAAAAATACGTGATTATCGAGTAATCATGATGAATTGGTTCGTTTGGTTTTGTTTAGTTACATAGTTACAAATTCTATTGACGGAGAGTATAGGGAATGCAATTTAACCAGTTATAAGACTTTTTGTATGAAAATTTTATTATAATATATAATAAAATTTTCATATATTAAAACCGGTTATAACCGATTATTTGCATTCCTTAGTAGAGAATGCCTTACTACGGCATAAATTCGTCTTTTTGTTTATGAAGTGTATTCTATTGCGCAATGAAGATTAAATAAATTAATTAATTCATTAATGCTTATGATCGTTTGTGCACTGAGTGAATATCTACAACGTCGTCGTCGACACGTGTAGTCTAATGCATTTTGTCACGTTTGTTTATTAGGAAATTAAATGGGGGTGATGATTATTTAGAAAGTCATCAACTAACTATAACGATAAAGTTACCAAAGATGATGATGATGAAAGGAACATAAAATAGTATTTTTCACAATCGTGTTATAATAGAGAGCTTTTTAGTCGAGTACCGTGTTTAGGCCACGAAGCTTGCTGAGTGGCCTAAGTAAGGTACGAGATTAAAAAGCTTGATTATGACACTATTGTGAACAATACTTTTTGTACGAGTTCATTAAAATTAATAATTTAAGTCATTAATACGAGTATATAAGAAAACGAAATATCGTAAGTACTATCACACCACTGGTGTCCGTAATGTTGCAGTACTGTGCTGTGATTGGCTAACTAAATACCAGCCAATCACAAAGCGTAGTTTTTTTAATGCCCTGGATACAGCAGCAAGTTCAAGTAGATTTTTGACAGATGACGCGACGCTACAACGTTCCGAAACGCCATAGATTGGCAATTTTGAATCGGATCGAGTCTCCTTAAACAAGGACACATATTATTGAAATGCGAAGTTCTATATTCAATTTTTTTTCGGTTGTCTAGAGCGTATCGAAATGGTTATTTCGGTTGTTTCGGAAGTAACATAGACTATACAACGATGAAAAGAGTGACGTTGCAGTATTCTCTATGAAATCTTAATACACAGATTTTAATCGACGAGTACAAAAAAGGTATATTAGGTACCTAATATTATAAAACCCGTCTGCCGACTTATAGTTATTGATATAATTGAATTATAATAATTATTAACATTATTAATTATTATTAATTAGTAAAATGTTGTTTCTTAAAATCGGGATAAATACTTTAGGAGCTAGAATGGAATAATTCAATTTTGATATACTACTGTTATACTCATAACGTTTTTTTCGCCTTCACGCAACCGATTTTAAAAACGGTAATTTTAATTATTATAAAAAACTAACCTACCCTAACCTAGCCTAATTCTACACAATAGACGTTTATTAAATTCTGACAAGTCAGCATAAAGGGTGATATACGAAAAAAAATACGCGAAAAGATAAATTATGCGTTTCAAAGGGATCCCTCCGTACATACATATTTTTTTACGTATCTATTTTCCTGTAATATACAAGCAATTAACTATATATTGTATTTTTTTTCAAAATTTTAGGCTTAGCTGTTTCGGAGATCAGGGGGGGGAATGGTCAATTTTTGTCTTCTTTCATGAATAAAACTGACTAATTATTTTGCAACAATGAAAAATATTTATTTGAGACCCTCATAACGAGCCCTTTCATTTAATATATGACAAAGTAAGGTTTGCAAAACTTTTTTTATCAATTTCCTAATTTAATTTGTCCCCCAAAAATGACAGTTATTTAAAAAAAAAATTGCTTTGCATATCTGTGTTTGGGTCATCAATTTACATATGTGTACCAAATTTCAACTCAATCGGTCCAGTAGTTTCGGAGCAAATTGGCTGTGACAGACGGATGGACAGCACGAGTGATCCTGTAAGGGTTCAGTTTTCAATTTTTTGTACGGAACCCTAAAAATTGTTAAAATACGTTGCTGACGAAATAGAATTCTAACAACAAGTGGTTGACAGTTTATGCAACAATATAATACTAGTTTTATCTGCCTCTAAAACACATTAATCTTTACCGTTTTAAAATACCTGTTCTCTATCTTATCTATCCAAAATCGATCGAGATTATCTCACTTTATTACTTTTAAATCACTCATTTAAATTCTCATGTAATAAAAGACTTGCATAACCGATTAAGTATGTTTTATGCGATTCGATTTTTAAACTTTTATTGTTATTTTACAGCCAGTACTAAAAAGCGTAAGTTGGTGTAATAGTCAATGCAATTTGAACTCAAACTTTAGCTTTTTAAAGTACGTTGTTATATGTACAGTTCTCAAATACGGACTTTTCAAATGTGAATAACCGGTCCCTTCGTGATAAAACTGGCTGGAAACAACTTCGTAAAATTCAAATTTAAAAGCGTGAAAGTATTGAAGGTCGGGGTAATTGTATTGAAATAATTTATATAATTATTACGCGTAATTATGTTTCATTATCCTAATTTACTTGTCAACGCCTGGATGTGTGATAAACTGATAAATAATCGAAGGATATTGGTAACACTGATGACGAAGAGGTTGTAAATGCAATTCAAGGTAGGTGTCATAATATTTCTTATTAAACAATAAAGAAACATTGTCTTGGGATCTAACAGTTTGATAAACATCTATTCTGCTCGGTAAAACCATATCGCTTTTGTCATTTTATCGTCGCCCTTGTTTTTGGTGCTTAAGAAGACCTTGTTTATTTATTTATCAAGTTTTCACAAAGTTGCGCTCTACCACCTAAATTAACTTTGCATGGTTCGTCAATGTGAGTTAAGTTAAGTAGGTACTGAAGCGCGAATCCATAGATTAAAACCATCTACCGCTAGCTGTTGGATACTAAGAACCTGAGGGCTTATTGTCTAATGCACTCGCAATCACGATCGTTTTCATTTTGAAAATCGAAGGCTTGTCTGCATACAAAATAAAAACAATTGCTCCACTTTGAAGCCGGTTGCGATTGCGAGTGCGTTAGACGATAAGCCCTCGTCTAAGTTAGGTCATCGCCATGGTAATTATTTAAAACAGTCCGTCTTTGCTCTCACGTTTACCCATTCATTGGGTTCATTACCATGTTACACATACGGTAACTACATTGTTTGTTGTTGTACCTCCCATACAATTTCATCCACCTATACCTATTCAATGTTCCCACGATATGGAAGTATTGGAGGTACAGTCGCGTTCGCTACGGTTTACGAAAATGGCTTTCGTCCCGAGCATCGTCATACTTAAGTCATTGTTTTTTTTTTAGATTAACGGCCGCACTCAAGAGGCTCTACTTTGAAATCCGTAATTCGAACTTCGTCTATTGCTATCCCTTTTGCTCTCGACGCGTCACTAATTCGCTAGAAAGTGACGGGGCGATCCGAAGTTCGAATTACTGATTTCAAAGTAGAGCCCAAGGTCAATGGCGATTGAATCGTTCCTTAGTAACGATTTTCCATGTACAATTAAGAAAAAGGAAAGAGTTAATTGTGTCTAAAGTGTATCTGAATGCGGCGGTAATACCACTAAATTAACGAGTTAACGACACTTTAAAATTGTTTAAATATTTTAAGTTGTAACACTGTCACACCGCCCGAGAATCGATACTGACATTTACTTTTATATGTATAAGGGGTAAAGAAAGTTAAAACATTTGACTAAATTTTATTAACACTAACAGTCTGATAAACTTTTATTCAACTAATTAACCAACTTTATCTTACACAGCCAAGGGAAATATATCTCCAATTTAAACTGAGTCTAGTATCAACTGAGTCTTTTAGCATGATAAAAAACCGCCTCTATAAATTTCCTAAAAACATGGCAAGAGCACAAGTTACAAGTGTTTATCAAAGGTAAGTAATTTTTATTGGAAATGCCACTTGCAAAAAGTGTGACTTAGATCAATGATTATCAAAAAGTCGTAATTAACTTTCAGACTACGAATGCTACTAACATCATTTATTAACTGATCACTACTAAGCCTTATAATATAATACGTCAAAATTCACAAACACTACAAAAACTAATTCACTTTTTAATAATGAGACACTTTTCTCGCTGGTTATACAAGAACAAGACGGATGTGGGCGGGACCTTGACTAAAAATCCTTAAGCAGAATTCGTTCAGTCAAATACAATGCGTATTTAGTCGAAACTATTAAGCTGTGACTAATAATAATAAGCCCAAGTTCCTGAGGTTATTGCAATTAATATTGAAAGCTAAAGGCCGCTGTTGACATAATATCAATATTATTAATAAAAGTTTCCTTTATTAATTATCATGTATTTTTTTAAGAAATCGAACGTTTTTAATCTCCGACGTAATTTTTGAGTTTTGAGTCGAGTAATTTTTGAGTTTTGCGTCGCGTAATTTCTGCTTCATAAATAAGTCCAACACATTTTGCGTCGCCGTGTGAACCAAGCAGATTTTGTTCGAAACTGAACGTAGCAGAAATTACGCGACTCGCAACTCAAAAAATTACGCTCGTCTAGCTTCACCCTTAATGTTAAATTAGTAACGGCCAACTTAAATCAAAACTCTATGAAAAAATGGTTTTTATTCGCCCATATTAGGAGCCCATATTCGGTGGCTCTTTCTTAGCTGTCCACGTGGGTAGGGCTTCCAAATACCGTATCTTTCACCATACTGCCATTGTCTTACCAAAGCCGGACCTTGGGATTTCGACTCTATATTCTTAAATACATACATACATTGTGCCTAACAAGGTTCGTCACTTAAACATCTGTTTTAAACTAAGATTGTATTCCACTTTATTTAACTCACCTTGCTTTTATATCGTAATCATAGTGTAGGTACACGTTGCAGCATATAGCTTTTACAATCATGTTATTATTATAGCTACCATGACCTCAAAAATGTCACTACTTTTTTTATGGAGAAGGCAAACGTCCCCCAGGTCACCCTATAGATGGTAAGTCCCTGAGGGTCAAATAAATCTTAAGACTCCAGTCTCAAGACTTCAAATGCATTATCAACCCTGAGGACTTAAGATGGAATGCCTCTATATTAGTCATAGCGATCGAGACGGACCCTGCACAAGGTGTAAACACCACTTTAAGATGATCTAATAATGGGCTAGATCCCAAAACAAAATGGAATAGAAGCCCTGTAATAATCGATAATCGAATGAGCCCCAGGGCTCCGTGGGCGACGCAAGGCCTCCATTTGTCAAAATGTGCGTAAGCGCCGGTTGACACTCGCTAAGAACAAGTTTTCACAGATAGAGAACTGCTAATTTTGCCCACGCAGCATTCTCACAGAGGCGAGTTGTAATGTAGATAAAAGATACCTGCTTACTGAATAAATAAGTGGTGCATAAATTTTGACACAACTACCTATCAAATGAAAATTTCGCTTAAGGGCCTGTTTCACAATCGACAAGTAAATTTATGTGCCAGTTAAAGTTATCTGTCTCCTTGTCTATGTTCATGTGTAAGAAAAGGAAAGGGCTAAATTTATGTGTCAGATACGCGTTACTTGACCATTGTGAAACAGGCCCTAAGCGTAGAATTAGTTTTCTGGTATTTCCCCTTTTTCTTCCAGTATGAGGTCGATTTTTTAAAAATCTCTTCTTAGTGCACCCCTAAGGTAAGCTATATACTATAAGTTTAGTTAAAGCTATGCGTTGTCAGTGAATTAATCACTAACTTAAGAGTTTTATATGACGTGCAAAAAAAAGTACTTAACCTCGGGGTTTAACACCAATCAAAGAAAAATAATTCTCTTTACACAACACTACACGCCCGTAACGTGACTTACGTGACTCGACTCTCTTAAACCAGTATTCTAAAAGTAAAGAGATAATCATTTTTGATAACAATATTCACAACCACACTGTCCTATCTGTCATCTCTTCACTCATTAGCATCCAAAGCAAAAAGGTATAAGTATAAAGACTTCATTCTCTTTTACGACCTTTTTCTTTTGGAGGGCAGATAAGTCCAACACGAACTGTCACAGAAGCTATTAACGCGGATTAAAAACCATTAACCGTATTAGATAAGTATGAAATAAGTTACGAAAGTTATCTCTAGTAAGACTCGTGTGGGTCTAACACTCAGAACAGAAAGGCATTACGTATGTGTACAAAGTTGACCACTTATACCCTTTTGTTGTTGGAGCGGCAATATTGCAACTGGTCTAAATACGTTTCAAATTATGCACGCATTGCACGTGCATATTTAATTCACTTCGTAATGCAAATCTGGAGATATGGGAGGCTAGGTAAAACTTACGACGTGGTTAACCCAATTGATACTGACCCTGCCTACAATGTAACCGGTCCCGGACTCGATCCCTGGTATTTGTTTCCTTAGCAAGGATTTAGTATGGTTGCGTTTATTCTCGTCACCCTCGTATTTATATACGTGTTAAAAAGTGACGGATGTTTCATCCAAATTATGTCACGTGATAAACGCAGCTATACTAGGTATGCCCGCTGAGGTGATTGTTCACAACTGGACAAAGGTCTGCTTTGGAAACAAAAATGATCGCCAAACTTAACATTCTGACAAACCCAGCACGTACACCAGTGGCCCGTTTCACGAAGCTCCAAGTTACAAATTACAAGCGGAACTCTCTTTCTAGCAAAAAGAGATAGAAAGAGACTTCCGCTTGTAATTTGTAACTTGTAGCTTCGTGAAACGGGCCTCAGCCCGCTCTCTGTTTGTTTTAATACCACGATTACTTTCAACTACCGATGCCATCAGTCAAAATAAGTGAAAATTCATGTCCAGTACCAAGATGCAAACGCTGATAAAGTTTCTGTTTTTTACATAAGCGGTTGACGCGATCCGTCTTTACGAGTATCAGGGGTCGGAATAGGTACCTAATTTACTTGAGTTTTTCACCTATAGTGCTTATTAACGTAAACTTGACGCATGCTCATTTATGCGTGAGTGAGTTGGGAATACGTTATTGAATGAAGATGCATCAAGTTTACGTTAATAAGGTGCATAGGTGATTTTTTTAAAGTAAATGACCTCTTGCATGAAGTTGTGTACAAAACTAATATGGAATTTACGTCAAGTTTCAAATATATAATGTCGAACGGCCTATACAGATGTGTTGCAACTACATGCAAGAGGTCATTTACTAAAGTTTTTCACCTATACCTATTCCGACCCCTGGTCATCGGCTTACGTCAATCCTTTACATATTGTCTATTTTCGAAAATAACCAACATAGCGTTATGCGTCTTGTCTACCTATGCCCTCAATATGGATTTACGCTTGGCCAGACATTTTACGTTAATTCGCTACCACCACGGTACCCACAAATTGTACCGCTAGTATTCCCACTGTCGCATTCGAGAGGGAGGTAAAACGTCCAATGAAATTACTAGCATTGAGGCATTCCATAGATCATGTGGCTGGCAACACAGCAATTTAGAGTTTATTTCTATGGGCCTCGTAATTCTCTTTTCCAAAAACAAGCCTTTTAAGCCAAGGACCACCTGATGGTAAGCAGTCACCGTCGCCCATAAACATCAGCAATGCCAGAGGCACAGCGAAGTTGTCGCCTTTCAGTGAATTTAAGCCTGTGTGTGCTCGTATGGCAAGAAGAAGAACCATGCCAATAAAGCCAGAGCCCTGCTAATACAACTACTTATGCCAATGTGCTACAGCCCTTAAGTGCCATGTTCCGATCGACGTAACAAGAACCTAAGTGCACTATGCAACTATACTAACTACTTAATTGTAAACATATGTAACACGCATGCAACTGCTACTCTACTGCATGTCCAATTAAATATGATAGATGCAATCGCTGTGAAATTAGAACTCACTTCAGGACTTAACTTTGATTTGTGATCAGATTGACACAGTTAAAGTCAAAGTAAAATGAAGACAATTTTAAGACTAATGAAGTAAGGTACACATTAGAAGTGGAAGTGTTTCTAGATCTATAAAGTTTGCACCAATATTAATTGATTCTAAGATTAATTTGAACCAATTAATTGCACAAGTATCGGCCCTAGATCATTTACCTTTGCAATATGCACTCGATCTGTCAACGACGTATTTTAATCATAATACTTACGTCACCTTTGAATCAGCAGAAAGAGTACTCGTATGGTCGGCCTTAAAAGTAGCAGCATACATTTGTACCTTGTCGCTTTAACGCCTTTGACGTATTGGTGCAGCAGTTTAACAAGACGTTAAAGTGACAAAGCGCTAAAGTGTGCAGCTACCTGTGATATGACTGGACAACAACGTCACAGTTTCAAAACTTGGGGCTCTACTTTGAAATCAGTAATTTGAACTTCGGATCGTCCCGTCACTATCTTGCGAATTAGTGACGCGTCGAGAGCAAGAGGAATAGCAATAGACGAAGTTCGAATTACGGATTTCAAAGTAGAGCCTCTGTGGTCGGTCGGTCGAACGAGTGAACGAGTGAACGCGTTGCAGCGCGCGGCGAGTTTGAGTAGTCCCATCAGAGCGTACTAAACACATTTTTGCGCGTGCATTCTCAATTAGGAATCCTTATACGTTCGATCTTATAGTTTCAGCCGTTTTTAAGAGAATCACACTCCAGACATCCTTGCTCTTATAGTTTCCGAATTGCCCATGGGTACTGACTCGTCTAGACTGCAGGACACAATAACTGTGTCAAAATATCGGGTGCACAACATCAAATCGAAAAGCAAGATAACACGGTCGTTATGCCGTTGATAATATACCAACAAGCAAATAAAATTGGAAAAACCATCGATCAGATCCTTAATTACTTACAACGACCTAGTCCCCTGATATATCACTGCGTCTGATATTGCGCACGATTCGTTTATTTATCTTATCTAGGATTGGATTAGCACGCTTTTGAGCGACTCGGCCAATTTATTATAATCGTAACAATCGTACGTTTGCCTTTGACCTCGGATCACACGCTTGGAAACATAAGTTTAGAAAAAGGTGTGTAGGTACTTAATTATACAAAATAATATGATTTTAAAAGGACGCTGACGTCGTTCGCGTGAAAGTCGTTTATCGCTTATCGCTCAAAAACTATCAATTCCGGGTTTAATCGACGACACGTTGCCTAGTTGGTAGTGATCCTACAAGTTAATGTTCCTACTTCCTACATTTGATATCCGCTCAGGCTTATTTGTGTGACCAGCGCGAATATTTGTTCCCGAGTCTTGGATGCTTTGTATGTATTTAAGTAGGTATCTAAGTTTAAGGCCTCCATTCTTGTAAACCAACTGTTAGAATATAGGAGTTACCAACACGGTCAATAGAGGTCGTTGGTGTGGTTGTAGCTGGGTAAGTCACTGGGAGTATCCGGTTCGAAGGACCAAAATGAAGGAACTGTTCGCCCATGGATTTACGTTAAATTATATAGATTGTTCTTGAATGTAAAAAGACGTATGAATTGTTTAAGTGATTTATAAGCACTAAAAGTTATACCTATTCACAATAATATAATATAAACAACTTAATTAGTCCACGAATGCGCTATGTTAGCATTCGTAGAATTAGGTACGTTACACATACCAAGTTTCACATTGTGATACCGTAGGATATTGATAGAGTCATCTGTAAAAAAAGTTTAAGCTATTGATCCAAAAACTAAAATTGTACACTATGGCTATGGCAGTGTGTCCAGTATGAAGTTATACGCTATTACATGTTATAACATAACTCAAGAGCACATAGTTGCGCGCGCGCCATTTTTCACCTGAGCGCTGTCAAAGGTCGCCCGGTCGATATTGATTATTGACCGATCGAGAAATGCGCTCGGTCAGTTTTGGCCGCGATCATGAAGGCAATAACTTAAACAGCGTTAAGTTTACTATTAAGTAAAACAAACACAAGGTTAGTATGCTTTTAAAGACTGGAATTAAGAGCGATTATTTCGTGTGTTGAGCTGGCGTCAATTTTATGATCGACTAGAGGACGCCCGCGACTTCGTACGCGTAGAATTAGTTTCCCGCTACTCCCCCCATTTTTTCCCGTTGGGGGTAGATTTTCGGAAAATCCTTTCTTAGTGCTCACTTACATCATGAAAGGAACCCCTGTACCAAATTTCAAGTTTCTAGGTACAGTAGTTTCGGCTGTGCGTTGATATGTCAGTCAGTCAGTTTAGCCTTTTATATATATAGATATAGATGACGTCACCGACATACCCAAATGAAATAAATATCTAGGGACAATCTCACACTAATTGACTTAGTTCTAAACTAAGTACATAGGTACTTAATATACAACGATATAAACTAGAGATGCGCCGAATATTCGTTTGTTATTCGGTCCCCGGGCCTGTGGAGGGCCCCCGGTCCGAAATGCCGTTAGCACAGGCAGGAGGAACCTAACATTAATTTCATTTTTAGTAAAGTAAAAGGAAGGGCCCTATCCGACGAATTTGCCACGGGCCTAAGTTGGTATATTACGTCACTGCACACAAATATTTGTACTGACCCAGAATTAATTCCGGGACCTCAGCTTCGTAAGCGAGGTCACTATTTACTGTACTTACTTTTTTTATAAAGCCCTCGAAGTGTCAATCGTTTTTTGTGGAGGTGTCATTTCAACTTAGACAAGCTTTATCCTAAAAAAAAGTCGGTGCATAGGTACACTTTTCGTAGCTATAACTTACCATAGCTATAGCTAAGGTCGCGACCTCGCTCCCGGCGCCCGCGCGGTAAGCGATACGATCTGTCTCTGCGCATGTTGCGAAACGGCATCAACGAGATTTAAACTGGATCAACAATATGTCAATTCGAGCTCAAAATGCAACCTTAGACTCACTGCTTCGCTGATAAAAAAGACAAAAGTGACCTAATACAAAGCCACTCGTAACATTAGTTTTTATTATGTAGTTAGTGTTTTTGTCAGTAGTGATTCTAGACAATTAAGCAAGGATCAGTATTCGTTTTCTTTGACATAGGCTAGTGATGTACCGTTCTCGAGAATTCTCGGGAATTCTCCAAATTCTCCTTACAAAAGAAGCGTCGTTCCCGAGAATTCCCCAGAACGGCACATCTAATTTTGAGCCTAAACTTTTTTTGATAGAGGCAAAGGCAAAGTTTAGTGAGGTCTATTCTACTCTGTAAAACCATATCGCTTTTGGCATGTTATCGTATTGTTTTTAACTCGGCCGCCATTACGGTCAAGGAAGTAAGAGCTATCATACCGTTGTCAATTCGATAACTTGTCATAAGCAATTATGTCATACCTAGTAGAAATAGAGCCTCAGCTCTTAGTCACGATAATATGGCATTATTATCAGGGGCCTAATATGGCTGCGTTTATCGCGTGACAAAATGTGGATAAAACATCCGTCACTTTTTGACACGTATATAAGTACGAGAGTGACGGATGCTTTATCCACATTTTGTCACGCAATAAACGCAACCATAATGTACAGTGCTACCATTTCAATAGCAATTGGCAATCTTCGCTTTTCTATGACTCATGAGTGACAAATAGTGTTAGTTGCGAGTGCAAACGTGATAGCGAAAGCCAGCCGAAAGCTATTGAGAAGAATACTGTATTTCATGTTATATCTCATTAGAATAACGGGAACTGGTTCTGATTATTTTGATTCAAGATATATAAAAAAAATACATGCCTTAAAAGATAAAATAATTTATTATGATAATGCTTATACATTACATTTTCCTTTTACACACTTACCCCCTTACTAATAAACGTTGAGTAACGGTGGTATAGCTATACAATGTTTTGTCCTTATCTGTCAAATCCAAATGTCACAATGACAGATAAGGACAAAACATTGAATAGCTATACCACCGTTACTCAACGTTTATTAGTAAGGGGGTTAATATACACCAATTTAATACATTATTCTGAACAAAATAATGAACATGGTTACTATAACTATAAATGCTAGGTTCATGCAATAAATAAGATTTAATTGTATTAATTAACTTCAGTAAGAAAGTACTTTACTGTGGGATATTAAATGTAACTTAACCATAAGTACTTTGATTTTTTTCACAATTGAATAATAACGGTAAAATTTGCACATATTTCCTTTAATAACGTAAATAATACTCTCTAACCCCCTTACTAATAAACGTTGAGTAACGGTGGTATAGCTATACAATGTTTTGTCCTTATCTGTCAAAACCAAATGTCACAATGACAGATAAGGACAAAAGATTGTGTAGCTATACCACCGTTACTCAACGTTTATTAGTAAGGGGGTTAAAATTCAAATTCTTGTTATTAATTACCAACAGAAGATATAATTTTAATCAATTTATAATTTTGACTAAGTTTAAGGCGAACACGTGTGCAAAATACCGGTAATTTATTCTAATCTGAAAAAAAACAAAGTACAAAACCGGTAAAAAAATTACAATAAACCACTTCTATTTATCTATATGCCAACAGTTAGTACTCACATTTTCAAAAATTCGCCTACACTATTTCTCACCTTAGCAAAGCTTTAAATTATTAAAACTACGCATTTCTACACAAGGCACTATAATGTTGGGTTATATGAACCCTAGAGATTTGTTTAATTTAATAAATATTTTGTAGATAACGTAACTGATGAGGAAAAGGTTCCAGAGGCTCTACTTTGAAATCAGTAATTCGAACTTCGGATCGCCCCGTCACTTTCTGGCGAATTAGTGACGCGTCGAGAGCAAAAGGGATAGCAATAGACGAAGTTCGAATTACGGATTTCAAAGTAGAGCCTCAGGTTCTAGCCACCGTTTTTGGTGGTTTGTTTCTATCATTAAAATACAATTCCGTTTGTATTTAATGTTACCCTAAAAAAGTAAAATAATACAGTGTTTTTTTAACAGTTTTCCTTTATCTCCTATTGATTCTGATTTTCCCATACATTCCAATTTAACTTCAAAATAATGCCAATAAGTAATACTTGAAGTTGCTTTCAATTTTTTTTAATTGAGACACGGCTTAAGATCACCAACTAAAAGTCCATTTACACGGCAAAAATATTTGTCTTACTCTAATTTTGTGTGATAGAACAAGACGCCAATGGATTGCCATAAGCACCAATCACAGTTTTTTATTTTTCGGTTACTTAGCTGGAACCATCCTGATTCTGCAAAGCCTTCAGCTGTTTCAACACAGTATCCAACAGCTTCCTTCTGTCGCGCTCGTTCTTCTTCAGAACAGAGAAGACGGATGACTTCTGTTCAGCCTCCTTCAGTTTCTCGAGTAAGGTGGCGGCGTCGCGGGGCGTCACCAGGGTGTACTTGCCGCCGTCCAGGTTGATGTCGTGGAGGTAGGAAGACCAGTCCCAGCCGGTGATGAGGTCTAGGAGTTGCCTGGAAATTGTATGGTTGTTTACTAGTTTGGTCAAATAATTAACGAGGAATTCTATACAAGGCTATATCTTCTACAGACAATGAATCTGACATTGTGTTAACCTTAAAATCTAAAATTACCAGGGCACCATAAAGCACGGTGTAAAGATAAAGATAAGATAAGATAAGATAAAGACATTTATTCAGTAAGTAGGCTGCACGGGCTCTTTTACTCGTCAAGAATCTACCAGCGCTTCGCAAGAGGAGACCACTGCTGAGAAGAAACGCCGCAAGAAACTCAGCATCTTACATAATTAGAATCATTACGAATCAGCAAAGTTTTTAAACCTAGTTGCCCGTTTTTTTGTTTAGTGTATTTTTAAGTAATCACATTTAGTTGTTTTTTTCCATACAAAGTTAAAAGCAAATACTGGGGACACCTAGTATGGAGAAACAAACTTTATGTGATTACTTAAAGAATATACTTAAAAAAAACGGACAAATATGTTTAAAAACTTCGCTGATCCTAATTATGTAAGATACCACTGAAAAACTAATGAAATAAAACATGGAATTTTTCGTGACATGGACATAAGGGAAAATTACAAAAATTCAGATTTAAATGATCAATATCTCCGAAACTAGCAAAAATCGCTGAATTACATAGGGGTTAAATCGATAGCTTTTGAGCTGCTCTATCCCTGGGACACCCTGTTAAGGGTGCATTTGTTTTCCTACTTCCTTTTTCCGAAGCTATGAGCCAAAGTACCAGGACATCAGAGTTAAGCAGGATACTGACCTTAAACTAGCGAAGTGTTCAAGCAACTCGCCCTCTCTAAGCCCAGGCACTGGCTCACCGGCCGCGAACTGTTCGCATTGTATCACGTCCAAATCCAGTTGGTAGAATGCACCTGAAGATATCTGCTTGACGGCCGGGTCTAGGAGCAAATTGCGGAGCCGCGTGGCTATGCGGTTGGTAGCTGCTCGTACTGCTGCTACCCTGGTATATGAAGGAATTTTGACAGGAAATAGTAAGTTGTTGGTTGTTTGCCAAATACGAATTTTAATGGACCAAGCAATCCAAAAATATAGTCATGACTTCAAATCAAATCCTTTGTCTAATTTTCAAAAACAATCGATTTTTTGGCCCATTTGGACATTTTTACCTCCCAAAAAGACGGAAAATGTTATTGATCTGTCTGTATATATATTGATCTGTATGTAAGTAAAGTTCTTTGTTCCCTGGTGGGAGTAAACGAAGAGCCCGGCTTCGTCAAACGAGGTGTTGCAGATTGACATGTTAAACACAAACCCTGTCAAAATAGCGCACGCAAGTTGGCGAAGGTCCTTAACCTACCCTTCTAATTCTCATTTTCAAAGCTTACCTCGACATAGCATCATTCATGATGTGAGAAGGCTGTTAAATTGAGACCATTGGGAGAGAAACGTCCTGCAGTAAGGTCCCAAATGCGGAAAAGTGACGATATTAGTCTCTCCTATCACCAGCCCATCATCAGTAGCTTTAGGTTCGAAATTGATACAGATGGCACACAAGATAAGATTAGTATTAGATAGGTAGAGTAAGGGTAAGAAGAAGAAAGAAAGCTAACCTGGCCCGCTCTGGCAGCTGTTCCAAAGACGTCAGCACCCCCGACAGGTAGCTGAGCATGTCTGTCACAAACGCTGACGCCTGGCCCGTCGGCTCCACTAAAACAAACATATAAAACAACAAAATTAGAGAGTAAAGGGTAGAAAGTAGACAATAGCCGGACAAGCCATGTAGAACCTATACGGAGGTACTTTAGAGTCCATTTAATTACCTAGAAGCCAGTCATAGTTTTCAAGGTCGAGGAACTCATCGACCTTCTTCTCCAGATTGTCACAGATTTGCTTCTCTGCATCGTCCCGCGCCGCTTGGAACATGCTGCCAGCCGTCTGTAGGAAAAGGAGTCTAATGTACAGTCACCCAATTTGATTACTAGGCCACTATGGACTTTGTCAATGTGACGTTGTAAACCAAATCATAAGAAGTCTGTAACGTTTGGTTGTCAACGTCACTTTAACATAGTGCAAAGTGGCCTAGAAATCAAATTGGTTGACTGTACTATCAAAATACATGTCATGAGATTAAGATAAAAATATTGATGTTTGTTACACTCGTTGTTTTACAGGATTGAAATTGAAAATAACTGTTACGACTTACTTGAGTGGTGACCAATTCTGAACCAGTGATGTTGCTAATAAACTCGTACAGACATATCGTCGCGTCCTCCAAGTAATGAGTATCCACAATTATCTGAAACCAAGGAATCGATTTACAAAAAATACTTGCGTATAACACGCTTTTGTATCAGGGTCGGTATCACGATGCCACCCTAAAGTCTAACTTACACACCAGCGTCGTAAAGCGAAGACGTGATACATGCGTAGCGATCACAGTGCCGCTGGAAAACTTGCTCATGCGCATACTTAATGTCGCGCCTTTGTCTTCCACCGCTTGCGTGTATTTTAGGCCTTAGAGTAAACTCATGTCTTAACTTCACCACACGTATCACAAGAGCGTTAATTATGTGGCAGTCTCAACACCCCTAAGCAGTTCCAGACCTGAACGAGCTGCATGAGCGGCAGCGGCTGCCGGAACAGCGCGGACAGGCAGCCGGTGAAGGATCAGCTCAGCAGCAGCGACGCCAAGTACCGCGCCGCCCAGGCCTAGCCCGGCTGAATACTTCGCAACTATATTATAACTAGTTCCAGACCTGCACGAGCTGCATGAGCGGCAGCGGCTGCCGGAACAGCGCGGACAGGCAGCCCGTGAAGGAGCGGCTCAGCAGCAGCGACGCCGAGTGCCGCGCCGCCGCCGCGCGCCGCGCGCCGCCCAGGCCCAGCCCGGCTGAGTACTTCAGCCACGCGTAGATGAACTCCTTCACCTGGATGTACACTGCTGGGACTATCGTCGAGAATGGGAACCTGGGGAGAATGTTCTTTTTATGGCATCGGGAAGTAGACATGGCACCTGATGGTAAATGGGATCGGTGACCCATAGACAATCAAGATCACAAAACCGCAACTGCGTTGCCAACGCTGCGGACTGATGGAATGATAGAATGTCCTTATGCTAGTAATTTTACCATTGTCTTATCCCCATAACGGAACCCAACAATGCAAACGCTGCTACTTACGGTAGGTTAAAGAATAAGATCGTGGATGGATCACAAGATACTGACGGACGGAGCCAGCACAAAATCCACCACTAAATGTTGATTGTGGATCAGAATATTTAAATTAACTTAATACTTCAGTTCTTCGGATTCTCGAAATGAAAGATATCATTGAAAAAATAAAAATATAACAGGCAATATTTTAAAAAGTATACCCGTACAACTTTTTGCACGGTTAAAAATATTCAGAACCAGCGGCCCGCCAGCGGCTTCGCCCCGCTGCAAAGTTCTGACTTTCCCGGTGGATTTTTCAATTATTTTCATTCATAAAAACCTTGTCCTGACAATGACGAACACAACAAAAAAGAAATCAGCCAAATCGGTTCAGCCGTTCTCGAGTTTTACGCTTAGCAACACATTTAGCGATTCATTTTTGGTATATAGAGATTGGAATGCAAATAACCGGTTATTACCGGTTTTAACCGGTTATTTTCATACAAAAACGGTTAATAACCGGTTAAATTGCATTCCCTAATAGAGATAGAGAAGAAGAAGATTATCCCCTCTGTCTACATCCCTAAAAGTCACTTACTTCCTAGGGAATCCCTGGGCTTCCAACTCCTCACCGTCGTAAGGGAATGTGTCCATTACGGCGTCATATTCTTCCTGATTCTCCACCTAGGTAATAAAAGGGATATAAGGAATGAATATATAATACATTGTTGCAGAGGCTGGGAAGTACGCGTTTTATGAACGAGTCATATCATATAGTATGCCCCATTTCACCGAGGCAGACAAAAAAAATGCGAGGAAATAAAACAAAAATTATTAACTATAATAGGTTAATTAATTTAACTTTATATTAATGTGACATACACAGTAATTGAAATAATAAACGCCTTATCCCATACCATAAAATGCTTTAGTCACTTTAAAACTTTGTTGAAATACGCCAGTAACACTTGAGTTCTTTTTCAACTAAATTCCTATATTTTATTTTGTATCGATTGTGGCTAAAAATTGTTTGTATTTCCTTTTATGGTTCTTTAGGTCTTTTTGTGCTCATACCTATCCATTCTATAATTGTGATGTGACTGTTTGTAACCTGAATAAATAAATAAATAAACAAATAAATAAATAAACACTTTTTAGAGAAGATCTTGTTTTTTATTGGGTTTTTACACAAGCTATCTTATCGCAATCTTTGATGCCTTCTTGCATATCTATAAATGAACAATTAAGACTGCAGAGGTTAAGAGATAAAGTGTTGAATTTGTACACAATGCAAATTGACCTGTAATTTTTTTATACACTGACCTCAATAGGTGCGAAGGTGGCATTATCCAAGATGTCTCGGAACACGCCAACCCAACGCTGCATCAGGACCTCGGTGTAGTGCTCCGCCATTTCTTGAAGGAGCAGCGGCAAAGGGTCCGCGCCAAGGCCATAGCATCTACCCAGAAAAAAAATAAGAATCCCAGGAGTATATGGTCGTCGCGCTTGCACAGATGCGGAGTAAGTAAGTAAACAATATCCAATCAAAAACTTAAAGTGAACAAGTTCCGTATGCGTACTTAGCCCCTACGAAGACCTTGTGACGTATTTATTCACAAGGCATTTAATCTTGTTATTTAAAATTGGACTTAACTTCCTTGAAGAGTGTTCTAATTTGATTGTTAAATTTTAAAAAGATAACAATTTTCCATAGATAATATTCGGTTTTGCAAAACGTGAAACCACTTGACAGCTAGGAGCGTTTGAACTTGGTCACGTGACTACGATGACGTCATAGCTCGGCGCTCGACGGGAACAAATGTGACAGGACTGTTGGCTACAGAACCCCCTGGTGACTACTTACTTGAGGGTATTAGTGAAGAGCACTATCTGGTGCTTGATGCTCAGCATGAGCGTGGGATCGGTGATGAGGGAGGTGTCGGTCCGCAGCGTCGAGGCCACGTCGGCCACCGCCATGCTCCACGTGTCCAGCAGCCAGTCCTGAACAGATCAGGTATCTTCAATCACACAGCGTGATTGACAGCTTTACCGATAAAATTATTGAGATCAAAATGGACGCCATGTTGTAATTTTCACGGCAAGGAGAAGGCATACCACCTGCGAGCCTATTATGGTCGTGTTATCGATGTGGATAAAGCATCTGTCACTTTCTAACCAGTATGTAAGTGCGAGAGAGACGGATCCTTTATCCACCGAGATAGAGGCGACCATAATACGGGTCCTGATAGTAAGTGGGATCTGAGAACTATAGACATTTGCATTCTAAATACTACTTTTATTTCTGTCCAGCAGCCAATCAAACGGCGTTTTTCGCAATTGTCTCGAATTGCCTATTTAGATTTAGTCAATAATAAAAGAGAAAAAAAAGGAATGCATTTATTTTGCAAAAAATTCAACAAACATAAGTTCACTTACGTACACATAAAATGAGAATTAGGCACTGCTTAAAAACGGATACATGAAGGATAGCTTGAAGTCGAGTCACTAAATTCTTTAGTCCTATAATTTGGCTTGATATTTCGCAAATAAAAACGACCGAGAAGTGGTCATGCTCTATAAAGGCCTGCTCCACTAGGTAAAAAATTACTAGAATTCCCCTTTAATAAAACCCAGGGTTTATAAGATAACCCCCCTAAATAAAGTCCTAGATGTCACCAGGCTTCTCCTGAATAATCATAGCAGTTATGTATCTCCGACTCTTTACCTGTATAGTACTTGACAAGTGTTGACATAGGTAGCTGGATCCTACCTTGGAGACCAGCCCGGCGCGGGTGCTCAGCAGGTGTTCCTCGAGGATGAAGAAGCCCAGCACGCCGTTCAGGTAGCTCTTCACGCTCTGGATGGAGTCATGCAGGTTGCCTTGAGGAGTGAGGACCAGGCGGGCTTGCTGCATGCGCTGGGTCCTTCAACAAACATTGTAGAGTTCTTTATCATCGTCATCAAGCGCCATGGTCTAGTAGTTTAGGACAGGAATGTTTTGAGAATCCCATCAGCTGATGCGAAAGTAGGTTTTTTTACAAATTACATAAATAAATGATAAAAAAAAACGTCAGGTGCGAGTCGGACGCGCGTACCAAGTTTTCAGTACCGTCGCGCAGTAGGTATTATTCAGATCTGAATTCGTTTCCAAATCGAATCAGCCAATCGATCGGCGATCTGCACTTTTTAGTATTTATTGTTTTTATTCAAGGGACTAAAGGCTGTGTAGTGCTGTTAGGCGATGGGTTTGCAACCTGTCACTAATACACTGAATAACATCTTAGCCTGGTTGTGCAAAATGTGGTCACAGAATTATCAACAAGTTTTTGGAGTTGTTGGTGAGTCTGTGGCTCTGCCTACCCCACTCTGGGAATGAAGGCGTGAGTTTATGTTATGTTATGTTTATTCAAGGTTTGTACTATTATCATACCAAATTTGATTATTGTACAGTTTACAACAAAAATAAAAATACGTTTTACAACACGTTTGGAATCTTAGGATTGCGGTCTTGAGATTTGGGTCTCAGATCCTGTGCTCTAGTGACTTCTCCGAGTCAAAAAAAAAATATTTCAGTAACTATAAAATTGTATGAAAGTCTCACCTGTAATACTGTATCATCTCGTTCTTGGCCCCAAGCACCCCGTGTATGTGAAGGCACCGGTGCAGCGGGCTGAAGTCCACCAGCTCGTGCGGGCACTGCGGTCCCGTGGTCTCGCGGCCCGCGATGCCTAGCAACGCCATGTCTAAAATATAAGAGAAATCTTGAAAACTATGAAATTTTTATGAAGGTCATATTTGTTTAATCTTATGGTTTATGAGCTCGTCTATCAGCCCTTTCAGTTTTATCGCTGGTCTTAGGAACAAAGGACAATTATTTATTTGTGATAGAACTAATTTCAACGCGAATTTATTAGGGGCTTGCATGATCTTAGAAGGGAGACCGTTTCAAAGGCGAATAGCTTTAAGGGTGAGAGTTGCTAATAAAACCAGAGCGGTGAAGAGAGAAAGAGGGTTAAATTGCGATTGCGTTGCTGACGATCGCTACGTTATCTTTGCTTTTCTTATTGTTTAAAAGATGTTTCCTTATGTTTAAACCTACCTTTTTTAGTCTTCACTATTGTCTCTAAACTCCTTCCAAGCATATCTTGAGTTTGTTTTAAAGCCATAGCACCAACCTGCAAACAATTTTAATACACTTGTAAGTTAAAGTCACAAAGAAAAAAAGGGCAAAGGAATATTCTATATTGCAACAGTAATGATTGCAATAGTATTTTATGTAACTGATACATAAAGAGGGTCCTTAAAATACGAGTGTGGTTTTATGAAACGAGCTGAAGGCGAGTTTCATAATAAGATCACACGAGTGTTTTAAGGCCTAATTATGTACAGTTGCATACATTACTTTATCTACACACATATTATAAGTACTCTAAGATGCGTTCAGTAGGCGGCAAAACAAACAAAATGGCTGCAAAGCTATTAACCTGTGTCACGAATATGAATGTTTTTTTTTTAAATAATAGATAAACTAACAAAGTCCCTATTCTAATGTCATTCGAAATCAAAATGGCGTACGACACTTTACTTAAACTATACAGAGTCGACGTTTAATTGATACTAGAATTGGCCCCCTGTTTGAATTGTGTTGGTTTTGGAAGATGTTCCAAATTTGAACAACATTACTTTATCAAAAGTTGTATCGTAATTTTAACTTTTCATTACAGCTACAGATAAGAAAACATATTGTATCTTATAATGCTGGTCATTGTCTACGGATTCTGAACGCATTATAGAGGACTTATGATATGAGTGTAGATAAAATACATTACTGACCTGCGGACTGAGCCGGCGGATTTCCTCAAGGAATAGGTTGAGGTCCGCCATGGAGGCGTCCCGGATGGCCTGCCGCAGCCGCGGGATGGCGGCGGAGATCTGCGCGCACCACTTGTAGGGGCCCGCGCGGGGCAGCAGCACGTGCTCCAGCTGCTCCAGGGTCTTCAGGGCTGGGTAGTATCTGGAGATGGAGAATGGAGATGCCACGAATAGTCATTTTGAATACCGAATATTCGACTATGCTCTTGACCGAAGCGCCGAATATTCGGCGGCCGAAAGTTTGGCATGATGTATGTATATTTCGCGGGTAGAAGGTTCAACTTGAGGCACTACTTTGAAAATCGTTCGACGTTACGTTAGCTCTATCCCTTTCTTTCGATTTAGTCCCGAATAACGAGTGACAGGGAGGGAGATAATATAACTTCAAACATTTTCATTCCGTTGCGTGCGGTAGATAGTATTTGTTTCATTTGCAAGTAGATAGTGTCACGATAAGTAGCGGCACCTAATCATCATCGATATCAAACAGGACATCACTATGGATGAGCTCTCAAACCATTCCCAGGCTGATAGTGTGATGGAGACGCTAGGAGCACGCTTACTCATTGTTTGTTCATTACTAAAAAATATCGCTGTCTGTTCGCCAAAAGTTTACCTTCTTACATTTTTGAGTAATGTGTGCGTTTATGTCATCATTCTTTGGCATTCGGTATTCGGCCGAATAGTACAAAAAGTAGCCGAATAGGCTGAATACCGAAAAGTAACCGAATATTCGTGTAAAATCTAGTTTTTACCATACATTTAGGTAGATGACGGTACGTTATACGACCAACACTGGACTGCGATTTTAACGTTAAAATAAATAAAACAATCAACTTTTTAGTGGCAGTAGTGATTTATTATTGTTTATTACAGTCTAAATCCAAACATTTATTGTGCGCGTGTTAATTGGTGGCGTTATATTAATCGTATTGCTGAAAATAGACACTGCAGTGACGAAAACTACCCTCGTTAGCATAAAAAAAACCATAACAATGTTTAAGTGCTCGGCCTGTGCAAAATACATGACGCGTAATGATGGTGCCGTATGCTACAAATGCAGCTGTCAGTACCATCTGGCATGTGTGGGAGTTTCTACGGCGGCGGTTCCTCGAGATTGGAAGTGCCCGACGTGCAAAAGGTCCCAGCCGACAGACAACCGGGCCGAAACGCCGGTCAAGGGTCTCCTTACCGAGACCGCCCCTGCCCTGTCCGCCGCCGCAAAGCCCGCCGCGAAGCCCGCCCCAGTCACGGCACCCGCGGAACCCGCCGCGAAGCCCGCCGCGAAGCCCGCCGCAGTTGCGGCAGCCGCGAAACCAGCGCGCGTGGGCGCGCGGACCTCGCCTGCGCCCTCGCCCGGCGGCGAAGCGGAGGAGGGACAGTCGGCACTGGGTCGCGAGATCCGGTTATTTCGAGAGGAGCTGCAGGTCGTCCGGCAGGAATTCCGGGAGTTTCGGCAGGAGTTCTTCGACATGAGGGCGAGCCTGACGGTGTTCACCGGGAGGCTCGAGGCATTGGACGGGCGCGTCGACGATTTAGAGCGACAAGTCGCGAATGGCACCGTGTCGGTGGCGCACAAGGCCATGGAGGAAGCCATCGCGACCCTCCAGATGGAGCTGCGCGATCGGGACCAGGAGCTTCTCGCCAATGACGTGCAGATCTCTAACGTCCCGGAGGAGCCTGGTGAGAGCTCTGCAAGCCTGGTCAAGCGGATCTGCTCGGTGGTTGGAGTGGAGCTGGACGCGCGTGACGTGGTTTCCGTGCACCGGGCTGGTCGGGTGCGCGAGGTGGGTCGGCCGCGGCCGCTCGTGCTGCGCCTGGCGCGGCGCGCCGTGCGCGACGAGCTGCTGCAGGGCGCGCGCGTGCGCCGCGGCGCCACCACGGCGGACCTGGGCCTGGCCGCCGCACCGCAGCGGTTCTACGTCAACGAGCGGCTCACTGCTGAAAACCGGCAGCTATTCCAGCGAGCCCGCGAGGCCGCGCGCGCCGCCGGCTGGCGGTACGTTTGGACTCGCGACGGCAAGATTTTCACGCGGCAGGCCGATGGCAAGCCGAGCCACCGTTTACGTCGCCTGTCCGATCTGGATATTTTTGGGCCCGTCGTAGCGGTCCAAAAAATCACTTAGTTGTTTGTGTTTCCCTGTTTCTATGTTGTGGAGTCCTAAAACGATATAAGGAGTGTTTATTGTTTGTTTTGCCTTGTTCTGCGTTAATAGTAATATTTGTTAGTTGTAATAGTTGTAAAACTTGCCTTATTGTTGTGGCCTTCTCGTTTGTATTGTGTTGTTTTTGGTGTGTCGTCGCGGGAGTGAATCGACCTATCATCCACGTCTTGCATTCATTCTGGAACAATATAATATTTATAAACTTAACTATGTATGTAACTATCACTTCACTCTATAAGGTATTATATCACTTTTTCTTTTCGAGTAATTTCACTTTACTTACTTGTATACAGCCATCCATTTGTTATCGTTGTTTAAGCATATTGCTTAAATCTTGTAATGTTCCATTGTAACAATTTTAAAGTTAGTTTATTTAATGCTGGTTCCCTCGGTACGGGGCACGACGAGTTGATTGGGACTATTACTGAGACTGACGCAGACATTGTTGTGATCAACGAGACTTGGCTGCGGCCCGGGGAGGACGCGCGCGCGCCCGCTGTGCCCGGCTACCGACTGAGACATGTGCCGCGCCCGGCCGGGGTTCGCACGAGAGGCGGCGGAGTCGGGATGTACTTGCGCCGGGGCCTCAGCGCCCGCTCCCAGCCGCACCCGCCTGCCGCACTCGTCGAACAAATGTGGCTTAAAGTAACAATTAACTGCAAACACTTAATTGTAGGCACGGCATACCGCCCTCCATGGCTCAATGTTGACACGTTTTTTGATGCACTGACTGACTCGATAACTTCGTTTAATCACTACGACCGATTGATTTTAGTTGGAGACTTTAATATAAATTGCTACGACCGAAATGACTTTAAATTTAAATGGTTGACACAATTTTTGGAGACTGTTAACCTGACTCAACACGTACCCGACCCGACTCACTTCACGAGCCACAGTGAAACGATGATAGACCTTGTGTGCACTGACGCTCGCGTTGTGACTGTGGACGTGAAGCATATCCCGGACCTCGGGGCACATGCTTTCGTCACCACTGAGCTTGACATTAAAAAACGGAAGCCGACGCCGACGACCATTACGTACCGACCTCTAAAAGATATTACCTTTTGTGACTTCTACCAAGACCTAGACACAATTGACTGGGACCAAATACTCAACCTTGACGATGTTAACGACATGGTGCGGCGCTTTAATGACCTTTTACTTGGACTTTTCGACAGACATGCACCTGAGAAGACGATCGTGGTGAAGGAGGCTCCCAAACCTTGGCTGACGGGTAACGTGAGGCTTATGATGCGTCTTAGAAACGCAGCTCATAGCAAGTACAAGCAAACGAAGTCTGACGCACATAAACAATACTACCTCGACTTGAAGCACCTTGTCGTTGAAGCTATCCACAACGAGAGGCGAGCCTTCTTCGATCACCGTATTAACAACGCCACTGACACAAAGACGCTGTGGAAAGACTTGAAGCGTACCGTTATACCCGACCCACACTCGCAACCCGACCTACCGACGCATTTCGACGACCCTGACTTAATAAACTGTCATTTCCTCAATACACCTGGGAAACCAGAGGTCACTATATCCGACTTGACATTTTATGAATTCAGTAGACACGGAGACACGACTTTTACTCTTATGCCCACGACTTCGATAGCTGTCAGTAAAATTATAACCTCCATTAAAACGACTGCAAAAGGACTTGACTCGATTTCTATTGACATGTTGCATTTGACTCTTTCGAGGACCGCTGACATCCTGACACACATAATTAACACCAGTATTTTAACAATGACTTTCCCGACTGACTGGAAAATCGCTCAAGTGACCCCTTTACCTAAGATACCGAACCCAGTGAACCTGTCTGACCTCCGTCCTATTAGTATCCTTCCCTGCGCATCTAAGATAATAGAAAGGGTAATCTGTGATCAACTGTCGAGATACCTAGAGAATAACAGCATCCTACCTGAACTACAGTCGGGTTTTCGTAAGGGTCGGTCGACTGCTACTGCGTTGCTCGATGTAGTCGATAACATCTTACAGGCTCGGGATGCTGGTAAAAGTACTATTTTAGTTCTTTTAGATTTCTCTAGGGCGTTCGATTGCATTAGTTTGCCCTTGCTATTATCTAAGATGTCCTTTTACGGGTTTGACGTAGCTGCGCTTAGATGGTTTGACAGTTACCTGTCCGGTCGTGCGCAGACGGTCAAGCTTCGGAAAGCGTCGGGAGGAGCTTTGCTGTCCTCTCTTAGTCCTGTGACTAGGGGAGTGCCGCAGGGTTCGATCCTGGGTCCTCTACTCTTTATATTGTACAGTGCTGACATTGTTACCAGTATAAGGAGTAGTAAGTACCATCTCTACGCCGATGACTTGCAACTTTACACTTCTAGTACGTTCTCAGATACAGTCAACGCCGTAGAGAACATAAATGCTGACCTCGATAGTGTTGCTTCTTGGTCGGAGAGAAATTGCCTTGTCCTCAATCCCAAAAAGTCCAAATATTTGGTATTTGGATCGAAGCGTCAAACCCGTAGAACTTTAGATAGCCTGGCGGCCGGGGATATTACTATCATGGGCGAACCGATAGAAAGGGTGGTGGAAGCAAGTAACCTTGGCCTGCTCATGGACAGCGAGCTGCGCTTTGAGAGCCACGTAGCTAAAGTCGTGAGTAATTGCTTTTACCGCCTTAAGGTTCTTTATAATATTCGTGATTACCTCAGTGTTGATATGCGTGTCCACCTGTGTGAATCACTTATATTATCTAGATTAAACTATTGCGATGTCGTTTATGATGGTCGTATACTTGGTCGGTCTAAGAGGCTAATACAACGAGTACAGAACGCGTGTGCTCGTTTTTGTTTCAGAGTCCCTCCCCGCTCCCACATCACTCCGTATTTGAACGCCGCTAACTTGATAAACATGGCTGCGCGGAGGCGCATGCACCTGGCGACCCTTATGTTCGGTGTGGTGCAACACATGACCCCGTCGTACCTCTTTCAAAAGATCCAGTGGTCCAGTAATGTACGCAGATTTAAAGCTAGGGCGATTGTGCCGCTGCACCGAACCGCGGCGTTTCGGGGTAGTTTCAAGTTTGCGGCGTCCAAGTGCTGGAATGATCTCCCCCCTCCCATCCAAGGAGCGCCTAGCAAGTACACCTTTAAGCGTAAGCTTAAAGGTTATTTGTTGACGCTCCAAAAATCCTAATTTCCCAACCAGCACTTTGTAAATTAGAGTTTAGTTTTCTTTTGTTTTAGTTAATTGTGCCAAATTGTCGATGCTGTATACTGGCTAAGTACGTACTCGTTTTTCTACTTTAAATACGTTTATGTAAGGTTTGGCATGTATTTTTTGTATTTATTTCGCCACTAACTATAAGTATTTGTTAAATAGTACCTATATAATTATTTATTTTTAAATTACACTTTATTCGTTTAGCGTACCGTCCGTCTGTCACACTCGGAGCTGGCTGAAAATCAGCGCTGCAGGTGTTTAACACCTCAGCATTATGCTGAGCCAGTGTCCGATTCACTGCCGCGAAGACACACCCGCTACTTGTTTATTGCTGTTTTCTGTTTTCACTATTTTTCTGTGTCTTGTGTGTGTAGTGAATAAATGTATTTTTCTTTTCTTTCTTTCTTTCTACATTTAGTACAGTATTTTACTCAATTGTGATGTCATAGTTGAGTATCAATTTGTATGGTGCATTTCCAACACTTAGAATGTTGAACTTGACTTGACTCTTGACTTTTTTTTTTGCAGTGCTCTGATTGCAGTTGGTTCCATACATAATTCATAAAAAAAAAATATAGGCAGCATAAAAAAAATGTCATCTAGTTAGTGTTCTGTACAGTATACAAGTTATTATCACGCATACTTTTTTGAAATGCCAATAAGATTATTCAAGAACATCCATCTCAGGTACCTCTTAGCGTCGACCTGGCTCTTGAGCTTGGAGTAGGTGGTGAGCAGCGGCAGGCACAGCTCCATCTTCTCGATGGTAGCGGCGATGTTGAGCTCCACGCGTCGCGCGCGGATCAGTTCCTCCGCCTGGGTGCACAGACCTGGAGATCATGGATCAAATGTGCTGAAGTTTGGTCAACCCAACATATTTTTGGCATTTTTGTAAGTAAGTGAATGGTAGGACATCTCTATCACCATCTTATGCTAAGGTTGCTGCCAAACAAATAATGATTGCAATGTAGATTCTTCGCTAATATGATCAAAGAGGTATGCTTTTGCAGATGCCTTTGTATGCAAATAAAAAAAAACAACAATTTCAAATTTATTTGTTATTGTTATATAACCTTCTCTAAAACTGTATGGTTTTCAAAATAATTTAAAATGTTTGTCACTTCAATACAAACTGCACAATATTAGTGAATCAATCATAGAAGGCCCAACTATTTACAGTAATACAGGGTGTCCCATAATTGACACGTAACCCTGACACCGGAAATAGCCCACCCCTAGACGTACCAAACCAGTCTAATAATAGATTTTTTTATTTTTTATTTTTTCTATTTTTTTTCATTTTGCTTTTAATTTTCATACGAAACTAATTATCATTATTGGCAATATCTCGAAAACCGTGCAACTTTTACTGAGGTCATTTTAGGCTAGTTTGGTTGGTCTAGGGGTGGGCTATCTCCGGTGTCAGGGTTACGTGTCAATTATGGCACCCTGTATAATAATTAGGGTGGTCCAAAAAACAAAAGTGTGTAATTTATTTCTTCACAAGTTTCTTTTTATTTCAAAATACACAAAACTAACAAGTTTTATTGCAATTGAATAATCTTTACAGATTGCTGATACTGTTAAAATTGTTTCTTAAAAAAAATTATAGAGCTTCACACATGTAATAAAGAGATCAAATGAGAAAGTCTTTGGACAGATCATGACACTGTATTTTGAGTTGCAGTAGAAGGCAAAGAATATTCTACTTCAGTTTTTAATTATTGCTAAGTTTACTAGATGTCATGTATGAGACAGATCTCTTTTATTTTTCTTTATACTATTTTGGACCACGCTATTACAAATGCAAATCTTTTAATGTGTGTGAGTTAGTAAGTTTGTTACTCCTTCACAGTGAAACAGCTAGATACATTTGGATGAAAATAATAATGGAGAATGAATGAATGAATGGCTGAATTAACATAGGTAACTTTTTGACCCAAAAAAACACTGTTCAATGCAGACAGTCACATGGAGAAGGTAGTTATGAAATATTTAGTACCTTCAGCTGTCTCCTTGACATTGGCATCTACATTAGATATCTCGGCATGGAGTTCCTCTGCATGTGAGCGCACTTGGAGCAACTCACGGATTGAGTCAATGAAACCCTGAAAATATATGTTTTCCCTCAGGAATTACTAATTGTTTCATCTATTATTAATTAAATAATCAGATAGATATTAAGAAGCAAAATGCATTAAAATATCGAATTTTCAACTATAATGATTTTAAAATAAAAGGACAAATTCCATTACACAAAATCTTACCATCTAAGCTTACAAGCAGAAAAAAAAAACAAATATTACTTAGCACTTCCGCAATTTGGACACCCCCTAATCTACCACTTGCCTTGAATTTATGCTTACCTGGTAGTGGAAGTTGCACAGTTTCTCAATCTCCTTGTCATGCTGCTTGATGCGCTCATCTAGTTGCTGCACAAACGCTTCATGGCCTTCTCCCTCATACACAGAACGGAATGCCGGACCCCAATAGTCATCTATTCCTTCAATCTCCTAAACAAAGTTAATAGACCTTTATAATAGATATAAATACTAGAAGTCCAGGTCTTTTTCGACTTAAGTATGAAAGAAGCAGCTTTCGTACGCAAATTAAGTCATAGTGTAAAATCTGAAAAGTTTTCTTAATGTAAAAGTTAATGAATAATGTGGGTGTGTACCTGGATAGTTGCGCTAGTCATTTTAACGTTTATTCGTTACTGTTACTGATACACGCCTTGGTATAGTGCAGTGTACATTTCAAACAGTGTTTTATGATGTTTTTAAATAATCAAAGATCGGTATTTCTTTCAGTATTTATTATATTAAACAAACAACGCAACAGCAATTTGATGAAAAAAATCTCGATATTTGACAGATGTGACATTGACATTGACAATGACAATTTTGAAACGTTTTTCAAGTAGCAAACTTATGTGTGGATTTCTTTTCTTATAAGTTATCATGCAAGTTATGATTGTGAAAAACCAGGAAATAGTAATAATTAATCCTGATAAGTAACTAATTCCGTAGCTGTTATGGGGTAATTATTTTACAGTATTATTATTTCAAATACATAAAACTCTTTAAAATTATCAGAAAAAGACCTTAGGGTTATATTACACGTTCTGAAACTAAAACCTATTTACCTTTACGTAATAGACAGCAATATCGCGAAATAGTTGATCACGAACAAAACATTTTTACTAGTAATTGTAGTTTATGTGTATGTGATTATTATGTACCTCCGTTTTACAATTATATGTCCATGTGATCCTCACCAAAACCATCGCTAAGTTGGTTTTAGAACAAAATTGCAATGATACCATACTATGTTTATAAAGGCCGCAAAAATAAATGACATTGGAACACTCAATACAGAGGCCTGAGGCCCTACTTTGAAAATCGAAGTTCGATGTTACGTTAGCTCCATCTCTGTCACTCGTCATTCGAGACTAAATCGAGAGAAAGGGATGAAGCTAACGTAACTTCGAACATTGATTTTCAAAGTAGGGCCTCTGTGTCTCTACTTTGAAATCAGTAATTCGAACTTCGGATCGCCCCATCACGTTCTTGCGAATTAGTGACGCATCGAGAGCAAAAGGGATAGCAATAGACGAAGTTCGAATTACGGATTTCAAAGTAGAGCCTCTGTTTTATAAAGCTACAAATTACAATTTACAGGTTACAAGTTTCCATTTGACACAACCTCGACCAATGACGACCAGTAGCCCGTTTCACGAAGCTACAAGTTACAAATTACAAGCGGAACCCTCTTTCTAGCAGTACGAGTTAGAAAGAGACTTCCGCTTGTAATTTGTAACTTGTAGCTTCGTGAAACGGGCCTCAGAGGCCCGTTTCACGAAGCAACAAGTTACAAATTACAAGCGGAAGTCTCTTTCTAACTCCTTTTACTAGAAAGTGAGTTCCGCTTGTAATTTGTAACTTGTAGCTTCGTGAAACGGGCCACAGCCATTTGAGCAGTGTTGCCAGTTTAGACCTGTAAAATTGTAACTTGTAGTTTTATAAAACGTGCCCCTGGGATAGGAGAATGTTCGAATGTAATCCGAATAAAATTAAATACGTTAAGTTCCCGGACGCATAAGATCCCGTCCGCAAAATTCCCATTTATAGAAATTATGTCCCATTCGCAGAGCGTCCTGAGGCCCGTTTCACGAAGCTACAAGTTACAAATTACAAGCGGAAGTCCCTTTCTAACTTCTTTTGCTAGATAGAGAGTTCCGCTTGTAATTTGTAACTTGTTGCTTCGTGAAACGGGCCACTGTTCTCAAAAGCCTCTTTCACAAAAGGGACGTTTTGTTAATGGCGTGTCAATGAAGGGACGTTTTGCGGACGAGACATTTTCTTTAATATTTAAAGCAGAAAAATAAGTTATCCAAAATACAACTTACTTTTATGTATATTATACGTTTCCCTTAAATTTAAAGCAGAAAAATAAGTTATCCAAAATACAACTTATTTTTATGTATATTATACGTTTCCCTTAAATTGGGCTAATTCTATTATGCGGGCAACCCAGCAGGGCCAACTGCCAAATTCTACAGCAGAACTGCCAATCTCGCCAATTCGGCTAACTGAAGCATCAGTGCCGTACGTGTAATTAAATTTTAAAGACTGCGTCTTGCAGTCGTTACAAAAGCCAGATATCTGGTCCAATCCATGTTGCCCTAACTTGTTAAATTTCATCAACTCTTCAATTACTTTCTCATTGGTGTTCAGAAGTCCGCAACCATGGCTCACTGTATGAGAGTTTTGCATGGCCAGGTAAGTCGTTCGCAATTCCATATTTTCCACGTTTCTGTTGAGAATTCACTCTCGTATCTGTTAGGGATAGATTTGAATCTTAATCGTATGTTTACATTGTTATCTGCATTGATTAAGAAAATTTACAGTTGCGTATGTCGCATATCAATGAAGAGGTCAGGTCACGCGAAATAAACTTAACGGCAGGTCAACTCGGGTTATTCGTAGTAAACGTAAACTGGATACTCTTAATTGTGATGATTTTAAGGCTTTTACTGGGTTTGCAGACGATTTTTTTGGGTATAATACCTTTACTTGTGCTTTCATCCCTTTAGGGTGGCAGGACCAGAACTGTCCTGTTGGAGATCCAGCAAAGATGTTTCAGCGTGTCCCCCCTCACGGCCGCGGCCGCACAGGTACACAAAACCATCAATTACACCAGTTTTTAAGCATTTTCCTTCATAAGAAAACTTTGTTATGTAATCATCAAAGACTTGAATTTTGAACTATATTCATACTTTACGGTGTTTTATGTGTTGGTGGTGTTATAGGTCGCGATGTCGAAGTTAGACAAGGCCCCCCTGCCTTATGCGAAGTTGTCCCAAAATTTGGAGGTTGTGAAAAAGAGGTTAGGTCGCGACTTGACCTTGTCGGAAAAGGTGCTCTACTCGCATCTGGATGACCCTAAAGGGCAGGTAAGTGCATTAATGTTTAACCTATCTGTTTAAAATTTTATGTTCAATGTCGTCGCTAACCTAACTATCGCACCAGTCAAAATTTTCTGAATTATTATGTTAAACTTTGTTTTATGTTAAATTAACTGTTAAATATCATGCGATCCATCATTGACCTACATGGTATAGTTAGCTAAGCGATGATATGTATAATTTGTAATGAAATGTATGATAGCTAAAAATGGAGATATGAGTAGTGATAATGATTTATGTAAACAAACAATATTTTCGGTATGTTCAGTGTTTATGAAAAATTTAATTTTTTATGTTTATATTTAATTATGTTATTCATGAAAATTGGATTAACATTCATTTAAATAAATGCTTATGGTCTTTATTTGCAACTATGATTAAATTTCGTCATATTTGAATACAGTTATATTTTAGGATAATGCTTATAAAGTTTTGAAAAAGTTTTAAATGTCAGTTCTGAAGCAAAAAAAAAGAATGAGTTTGCATAAGGTTAGTGCTAGCATCATGCTGTTTTTGTAATTACATTTACGTAATTTTAAACGGAACTTTAATCATTTCCTAACTCCGTCATTGTCTTATACCAGGAAATCGAACGTGGTACCAGCTACCTTCGCCTGCGCCCCGACCGAGTAGCCATGCAGGATGCCACAGCCCAGATGGCTATGCTCCAGTTCATCTCCTCAGGACTCCCGACTGTGGCTGTACCCTCCACCATCCACTGCGACCACTTGATTGAGGCCCAGACTGGAGGAACCGAGGACTTGGCCAGAGCAAAGGTATGATTCGTTTTTTAACCTGAGTCCCCAGGTTTTGCTTGAGGATATAATTATAACCAAATCTAAAAGACCCCTATGGATAATTCGACAAGGTTGCAATTACAATGTCACTAAAATAGGTATTGGGATCATGAGGTTAAGTGCAGAGCTTTTTTTTTAGAACATGCCTGTACAACATGTTGTAGTGCTTGCCATTTTTGCTAACATAAGGTTCTGTACCTTTTTTGTATACCCTTTATTTTTCTTTTAAATATTTTGATAATTGTTTGTTTGACATTTAGAGCTATATCCTTTTGTCGTTCAACTAAAGTCAAATGTCACTTTGACAAATGTCCTAAATTTTGAACATTGGGCTTTACGAGGATATTACCACCCCCTTTTTGACAATTAGATGTGCCTGCCTATTACAATTCATGAGATACAGCGATTGTTAAAGTTGAGCATAAAAACAGCCCCTTTGTTTTTTTATCATTTCACACTTTATGTTTGTGAATATTTGAACAGTCTACCTTTTACGGTTCATAAGATACACTGATACACCCATATATTAACATTATGGATAAGGTTTAGTCGCTGTTTACTTGTTATTTGAGCATTTGTTCAATGACAGGCATTTGAATGGGGATCCCTTAGCAATGCATAATTTTTTTATGCATATTTTATCTTTTTGCATAACACCCTTTTAGACTGACATTGCAGAAATTAATAAACGTCTAATTTGAAGATTAGGTCAGGTTTAGGTAGGTTAGTTTTTTATAATAATTAAAATAAAACCGTTTTCGGCAAACGAATTTATGCGTAAAGATACATAACTATTTGAATGCCTTGCACAAGAGTTTTAACTTCTTAAGTATATTAGTAACCGTTAAATCATAACTGCTCTTTTGTTACCTAATCATCCTGAAAATGACATCATTTGAAAAGATCACTGTGCGTGAGGAAAACTTTTTTCAACATATAATGTTGTAAAAAGCAAACAAGGAAAAGTTTTCACGTATTTAGTATGCTCAATGAAAGTGACCAAGTACAGGAAAACCAGAGGACAGTCATTAAATCCAATGATAAATATTCACCTTCATATTTGTCAGCGGAGCGCTGACGTAGGGGTTTGATAGTAGCTGTTTACGAGGTAAAATAATTTGCAATGATTTCAAATTAAGTTAAACATAGTTATGTTATCTATAATGATAAGATCCAACAAAGATTACAATACGTAAAAGAGAAATGTCAGAGATTTCACAATTGCATCGCACTATTGCTTCATAATAATAATTTGAAAGTTTATATTTATAGGGACTTTCAAATTTTAAGTTTAGATCTATGGATATGGATGAAATTTGGCTGATTCTGGCTTAATATTAACAAGTTCTTGAGTGGATAGTGGGAAATACATTTTATGCGGATGAAGTTTTCTATAGGTTTTAATACTAATCTTACACCATCAAGGCAAGTCAAGCCAATTGACTAATGGCAAAACAACAATGATGACATGCCATAAAAATCGCTGAACATAATTTGGATTTCAGTTTATATTCATTGGTCTAGTTACATTATTTATTACACATACATAACAACATACAAAGGTAAGCTTGTTTAGGAAACTATTCTAGGTACCTTTTATAAACGTTTCAGTCAGACAAACAAAATAAAAAATATATAAATATGACAATTGGTTATGAGTTATGAGGCATAATTTCGTTATTAACGAGTTTTTTTTGCATAGTAATTGGTGAAGTTATGTTATGTTTTAGCTAATTAATATGTTTACATTATTTACGATATTCAACCATTCATGTTTATTATTAACAAAATGGCACGTTTCTGTAGTCTTACGTAATTAAATAAATTAATCTAATCCTTTTTTTTCTATAAACTTTATTTTTATATATAGAAAAATACAAAAACACACAATGACATAACATAACACACATTACAGATTACGTAATCGGGTCAGCGTGGCTTTTTTAAGGGACTTTTTGTAGAAAGACATTTTGCGAAGGGAAACTTGCGAATGGGTGGGTAACTTTACAAGGGCGTTTTGCGAATGGGTAATTTTGTAAAAGGAATGTTTTGCTATAGGATGATTTTATGAAAAGGTAATTTTGTAAACTGATCGTTTTATACGCAAGGAAAGTTTTGCGATTACGTAAATTTATAGAAGGCCTGTTTTGTAAACATTCGCGGACATAATGCGCCCTAACCAAACCTAAAATGCTCCAGTAGGCCTTAATAACAATTCCTCATCCCTCTAGGACATCAACAAAGAGGTATACAAGTTCCTCGAGACCGCTGGTGCCAAGTATGGCGTCGGCTTCTGGAAGCCAGGTTCCGGCATCATCCATCAGATCATCCTGGAGAACTACGCGTTCCCTGGTCTGCTGATGATCGGGACGGACTCCCACACGCCCAACGGTGGGGGTCTCGGAGGACTGTGCATTGGTGAGTTTTGGCTAATTCACATTGGTCCACCAAATGCATGCCAGTAGAAGTACATTGATGAGTTGGTTTTCACGTTCGAGGCGAGAGCTATTGTAACGACGCCATGTACGTCTACTGGCATGCATTTGGTGGACAAATGTAAATCCGCCATTTTTTTTTACTGCATATACAGGGTGGTAAATTGTGATGTAAGTGCAGCTACTGAACCTTTTTGGTGCCACGCGAATCTGAACTAAAGAGATCACGTCAATCAACAACTTTTTTTAATCTTTCCGTCACTTGTTGGAACTTGGGATGCATTTACTCCAATAGTGTGTTAAAAACACAAACAAAATATCATATAAGTATTTTTAGTGCTTCTTGTGATTTAGTATGACTTTACTTCCAAAGCAATTAGTTTAGTTTAGTTTAGACCACCTGTCACGTAATTGTGACCTTGCAATTTCTCTGTTAACATTGTCTGAAAGAGATTGCTATTTAACTGTGCTGTAGTGTACTGTTCCATGGTTGGTTTTTATGGTGTTTATTAAAGAGTATTTGTATTATACAGTATGTAAACTTACTAAAACCATTTGTTTGAATCCGGGCATGTCTAGGCGATAAATAAGGTCTTCGTATATAAATTATTGAAATTCTAACGTTTTTTAGAATTTATAATTGTAATACAAAAAATATCATTTTAGTTATTCATGATTCAATAACATCCTGTATTATTTGTTTACAATTGTAACATTTGTCATCTGGTTGTCAGGTCAAGGCCAAGTTCAACATTTTCAATGTCAGTTAAAGTAAGGCTATGTGCACACTTCCGATTAAATACGACGTAGATTAGACCAAATGTGGCCGTTATTTGAACCAAGCGACGATGGTTGTTTCAAGTGAACGCTACGCATCAAAGCTGGATTTTGCCGGGCACGTCGCTTGATTATGTTCGAAGTTTGTACAATCCGCAGCCTCATTTCTTCCTCCGTTCTCGACACTTTTTTTAATACTAACTGTTTCACCCATCCCCAGAAGAAATAGTCTAGAGGTGTGGGGTTCAGCAAACGTACCATATCATACAACTTCCCGCTTTTCTAGTGCTGAAGCCAAGATTTTCTGTAAAATGGTTGTAGATCCTTTTTTCCGTTCTGACGTCAATACGAGGACGAGGCCCACCACTACTACTACTACTATCCGATACTAACCGGAACCGCTCCTTCATTGTCACGCAGTCTGGTAATCGCCCTTATAATTGACAATAAAGTGACACCAGTGAAATTTGAATGACATAAATCTGTCACGACGTAAACATTACACATAGGGTGATACTTTTAGGGTTAACCGACTTTGAAAAAGGTAAGTGTTTATAATTTTTAAACAATGATAAAATTAAAAATATTCGACCCGTACTAGCAAAACATGTGTTAAAACACTTAACTCGACTTGGCTATCAACTGGTTTAAAGAGATGGTTTTAGTTAGTTTACATACTGTATTGTACATAAAAAAATAGAAAAATATTTATCAATATGTTGCCGGGGCCATCTTTAGACATTCTATTAGTAAAGGGTAATAATATCATATTCTTGATAGATACATTTCGACATTCGCGCACAATCATTGCGCTGTGACTGAGCGTAAAAATTATGTCCGGGTCACAGCCACCATTAAAATTATCACATAAACTTGACCCCTATGAACTTTCTTATTACATTGTTTTATAACAAAAAATATACACAAAATGTGCGTAATGTTATGAAACAATATTTAAACATAAAGTCGCCGTCAATAGAACTTGTGAACGATGTAAACAAATTAGTACTGTTTGACACATAACCTTAAATATTCACCAACCGTGTTTTTATTAAAAATAACGTATAATGAATAGTTATTTCATCTTAAACTCAATATGAAAATAATGTTCTAGTGTAAAAATCATTGCAAAGACCTCACTTGATCTTTAAAAGTACGTGATTATCGAGTAATCACGGTGAATTGGTTCGATTGGTTTTGTTTACATCTTTTGCAATTTCTATTGACGGCGACTTTACTAATAAACTAGCGACCCGCCCTCGCTTGCCTCGCTTGCTTGCGTCTGGGTTTCCTAGGATTATTTATCCTAGTTTAGAGATAAGATATTATATAGATTTGTATTCCGGGTTTTAAAGTTTTTTAGTCACCGGTCGCCGCTTTAGTATATTCATTTTTTCAAAAAAATCTCTGTTATTCATAAAAACACACACATGCCCAGGTTCTAAGCTGCAACGTCCGTGGTTTTCACATTTCTTGTACTGGTTACCAAATTTTAGATTTTAGAGCAACCCTAATCGTAACTAGACCCCAAGGTGTTGAAGTGATTGACCCGATATTGTTCTTTATAATTTGATGCTTTCTGGTATAATTCTGGTTCGTATTAAATAATTTTATTGGTCTCCAGGTGTGGGAGGTGCTGATGCTGTGGACGTCATGGCCGACATCCCCTGGGAGCTGAAGTGCCCAAAGGTCATCGGAGTCAAGCTCACTGGTGAGTACTCACACATGATAATATTTAATTAAATGGGAACTATTTTATGAACTCTCATCCTGCTCAACGACAGGACTAAGGGCCGGCTCAGAGAATTTTTCACTGCCGCATCATGGTCTTTGGACGTTATGAAATAAGATCGAAATTAATTAACGTAATAAATAAAACTCGGATAATAATGGCGATCCCTTCTTCTAGAGCCGATATCTCTGAAACGGCCCAATTTCATGAAACCTATCAAACCTAGCTGAAAACCATCCGGATTAAACTAGCTTTCCTTACAAAACATCCTAATCGGTCCATTCTATTGGAAGCTTCAATGCCACAGACACAAATACACAGACACACAGATACATTGATACATGCATTAATCTCCATAAAACCTTTATTAGTCAGGGGTTAAAAAACAAAGGCGTTGCCCTAACGTTCACGATACGCGATTACCAGTTTTGCCAACAATAAAATAAATAACATACGTAAACGTGATAAAAATGAAGTATTAATAGACTGCGGATAAATCGCTCGGGCCTTGCGTTGGTATACGTGTGTGTGTAAGTACGTCCAAATACATCCACCATGCATGTGTGCATGTTTAACAGGCTTAAAAAAAGATACTGGTTGCCGAGTTGCGGACCTTCTCCTTTTTGGAGGCTGATAAAAAAGAGGATCTTGTGTATTTTTTTAACGCATTTATTTCCACACATTTTTGTAAGCAAGCCGATTTCTGCTTTTTTTTTGATGATAAGGACATACTTCAGAAGTAGACCCATCTTGATACTGGTTTAGATATATTTCATCGACTTTTTTAGGGCATAAACCGCTGGACCTAGGGACTTAGGGCCTAAACTTCAGGCTAGGCTTTGCCCGTCGGTCCGACACGAAACAGTTTTTACATATATAGATTGTATTTATTTTATTGCATTCTTTTTTATTATCAATCATTGTTGTATTGACTTTTCCACTCCCTACAGTCGAACACCTCGTCTCGCAAATGGCGCAGCGCCAATCAACGACACGGGTTGTTTATCTATGAAATTAGAACGGACTTTTACTTTATATTTAGTTCACTTATTCACTTGCGTGACCTTGAACTTCGTACTAAAGAACAGGTTTTTAATTTTATGCGATTATTAAACTCAGGCGCAACTAGAAGTACAGATGTAGGTTGTGAATAATTGTGGCGTTATCTATGAAAAGGGACCTTATTGTCGATCGCGCTTACGCCGCACTGCGTCACGCGACGTTGTATTTATATCGGAGCATCGTTAATAATGGCGGAAGTGCCATCGACAATTAGGTCCCTTTTCATAGATAACGCCACAATTGCCTTTTTGTTGGATAAGTTCGTATTTACCTTGCTTTCCCAGTTGGCTTATCGATGGGTATTGAAGCTAATTGAGACAGCAAGATATATACGAACTTATCCGACGAAAAAAGGGAGTCCTATGTCTAATGACGACGCGTTGGCCTAGTTGGTAGTGACGCTGCCTACGAAGTTTTTTTTTTTAGTTAGCGTTCCTGGGTTCAAATCCCGGTAAGGGCAGATATTTGGGGGATGAGCGCAAATATTTGTTCATGAGTCATGGATATTTTTTATGTATTTAAGTATATATTTTCTCTATATAAGTATTTATATCGTTGTCTAGTATCCATAGTGCAAGCCTAGAGCTTAGTTTGGGACTAGGTCAATTCGTGTGACATTGTCCCCCTGATATTTGTAAGGCATAATATAATTCATATTTAGACGGATCAGTGGGATATCTATAATAATAATAATAAATTTGAGTAAAAAATAAAACGGTTTTATAATAAAATTATTAAGTAAGTTATCCTTTGGACTAGTGTGGGCCCCAAACAGATCATAAGTGTGACGTTTTAAATTTCTTGTTTGATTGATCTTTTAAATCGATTTTATTCGCGTCCATTAAGAATTCAAGATTGATAAAACCTGTGTAGTGATCTTGTTATATTTAAGTATTATACAAACAATATGATCATTGACCTATCGTCGGTGATCCTCCAATACCGCGTAACTAACAAATTAAATAAGTTGCAAAATGTACCTTACTGACTTACTTGCTAAGGTTTATTTTGCACCTTATTTAATTTGTTAGTTACGAGGTATTGTAGTATAACTGACGCTATGTGAGATGTTTTATTTTACAACTGCTCAGTTATCTTATCAAGCATTTTAAGTTAACACATTGGAGTACTTGTGATTTGGTAACCACGAGGATGGATGCCTAACCTAGCATACTATGAGTTAATCAGTCATAGCAGTGATTATAATAATATGTCCTGTCCAATGTCCATTGATAATCTAGACATAATAAACTTCGTAATTAAGGCGCAGGCGCAGTCCCCCAGTAAAATAACGTATTTCAGATTTCTCCATAGAGTAGTTAGTAATTAATGTTCCTTATTGCATAATTAATTATGTTAGTAGACTACATTTACTTATCAACTTAAATGTTGATACTAGTTTACAATTTTGGTGTAACAAATAAGTTTTTTTTTAACCCTAAGTCTACTTTTTTGTACCAATGCCAATATTGTCCCAGTGCCATAAATGTATCGTTAATGTTTGTTCTATTATGATTACCAATCACGTAATAAAACACACGTAATCACGTAAGAAGGGGGTTAATTCCTTTCAAACGCCTCAGCCTATTTTTATGAATATGATCCTTTCACCATATCATAGACAATTTTAAAGATAGATATTTTTTTCGGCACCGGCACTGCGCAATACCTCTCTGAGCCAAAAGGTAGTGTCTATATTAATTAGGTAAAGCACATTCGATTTTCTTTTGTTAGTAATAAGGTTGCATATCCTACAGATGTTTTGTAGATGAATCCGCTATTTATTTTAGCGGAGCGGCACCCACATCTATTCTGCCCTGCCAAGACAAATGGTGATATTTAAAACAAAACTCCTGTACCAAGTGCAACCTTATTACTATAAGAAGTGGATTGAATGTGCTTTGGCTATTGCATTTGAGATACTGCCTATTGGCTGATGAGAGTTATGAGTTTATGAGTAATGAATTTAAGTCACTTTAACGTCAAACGTAATGACTAATATGGACAAGTCCGTGTTGTTAAAAATATAACCATAATTATATTGTTAAAAACTCACTAAATTTAATTTGTTATAGAAAATTATCATATTTTTTCTGTTTGTTTATTTGTTTATTATCGCTTTAAGCGGTTTTCTCACAGAATAATAAGAAACGGATCTTATCATTAATTGCTAGTTTATTTTCCGTAATAGACACGTGTTTTCTTGTTCACGTTGTCATTATAATTGTTTGTTTGTTTTGGTTAGCGCTATCGTGACCTGACATTTGTATGCTAGTCAGACAGGATGGAAATACTTACAACCAGCTGTTTGTGATACAAGTTTTTTAAAGCAGTCGGGTATCTTGTGCACCTATTTGTCACGAATGACAAATAAATAAATATCAGGGGACAATGTCACACAAATTGATGTAGTCCCAAACTAAACTTTAGGCTTGTACTCGTGCTATGGGTACTAGACAACGGTAAAGTAATTAAAGAGAAATCAACACATACTTAAATACATAGAGAACATCCAAGATTCAGGAACAAATACTCGTGTAAATATAAATATACTGTTGGCAGTGCAAGTGTGATAGTGATGCCACCCGAGCGCAATAAGAAAGAGGGAATACTGTACTTAAATGTTTTTAAATAAATGTTTTGTTTTATTTGGCTTGAACGAAATATTATCTTGTTATTTTTAAATATGTCATTATTAAACTTAAACATTCATTAAGCCAATAAAAAAATATGCAACGCTTGTTTTCATTAATAGAACACCTAAATATACAGTAGACGTATTAGGGCGTTTTCAATAAAACGTGTACCCAAATTAAAGACTAAAATAAAGGAACTTCAACTTTGTCAGTTTGGTGACGAAAATTAACTATACATTGACGGCCGCAATGTATGGCTAACTTTCGTCACAAAACTGACAAAGTTAAGACTGAGGCGGAGATGAGCGGAGTGGAGCGGAGCTGTGCCAATATTAACCAATATAATCTAAACTAACGTGTGGAAGGGCCGCTCGACGTGACCGCATGCGCCTTCTATTGGTTAATATTGGCACTGCTCCGCTCCGTTCCGCTCGTCTCTGCCTCAGTAGGGTCGCAGCCTAAAGTTCCTTTATTTCAGTCCTTATTTGGGGTACACGTTTTAGTGAAAACGGCCATTAAACTGAAAAATACACTTTCGTTCCCAGTAATAAGACGCCTATTAAGTAGACGTAATTAAAATTAAACTGAAAAAGACACTTTTACATACCCTTGATACTAACCTTACGTAACAATAGTTTTATGTGCAAACTAAACTGTAACAGGACACCAAAATGGCTAATTTGTCCCAATAACCATGTCCAATCTAGAGGAGACATATCAGGTGACTTCCAGTGCTCATATTAACGTCCTGGACCTTATATGCTTGGATATAAGGTTGATTATCTCTCGCGTCGGGTTGTTATATCACTCGACATTGATACGCTAGCGCATCTATTTTTATCGTGCGATCTATGGCTAGACATTCCTCACGAAGAGTCTTATGCGTTTTAATATTAGAGAGATGTTTATTTTTTTTATCCAGAAATATGTAACACTAGCAGTTTCCCGTGATTCCGTCTGCTTAGAAGTCGGTTGTCGTTATTCCCTTGGAAACTGACCATTTTTCCCGGTTAAGAAGTACCTTAAGTCCTTCTGAAGTGTAGGGTGACTAGGTTGAAATGACAACTCAAGAGTCTTGGAGAATACTGTGCTTTATAGGAATTTGGTTCAAGCCATGTCTAAATCAAATTTAATTAAAATCTGATCTGAAAGCGTATTTAACCAACAAACAGTCACATTTGCATTTATAACGTACGGTCGGACAAAAAAGTGGTCTACCAGTTTTGACAAAAGTGTCTGTGAGATCTAATTATCGCTAAGGTCGACACTTGTCACTGTCATAATATTATTGCAAGGGAAAATCGAACTTGTTGTATCATGACGTGTAAATGAACTTCAACCGTAGCGTGGCAGACCACATTTTCGGCCGACTGTACTAGTTGCCCGCGAATTCGTCCGCGTAGAACTCGGTTATTGCTATTCCCTCGGGAACTATTCAACCTTTTTTCTTGTTTCTGTGTGTGTCTAACGTTAATTAAACTGCTAAGTCTCTTTCATTATCATCAAGTTAGAGGAAGACAGCCGGCGCTCATACTGCGAAGCGCAGCGCAGAGACTTTCACTGCCAAAGCATCATCGTCTTTGGATGTATTGAATTAAGATCGGAATTAATTACCATTCATGCTCAGGAGACGTTTGCGGAGATTATTTGTATTGTTAATAAAATTTGATCTTATTTCAACACATCCAAAGACATGCTTTGATGCTTTGGCAGTGAAAAAGATTTTATCGTAGTAAAATAATTATTCGACTATAGTAGACTAGTGTCCTGCCGTCGCTTCGCTCCGATTCAACGGACTTATAAGCCTATATTAGTCAGGAATAATGTAGCTTCTTATTAGTGAAAGGAGGTTTAAATTCTGTAGATTAGTTGCAGATATTACCCCCAGCAAGAATAGATAAATAAATCTATTTTAGTATAGTAGATGATCTACTGTAGATCAATGCGTATCAAGAATGGAACAAAGTATTTAGTATACATACCAACACCTTGGCAAACTTGTAACTTTCCTTAGGGCATCCGGTGATAGTGTTCCAATCTTGGAAAATGGCCAAATACATGCGCTCTAAATAAATAGTCACCAAATAAAATAATACATTTGTACTGAAAACATGTGACTTTCTAAAGTGCATATTAATTAAATAAGAATTTCTGTGTACGTTCGCCAAATAAATCTCTGAAGACATTTCTTCGAGATAACTTATCATGAGTATTAAAATTTATCAGTAACGTTGATCGCTTTTCTCTGAATTTACGCCTTAAAATGTACGTCATTCTCGGACAGATGTACGATGTTTACGATTACAATTGATGTAGAAATATCCAAAATTAAAAAATAAACATCGCGTCGTTTAGTTGACGGAAATATTAATCTATCTATATATATATAAAAGGCAAACCTGACTGACTTATATATCAACGCACATCCGAAACTACTGTACCTAGAAACTTGAAATTTGGTACAGGGGTTCCTTTCATGATGTAAGTGAGCACAAAGAAACGATTTTCCGAAAGTCGACCCCCAACGGGTAGAAATGGGGGAGTAGCGGGAAACTAATTCTACGCGTACGAAGTCGCGGGCGTCCTCTAGTCTATCATAAAAGCCATTTTCGTGATGGTCACAATTTATGATTTAGCTCTTGACTATAGAGTAGGTAATAAGTTAGGAAGATCTGATCAAATAGTCAGATAGGGAAGTAGTCTTTATTCTTTAGGGAACATGAGTGCTTTTCTTATATAACTATTCGATCAGATGCGAGGTTAAGAAAGTACAGGGACGATTTGGAGTCGCAAATGGGTAGCGCTCTTAGATCCCACTTACCACCAGTGTCCTGTTTTATAAAGCTACAAATTACAATTTACAGGTTACAAGTTTCCATTTGACACAACCTCGACCAATGACGACCAGCCATTTGAGCAATGTTGCCAGTTTAGACCTGTGAAAGTGTTACTTGTAGCTTTATAAAACGTGCCCCAGTGGCCTGTTTGAGCAGGAAGTTCTTTCTGTCTCCTTTTGCTAGAAAGAGAGCTCCGCTTGTAATTTGTAACTTGTAGCTTCGTGGAACGGGCCGCAGGTGGCCTGTGTGCCTGCTTGAATTCTCCTCGCTTTAAAAAAAATCATCACCTAATCAAGATCATGTGACCCCACAGGCAAGCTGTCAGGCTGGACCAGCCCCAAGGACATCATCCTGAAGGTGGCCGGCATCCTGACGGTGAAGGGCGGCACGGGCGCCATCGTGGAGTACCACGGGCCCGGCGTCGACTCCATCTCCTGCACAGGCATGGCCACCATCTGCAACATGGGGGCCGAGATCGGAGCCACCACCAGCGTGAGTACCTTGTTACAATAAAATAGAATATCCCGTGCCGTGCGTGTGGTGCCGGGTTTAGAATGTTGCCACTCCATGTCTTCCATTGGATGTCGTAAGAGACGACTAAGGGACTTAAGGCTGTGTAGTGCTGTTAGGCGATGGGTTTGCAACCTGTCACTAATACACTGGATAACATCTTAGCCTGGTTGTGCAAAATGTGGTCACAGAATTATCAACAAGTTTTTGGAGTTGTTGGTGAGTTTGTGGCTCTGCCTACCCCACTCTGGGAATGAAGGCGTGAGTTGTGTAGAATATAAATAATTTACTCACCGCAAACACACATTTAATACAAATGACAAGCAAAAACACTAAACAAGGCGTTGAAAAGAGCTCCTACTCAGCTTTGTGCCGCAGCAAGCCGCGGCGCTGCGTTTCAGAAGGAAAAAAAGGATTAAAAAACTTTTTGTTTATAGGCCATTTCCATTAGTTAACTCGTGAATTTTTTCAATTTCAACTTATTTATAGACAATCAGTTAAATCGGTTCGGTTAAAGAGTAACTATTTTCTCTTTTGGACTTGAGAGAAGCACATGGGGTTAGTTCTAAACGCAACTCAACTCCATTTCAAGGGTTGATTTTATCTTTGCGTCGTAATGCGGCCTTAGTTAAGATCGCCATTAGAACAATTTTTCGGTTGGCAGAAACCTGCTGAAGCCTTAGGGTAACCAGCACCTTAATTTATAAAACTTTCATTGTTTTTAGATCTTTGCCTATTAATTACAACATACATATATTAAAACAAAATTCGGTGCTAAGGTAGTTCCAGATTAGATACGCTAGGACTAGTAGAGTAGGACATGTGAAAGCCAAATAAACATTTTATTTTAAAGGGTTAATTAAATACACTCATCTTATATGAAACTACATCAAGATAATATCGGAGTAGAGACACGTTTTCAACGTTGCGCTCTGGGATTCCTTATCTCCTTATCATTGATATTGAAACGCTAGAAACTGAAGTACAAACCGTCACAAGAAGCAGCCTGTGATAACAACAATCAGATCTCGATACACACTAGTGACGTGTCAACATATTAGCGTAACCTTGTGAATTGATGTGAATGACATGTCGAATAGTCAAGGACAAAAAAATTGGTAACGAACAATGTACTAAAATATCCTATCTTCTTAACGCCTACTGCAAAAATGTATTTAGTTGAAATCGTAATTTGAGTACTTTTAAAAGGTTTATGGGCGTTTGGGAGTCGTTACTTACGACGTTATAGAAGTTTGTTTGTTTACACATAATTATTGCATTATTGTTATGTGGTAAATTATAAGTTTATTACGTATTAGTACGTGTTTGGCTTTGTAGCTCCCAAACCGACCAACTGTGAAAGCGGTTTTTTTTTTTTTAATTTAATGCTGGTTTAATCTCGGTGGTTCGTTTCCTAACTAAGTTTAATGGAAATCGGTCGAGCTGTTTTAGAGTAATAAGCTCTTTAAAGTAGAAGTCACAATATAAGTTTTTTTATCTTTACTTCTATACTATTAGTGTATCTTTTTAATAAATAAATACTTACTAATATTACAAAGAGGTAAAGTTTGTGAGGTGGTAGGGGGTAATCTCTGGATGTACTGAACCGATTGTGAAAATTCTTTTACCAATAGAAAGGCACGTTATTTGCGAGTGTCATAGGCTTTATATTAACCCAAACAAAATGTTTATTGCCCAACGAAGTGGGCACGAGAGCAGCTATTATTTTAATATTTAGACTAGCTCTTGCTTGCAACTTCGACCACTTAGGAATTAACTGATTGTTTGAAATAAAAACCACATGTCATCAAGTCATCAAGAACCATATGACGTCCCCGTGGACCTATGTTTGGTCGTATTAACGTCTGATTTCTGTGCTGTGTGCGCAGGTGTTCCCGTACAACAGCCGCATGGAGGCGTACCTGAAGTCGACCGGCCGCCACGACATCGCCGCCGCCGCCAACTCCGCCATGAACCTGCTCACTCCCGACCCTAAGGCACCTTACGATGAGGTAATACAATCATGCATGTACACATACAAAGGTTAGCGGGAAAATTACATTTACTTAAAAATGCTATGTAATCTTGCCATAACACCAGTAAAAAGGAGCCGGTAGGTTGAAGTTCCTGGACAACTGGAAAAGTGTCCAGTAAAGTTGAGGAATTTCGAATTTGGAATCAAAAAGTGTCCAGTTAGTAAGTATGGAAATTCCATAACATATCATATTATTTGAATTTGGATCTGTACAGACTGTGACAGCTTCCAAAAAGGCTTTATACTACATGAAAAGCTGAACATCTTCAGCTTTATCATAATCCAAAAGCGTTATCTCGTTCAGACCAGACATCGCGCCATTTCTCTTCATTTACGTTTACGAGAGCATCGCTTGCTCCGCACCATCTCCGCTTTATGCGCGCCTAGTACATCTCGACCGGTCTGACGAGTTGTGAATCGTTAACAAAAAAAAAACCGAATAAGTGACCGGCTAAGAGTCGGACTAGCGCCCTGAGGGTTGTGCACATGCGGTCATCAATATTTTAACATATTTTTTTTTATCATTCTACTTGTTCTATTTTTGAATAAAGCACTATACATGCTTCGACCATTAAGAGCCATCCTGGACTTGTATTTATAAAAGCCTCATACTCGTCCAGGAAGGCTCACTTACTACGGGTCTTTGCAGTAATGTACTATTACCGCCTGTTTCACAATAGACAAGTAATGCATATTTGACAGATAAATTTAGCCCTTTCTCTTTCTTACACTTGAAAATAGACAAGGCGAGAGGCAACTTTAAATGACAGATAAATTTACTCGTCGATTGTGAAACGGGCCCTTAGCATATTTAATTAATTACGTATGATTTTACAAGGTTGCTAAGTTAAATTTGTGCTTAAATCATAACATTAGAGGTTAGATAGTCTTAGTATTAGTCTTATTAATCTTATTATAAAGGTTAGACTTGGTTACAATTGTGGCCTTTAATTGCTTTGGCCTTTGCGCCTTGCAAAATGAAAATTTTAAAAATTAAATTGTTTGCCAAATGATGATTGAAATTCGTTAGCGAAATGATTGGGATTGTTCATATTTTTACAATTACTCTAATTTGAAAACCATTTCGAGGAATAGGGTTTTAAAGCCTGCTTAATTTTCAATATCCTGCTAACAAAAGCAAGGATAAGTCTTTGGCCCATCAGGCGAAATCCCAAAAAAAATATGCCGTTCTGCATTATTAAGATTTTGAAATATTTATCTGTTTCGAATATTTCGACAAAAGTATATTTAACCTTTGTTTGACTTTCGTTTTCGGCTCGAAGCCCTCCTAGGTGTATTTTACGGGTTAGGCGAAAACCGCTTGAAATAGTGTGTTTTAATACACTATTACAATGACTTTTTTTCATTCGATATCATTTAATTGTTGTAATTTATTAACAAATGCCAACCCAAAAAAATAATCATGTCATCCATAAAATGTCTGCTTAATAAACAAAGATATGAAAACAAAACTATTGAGTCAAATACAAAATGAATGAAATTGGTCTCACCTCCTAAGACCCACCATACAACGAAATTTGTCAATACAATACAATACAATACAATACTTTATTCATAACTCCATAGTAATAGGTCACATGATACAAAAATATCAATTATTATATAACAGAACAGTCAATAAAAATTAAACAATCGTACATAAGTGAACGACAGAAACGTAGATTGCATTACAACATTTTAAATTAATAATTTCACATAATTATAACACACCACACACATTTAAAACATCGGTAGATTAAAGAAATCATCTACATTGTAAAGGGTCAGCTCTAAGAGCCACTTGCGGAGGCTGCGCCTGAAAATGGTGGTGGAAGCTGCATCTCTGACTTTTTCGGGCAGCCTATTGTATACCGACGGTCCCAAGATGTAAACGGACCTTGCAGATTTTGTTAGTTTGTACTGTGGTCTGATGAGGCGATTCCTGTACTTATTACTGCGGAGGGCGTGGGTCGTGTTTATGCCCTGGCGTTTAAATAAATGAATGTTATCGTGTGTAAACACGGCCACTTGATATATTAACTCGCCGGGAAGCGTTAGAATTTGCAACTCTTTAAATAGGTCCCTACAAGAAACGTCGCTCGGCACGCCGGCGATGGCTCGCACGGCTCGTTTCTGCATTAGGAACGCGCGTTGGGCATCGGCAGCGCGGCCCCACAGCTCTGTGCCATATGTCAGGATACTGTGGACTGTGGCAAAATAACAGGCACGCACCACGCCGCGCGACGCAGTGCTCGCCAGCCTTCCCAATGCAAAACACGATCGCCCGAGCTTAGAACAGAGCTCGTCGATGTGAGCACTCCAGGCAAGAGAGTCGTCCACGCGGAAACCCAATAATTTCGTGGCACGGACTTGTTTTAAAGTAATGTTACCGGCATTGACCTTGAGCATTTTTGGGACCTTTCCGTTTAGGTTAAATGTCATGAAACATGTTTTGTCCTTATTTAGCGCAAGGCCATTCAATGAGAACCACCCCTCGATTTGTTCGACCACCGCGTTAAGTTTGGTTTCGAGTTCGATGTCAGACGGAGCCGTGATTACCGCGGCTACATCATCTGCATATATATATACTTCAGCGTTTTTGATGGTCGCGGGTAAGTCATTAAGCAGCAGGCTAAATAGTGTGTTGGACAGACACGATCCCTGGGGCACCCCCAGCCCGTTCTCCACTTCTGACGAGATCAATGGAATATGAATCTACTGCGAATGAGTTAAAGTCAATTTTCTTATTTGATCGCGAGTTCTAAAAACAAAAGAAATTTTACTTTACTTCCTTTGCACTAGATCTTGATTTCAATGGCAGTATTTTGTACTATTTTTAGTACAAGAACCCTCAGGAGGTTAGAATTACCTATTCTTTCGAATTTGAATGTAAAAACCGTGAGTTATTTTTTTTGGTTTATCCCAATACTTGACTCTCACAATACATGAGTATGTGTAACATTTTTTAAAAATCAAAAAATAACAATACAAATGAAGTTAAGTCAAGTAATACATTAATAATTGATCACGCACATACAAAACATCGTTTTTGATCGGAAAGTTCGTATTTATCTAGCTTTCGCAGTCAGCTTTAGTACACATTGATAACTTATTAAGAAAGAAAGACTTGTATGACGTGTGATCATGCAATACATCTGTATCTACATCGAATTGATTATGAATTGTCAAAGGTAAAAATAGGTGCATACGATTCAATTGAAAGTTTATGGTTGTTTAAATTATTGTGTAATACAAACAATTAGCATTCTAAATTGTAATCAATTTATAAAACAACTGCATCCGCCAATATACAAATGACACGTTCATGATTTATTTATTGAGCTCGACTGATTTATAAGTAGACTATAATATGTGGCGTTATCTATGAAAAGGGACCGTATTGTCGTTGGCGCTTCCGCCATTATTAACGATGCTCCGATATAAATACAACGTCGCGTGACGCAGTGCGGCGATAACGCCACATATAGACTCGAATTCCACCTTTCTTTAAGGTTGGCAACGCGTTTGCATTATTGAGATTGCTTGTGCCCTGTGTTCATGCCATAAAATAGCCGGTTAAGTGCGAGTCGGACTCGCGCTCCGAGGGCTCCGTACCACCCGATTTACACTTGGACGTACATATCATTTTCATCACGCTTGCTCGGAAAGGGTGTTATTACAAGCATAGAGCAGTCATAGCCGATTTAACTCGCTAGGGAGTTATGAGTTTTGTATTTTTATAACTCCCTAGGGAGTTATGAGTTTAGTTTTAAAATATGGAATCCACTCGTACATCATTTCAGACTAAGAAGGTGTAAAATGAGCCAAGGTTTATTTCCTATATTCAAAACTTGGCTACAAACCAATTTCATTGTATAATTATACTTATACGGCACATTTATCTGTATTATTTTTTATTATTTTACCATAATTTCAGAGACATTTGCAATCATTTTTTTAAATTTCATTTTGAAAATCGGTACTATCTGGCAGTATGGCCTGTCAAGTTTAAAAACTAAAGCAGTTATTAGCATTATCTGTGGAAGACTATATTGAAAAAAGTTGTCAAACTCTTTTAGCGAGTCGAGTCTATTTGTTTGATTGTTGTTTTTTCTCATTTTTTTTTTATTGTCTCGCAAATGTGATGAAACACATTGTGTGTTTCACGGGCAGTAAAGGGATTACAAACTCGAGTCATTAAAAGCCTTCCGCCAGGCGTTCTAATAGTCTCTCGTTAGCAATCCCCTTCTTACCGCCCTTGATGCACAATGTACTAATTTTACATCACCTATTCGGAATGGGGACTTTTGTTCCCTGCTAGGAGGGAGGAAAGTGGCACTTTTCTGTTCAAGGACATTTTGATGCAAACTTGGCTAGAATATTTTTAGCATGATCATGATGATGATGATGATGATGATGATGATGATGATGACGATGATCTTTTATTTTCCTCATAGGTGATGTGAAAAGCAGTATGTCATACGGTAACAAAATTATTTCCACCTTAGGCGTTAACAATTGAATCCCTCACTACGCTCAGGATTCAATGTACAGTTACCCAGTAAAATGTTGAGCATACTTAGAACCTTGTCATTGTGAATGTCATTATCATTGCCATGTGTGTAATTTGATGTTCTGTTTGAAGTTTACTATGACAACGTACTAAAGAGCTTAACCTTTTTGTTGGGGTACTGTACGCCCTCGCCGTAAATATGTCATTTTGCTCCCTTGTGACGCAAATAACTATTTTTTCTCATATATTGGTACCCTAAACCTTTCCCCAGCTGATCGAGATCGACCTGAACACGCTGGAGCCGCACGTGAACGGCCCGTTCACTCCCGACCTGGCCAACCCCATCTCGGAGCTGGGCGCCGCCGCCAAGAAGGCGAACTGGCCCATGGACATCCGCGTGGGCCTCATCGGCTCCTGCACCAACTCCTCCTACGAGGACATGGGCCGCTGCGCCAGCATCGTCAGGGAGGTACGTGACTTACTGCGGTTGGTTAGAGACTGGATTTAATGTAAACAGGAAACTATACTAAATACTAAATTTTCATGGCAAAAATCAAATGTCAATAGAGTTGGAATGTTAAATTTTATCGACTTTTCCAGCTATCGATAAGTTTATTCTTGTATATTACTGAATTTTAACATTATCCTCTTTGATTAGCGAGTTGCATCGCCATTAAAAGTAAACCGCATGACAGTTAACTGGCATTTCAATAAATTCACGTATGTGAAAAATGTTTAATCCGAAACGAATAACTATTAACAAATGTATAAAGAAGTATCCTTTTCTTACTAACAACGAAAATAATTCAACAATATACTGCTCTACATCTAAGGTTCACTTAAAGCAACTCGAAAAATATAGCGTTAAAACTCACATAACGAGTAGGTAAAACACATTCACGCAAGTTTAAAGCGGTAAAAGACGATAGTAGTTTTTATCTAGATTTGATTATATTTCTAGTTTGTTGCGAAATCCCATGGAAAATAATTAAAAACCCACAATTCATAATTATTTTTTTAAATATATTTGTTGTCTCTGTTCATCATCATTTGAGATCTATTTTTTTAATAAATACATATACGCTTCGAAAATATAACTTATCGATAGTCGATAAAATTCAACGTTCCAACTCTATTGACGTTTGATTTTTGCCATGAAAATTCCGCCCTCTGGATATCACATGGTGGTTCGTCAGCCAATAGAAGCAGAGCATTTGACAAACTAGTTGGAAAGTTCATTTGAGAACTGGGAAACTCATTCAGTACGTACAAGTCGCGGCCGTTCTCCAACACCACGGAATATACCGATTACGCGCCAGCCTCCGTAATACATCATAATTATCAAATCTTAAGTACCCGAAACCGACGTGCATACATGACTCGATGTATGAATGTTGAATAAGCGAAAGAAATTTGTCAGGATCATAGCGGGGGCCTGTTTTATAAAACTATAAATTACAATTTACACGTTACAAGTTTCCATTTGACACAACCTCGACCAATGACGACTAGCCATTTGTGTTGCCAGTTTAGACCTGTAAAATTGTAACTTGTAGCTTTATAAAACGTGCCCCAGGTGGAAAGGAGGGTTAGGGCGCATAACGTCCCACTCGCAGAATGTCCCTTCGTCCCTTTCGCGAAATGTCCCTTTCATAAATGTCCCTTACTCAAAATGATTCTTCTGCAAAAGGTCCCTTCACATAAATAAAGTCCCGTTCGCAAAACGTCCCTTTCGCGAAATGACCCGTTCGCAAAACGTTCCTTTCCATGAGAAGACTCTACTTAAACAAGCTTTTTCCAGACGGGACATTATGCGAATGGGTCATTTCGCAGACGGGACGTTTTGCGATAGGGGTGTTATGCAATAGGGACGTTTTGCGAAAGGGGTGGGACCTTTTAAGAAAGGGACGTTTTGCGAATGGGGTATTTTACATAAGGGACCATTTGCAAAGAAGACGTTTTGCGAATGGGACGTAATTTTGCTGGAGGGATGTTTTGCGAGTGGGACGTTATGCGCCCTAACCGAAAGGAGTGGTCTCTGCCTACCCCTCTGGGCAACAGTATCAATAATAATACTCGCGTATGTTCCAGGCCTTGAAGCACGGCGTCAAGTCCAAGATTCCGTTCAACGTGACGCCCGGCTCGGAGCAGGTCCGCGCCACCATCGAGCGCGACGGCATCGCGCAGACGCTGCGGGACTTCGGCGGCACCGTGAGTGCTTTAGGGTGTTACTAGACCAATCGATCGATCGTCGATCGACGGCATCGATCGATGGTAGAATTGATTAGTCGACGTCGATCGATAGTTCCTTCATCAATTAAAGCTATCAAACCAGTCGATCAACGTCGACCGGCAATCGAACGATATCCGTCGATCGATAGTTCCTACCAGACCAATCGATCGACTTCGATCGGCGTCAATCGATGCCGTCGATCGGCAATCGATCGATTGGTCTGGTAACACCCTTACACACATCTACATATTTACCCTACAACACGTCTTCTATCTCCTGGCTTTTGCCCCAACTTTTTTGGGGTCAGCTCTCGTAGTAATCTTGCGCCACTTGGTATGGTTTTCTCTTCATATCTTTATAATACCCTTCAACACTCTTCTTCTTTCTCCTGGTTTTTGACCCAACGCAACTGGAAAAATTGCTACGTGGAATTATACTTAGGGCCTGTTTCACAATCGTCAAGTAACGCGTATCTGACACATAAATTTAGCCCTTTCCATTTCTTACACTTGACCATAGACAAGGAGAGAGCTAACTTTAACTGGCACATAAATTTACTTGTCAATTGTGAAACAGGCCCTTAAGCAGAGGAATTTGTAAAAGAAAAGAAAAAACGAAGAATAACATTCACAAAAATAATACTTACAATAACATAACATAAAAATAAGTTAAAGAAACGACAGATAGTGTTAGTGATAGTAATGGTGGTCTCTTTATCACTTAAACGCCATAAAATAGTTAACTTATTGTTATTACTGTTTGATATTGTAATTCATTTCTCCACCGTAGGTGCTGGCGAACGCTTGCGGGCCGTGCATCGGTCAATGGGACCGGCAAGACGTGAAGAAGGGCGAGAAGAACACCATCGTGACGTCCTACAACCGCAACTTCACCGGGCGCAACGACGCCAACCCCGCCACCCACTGCTTCGTCACCAGCCCTGAGATTGTCACCGCGCTCTCGCTCGCCGGTAAATATACCTGCACGATACCCGCCCCATATCAACCCGATATCCGCCCGATACACGCCCGATACCCGCCTAATACCCGCCCGATACATGCCCGATACCCGAACGATACATGTTCGATACCCATCCGATACATGCTCGATACCCGCCCTAAACAAGCTCGATACCCTCCCGATACCTGCCCTATACATGCTCGATACCCTCCCAATACATGCTCGATAGCCGCCCTATACATGCTCGATACCCGCCCGATACATGCTCGATACCCGCCCGATACCCGCCCGATACACACCCGATACACACTCCATACACGCCTAATACCCGCCCGATACATGCTCGGTACCCGCCCTATACACGCTCGATACCCTCCCGATACACGTCCGATACCCGCCCGATACCCGCCCGATACACGCCCGATACACACCCCATACTCGCCTAATACCCGCCCGATACACGCCCGATACATGCTCGATACCCGCCCTATACACGCTCGATACCCTCCCGATACCCGCCCGATACCCGACTGATACCTGACGAAACAATTTTTGTTTGCGATGATCGCAATCAAAAATTGTTTCACGTTTTCTGAATACTTAAAGTATTGTTTTTTTTTAACTAATCTACATGTAATCCGTGTGCCCATAGGCCGCCTGGACTTCAATCCCCTGTCGGACACGCTGACCGGCAAGGACGGCAAGCCGTTCAAGCTGTCGGACCCGTTCGCGGACGAGCTGCCCGCCAAGGGCTTCGACCCCGGCCAGGACACCTACGAGCACCCGCCCGCTGACGGCAGCAGTAAGTGACAGGCCCTAGCCAAGATGTACAGTCAGCTGCAGAGAAAATTAACCCCCCTGCAGACAAGTTTCCTAGCAAAGGAGGTTACATTTCTCTGCAGCTGACTGTCCTACGCTAACTAGCGTTTCTATTCGTTTCGTTTTTAAACCAATCGCGTCACTGGTAGGTCACGTGACCTGCCAATAGAAAGGCGTAGCGTAATGCATCTTGGCCAGGGCCCCAGATATATAGTGATAGCTATAAGAGGAGTTTGAAGCGACGCTTAAATCGCGTGGCTATCAAATAAATACCGTACGAATTGAACTCCGGTCGATAACGTTTCTCATCCTTTTTAAAATGTAGTTATTATCAAAAACCGGGTTTGTACAAAATTTTTTTGTTTCTTTCCAAAAAACATTTTCTTTGAAAGTACCTAGTTTTTCATAATATCGTCAACATATACAAAAATCATGAAAATAAAATCATCACTCAGAATAGAGAAACGTGGAAAAAGTGGGGAGAGCCTTTGGCCAGCAGCGGGACAGAACAGGCCAGAAAAAAAACTTGTGTTTCCTTTGGTCAGTAAAAAATGGTACATCCAAAATTTCGATGTTCGAAAATCCGAATTAGAAGTTACTTTAAAATCCTGTTCCTCGACTACCTTTTGAACGCATCGCTAACAAATTTCTTGTACCATCCAGAGGTCCAGGTGGACGTGTCTCCCAGCTCCGACCGTCTTCAACTCCTCGCGCCTTTCGACAAATGGGACGGCAAAGACCTTACCGACCTCACCATCCTCATGAAGGTCAAGGGCAAGTGCACCACGGACCACATCTCCGCCGCCGGACCCTGGCTCAAGTACCGCGGGCATCTCGACAACATCTCCAACAACATGTTCATCACGTGAGTCCGTTATACTTAATCATTAGTGACCGTCGTGAAGGTCAAGGTTTTGTTCTGTTCTGTGGGGGTCAATATTATGTACTACTACATCCCACACAAAGGCATATCAATATCAAACATTTAACATCGATTGTTAACTTTTATAATCCATGATGTCGCGCCCCTCTACCTTACTTATTACCTACTCTATAGTCAAGAGCTAAATCATAAATTGTGACCATCACGAAAATAGCTTTTATGATGGACTAGAGGACGCCCGCGACTTCGTACGCGTAGAATTAGTTTCCCGCTACTCCCCCCATTTCTTCCCGTTGGGGGTCAATTTTCGAAAAATCCTTTCTTAGTGCTCACTTACATCATTAAAGGATTTCATTAGGTACAAATGGAAAATCGTCCAAGTGAAATAACCATTTTGAAAATGGGTCAAAAGTAATAGTGTCCAAAGTGAATTTAGTCCAAATGTAATTGTGCTCAAAAGTATTTACAACCAAATTTATTTTCGTTGTAAATTAATTAAGTCCCAATGGAATTTTGTCCTTTATAAATTAAGACCAAAATGAAATACGCATAAGTGAATGTAGTGTAATATGAATTAAAACCATATAATATAATATAAATTGTACAAATTTCAGGTAGGACGTATTTACAATTGGTCATATTTCTGAGTGTACGTAAATACAAATAGTCATATTTTTTTCATCTCTCCTGTTCGGAAAGTTTAATTTGAATGGGTAGATAGCCGGGTGGAAAATTGCGTTTTCACCTCTAGGGTGGAAAGTAAAATTTTTTTTATAGTTATGATTAGCCACGGATTCTAAGATAATTGAGCTACGTCATATTATTAAAATAAAAGCTTTTCATATATCTAAACTCGGCTATACGTTAAACGACGTATTCATTACAATCTATACTTAAAATCATTTCACGACTGGTCTATTTTTTTCACAATTACAGAAAATCAATGTTTAAAATTATTCCTCTATTCTGCTGCCCGCCATTTTAATGCCATTGACAGCATAGCATGACACTTTTTTTTTCACGTTTCGGCATGGCCATCTAGAAAATACACATACGCCAACATTAGAAAAGTTTAATCGAGTTGGTCACGACTCACGACCAAGGAGCTTGTATACAACACTGGAGGTTGAACGCCGAACATCCGTTCGAAACAATATATTCCATCTCTTTCTATAGTTAGGGTAAGAATGAGATGGAAGTTATTTGTGACATGTGAAAGAAAGAGATAGAATATTTAAATACGTAATAAAGCTCAAACTTCTTCGTTCGGCGTTCGACCAACTCTTTTCTAATGTTGGCAGTATGTGTACCTATTTTAACTTTTTTCCGAATCTATAAAAAAAAGTTTGCAATAGAAAAAGCGGAAAACGAGATTAAATATATTTAATTTCCTCACAGTCGAAATGAAAAGTAGAGTGTCTAACTCGGGTGAAATTACCCATTTCCCCTCGAACTATTGGCGCTCTCACTACGTTCGAGCGCCAGAAATATCTCGGGTGAAATGGGTCATATTCAACCCTTGGTTATCAATCTACTATTTCGTCCAATGTCATATTGGACAATTTTACCATGGGACATGATTCCATTTTAGACGTTTTTCAAGATGGACAATTTTCCTTTTTGTTGTATTTCAAATGGTAATTTTTTTGAACTGACGTATAATTTCAAGTGGACGATTTTCCATTTGAACCTAATGACAGTAAATCCATTAAAGTAACCTCTGTACCAAATTTCAAGTTTCTAGCTACAGTAGTTTCGGCTGGCCGTTGATATATAAGTCAGTCATTTTTGCCTTTTATATATATAGATTAATATTTCCGTCAACTAACCGACGCGATGTTTGTTGTCGTCCGCTCGCCATACCTCCTACTTATCACCCGTCATTTCCCCAGCGCCACGAACGCCGAGAACGGCGAGCTGAACAAGGTGAAGAACCAGGTGACGGGCGAGTGGGGCCCCGTGCCGGCCACGGCGCGCGCCTACCGCGCCGCCGGCGTGCGCTGGGTCGTGGTCGGCGACGAGAACTACGGCGAGGGCAGCTCGCGCGAGCACGCCGCGCTCGAGCCGCGCCATCTCGGCGGCCGCGCCATCATCGTCAAGAGCTTCGCTAGGTGAGCATGCACAGTCGCCAACTTTCATTCGGTACCCACCTTAGGTCCAAAGTCAATCTGACTTCCACAACAATAAGGTTGAGTTTCCTAAAAGGTACAAATGACTCGACATCTCTAATGACATTGACGACTTCAAGCATATTTCTCTTGAAATGGGTCACAAATTAACGTTCGTGATAGTACAAAGTTGCCATAATATGAGGGTGGTACTATTTCCGCCGTCCGTTTTTTTTCATTGTCTATTAAAAAAAAGGAGCCCCTTTTTTAAGCTCACACTCGACCTTAATATAAACAAATTTCCACATAAATAAATTTGGTTAGGGCGTATAACGTCCCACTCGCAGAATGTCCCTTTGTCCCTTCGCGAAATGTCCCTTACGCAAAATGACCCTTCTTCAAAAGGTCCCGTTCGCAAAACGGCCCTTCACATAAATGATTCATTTCATTGAAATCCCGATCGCAAAACATCCCTTTCGCAAAATGACCCTTTCGCAATACATCCCTTTCGCAAAATGACCCATTCGCAAAACCCTAGTCTCTACTTACACAAGCTTTTTCCAGAGGAGACATTTTGCGAATGGGTCATCTCGCAGACGGGATGTTTTGCGATGGGGCGTTATGCATTAGGGACGTTTTGCGAAAGGGGTGAGACCTTTTAAGAAAGGGACGTTTTGCGAATGGGGTATTTTACGTTAGGGACCATTTGAAGAGAAGACGTTTTGCGAATGGGACGTAATTTTGCTGGAGGGTGGATTTTGGGGAATGGGACGTAATTTTTCGTTTTGCGAGTGGGACGTTATGCGCCCTAACCATAAATTTAATGGTTCCTAAGGGTCTCCCCAGACCTATCGACGCGGAATCGGCTTGAGCCGGTAAGAAAAAAATTTATGTCCGTGCAGTAAGAGTGAAAAAGGCGTCGATCGGCTCGGCGCAGCTCGATTCGGCGTTGCGAACGGGATGACATCGTTTTCGCTCTTATTGCATGGACATAAAAAATCTTCTTACCGGCTGCAGCCGATTTCGCGTCTATAGTTCTGGGGAGAATAAAGTTCAGATATTTTTGAAATCGTTTATGCTGCTATAAACCGTACAAGTGTCAATTTTTCTGTTTTATATTGTCTGCCATAATTTATTCTAGTAATAATGGTAGTAAAGTTTTTTTTAAGCGTACTTTTTTATGGTTTTTATCAATCAAATCAAAAATCTACACTGAAAAATTACATAAGTTCTAAAAAAATATGGAAAAAAAGACTCCACTATTTTTCATTTAAATTTATATTAGTAATTCTGTACCGTGACATCGTACTAACACTACTATGTATTCCAGGATCCACGAGACCAACCTGAAGAAGCAGGGCATGCTGCCGCTGACCTTCGCCAACGCATCCGACTACGACAAGATCCAACCCGACGACAAAATCTCCCTCCTCGGCCTCAAGGGACTGGCTCCCGGCAAGGTAAGACCAGTGTAACATCTAGACACAACGATAATACATAGACAAATAAGTATTCAAGTACAAAGAAAATAAAATACTCCGCTCACTATACAAATATTTGATGGGATCGAACCGGAGACCGCTAACTTCGTAGTCACTGGGAACTAGGCAAACCGCGCCTTAAGACGGCTTTTGCATACCCTCTTGATTTTAGTTGGTCCCTTGCTCGCCCATATTTCTAAAGTACGGCCAATGAGACGAGATAAAGAATGTAAACAAACTGACCGTTACTGAGTTATATTGCGATATCGAGCGATTATTATATTATATCTGTCCTTATTTTTCGTACGCAATAATATCTTCAGTTGGTCGATGACGGCTGTCGTTGCGTGATTCGTGGTACAGGAAAGCTGTCAGTACTGAAGTTGTCAACAGGGCTGCCATTTTGTGAAGTTTATTCCTGTTTGGATTGCGTTTGAACACACGATCTTTGAAAGCTTGTTAAAATTTATCTTGTCTCGTTGGCCTTACTTTAGTCGATTAAACACCAACCCAAGAGCACCAAATCGATGTTAACAATATTTCCTTTTACAGCCCGTAGATTGCGAAATCAAGCACAAGAACGGCAAGTCAGAGCACATCAAGTTGAACCACTCCCTCAACGAGCAGCAGATCGCGTGGTTCCGCGCGGGCTCCGCACTCAACAGAATGAAGGAAATCGCCGCCGGGAAGTGAACAGCCACCTTTACAATAGTACTACCAACCTAATCAACCATTGCTGCCCTTGTCTAGTTCTATAAACTTAGTGGCGACCATGGATGTATTAAGTTAGGAGGTCTTAGTGCATACAGCCTATTCACAGCCTGGTGGCATACCATAAACAATATTAGCCGTTTTTTCTTAGATCAGGTGCTAGGTTACCATCTAGGATATTTTAGCATGGAAGTCTATTTCCAACTTTTTGGACAATACTTTCGCGGCAGTGATGAATCTTACTTTAGCTTAGTACAAATAGATGAATTAGTAATTTAAGCTGAACCTTATTTTTCTTTCAATGTATTATTTTAATCAACTAAGTTTTTTATTATTTATGTAAATAATATTTACCAAATCGATGAAATAAAGTTACGTATTATCTTACAGTTGTTTTTGTTTAAGCTATATAATTCCTTATCGACAATGACATTGTTTTTACCGCTTTATTAACTTAGCTGTATACGCTGCCAAGATGTAACAAGGGCTGTAAAAGAAAGAAAGCCCGAAATCGCAGGTATTTGACACCCGAGCCGTAGGCGAGGGTTGTAAATATGCGATAGAGGGCTTTCTTTTTTACTGCCCGTGATGAGTACACAATTTTACGTCTTCACCTGGCCACAATGCGAGTTTTACCGTGCGCGCAGCGTGCGATAAAACTCACATTACGGCCAGGTGTTACGTAATATACTATTGTTTACATCTTGGCACACTTTTATTATAAAAATTATCAGAAAACTAAAAATATGTATTAAAATGTAGGCTAGTCAACACGGACCTTATTGCATAGAGAATAAAGTTCGTAACAAAACGAGTATTTTCTTTTACGTTTTCCAACCATATTATCTTAAAAACGGAACCCTCGGTGCGCGAGTCTGACTCGCACTTTGCCCTTTTTTTGTTGTTCACTAGTTTATTATAGGAAGAGGTATGGCGCGAAAAAATATGAAGAAGTTGTACTAGCCCATCTGATCTCCCAACCATCGACTGATCTCCAGAGCGTTTTACTCAGATGTTCTACAAGTGCCTACAATAATTATTACCCCTTCAATTCTACGTTCGTTACAGACGGCTGTCACCCGACCAGAAACTGAGTCTTCTTGATTATTGACAGGAAATGGCAAGGAGGTGCCAAAGTGCAATAAATTTCTTCATGTACTGATTTATTTTAGTCAAACGTAAGAGCTAGCCAAGTTGCATTCTATTCTATACTTGGGAGCAAAGAAATCGAGCCACTTTCTATGGAAATTCAGTACTAAGTGGCTCGATTTCTTTGCTCCCAAGTGTACAAAAGCTGACAAATATATGAATGCAAAATTGATGTTATTGAGATGGACAAACACACAAGTAACGTCAATTCTCCACATACATGATTTCTGCAGTTTTACAGTAGAGTTCAGAAATATTTGTACACGTCAGTACCTTGTCGCTGTGACAATTCATATATGTCAGCTTTAATATGACATTAAATAGACAAGGTACTAAAGTGTACACATATTTATGAACTCGACTGTACAATGAACTTGTCTAGGCTCAGACTATATTTCAGTGGGCTTGCTGTGCCAAGATTTAGGCTCATGCCAATATGTAACTTGACGTAAAGCGTCCATTAATTATTAAACTGCGAAATACCAGCCTTCGGTACCTTGTTATTTATCAGCAATTTAGTTTACGGTGCTAAGTTTTACACCCGTATTCACAAACAATACTTAAGGGATCCTTCACTGAGTAAACGCACTACATTCAATACAGCTTTGTGATTGATCCTTTTTGACCGACCTTTTGTTTAGGAGACTATTTGAACCTCCCTGTGTGTTCGTGAGCACTGCGAGACCTCATAGTGACGTTTGTGAATACGGGTGTTAGTGTGCCAGCTAACAAGAGGGCAGTAGGCCTAATTGCATGCAGAATAAAAGGTCTGATAGTAGCCAAAAGGAATGTTGCAACACACAGGAGCCTAGCCTGTATCTTGTAACATTCCAGCTTTATAGATGTAGATAATTCTGAGCATTTATTTTGACCCAAAGTTATTTTTTCATATAATAAGTAACAGTAAAATTTGCACAAGTTTCCTTTAAAAACAGATAATACTGAAAAATATTCAAGTAAATGTTCTAATTCCCCTTATTGATTACTTAAATAGTTTTGACTTTGTTAAGGTGAACATGTGCAAAATAATGGTCAATGGTCAATTATTCTATTCTTAAAAATCAAGTATAATGATGCTCAGTTTTATCCTCACCTTAAAGGTAAACAAGAAGTAAAACAAAACTTAGTTAGAAACTAATTTATTATCTGATCAGCTTAATCCTCGTTATCTTCATTGTCGCTGTCAGCGTTGATGTTGAAGTAGCGGAGCTCGTAGGAGTCGTGGGCGGAAGCAACCACTCGCAGCCAGTCACGGAGGTTGTTCTTCTTGAGGTACCTCTTTGTCAAGTACTTAAGGTACCTCTTGGAGAAAGGAATGTCTGTAAGTTGGAAACATCTCAGTGACCTGTGGAATTTAGTTATCCGTGATATACCCCACGGAGGGTCCCTGCTGGACTCTGCCACCGGTTCACCCCGGCCTACTGAGGTGAGCGGCGCCCACCCCCGCGGCGTGGACGCGCCAAGCAGGAGTTGCCACAGTGAGCAACAGAGAATTGGCTCTGATGCCCCTGCGGCCGGGTTAATGGCCATATAGACCAAAGGCATTCCAAATTAAACAGGTTGACCAATACATTGATGAAGATATGAAAATGCTAAAGGATATTTGTTTTAAATTAGTGACTTCGGGTAGTAAATGTATGAAAAATTACCCATCTTTAATCCAATGAATACTAGAAAAAGTGGTCAAATAACATTACAAGGATAAAAACAGCCCTATTTCATTTAATTGAATCATACAATATCACTGTGGACAGAATTTAATCTCGGCACGCATAACCTACAAGAAATCTTGTAAATGAAAGTGATACAGATCTAATAAAATAAGTTTTAGGGTAAAAAATACGGATATAAAACCAACCTGCGGTGACTGCGACCTTAGTCTTATCCCTGATGACGGCAACGTGGCTCCCCAGGTTGCCAGTCTTGCCCTCCACTTTGACATGCTCCTTCAGGTATTTCTCAAAGTTTCCGACATCGAGAATGCTGTCCTCAGCCGGGTGGGTGCAGTCAATGGTGAACTTGAGGTTAATCTTCCTCTTGATCCCCTTCCCGCGGATTTTACCACCTTTGACTCCCTTTTTACCAGTTTTCTGGTGTAACTGGGTTTTCTTCGGTGCAGGTTTCTTTGTCACTGCCATCGTGATTCTGTAATTGAATTAATATCACCTGATGAACAAATCCGGCACAAATTTAAAGAGAAATCTACTAGTAAAATAATGTTTCACATAACCTACCGAACACGTGTGTAGCGGTTACGGCGCGTACAGCAAAATGGCCGATTTGAACTAACTGTGTTGCTATAGCATCTGACATATGTGAACGTTCCATTTTACTATATATTCATTACATTATATCCATTTACAGGAAAAAAATATGAAGTATGGATAAAATAAAATATACACACCGCATCGCGTTTATTGCTGTGGATAAGGCATCCGTCACTCTCTCACTTACATATTTGTCGGAGTGGCAGATGTTTTAGAATATCAACGTTTTCTATATCAATAAAAATGACTGGAATAGGCCCGCAATTATTAATTCACAATATTTTTTGGTGTACATTTTAATGTTTTAAAGTGAAAAAGACATTATGCAGAAAGTTGATGACAATCAAATATAGTTACCAATTTAAAATAAATGTTAAAGTTAAAGGATTTTATTTTAAAATAATACAGCTTATATTAAAAAAAGATAAATAAGAAGCGACGAGTATTCTAATTGATCAATATTAATAAAATTTATGACTTGTTTTATGCGAAACCTTAAAACGGAACGTTTTATCAGGAGTTGGCTACACTTTGGATAGGTAAGATTTGTTTTGTTCCTGGCCTGGATACTAGTTATTTAGCATAAACGTATGTTATTTTATACATCTATGTTATTATAATTTAAAACTAAAGCTTACAACATGTATTTGATGAACATGCACCGGAACAGTAGGAACAAATATTTTAACCAACACACGTATGTTGTGGGCGGCGGCTTCGGTAAAGATTCGTGTTGGCATCTCTTAATAAATAATAGGTATAGTAGTAAATAAAGAAAGAGAGAGACTTTACACGAATACTCATTGAATCGAATAGACGTGGCCGCAGCGTTATAACTAACTAGAATAGCATGAAAGGAGATTATTCATATTGGTCCTTTTTCGAAAGTGCCGGCCAAAAAAAAATTGGTATAGGTTGCTAGAATTATTTTGAGTAACTTTTATTAAGGCATGAAAGCTGTTAGGTCATTCTCTGACTTTTTATTTAAAAAAATGTTAGATAGTAAAAAATAATGCTAAAAATGCATTATTTTTACTTTTTAACATTTTTGAAAAATGCTAATATTAGTACGGTCACTTGATGAGCCGCCATAGAACCCTGTCATAATGACAGCGTCAAGTCAGGAGAAAGGAATTAACGTCGAAAATCATCATTGGCTTACCGCGACACGGGTTCTATGACGGCTCATCATTTAAAGTCGGTGACTGTGCTATGAAAAAGTCGATCTTTCGAACCTCTATAAAAAGTCAGATGCTCTACTTTGAAATCCGTAATTCGAACTTCGTCTATTGCTATCCCTTTTGCTCCCGACGCGTCACTAATTCGCAAGAAAGTGACGGGGCGATTCGAAGTTCGAATTACTGATTTCAAAGTAGAGCCCCAGGCAATGATTCGACTGTTTTCGTGCCATAATAAAATTTGTTCAACATAAATAATTCTAGCGATGTACACAAATTTTTTTTTTGGCCTGCACTTTAAATGAAACCCCAAAAATGTATAAAGGATGAATGTTCTCCTTTTGCATTAATTGTATAAATTTAAGCGATTTTCATGACAATACATGTCTAATGAATGATGAACCGGGCTTTTATTTGACTGGCAGGTCTGGCAACACTATTAAAATGACGTTTTGACATTGACAAACAAGTCGTTGTTGGTTCGAGTCTGTCAAATTAAAGTTTTCTTCTCGAAATTTACGGACTAAACATGCGTAAAACTATCAAAAGTGGTGTGCGACAGATCCTTTGTACCATTATAAACAAATATAAAGAAAAACAAGAGAAGAAGGAAGCATTGTTGAAACAAAAAATAGAGTGTTTACATACGGTGACCGAATTCATAGGTTATAACAAGGTTAGTATGGCATGTTAATTTTGATACTTATTATTTCTATATCTTCAATACAAAGTTTCATAGAATATATACCTTTTCTGTTCTACCTATCTTTTGAAATTGGTATTTCTTTTCCATTATGAAATTAAACGATGTATTCTTTTCAGATAAGCTGGACGTGGATGGTGAAAAACAAACGGTTTTGTCTTCATTCAAATCTTCAGCAGTTGAAAGAGTTAAAACGATTTACTATGCCAGAGTCAAACGAAGTATTTAGAAGAATTATCATCAATGACCGGTAAATACTAAAATTAATTAAATCATTGTCTTTCCCTATACATAGGTGTATTGTCTGTACCTATACCATGTTGAATCTCTTAACAATCTCAATTTTATTAAATTAATTAGATAGACAGATGATTAATATAACTGACACTCATAGTTTCAGTAAAACACTAAGTAGGTATTTATATACATTTAGTTAAAAGATATCATAAACATATTAATATGTACCTACGTACACTTCATGAGCTCTTGGAAAAGATGTTCGGGTTATACCTGTCTTCCTTGTTCTTAAACCGTTGCGATTTGAACCTCACCGATGCAATTTGATTTCACCTAAACCCAAATGTTCTTAGAGCTGTCGGACTGTACAATGGGGCTGCACTGCGTGTCACAATATATTTGTAAATGGTGTTCTGTTTAATTCATTCCTTCTTTCTTCTTACAGATATCAGTGTTTCGACATTGAAGAGAATGAAGGCAAAGTTAACCATGGTGTCTTCAGTACTCCAGGAAAGAAGCGAACTCACAAGGCCACAGTATCCAATTTAGATAGTTTTGACATCCATGCCATCGGAAATAAAGTGAACGAATTTTATATTGTAAAGGAGCAAGTGCCTACACTCAGATGCCTATTAGCAGAGTTGAGAGAAAGCATCGGTTTTACCCTAATAATAAATAAAATATTTTTACTCAATGACTTGTTATTGGTGATTTTATTTACTAAAAGAGCTCACAAATGGGAAAGCATGCTGATGCAAGCATTATTATGGTGGTCTGCATTTTTTTTTCATAGATAATTTCAAAGCATCAAATACTTCGTGATACCCAAAGTCGCCAAATAGTTCGGTAAGTACACGTTTGGCGACTTTGGGTGTCACTATCTATTTATTTAATGCTGACTATATGGGTCAATCAACTTTTCTTTGTAGTTCGGTGCCAGGGTGACGTTTCCTGGGTCACTCATTAAAACTTATTTCAAAGGATATAAGTCCACTACCATTCTTTTATGGCTTTTCTCCTGAGTGTGATAGAAGTATACATTATAACATTTTTTTCTAAGAAACTATCACTGTTGTCTCCTGGCTTACGGGACACTAACAACAACAAAAAAGTAGATTCACCCATACGTATTAAGTAGTAAGACTCTCGGGCTTCTACTAATAAACTGTACTTAAATATGATACCGTGTGTGGTCTTAATATGGATAAACGGACACTTGAGTGCGGTATTAGTAGACATGAGTACCTATAGTTTATTAATACGGGCCTTAGTATTGTGAAAAAGTACGCGTTTCCTCTTCCTTTGTGCCCACCAAAATAAACAAAATAAGAAAAGTATCAAAATCGTTTATTCCTACATTGATCGGTAATACCATATGAAGATTTTTTGAATTTGCCGCTTTTTCTCAGGTTCATCTTTCATTAGACAGACTCTATTATTGCGTTCGGTCTTATACCTAAGTAGCTGCACACTTTAGTGTTGTCCTGTGGTTTTGTCACTTTAACGTCATGTTTGAATTACGGCACTAATCTGTGAGAGGCGTTACAACGATAACGGACTAAAGTGTGGAGGTACGTATAAGGCCGACTGTATGTACAGTCGAGGTCATAAATATGTGTACACTTTAGTGCCTTGCCACTTTAATCGATGTGACAATTTATATATGGCAGGTTAAACATGACATTAAATAGACAAGGTACTAAAGTGTAACATCGATCTAGTGAAGATCGTGGAAAGGCAATGGATTAAAGTGGCACTAAACCGACCGTCGTGGAGATCCTTGGGAAAGGACAATGTCCACATGCCCTACTTTGAAAATCGAAGCTTGATATTACGTTATCTCCATCCCTTTCTTTTGATTTAGTCTCGAATGACGAGCGACAGGGATGGGGCGTAACTTCGAACTTCTATTTTCAAATTAGGACCTATGAATGGGCGGCCTTCGGTTGATATGTTGATGATGTGATGATCATCGAGCTGAGGCTCTACTTTGAAATCAGTAATTCGAATTTCGGATCACCCCATCACTTTCTTGTGAATTAGTGACGCGTCGAGAGCAAAAGGGATAGCAATAGACGAAGTTCGAATTACGGATTTCAAAGTAGAGCCTCTGGTATAATGACTCGTCCTAATAGCCAGGTTTATCAGTTATCATATCACCACATCAGTATGAAAAAAAACTACTAGGGTGACGGCACCAATGTTGGACACTTTTAGCTGAAGGCAGTGAAGGCACCAATAATGGACACTTAACTCTTAATTAAAAGGTCATAAGGTTATAAATTGACTGTCTCAAAATAAATGAATAACCCTTATCTTCTATACCATAAGAATCAAGTGTCCATTATTGGTCCTTGTTCATTACTGGTGCCATCACCCTACTACTTTTAGCAAATTTGTGACAGGAAGTATCTAATTAATCAAGGCAATCAAGCTAAAAAGAGGATTTTTTGTCGTGCGGCTGTCATTTTTATGTATCTGATGTAGATGTATTGATATTATGTATTTATTTATAAATATCTGTTTATTTATGCAAGTCATATCTTGTATTTATTTGTATATTTGTTACCTACTTTTTTAGTATTCACGTTTAATTACAAACATAGTTTCTTATTGCTCGAGTGAAGTCAGCACCACCTACTGTGTAAAATATTTTAATTTGACACCATGTCCCTACTTAGATTGTCTGGAAGAGATCGCTAATCAGCAGTGATCGGGGAAAACGATGCAAAAGTTTAACAAAACTAAACAAAACTTACATTACAGCCATAAAACTATTAATATCCTTATACTAAATCCGAGACTCTGATATAGAGTTAAATTGAACACTAATCTGCCAATAATATTGTTATTTTTCAACAATATTCTTATTTTTCTTCGTTGCAAGTTTTGTTAAAGTTTTGCACCGTTTTCCCCGATCACTGCTAATCAGCGATTCAGCGATAAGGCCGCCTGTTGTTTACCTGTATTATTTTTAATTGTGCTGTTTCTCTGTAATGTTTTTGTTTGGTGTGCAATAAAGTGTATTGAATTGCATGGAATGGGAGCTCCTAAATGTTAATATTATATGTACCTAGAAGTTTGTTTATCCTTCTTTCCCGAAAAGCCTCTTATTTTATTAAGGTATTTTTCAGGATAGTTTTTACCCTAAAATTATACCATTCAGAATGTACATAGAATATTCAATTATTCTTCTATTAGTCGACGCTAAAAAAGTTATAGTAGATACTAGAGGACGCCCGCGACTTCGTACGCATAGAATTAGTTTCCCGCTACTCCCCCCTATTTCTTCCCGTTGGGGGTCGATTTTCGGAAAATCCTTTCTTAGTGCTCACTTACATCATGAAAGGACCCCATGTACCAAATTTCAAGTTTGTAGGTACAGTAGTTTCGGCTGTGCGTTGATATGTCAGTCAGTCAGTTTAGCCTTTTATATATATATATATATATATATATATATATATATATAAGAAGATAATCAACAATTTGGAACTTCTTGGAAAGGAGCTGTTTAAAAATAATCTGCGGTTATGTTTCCGGATGGTGCAATTTTTTGTTATGATTCATGTGCTCTCCAGGAGATTAAAATTGTGTCAACATTTATGGCGCATTATCACTATATTAAATAATATGCCATTAAGTGCACCATTCGTAATTACTTTGTGTAGGTATTGTGCAATAAAGTTTAAATAAATAAATGTTCCACTTTAAAGGGGAGCTCAGTTGCCGACTTATAAGCACGGCCACACGGCCATTGTGTTCGCTGTACCTCGATGATTTTATTTCCCATGGACTAAACTAACCGTGCTATTCGCCGCCGTCGAGGTCACGCCGCTTTTTTACCTGAGACTGTGCCTGAGACATGATGTAATGCCCTTGCGTTTTGATACACACATTCTCAACGCTACGCTAACTCTAATTAATAGATAATGTCAACCAGTTTAGATTTTTGGCTTATCGTATTCTTCATTAAAAACAAAAAAATGCTGTAAAAAAATCATTTCGATACGTCTAATAGTTTCCGAGATATTGAATTTTAAACTTCGTATGCGGCGCTCGAAACCCGGCGGCTAGCGCTCACGGATGATGACGTCATCGTTTGGCTGCGGTACGCGCCCTTATATGAATGAGTGAGTTTACAGGGCTTCTATCTTTTTAACCGTAATAAATAGACAGTTGAAATTTTCACAGAATACGTGTTATTATAGATTCTATCGATTAAATTTTTAAAATGAACAATAAATCAAATCCCAAGAGGGGTCCCCGTACAAAAACCATGAAAACACCATTTTTTTTTGCTTTTTTATATGGATTGTATTTCAATAATGGCTTCTTATTTTGATGCGATTTTAAGCTTAAGTTCTAGTCTAATTTTCATACTTTACGACTAAATAGAAATCTCAAGTAAAACTGCTACAAATAGGTGACAAAGCTGATTTTATCAACACGATGTTTTAAGCGGTCACCCATCCTGTTTTAGACTACGCTCGTAGTTGCTTAACTTTGGAAGTCGTAATTTTTTACGAATTCGTTTTGATGTGACTATGATAGTTATGGTTATCCATTGTTTTGTTTTACATACAGTTTAACCTGTTTAACTAAACTAACTGTCCGTTGCTGACCGGCTTTTCTGTTTGTAATATTTGTCGAATAAGTTGGTTAAATAAAAATAGAATAATAATCAAGCACTTTTAATTTAGGGTTCACCGTATTCTACATAAAAATACCAAAACATTAATGCAAAAAACCGGAAAACAGCCTGTCGAACCATGCTCAGTGTAGGGTTCCGAAGCCGTTACTACAAACAAATTAGACCTCGCGACAAACTTAACTTAGCCGTTGGAAAACTGTTATCCCCATACATCGATATAGGTCGCGGTCAGTTTACCAACACCGCAAATAAGTTTTCGGCAGGTAGGTATAAACATTTAAACCGTTTAACTCAAGAGCCAATGAAGTCTACTTAGTCGTGATAGTTTTCCTTTGAAGATATTTTTCATATTTTTTATTTGTAGTTTTGGCTGTAGTGGGGAGGGGACGACGACACTTGACTTGCGCTTGAAATTTGCGCTTTAAAGCTTTTCATAAACGGATACCTTAATTGAAATATTGTTTTCACAAATCCGCAATATTTTGGAAAGACCTATACAACGACACCCCACACTATGGGGTAGACGAGAAAAAAAAACTTCCCCACGTTACGTAAAAAAAAAAAAACATGATTTTACTTTTATTTAACTATGTTGGCGTGACTAATATGTATATTCATGCCAAATTACACGTTTCTAGTACTAAGAGTCTCTGAGCTAGGCTGCGGATAGACGGACACACGTCACACACACACACACACACACGCACGCACGCACGCACGCACGCACGCACGCACACACACACACACACACACACACACGCACACACACACACACACACACACACACACGCACGCACGCTATCTAAGCTATCTTGCATACACGAAATAACAGTAATAATGCTCAAAAACAGTTCAAAAACTACCTACTTGCTACAGCGGCCGCTAATACCAACAACTAGCGAGAGAGAGAGAGAGAGAGAGAGAGGCGGTCTAGGTACCTAACTTATGGCGAGTGAGCCACTTGGCAGCGCCCGCCCGCGAAATTTGAAATCGATGAAATGAATAAGTACACAAAATATCAGAACTACTACCTAGGTCAATCAAAAACTCATGTTTTATATAGTTCATTATTTTATACGGTACCTAGCGATATGAATTCTACATTAGATACGACATTTGTAAAGAAAGGGCTATCACCAAAGTTAAGTAAACACCGCTTAAACATCGTGTAAGATTTTGTTGTTTGTTGTTTTACTACAGATTACTGTTTGGTCGTAAGTATGGAGTTTAGATTATTGTGTGACACCGAAATAAAAAGCTAATACAAATACAACCCGTACTTCGGCTTCCAAAGTTAAGCAACTACCTACTTACAAGCGTATTCTAAAACAGGATGAGTGACCGCTTAAAACATCGTGTTGATAAAATCAGTTTGGTCAAATATTTTTAGCAGTTTTACTTGAGATTGTTATTTAGTCGTAAACTATGAAAGTTCGACTGCAATTTAAGCTTAAAATAGCATCAAAATAATAAGCCATTATAAAAATATAATCCGTATAAAAATGCTAAAAAAACTGGTTATTTGTCATGTTTCTTGTATGGGGACCCCTCTTGGGATTTGATTTATTGTTCATTTTGTAATTTTAAACAATAGAGTTTATAATAACACGTAATCTGTGAAAATTTCAACTGGTTACTTATAACGGTTAACAAAATATAGCCCTGTAAACTTACTCAATCATATAAGGGGCCGTACCGCAACGAAACCATGACGTCACTCCAGTAAGATGGCGCCCGCACCCTTTAATATTTTTGACCGTAATTTCATACGTTCGTAGAATCAAAACTACTGGGTCTATTTGAATGAAACAAAAAGTAGTATGTTTGTTTATTTATAAGCTTTACTCTTACAAAGTTTCAAGCGATTTGGCGTACCTACTGACATTCTTCATTACAACTTCAGTAACTAGCGCGAGTTTATAAGTGAGAATAGTGTATGTGTAATTTTATTAGCGCGAATTTTTGAATCTGTGAAAACTAGCGCATGCGTGATAAAGATATCTCGAAGTCGTGAACTTCGTCGCGCGCAAAGAACGACACCGCACACAACCACAACGGCAGTTTATTTACGCGCTCGGTCGTGATCGCGAGTGATGTAAACCTATTTTTGAAGTTAACCTCACTTTACCTGCGTAAGGTGATTCATTTGTGTTCGGAGCGCAGTCAACACCCGAATTAATATTGTTGTGAAGCCCTATTTATTGCGGTCAAATATGTATTAGAATAGAAAAGGTCGGATACAATGACGCACGACGGGCTGATTAAAATCAATAAGAGAAAAGTCACAGTGTCTCACAAATGAAAGAAAATGGATAATTGTTTTGCCGCTTGCGGCTGTGACGATAACGGAGGAGTAACCACAGCCGATTTAGACCGTTTTACGGACAAGATTGAGAATGTGCTCGGCAATGAAAAGGGGAGGAAGTTTTTCAAGAATTTCATGTATACGTCGAAAATGAAGGATGGTCGACGGACGCTGGAGTTTTGGGAGCATGTCGAGAGGCTACTAAATTACAAAGAAAACACTGCGAGCGGGTCATACCTGAGGGACGTGGATCGTTTAATCGATGAAGCTGAACGAATAGAGGAACTAGACTTCGCCACTATGGAGAGACTAACGATCGCACGCGATTCCGAAAACAAAGAGGATATTGTAGATGTACTGAAGATATTGAAAGTAGAATCCACCAAAGCACTTAAAAGGGAATACAATGCTTTTAGACGACAGTATATAAAGAAGTAATGTTCAAAAAATGTAGTTGGTGCAGTGCCTTGGATTTTTTATGCGTTTTAAAATTCGCGCCAGACGCTTTTGACAGTTTACTCGATACGTCCCTATTTATTGGTTGTAAGCGCTATTTATTATAAAAGTACAAATAGGTATTGTGTGTGCGGTGCGTGTACAGTTAGAAGTAAAATTGATACGCACGCAAATTTTCAAAAATAGGTGTAGACGTACAGTCGAGTTCATAAATATGTATACACCTTGTCACTTTAATCGCTGTGATTGTGATTTTTAATGTCTGTTTAATTTAAATATGACATTAAATAGACAAAGTACTAAAGTGAATATATATTTATGAACTGGGACTGTATACTGAGTTTATTACCATATAGGTATACCGTAGGTAGTAATAAGATTTACACCTTTTGCCCTTGACTGTGCATGCTGCATAGCATAACTGTATTATTTATTTTATTTTACGTACAGTATAAGTACCTACCACTCCTACCATTTGCAGGGCACCATGATATTACACAGTGATTAAGGAAAACAAATACATTAATGTTGTTTAAAACGACTTTTAATTTACTAACCGATTTCCTTCCTTTCCTCGCTGCCTCACTGGTAGGTATAGTACCTACCTACCAGTGCGGTAGGTATAGTACGGTAAACGGCTAAACCGATTTTAATCTATATATATAAAAGGCTAAACTGACTGACTGACATATCAACGCATAGCCGAAACTACTGTACCTAGAAACTTGAAATTTGGTACTTGGGTTACTTTCATGATGTAAGTGAGCACTAAGAAAGGATTTTCCGAAAATCGACCCCTAACGGGAAGAAATGGGGGGGAGTAGCGGGAAACTAATTCTACGCGTACGAAGTCGCGGGCGTCCTCTAGTAAGAAATAAATACATGATAAGATTGATAAGTAACTTTACTTTGACGAAATTATCCAAACAGCAGTTGGGTTTTTTAAAGCTTGTCAAACACATAACCCTCCTTTTGGGCTTTGCCGCAGTCGGGTAAAAAGGAACCTTATGGTGAGACTTCGGTGTCTGTCTGTCTGTATGTCACAGAAGTTTTAATAATTAATCAAATTTCATTTGAATCGGAGTAGTCTAATCTTATCTATTTAGCATTTCAACAAAGCCGTATTATTAAGCTGTCTCAAGTTTATGGTAAGTTCGTCATTATAAGATAAAAGCATAGATAAAAGATAAAAGACATTTATGCAGTAAGTAGGCCGCACGGGCACTTTTACACGTCAGGAGTCTACCAGCGCTTCCCAAGAGGAGACCACTGCCGAGAAGAAACGCCGCAGGAAACTCAGCAGTCACTCATTTTTTAACCATATTTCTTACTACAATGATACTACTTAGTCTAGAATTATATAAAGCTATAAATATTAAATTAAATATAATATCAAATATCATGCGTAGTTCAGCAGGAAAACATGACAAAATTATTAGGAGAGAGAGTTAGAGGGAGAAAAAGGAAAAAAAAAAACAACAATATTGACCTGACCACATAAAAAATATAAACAGTTCAGTCCATGGATTGGCATGCTGAGGAAACCCAACAGCTTGTTAATTTCAGTGGTCAAGATTTATCAAATGGTGACTTTTCTCTTACCGGCGGAAGCTGTAACGGATCCCCGAAAACTTTGTGTTTTTTCCAAACCATTCATTTGGGTCGTCGCTTGTATCGACTACTCGGAAAAACGTAAATGAATATACATATAATATACAGACCTATGTTAGAGTAACATTGGATACCATCGACACTTCTATGATAAACAGCACGATTTATTCCAGATCTGATCTTAGAACTTGGAGAACTCAGAAAGTGGCTTGTACTTGGGTGTTAGCTTATGTTCCCACGCCATGCAAACCTCGTTGTGCCTTACAGAGTTACAGCATACGACACGCTTGATTCACTTGGCCTCTCAATAGGTAGATATTATGTTGGTTGTTTCGTGCGACATCGAGTATGTGAAGAGTTGTATTATAGTTATGTTGTTTTTTGTTTTATTTCGCCACCTACTTGTTCGCACGAGCTTGTTTTAAGTGCAAAAGAATACGATAGGTAAACGTAGGTACCTACCTACTTAAAATGAATTTAAGAAGTTCAAGTACACCGTGTAAAATACACTTATGCAAACAACATCTTAATCGCTAGTAAATAATATATCGAGAAAAGGATGGTACGGCCGTGCTTTTTGTTGCTCTTTTGCTCGACTTTGTGGGGCGACTTCCGTGCCCCCAAAGTGAGAAAGCAAGACGAATACGAACTGGTGCTCTACTTTGAAATCCGTAATTCGAACTTCGTCTATTGCTATCTCTTTCGCTCTCGACGCGTAACTTATTCGCGAGAAAGTGACGGGGCGATCTGAAGTTCGAATTACGCATTTCAAAGTAGAGCCCCTGGTCCGACAAAACACGATGTCTTACGATTTAGCCAACATCAAATAAAAACTAATAAATAATTTAAATTGTTTATTGAGTCATATTCGATTGAGATTGTTACAACTGTTTTGTAAAGTACTAACTGCAACAACATTTGAAACATACCTAGTTGTGTAATAAACTAATAAGTCCATATAAACCTTATTAATCCATTCAATCAGATTACAAATAAAAAAATTGTAAATGCATAATCTGTTGACAGAAATCCACATAAATTAATTCTTAGAATGACTTATAAAATGTTAAAACACCTTCCACGTCTACACAAATTATATAAAATTTTAATTCCATTAATATCTTATCACATTAATTATAGAGTCCATTTTCTCCGATAATTAATTTAAAATTAAATATATCCATTTGTTAAAACTACACTATTAAAAAGATCCATGTTGCTATGTTTATGTTTTCTTCCATGAGTAGTACATCTCTAGTGGTTTATTCACCTGAAATAAAAGAAATCCTTAGGTATATAAATTTGACATGGTCACAGATGAAACAATGTAGGTATATTTACAGGGCCTCTATTAGTAAAACATGCTTTGACATGTTATTGTTAACATTATAATAATATCTCTTATTTACTTGCCTATAATGGCGTCCGAGTTTAAAACAATACGATAACAGGTCAAAGACAATATGGCTTTACCCACTAGAATAGAGGGCCAGAAGTAGTGCATAATACGACATCGTATTTTGTCGGGTAAGTTCGTTTTCGTCTCCCTTTCTCAACTAGCTTACCGATGGGCACTAAAGCTGAGTGAGAAAGCTAGATAAATACAAGCTTTTCCACCAAAAACGATGTCGTATTATTCACTTCGTCTGTACAAGTGACAGTCACGAGATAAATCTAAAATCAAAACGCATTGAGACCGTAAGCGGTGCGTTCCATACTAAAAACGCCTCTCATTTAAGTTGGCTGGTGTTGCTACAGCACCAACATAATATCCAAACTATTTGTGCCGACGCTTCCAAAAGAATTCACAGAAAGGGACATCGGTATAAAGCTGTTATAGCTCTGTCACTTTCATTGTCAGGAGCTTGAATTGTTTAAGCTGCTGTTTATACGTAGTAGGTATATTAGATTACAGAGCCTTGTGATCTCATACCAGAGTCATTTCATTATTATTCACAATGGTACTTGACTTGATACAAGAGACAATGGACTTATTGTCCATAAAATTATAGAGATAAGGCCTCGAGAATGTTTTTAACAATATTTTTTGCAATAGTTATCCATGTTTGGGTGTCTTTTAACAAGCTTTTATTAAATTTCACACGTATTGTCTTTTTTTTTTCAAAATTTTGAAACAGTCCTTGTTATTGGAATGGGTGGAAATGTGAAAACTTGGTGACTTCATTCCTTCCTTTTGCCTTTTTGGCAAAGAAAGACTTATTGAGAACAGCAGTATACATTATGATTTAGTGAATTGAAAAACTACAAGTAGATGAACTTTCTTGTTTATTAGGCAATTTCGAATGCTGTGCAGCCTGCAATCCAAAGGCCATTTTTTTTAATTGTTCATGTTTAATTTAATAAACATTATTCATCATAGAGAAAATATACCATGTTTAAACTTATTTGCAAACATCTTGTCTTCAATTATATGCGACTGCGGTGAAGCCTTTTTTTTGTTACACTGGTTAGGTATTTATCTAAATTTCTGTTAAGTATCACTGATATTCTAGGCATTTTCGAGCCTTACAATCTCACACTATCTTCCATTTTGAGGATTTAATCAAATGATAAGCATAATCATCAATGCTGATGTTAGGATTTGAACCCTGACTAAAACCATCTCTCCCAGATTAGTATCATTCAGTATATTACCTTCCAGAACTTATCGTTGATCTGCCTGAGTGTCTGTGAGCCTGAGAGTGGCACAAACTGCCCCGGAGCCGGTGCCACGTAGATGCAGAAGTTGAGCAGACGGTAGGCTTCGGGCAGTTCGGCGTCCAGGTCGAGGGTCAGACGCATCGCTAAGTACTTGCTGAGATGATCCACTGGAACATATTTTTGTGATGGTTAATATAGTACAAAATAAACAAAAAAATCATTTGCTAATTTATTTGCATCTAGGAACATAATTCAACTGTATCATTGCTACACAAAAATGTCAATATTTTGAAAATCATAGTATGCACATACATATTTTAATGACACCAATTAAAGTAAAAAATAATAGACATCTCGTCTTAATGGACGCAGTTGAGACTCATCAGCTGACACGATAGGCTGAACATGAATGCTCAGCTTTCTTATCCAGCAACCAACACAGTTTAGTTCAGTACTCAGTAAAATATCACCATCTAATTTCATCTATTTGTTACACAATTAAGTTCATAAGGATGAAATTTTCCTTTCATTTCTTGGTTTAAATTATTTCTTAACTTTACCTGAAGCATTAGCAGTAGTCTTTATATATCTAACGGAGCTGTCCCTCAGTGCTCTCATCAACTGGTTGTCTCCCGTCATCTCGGTGGGGTGCGGCTTGAACACCAGTTCAATCTCATTTGGGTTCAGTGGCTCACCCTCGCCTTCAGTGTCCATTGAGTTTTCACCTTCCGTTCTGAAATTTGGACAAAAATATTATGTTAATCTATGCATATAAAACTGACTGACTCTGACTGACAAAAAACAACTCTTCTTGAACTGCTGGTGTTTATTGGCGGTGGTGATTACTTCAAATCAGGTAACCAGCATGCATGTTTGCCTCCCTCTTGTATAAAAAAAAACATACAGCCTAAACTGCTAAATGTAGGAACTGTATATTTAGAGGAAATATTTGTTAGGTACCATTAAGAAAGCACCTTTCAAAAATCAACACGTAATGGGAAGTTGCCAGTGTCTTTAATATAAAAATTGTTGTTATTATTGAAACTTGACATGAGCTATACTTAATGTTCACTATGGATATACCTCATATACCAGTACAAGTTTTTTTTAGCCTACGAGGAGGGAGACAAGCGCACAGACCACCTGAAGGTAAATAAAATCTTAGACCCATTTACAATTGTATATTCAAGACTATAATGACAAGATTGCAATCCTAAGACAGCAAATGTGTTGCCAACGCTGAGAACTAAGATGGAATGCCAGTTATTTCACTATTTGTCTTCTACACAAAACACAACAATGCAAACACTGCTTGCTTGGCTGTAGGTTTCAATCAAAACCAGAATTCATTAAAGTTTGCTAATGCTAACACTCTAATAGGAATTTTAAGGACAATCAAACTGAAGTTGCTATTGTCTCAGCAATAATTAGATTAGAAGATGTAAGGTATCTATAAAATAATAAATAGTATCTTTTTATAAAATGCTATTAGTCAAACGGTGTCCCAGTAACTAAAGTAGCTTTTATCTTAGCTACCTGACAAGATGTCAAGTATCTTTAACATAAAAAAAAATAGACTGACCTGCCGTCACTAGATTCACTTCCTTCACTGCGTTCAGACGTTAAAATAGACTTGGTCCTTTTAGTGATGCTGGTGTTTTTTGATATGGAACTAACATTTGAAGGTACAGGGGACGGCGTGCTGCGCACCGACGCTGGGTTAGACGTGGACTGGCCAGGCGGCGTCGGGTTACCGGTCAACGAAGCAGCAGTATCCTTAGGAACAGACGAACCACTGCCATTCTGTGGTGGTTCAGTTGCCCCGTTCGAGTTCGACGGGTTACTGTTGTCATCAGCATTCTTCCGCGTTCTTTGAGGCCTGTTTTGCGACTGAAGCTTTATCCCTTCTGTAATAGAATTCACTAGTGACGCCTGAGAATGTGACATGTTCAGCTTAGCTAACACACGCTCCTGGTGGGCTTCGTACTCGTCTCGACTCGGATATATCTTCGATATTAACAAATCGAAGTTGGGGTCTGGTCTGAGAGATCGTTTGGACACTAATTTCTTTCGACATGTCGGACACTCCTTGTTGCCAGAACGCAAGGCAGTTATAATGCAGTCCGAGCAGAACCTGTGTAAGCATTCTTTCGTAGTCATCGTTTTCTTGAGCATATCCAAACAAATTGGACACATCAGTTCGCTGTGCAAGCTTCGCGGGGACACCGCTATTTCGGTAGCGTCCGTTATTACTTCTTGCGTCGTCCGGTGAAGTTCGTACAGGGATAATTCCCATGTTTTGTTCTGTGAAGGCTCCGTTGACGACATTTTCTTCAATAATTACGTGTTTATACCATGGAAAAAACACAAAATACAATCTATTTTGACATGACACTTCCTATCGAGCCGCCGCCGCCATGTTGGTACCAGTTTTTTTTTCGTCGGAACTCTAAAGCAATGGAAACAAACTATTCCACCAATTTCCTAATGCCGCACCCCACATGCTTGGTGTTCGCCACAAACACTGCGGGACGGTTAAAGTGAGTACGATGTATTTCTATCTCACTCTAACGTACAGTTGCGTCCTGCAGTGTTTGAGGCAAACATCAAGCGTGTGGATGCTATTTAAATTATTATAAAAAACTAACCTAACATAAGCTACACAATAGACGTTTATTAAATTCTGAAATGTTGTATGCGAAAATATAAATATGCGTAAAAAGTTTAAGCGGTTCAAAGGGATCCCGCCTAACTATACCAAGTCCTAGTTAGTCCTGTACAGATTAACGTTTTAAATCTAGATATTTAAAACATTTTTAATCCTCGTCAATAAAAGCAAGACTTGGATATAATGTCATCCAGACAGGCTGTCCGCAAAGAATCTCCACTTTGGATGTGATACCTACTGACATTCAGCAGTCTCTCGACCTCATCAGGGGCTCTACTTCGTCTATTGCTATCCCTTTTGCTCTCGACGCGTCACTAATTTGCAAGAAATTAACGGGGCGATCTGAAGTTTGAATTACTGAGCCCCAGAACGGATCGTAGACAGAAAATTATGCCGGCTCCACATGCTTGGTGTTTGCCGCAAACACTGCAGAACGCAATTATACGTTGAAGTGAGATGGAAATACATCGTACTCACTCTAACATATAGTTGCGTCCCGCGTTTGCGGCAAACACCAAGCATGTGGAGCCGGCATAATACTCGTCATTTGTTCGTAAATACCATGTTATACGACGACATACAACAACAACGACAACGACAATAGTCAAAATTCGGTACCGATGTAATAATTAGGTTTAGTTTTTTAACTTAAGTTAATACTTAAAATCTTTTCCAGTTTGAATTCAGTTTTTCTAGTTTTTCTTTACGCTATGGGCAGAATACTTTAAATAGGTACCTATGAAAAAGGTCACCTTATAATAATTTTTTTATAAATTCTTCGGATATCCCAATGGTCTAAGATGACCAAGATGATGAAGATGGTTGACTATTTTTTTCCCATCATAACCATTGGGTAGGCAGGTACCTAAGCCGGTACCTACTAATAATTTGCACTAAACCTAACGTTTGCATGTTCTATATATAGGCTTCACACTTTCGATTAGTATGTAATTGGTCTATTAAACAAGCAATACAAATTTTTTTTAAAGTTCATTTGTTGTTTTTTTTTTAATTATGTACTGTACTGGACTAAAAAATTTCAGTCAACCTATTAGCCATATATTTTTTACCATATTAAATTTGATATAAAATACTTTTTGTCGAATAAACAGCTGGGTGAAGGTCGTCTCCTATTCGGATCCCCTACTACAAGGTTCTACCAAGGTTCTACCAACTTAAGTTTCTTCAATTCAACTGACGTTCGCCATTCACACGTTTTCTATTATCGCCAACTGAGACTGAGAGAGAAAGAAAGAGAGAGAGAGTAAAAGATAACATGAAGCGTTTTCTATGTTGATTTCATTTGAAAAAGTCTCACTGGTGTGAAACGGAAGTCCAAACACCTTCTTGCAAACGCATCCTACAGTTTGCGTACGAGCAAATAACACTCATTTACATTTCTTTGCCAAGACTAAAAACAGTGTAATAATACGTGACGTGTTATTTAATCGGGACTAACGAGGGTAACCAGTTTTAAATCACTTTGCATAACATTTCCCGAACAAAAACTAAAGGTTTAACTGACGCGTTTAGCTAGACAGACGGGAAGCCGGGTAATAGGCAATAAACTTGAGAAATAAAAGTACCGTGCACTAGTAGCATTATCTAAGATAAATTGAAATGATAAAACAACTGCCGACTGATGGTTTTACCTGATTCGGTGACCACACTCTTTGACGAGTTAACAATAACCTAAATTAGTTAGGTACTTACCTACTTTGAGAACATATAACTCTTTAAAAATAATCACTATGTACATACCACACCGTCGTCTACCTCGAACGTCTGTTTGGATCCAGAAGAGGGGCTTTTGTTTAACGCACTCGCAATCGCAACTGGCTTCAAAGTGGAGCAATTGTTTTCATTTTGTATGCAGACAAGCCTTCGATTTTCAAAATGAAAACGATCGTGATTGCGAGTTCGTTAGACAATAAGCCTTCAGAAATGAGTTAGAATCGCCATCAAAAGGCTGACAACTTTATTTCTTAACGAATACTTAGATTAAAGGAAATAATGTACTTCCCTAGTTAAAATCATTAGCTTTCCATCTAACGACACGGTAAAACACGGCTATTTTTATTTCAAACATAAATATAAGTCGTACGAAAGTTATAACGTCTAATATGTCTATTAGTCACAAAATGTAATGTAAGTGGTATTTTAGAGAACAGCTAAATTCTTAAGAAAAGAATGACTTGAAGATTACCGTTTAATTTAAGTGTGGCTTTGTAACATATTTATACGTAATAGATGCATCGTGAGTGCGTTGTAAAGCGTAGTAAACTATTAGACGTAAATAACTGGAATTACGCACAACTCACAAGTTTAACGATTGAGTAATTTCAGGCCCGGCGCAGTTCGTTGGCTTGCATCTCCGGGTGTGACTGATAGGTTTTTTTTTAAATATACTTATATGATTTATTTATTGGGAAACAAACAGCGTACATAAATTCACACATTATACAAAAACAAAGGATGATACAGTAAACCAAAGCATTTCCACTTACAGTTAAATACTTACTTACAATTACATTAATTGGTCAAGGTGGACAAGGTTACGTGAAAAATAATGATTATAATAATAATTCGAATTTACAAAGTCATGGTAAAGGTGAAAGAAAAAGAAAAATGCCTAAACTAAATAAAATAACAAACTTAAATAAGACTCCTAATGACAAGGCATGTAACTAAGCGAAGTGGCATTCATGCTTTAAAGGTTTTTTTATTTTAGAGTAACAGTTACGTGTACAATATTTTAATATGCATTGCATTCTAATCTAAATTAAGTTAAGTTTACTTTGTTTGCTCGAAAACAAGTATAAATCGCGAACTTAGGTAGTGCTTGATGGCATTTTCAGCCGACCAAATTATGAGATGAAATATCGTAGCGTCCTCGACCTACCTATACGGCCTACGGCCTGGAGAAGCTGAAAGAGCACACCACCACCACCTGATGGTAAGTTTTGTTGGGAAGAGAGCCTTCTGTAGGTACTTCTAAAGGGTGCAAGTGCTGAGCAATCTATATTATGGGTGGGAGTATAAGGGAAATTGGAAACTGTAAGAGTTAGGTTAGGTTAGGTTAGGTTAGGTAATCAAGTCTTAGAATCTAAGAACGAGGTCAGACGAACTCAATTTAAAGATTACAAAAAAAACATATTTACCTACTAACCGATAATTGGGATAGACCAAAAAAATAAGTCACGCTTTTTACATTCCATTTCGATAGAATGGGCAATTTTAAGAGACCTTTTTTATTCATTCTGTATTTGGCCCAATAGTTTCGTTTTAATTTCTTTATTTACCTATTTAGCAGACATTTTATGGATGATATGATTATTTCAAATTTAAGTTGGCATTTTCTAATAAATTACAACAATTAAATGATATCTAATGATAAAAAGTGATTGTAATAGTGTATTAAAACATACAATTTCAAGCGGTTTTCGCCCAACCCGTAAGATGTGTGTAGGAGGGCTTCAAGCCGAAAACGAAAGCCAAACAAAGGTTAAATATACTTTTGTCGAAATATCCGAAATAGATAAATATTTCAAAAACTTAATTATGCAGAACGGCTTTAAAACCCTATTCCTCGAAATGGTTTTCGAATTAGAGTAATTGTAAAAATATAAACGATGCCAATTGTCGAGTCGGAATTGAATTCAACAGAAGCGTATAAAAGTACAATTATTATAAATAAGAAAATCCCGAAAATGATCCCTCACTCATTGTGTCACTGATATTATTGTAATGTGTTGTTCAAGAATGTATCACATGACTTCATTTTTTTTTATTTCACAGATAAAAGTATTAAGGTACTACCCCGCATTCACAGTGTACATTTGATTCGGCATTTGCTGAACTGGTACTAAATATGTATTCGTGTTCTGGTTGGGAACTACATTCTGGTTGTTCAAGGGCACCATAGAGTAAAGATTCCCGTTCTGCTGTACGTTAGGGACCTGGTTAATTGGCTGACCAAGATTATTAACCGGTAAGATATTCGAACTTTGGTATTGCCCGTTTGGCTGCTGCATCAGAATTGCTTGTTGGTTTGGTACTGTTTGCTGGTTCAGTGAAATCTGCTGTCCTGGCTGTGTTGTTATCTGCTGATTCCCCATTGGTTGTGTGCTGAGCAGAAATTGATTCGGCTGCTGCTGATACGTCTGGATTGGTTGAGACATCAATTGCTGTTGGTTAACCAGTAATGGTTGCTGATTATTTAAAGGTTGGTTTTGAAGTTGTTGGACGGGAAGCATTTGTTGTTGGTTGGCGTATATTGGCAGCTGGTTGCCTTGTTGAGCTAGTAGAAAAGGTTGTTGGATTTGGCCAGGCTGCTGGCTAATCTGGTACGGTTGCTGGATTGCAGGCTGTTGCATTATCTGGTACGGTTGCTGTTGGATTTGGCCAGGCTGCTGGCTAATCTGATACGGTTGCTGGATTGCAGGCTGTTGCATTATCTGGTACGGTTGCTGTTGGATTTGGCCAGGCTGCTGGCTTATCTGATACGGTTGCTGGATTGCAGGCTGTTGCATTATCTGGTACGGTTGCTGTTGGATTTGGCCTGGTTGCTGGCCTATTTGATATTGTTGAGACTGAGGAATCTGGTACGTTGGTTGTAGTTGAGATTGCTGTATCGGTCCTGGCTGGTTTCCTTGATATTGTGAGTGGTAATGTCCGTCATCATGATTGGGAGACTCGAATACTGGTCTCACGTTGAAGTCTTCGTTTTGTTGCGAGACTTGATTTGGCTGGTCACGTCCCGATGTTCCTGATTCATTATTAGGTGTGATGCTGGAGTCGTTTTCTTTTTCTCCAAGGCGGTTGAGAGTATCGGAAGACACGAAGACTGGCACAAGCTTCGGTCCATTAGGTGGAACACCATGCGTACTGGCAACTAAACAGACCAAAGCTATCTGTAAAGAAACAGGTAAATTTATGATTCAGTTGTCATGTTGTACATTATTCGTAAATGTTGGGTTGACGACATGCTATATAACAACTACGAAACGATGACGTTTATACGAAAACAGATTACGTAGTTGTCGGCGTGTGAGAATCATCTTAACAATGTCTTAATGCTTTTAATAATCGTTTGCTGTGTCATCATTATCATCCTGCCCTTGTCGCCAATGGTGGGGTCGACACAACATTCCTTCTTCTTCCACTCTTCTCTATCCACTGTTCACCATACTCACACCTTTCATACACATGTCATGCTTCACACAATCCAACCTTTTTCGGTCTTCCTCTACCCTTATATCCATCTACATTCATACTCATCCTTTTTCTTTATGTTTCCTTCGTCCCTCCTCATCACATTTCCATGTCTCGCCAATCTCCTGTTATTCCTGAACTCCTGTTATTTTAATTAATCAGTTACGAGTAATTCTATAATATTTCACAAATGAAATCTTTCATTCTTCTCCAATCTCGAGTGTATACGCACCAATAATTTAATGTCCATATCGCAGCTCCAATCCGACTGACTGAATACTTAACAGCAGCTCTTCGTTTTATATTGTTAATTAGCAGTATCATTAGTAAGTTCTAATGACATTTCGAATTTCCACAATTAAAATGCGATAAGTTTAACGGATACGATATTAAGTGAGAACACTCATGAAGATTCCCGGATGACTCAGTTATTTAAGACAATAAGTAACTGGCAATTTACATGCGAAAAGTAAGCATGCTAGTATTTCCTCGTGACTAGAACTTTCGTTGCTAAAAGTAATTTACTTATAGGTTATTTTTCCCCGATATAATTAGCCGCCCAGCTCGTTAGCGAATTTTTTAAAAGAATAAAACTATCGTGTTAAATGATTATTTGAAATGGCTACGCGTTTGTAATATTGATACTGCGTACATTACTAATCGCCTCTGAACCTGATTTGTAGCTGTACTGACTATAGATGTACCTACAGTCAGCTTATACACGTGCTTGTTGGTATTTAATTATCCATGCCATTACAAAAAACCGGCCAAGTGCGAGTCGGACTCGCGCACGAAGGGTTCCGTACCATTATCTTTACAACATTAGCAAAAAACAACAAAAAAATCACGCTTGTTGTATGGGAGCTGAGAGCCCCCTTTAAATATTTATTTTATTATGTTTTTAGTATTTGTTGTTATAGCGGCAATAGAAATACATCTTCTGTGAAAATTTCAACTGTCTAGCTATCACGGTTCATGAGATACAGCCTGGTGACAGACACGGGTCCAGTTTTACCCTTTGGGTACGGAACCCTAAAAATGGGGTCCTTATTTGTTTAAATAAGCGTATGCGTAGCGAAGAAGGCTTTTGTACGAGTATTTATATCCATAAATACTATAGGTTAACTGGAAAAGATCCCTTAAAGGGATGGGTTCACCTTTGTAATACTCATGTTTCTGTTACAATATTTGTGTAATGTAATTGTTTTAGTGATCCTCCCTTCCCCCCATCTACAGCCAAAACTACAAGTATTCAAAATATGACAAATATCTTCAATGAAAAGACATGTTTATACATAATACATATTAGCACCTGGCACCTGGCGTTCCATAGTCTCCGTCTATCCTACCCTATTGAGAGACAGGTGGGATGGTATGTATAATATGTACCTTTGTTCTAAGTCTTGAATTCATGATAATCGGATTCTATAAATAAAACTACAGAATCAAAATTAAAACTACTTATTTCAGGTACTAGATACGTAGATCTATATCCCAATATACCGATCATAATAGTTATTTATGTGACTGGTGCATAATGAGAAGCATTATACACGAGTGTGGTTTTATGAAACGAGCCGTACCTAAGGCGACTTTCATAATAAGATCACACGAGTGTTTTAATGCCTAATTATGCGTACAGTCGCATACATAACTTTATCTACATACATATCATAAGTTTTCTACAATATGTGAGAAACCTGTATCCGTCGTTACCCTGCATCTTAATGTACCTGCATCTTAATGTTCACATTAAAGTGCAGGTCACTTATACTGTAAAGTGAACATTAAGATTCAACTACAGCGATAACCGATACTTTATTGACATGTTACACTTTAATGTTAACATTACAGTGCAACCACAGATACAGGTAACATAATGTAGGGCATTTGCTTATCGCTTCTGAACATATTATATTGAAATTATGATATGGATGTAGATAAATGTATATCAGTGTGAACTGGAATCCACCCATATCCTCACGTGTAATACACGCTCGAGGTGAGGAAGCAATTAATCAATGACGCGGGGATGACGTGTAGAGCACTTCTTATAATATTGACAAATGATACGTCATTTTGTGCGTCACTCGCAAAATCTAAGAGCATTTGCAAGATTTATATACCTCAACTTTTTTCCCGCGAACGTAAATTTAGTACACGTAGCCGGGACGTGTAGGGAAGTCCTGTTGGGAAGTTCGCGTATGGAGTTTTGTTTTCAGGAATGTTTAGTAGATGTCCTAGCAAGTATTTTAGACTGGTGGACATCCGCCACCATTTTCCAGGAATCATGTCATATTTTTTTGTAAATAAATAAAAAAAAACTTCAGAAACCTATCCAATGGGGTATCAAATGAAAAGGCTCCATAAGCTCCACAATTATTATTAATTATTACATTTCTCCCAGATGTTACGTAAAATATGAAAATCATTTTAAAAACCCCCTAACACAATACCCTAAGATTGGATACTTCCTGGCAGGAAACGGCTTAATGATTTTTACTTAAATATTATCCATCATCATCATAAATCTAAACGTAATGAAAAGAAATTCGGGAAATATTAAGGAGTACTTTAAAAAAAAAATTGAAATAGTAAGTATATGAAAATTCTTAACAAAAAACTAGTCTTCAGTCCAATGGGAAAGTTTATGGGGATTTTTATTTGAGGACTGTTTATTAAGTGTCCTGTGTCGGCTGTGTCCTAGTATTTTAGACTTGGGTGGACATCTGCCACCTGCCGGCTTATTGCTTAACGCACTCGCAATCGCAATGGACTTCAAAGTCGAACAATTATTAGGCATGCCTTTCCCGCGCCTACAGGAGGCCGCGCCTTTTGTGTGTATTTCACAACTTAACGCTTTCTTACATTTCATTTAGTATGAAAAAGGTTTGGGGCGCGGCACATGCCTGCGCCGCGTCTGCTCCGCGCCGCTTCTGTTAGACGGAGAGCTAGCTACGGAAATAGGTTTGCAATTTATTGAGCAACGAAACCCCTCTCGTTAGTGTGCCATACTATCATTACTTAATTCGAACGCCTGGCAATGTTATATTCGAATGAAATACGTAATTAGCATTATATCACACCAAACTCAGAGCTCTATAAATTGCACACCTTCAATTGATTTTACAACCCCTTTGTTGCCCATCCACTCCCACACCCACCGCTGAACAGCTGACAGGCGCCCGGATTAATAAATAATGATAGTTTAGAAATCAAACTTTGTTTACAAACTAGTCTGTAATTATTTAGTTACCATCTGCTTCTTATCCGGCAACAATGGACGACGGAAGTATAATAATATTAATTTACAATAGTATATTCTATTTGATTCTCAGTCTCACGGAGATATATAGATGACGCGATAAACTAAACTAAACTCACATTACGTAATTTCATATGGTCTAAAATCACATGCATTATAGCAATTAATTTGGTCTAATTTTCAATTTTCACCATTTGAAAGATACATTATTTCGGATGGATAGGCTATTTTACATTTATTTAAGCCGAGGGTGGGACGCTAGAATTCTATAATTTCAAAATATCTAATATTAAAATCTTTAAAAGGGTAAAAACGGGATCCTATTACTAAGACTCCGTTGTCCGTCTGTCTGTCAGCAGGCTGTATCTCATGAACCGTGATAGCTAGACAGTTGAAATTTTCACATATGATGTAAGTATTTCTGATGTTATAACAATAAATACTAAAAACAGAATAAAATAAATATTTAAGGGGGACAACAAGCGTGATATTAATAACGGCAACAGGGAGACGCTTGAAATATTTACTTACATAATATTTAGTTGTAGGTATATTCACTTTTTAAAATAAATAATGAAATTAAAATAAAATCAATCCCATACAACCAACGTGTTTTTTTTATAGATAATGGTACGGAACCCTTCGTGCGCGAATCTGACTCGCACTTGACCGGCTTTTTAAAATAAATGGCTGCCATGGTAAAGCTTAAATTACCATGCGCATGCGCAAGTAACACGACGTGTGTTTTCTTCCAACAATCACACCACTTCCTCCTTAATGACTGAGCAATTAGCCCTGATGTTTTAATTAGGTCCTTTCTAATTATTTAAGCTCGTGAGTTTTCCCTCGTAAACTATTACAATGTACTTACGCACCTTCATAATTAAAATGACATAAAATTTTATATAAACCTCTCGGAAGTGCGGAGAGAGGCTAACAACTGTTAATAGTAGTAGTTAGGTTAATAATTAACTTAGAAATTATTTTTTGTTAAGCTTTTACTCACAATTTCTTGATATAGAAAGAGTTTTTTTTCATTTTATAACGGTAGCTATTAAACCATATTTGATTGAGCAATCACTGTCACGGAAAATACAGTTTTCACTAGTTTCTGTCCGAGTCAGCTGTCCAAAATTTATACTCGTATATTAATGCATGCTAGATCTAAGCAATTCAACATGTAAAAAGTTCTGGTAAAAAATCTTATTTTATCCTTAAAAGAAAGGTTGACAAAGAATGTAAAAAATAAGCAAATAGGTACTAAATTGTGCCAGAGAGCCATTCAGCATATGTTATACGTGACAGGTAAAAGTAACGTAAGGGGTAATAGAAAGAAAGAAAAGAAGAGAAAGAAAATCATTTATTCGTGCCATACTTACATAATAAAGAACAATTTATTATACGCAAAAGAAGAAAGTAGGAAGGAAAACAACTATTACCTTGTCGCGTTTTATATTTGTCAACTTTGTTCCGTCTCTATCTCTTCTGTTTCTTATATCTCACTCATTTGTAGCATTAATCACGTGTACAGTCAACAGCATAAATAAGTAATCACTTATGTACCTTGTCGCCTACAATCGTTTCAAAAATTTGTATAACATTTCAAAAACGACGTTAAAGTGACAAGGTACATAAATGATCACTTATTTATGCTGTTGACTGTACCTCCAACTATTCAAATTACTGGTAATTAGAGAAATTCACATACATCGATCGAGTGTCAAGATGTGATCCGCCGTGTCACACATTTGGGGCGATCGTTCCCGCTGAAAGGCCATTCACTCATACATCAACTCATAAGTATAAAAAGTGTGGAAAAATAAGTCGGGCCCTGGAGGGAAACTGCCTTAAATCCTTAATTTGGCTCATTTTATTTAAAGGAGACATTCCTCTATTTTTAAAAAGAAACAAAACTGCATTCAAAGATTTTCTAAAAGTATAGTTTGTCTCACCCGGGAATCGAACTAGCTAAAAAAGAAAACTGCCTTTTTTATTCTACTAATCGATATTATTCAGGATAAAATCTCTCTAATAAACATTTGGTCTTAGAAATGAAAAAAAGATCGTGAAACCTATCATTAATTATAGGGAGTGTTTTATTTTTTAATTTTTATCTGGTTCAATTCCCGGGTGAGACAATTTTAGCAAATCTTTGAATTTGGGCATAATGGTAACTTGTTTATAATCTGTGATAATGGGCATGTTAAATTATGCTCTATGACAATCAACTCCCAACTCCTTAAAAAATATTGAAACAACTAAATCTTTCAACAACAAGTTGAGAACATTGTTGGTTAACAAATGTTTTTATAATCTAGGGAAATACTTTAATGATAAAGTTCGATGATTATGTATATAGAGATAGGGAATTACGAGTCGAAATTTCAGTCCAGTATATAATTAATTAAAAAAATAAAAATTAACTTTGGCTTAAAAAAATTCTATTGCTTGTTTAATAGACAAATTTCATACCAATCGAAAGTATGAAGCCTATAGAACTTGCAAACGTTAGGTTGACTATTTTTTTCCTGTCAAACTATTGGATAGGCAGGTATAAACAGGTAAGTCGGTACTAATAATTTGTACCAAACCTAACGTTTGCATATTCTATAGGCTTCATACTTTCGATTACTATGTAATTTGTCTATTAAACAAGCATATGCAATTTTAAAAAAAAGTTCATTTTTGATAAAAAAAATATGATATAATAAGTAACTGGACTGAAATTTTTCAGCCAACCTATTCGCCACATATTATTTAGCGTATCAAATTTGATATAAAATACTTTTGATCGAATAAGCAGCCCGGTGCAAATCGTCTCCTATTCGGATCTTAGACCATTAAATACATATGAACCTTGTCAGGCATCTCAGCTTAGAAGAGAAGTAGATAAATTCGCTGCTGCTTTTGCTGAGCCTCTATACCATGGTATTGTTTTTAACTCGGCCGCCATCGCCATTACTGTCAAGTAAATAAGAGCTATCAAAACGTTGACAATACGATAACAGGTCAAAGACGATACGGTTTTTACCGCCTGGAATCTCATCATACGAATATGACCGTGGGACCTTTAAAGAGAGGAACTGATATTTTACTAGCCGTTACCCGCGACTCCGTCCGCGCAGAAAAATAAAACATAGCCTATGTTCATCATGGATAATGTAGGATTCTGATGGTGAAAGAATTTTTCAAACGGGCCAGTAGTTTTGGAGCCTCTTCAAGGCAAACAAACAAACAAAAAAATATCTTTCCTCTTTGTAATATTAGTGTAGATAATAGTGGCCTTTACACGTAAAGTTCGGACCGCGGGAAACGCCACGCGCGGTTCCAATCTTCGTTCCGAACCGTATTTTTTTACTATTCGACTATTACAGTTGCATTTACACGTATAAGGTTCGGAACGAAGATTGGAATGGTGCGTGGCGTTTCCCGCGGTCCGAACTTTACGTGTGCAGGCCGCTAATATTAGTGGGATGCAAGTTCAGTCAGCAACAATAAAGTCATAAAAATATTCATTAGAAAAATCCTATTTGTAGTGCAGTTTCTTCGAGTTACTTTATAGGTACATAGGTATGTATTACCTATTTGTAGGCGCTGACGGACCAGCGTATCTCAATCGTCGGCGAGTTATTTAAGGGAATTACCCAGCTGATTAGGTGCGCCAGTGGGTCAGGGCTTCGCGGTAACCGACCGCTATTAGACCACGCGGTTATCCAGGTGGATACGTCGGTCCATCCGTGGCGGAGCGTGCGCACACTGGCCGCTAATAAATCGCCACTTTTTTGCAAGATTAGGAAAAATGTACATTGTAATCATGTATACAGCCTGCATGCCCGACATGGGGTTGGTGCCCAGTGACATACGGACTAAAACCGGCTCGGCTATTGCCTAAAGCACTCGCAATCGCAATCGACTTCAAAGTGGAACAATTGTTTTCGTTTTGAAAGGAGACTCGCCTTCGGACTGTCAAAATGAAAACAATTGCGATTTCGAGTGCGTTAGGCAATAAGCCTGCGGGTCTACATCGGAATTCCTAATCGTCATTTATCCTAATGCACCGTTTATCCGAATTTTCATTTATGCTAAAGCCATTTCCGCCCGAATTTAGTTTTTTTTTAAGCGGTGGCCTCTTCGGCCATTTGCCTTCTCAATGCTATAAATAACGGTCAAGGCGATAATATAAACTCCTAGCTCTAGTGGATGGAGCCCTAAACAAATCGTCCGAAGGAAATGATTACACGGCCAAGTCATTAACCTGGCGATTTGCAAGTTAAAGACAGGTGCTTCGCTCAATAATAAATCATTTGTTTATGCCTCTACGGTAAATATATTATGCAGGGGTAATGGGTACCTGTAAATGGAGAACTGAACCTTTGAATGGAAAACATTATCCCATTATTACAGCTATTACTGGTACAGTACAGGTAATTGAAGGCTGGGGTGTTTGAGAGCTTAAGCGAGGCCAACACTCTATGATTCAGAATTACAACTATTATAATAGACAAAAACCCCTGACGTAACGGCCTTTTTTAGAGCCTATGCCAGTTCAAGCGATTTTTTTTCAGAGCTGCTGAGGTTGAAGCCACACGTGCGTAATTTTTCGAGTTGTGAGTCGCGTAATTTCTGCTGCATTCAAAGGCCAGCTGAATTTGCGTCGCCGTGTGAACCAAACAGGAGTTTTGTATGAAACTGAACGTAGCAGAAATTACGCGACCGAAATTACGTGGCTCACAACTAACAAAATTACGCTCGTGAGGCTTCACCCTTACTCTTAAGTAGCCTAAACAATTTTCATCAAACCTGGCTAGGAACCACCCCAATTCAACTAGCTTTTTACTAAAGCCTTTTTAAATTCGATCGTTCAGCAGAAGCCCTGCTGCCTAATTGAGAATGCACGCGCTAAAATGTGTTTTGTACGCTCTGACGGGACTACTTAAACTGGCCGGTTTATATAAGCTGCGCCGCGTTCACGCGTTCACTCGTTCGACCGACCGAACGCCTTTTTTAAAAGAAAAAAGTCCCTGAACCGTTTGCAGTCTGCCAGTAGTGCCAATACTTATAACTCCTTCATTTGTCCGTTCGAAGTTCGAATGAAATTACAAAAGGATTAAAGCTAAAACACTCCAATTGACCCCAAATCCATTCAATTTCAATCCATCTAAAATATCTTCCGCTATTTCAGGGTTTAAAAGAATTTACCGTTTCGCCAGACATCCACGAATAAAACATTTAAAACAACGTTCCACGATGGACCACATCAAAAAACGACGTATCTACTATACTTCCAGCAGCGCATAAACCTTTTTAAAACCGAGGCAGTGTGGAAAGTATAACGGACGTCACGTAGAGTATTGGAAACTGATTACTTTCTCTAGTCATTTTGCTTAATTAACTTAATTCAGAGCGTTTTGCTTAATAAGAGGTAATAGAGATGGTTATGGTTCGGCATTTCACGTTTATTAAGTAGTTGGGTGGGTAGGCTTCTACCAAGGGGCTTGTGGTCTCCACCATTTCTATTTTCAATTTCTTTCGAGAGAACTATACTCCGTTTGTTTAGTGAATTAACTAAATGTAAACAAACCACGTGGCTCTGTTAAACAGCCAATCAGAACTGTTTTCGAGCTTTGACGTATCAGTGTTCTTCTTCTATTGACTGACGAACTCTATCACGTGGTTTTTTGTTAACATTTTAAGTACCTACCTAAACGAATGAAGTATATGTTGAATTTCAGTGTAAATTTAGCCCATAATGCAGCCAGATTTATGTTTTAATGTATGACGACATTGAGGACGAGCCCCACCATTTATTTATTTTACATGGCGTGGTTGCAATTTAAGAGGGGTGAGTCTTCATGGTTTAATTTAAAACACTATAGTGGTATAGGTACTCCGGTACATACATATTAATATAAGTTTGCAACGATCCTTACGAAATAAGCATGTTAATGGTAAAAGCCGAACCGAAATCCATCCAGTAGGGGCAGTAGGTAGTTCTATGAACACTTAGGCAATACAAAGACATACCTATATATGCAGCATTCATTTAGGTACTATTTACACAATGTATGTAGGTATGTAAGGTCCATCATTTATGCGAATTTAACTTCATAGATTGATCATTTCATCGAATTGCACTTCATCGAACACTTTTTTCAGCTGAAACCATAATGTTATCACTTATCAGGATATGTTAAACATAATTACCTAGGATAGATTAGACTACCAAAACATGTTTTAACTACCAAAAAAAATAACTCATGCGGCGAGAAATGTCTTTCGATACGTTCGTTGAAATGCGTTTCAATAAAATAATAGGTACCCAGGTATGTAAAAATGAAAATGTTATTGTTAAAACAGCAAAATAACAAACAGTAGGTAAATTAGACAAGGCGCCACTGAGTTACCGCTGTTTCATGACTAAAACCAAGAAGTATAAAACCAACGCGTATGTGGCAACCCTAAGGCATCCATTTTAATCGTTTCTACTTAAGAATCATTTATTTCTCGTCATTGTAAAAGACCACACACATCAGATCAAATAAATTCTCCGGGGTCCGGTTACACAATGCAACGGTCGATCCATTCCTTAGAAATTGATACGGTAAGGTTGCAAAGCTGTTACAAGCTACCCAATACCCTAACGGTTTTAATAATACAAACTCAAACAGCATTCAAACAATAGCACATTGCTCGTAGAACCGATGCCCGTTGGAGCGGGAAGGTTCTAGAGTGGCGACCGCGAACCGGATGACGAAGTGTCGGCAGGCTTTCCACAAGGTGGATCGAAGATCAGATAAAGGTCGCGGGAATCTCCTGGATGACAGCTGCAGGAGACCGATCGTTGTGGAAAACCTTGGGGAAGGCCTTTGTCCAGCAGTTGACGTTTTGCGGCTGATGATGATGATGATGATGATGATGATGATGATGATGATGATGATGATGATGATGATGATGATGATGATGATGATGATGATGATGATGATGATGATGATGATGATGATGATGATGATGATGATGATGATTCGTATGATAAAACACTTACTGGGAGTTACAAGTAGTGAACGGAAACATTAAACCCAGATTTTAGGAGTAAGAGTCACCAGACCTTAACCAACCAGGGCCACATAATATGAAGGATATAAGGAAATAACTTTTGAACGAACTTTTTGAGTTACGGCGATTTTAGAGTTACAACGACCTGTCCTGTCTCTACTAGAGAACCAATAACCATACGTACATACACACATACATATATACATACATACATACCTTTCCCTATCCTTCTTCGGTAGCTAGGTAATAAAAATACCTACATACAAACTCGGCGGAGGTGTCGACATGACTTAAATGCCGTATTGAATAGTCGGTAGGTGCTATGGCCAAAGGTGTGGACACTATAGCTCGCTAAAATGTGTATAATGCAAGTAACTCTTATTGATCTGTGGTATACACATTTACCTATAAAAAAGGATAATTCCGTGGTTCTTCATGTTAAAACTAATTTTCAATTTAATTTTCGTGCAGCGTATTTTTACTGCTTTATTTTTTAAGGCTAATTTAAACTTGACTTTTATTACACGTCTAGCACAGTTCGAAATTTACGAGAAACGTATGCAAATACCGATTATTAACACAAATCTCCAAAGAAACCGAATTTTAACAATTTACGGGCGCTACCACTAATTGTTACCTACACTAACAACATAAATAATTGTACAGTTTTAATTATACGTCTCCGAGCATAATTTAAATGAAATAATTATTGTTTATGTCGTTATAGTTATCGCCTTCAAGTGGGTAATCATTCAGTTATATCTATTAACTTGTAATTATGATTTAGTAGAGGCCGTGCGGTATTCATGTACGTAATTTTTAGGGTTCCGTAGCCAAATGGCAAAAAACGGAACCCTTATAGATTCGTCATGTCTGTCCGTCCGTCCGTCCGTCTGTCACAGCCACTTTTTTCCGTAACTATAAGAGCTATACTATGGAAACTTTGTAAGTAGATGTATTCGGTGAACCGCATTAAGATTTTCATACAAAAAAAGAAAAAAAACAATAAATTTTTGGGGTTCCCCATACTTAGAACTGAAACTCAATTTTTTTCTCATCAAACCCATACGTGTGGGGTAGGGTTGCCACCTTTTTTTTGAAGAAATATAGTATTTTTCTCAGAACCTTGCCAAAATATAGTACTTTTGGGAAATTTTGGAAAAAAATAGTACACATTCATTCATTTATCATGTTTAAACATTATATACAAATTACAATCCTATATCACAACGCGTCACTACGGGTACGTTCCAATTTAGGCGATGTTTATACAAAAAAGTGCAGCAGTGGAGTTAGCAATGAAAATATAGTATTTTTCGTACTATATTATATTTCTATAATATATAGTACAATTGACCGCAATATAGTACGATACTATATAATATAGTACAGGTGGCAACCCTAGTGTGGGGTGTCTATGGATAGCTCTTCAAAAATGATATTGAGGTTTCTAATATAACTTTTTTCTAAACTGAATAGTTTGCGCGAGAGACGCTTCCAAAGTGGAAAAATGTGTGCCCCTCCCCCGTAACTTCTAAAATAAGGGAATGATAAATGTAAAAATAATATATGATATACATTACCATGCAAACTTCCACCGAAAATTGGTTTGAACGAGATCTAGTAAGTAGTTTTTTTTAATACGTCATAAATCGTAAACCGCAATTTACCTTTCACGGAACCCTTCATGGGCGAGTCCGACTCGCACTTGGCCGCTTTTTCTCGTTCCAGTTGAAAAAGTTTTTGCGAAAATTGTGTTCCTTACTGTTTCCCTTGTCACGTTCATCGAATTAATCCACATTACTCTTTGCATTCCTCCTTCGCACTAAATCCTTTCCAGCTCTTTCTTGATATCCTCTCCTACGAGTTACAGTTACCGTAATCGCTAGTAGAGGTGAGACGTATATACTGGAATAGGTTTTTGGAATAGGTTTTTGCTTGGACGTCCAAATACGCGATCCCATCAGAGTACGCCAACGCGTACCGAGTCTTTACATGTATCGGGATCAGGACGCGAAAACAGCGCGGTGTATTTGGAGTAGGTAAAGACTCGTTTCACCGGGCGAAGAAAGATTATATAAAAAACTAACTTTTTTTCAATTCAAGAATTGTGTATGGATCATTTTAAACCAATACAATGCGTGTGTGTGGTCCATTTTTTGTAACCATAATATTGACACAAAACATAATATTGGATTATACTGAAACTTCTGTTAATTCAATACTGAGTTTTACTTTTACAAGTTTTCGAGTTATTATAATATGAAATATATATTAAATATGTACTCTCAAACTCTCAGTCACTAAAACCCGGGCCGGAACGTCAGCGTCCGCGTACCGAGAAAACCTCTTAATATTTAAGACTCGCAACACTTGCAACTCGGAAAGACTCTGAATCAAATATTTTACTCATAAGCCGCGTACTTCTAAATACCTACTCGTGGAACTAGTCTTTGGACCTAGTCTTTTTGTGGACGCGTACTCGGAAGACTCAGTACGTGATTTGCCTAGTACGTCTCACCTCTAATCGCTAGCGAGTCAAATGCTTTGTCCCTCGCACTCTATAAGAATACTGCGAGGTCTGCGAGGGACATATCATTCGATGGTAAGGCTACTGCATGAGGCCCTACTCCGAAAATCGAAGTTCGAAGTTACGTTAGCTCCATCCCATTCTCTCGATTTAGTCTCAAATGACGAGTGACAGAGATGGCGCTAACGTAACTTTGAACTTCGATTTTCAAAGTAGGGCCTCTGGTCTGCCGCCGTAACCTCTAACCTTGGTCACAACGCTGATGTCCTGATACAGCCACAACACCGTTGCCGAAGGACCTTAAAAGTTTTAAACCCAAGCATGGTTATAACAAGTTTTTCGAAAGACGTCAAATTGACAAATCGATTACTTAGTATAAGAAATACACAGTTAACCATTTAAAATAGACAGTTACACCAATTTGACAGTTATTGCACCCTAACACGGTCCTTATGCAAGCTTTTGGGTTCCCCTCGTGCTTTGTGCAGTAACCATTACCTTAGTAAGTTTCTGAAAAACTGCTTGGTATAAGAAAAACACAGTGTTTAACCATTTGAAGGAGACAGTTCCACCAATCTGATAGTTATTGCACCGTAACACGGTCCTTATGCAAGCTTTTGGGTCCACCTTGTGCCTTGAACAGAAAAACCAAGTACTTACCTCAGTAGATAAGTCACGATTTTTCGTCGTATCAGCATATTAAATCATTTAGCTTGTATTAGGCTGAAAATAATTTTATGCGATGCGTTTAAATCTTAAATGACACTTACAAATCGCGTCTAGATTCCCCAAGTCATGCACCACATAATAAACTGCGCATATATTTCATATAAAATTTCTTTATGAATATTATAGAAAGTAAGTAATTCATCAAATTAAGTTTCGCGAGCGGAACGTCGTTTACGCTTCGCAATACTTTTAGATGTACATACTAAGATAGTCTTCGTCATTATGAGTTTATAATGATTTACGTGCGCAGAAGTTGGGGAAATTGCTCATCAAATTGAATACGAATGAAACAGGGCAATTGGCGAATGGTTAACGTAAAATGAGACCTAGTTTTTGATTATCTAGTAAATCTTACTTCCTAACGAGCTAGGGCACTGCATCCGAGAAGATATGGTCAATGAAAGACGGAATCAAAGAAACATTTTGTGTGAGCGATCGTGTGGTGACTGAAACGCGCTGGGAAATGATGAATTGGTTTTGAATTTTTAATATCGGCAATCAATTTGATATGAACGAGTGGCGGCACTCCTGTGATGTTGATCATCTCTTAAAATTGTGTTTAAGTCATATTATTATGGATTAGCCAAGGAGTTTTCTGTAAGTTCATTAGGATTTTTGTGGAAGTTGTGTGGAAGTCTTTAATTCTATAAAGAGTTTTCTCAATATGCAATCAAATAAAAACAGTCGTGGGTATCCAGATCAAGATCTTTTTAAACTGTGGAAAGTTTTTCAATCCCTTTTATGTCAAGACTTTAATGTAATCTGAGATAAAAATCTAGACTGCGGCCGGTCTTTCTACAATTTAATAGATCACAAGAAAGTTTCAATTATTAAAAGGATTTCCACCTGTCCTCGTTTTATCTCGTGTCTCCATTTCCCTTCATAAATCCAGTAGATGTGTGTCCTCTCCGCCAATTACGAGAAACTGGCTGGTTATTATTGAAAGATATTATCTGTGATCCGGAGACAAAATCATGTTTAGACGCGTATAATATAGTTGAAGCAAACATTGCACGTAAGAGAAAATCTACTGGTATTTATGTTAAGGAAGGTAGGTGTGCTGTAGACGTAGTTACTTCTATCCTCTAGTGAAATAAAGATAAAGGCGAAGATATTTATTCAGTAAGTAGACGACACAAGCACTTTTACAAGTCAGAGCGTAACAGGAGACTAGGTACTGTTGAAAATAATGACGAAAGTCCGCACGGATGCATCTGCTTGTGGCATGGGTGCCTTTTACGCTCCGCTGGTATCCAAGGGTTCTAGTGCTTCCATTATTGGGTTTGATTCCTGTTTCTGAAAAAGTATAACATTATCTGATATTTTTTTCTGTCTCTTAATGTGGCTAGTGTTATATTGACTGTGTGAAAGATGATTCACATTCCTGCAGTCAAACTGTTCTAACAGTTTTGCAGGGCGTTTAATATTATTGTATCATGTTGTTTGTTTTTAATAAATAAATAAATAATAATAATAATATGGCTGGAAAGGGAGTGACTACCGAGATGACGACTAATAGAGAAGTATGGAAGAAAAATACATGTTGCGCCGACCCCAAATAAGTTGGGATATGGGCAGGAAAATGATGATGAATCTGGCTAGTGTTAGACTCTATAGTTGTGTGTGGAAAAAAGCTGCGCTACTTTTAAAGAAAGAAGTGTGAGCGTTAAGACTCGTGCAGTTATAATTCCAAACACGCTTTGCCCATATTGGAACTAGGTCTCGCCAGTAGCGATGTTTATCATCGGACCTACGTGTAATTTCATTCAGTAAATTATGTTATTGAGCGTTCCTCCGCCGACTTAGATGTAAAAACTATGTTCCGTGGACCGCAGTTCAGCGGTTGTATTCTCATCTGCTTTAAAGTCGACGTCGAATTCATTGCACTATATTCAATTAAGGCTTCTCTCTAACTAATCAATGTTACTAGCGTATTTTATATCTCCTGTGAAGTCCTGTGACATTATAAACTCGGGCTATGGTTCTCATCCTGGTAACTTTAAGGAACTGTATTTCAGTGCATCGGTTTTAAATGAATGTTGAATAAAACTAAACTAATAATAATGTTGCTTACATACGGTTAAAGGGCTATAAAGATGAGAAACTTGTCAATTTGTGAAAGTTTCTTATGAGTAGGTAATTCCCGGTTGTTTCTAACAATAATCGCAACTACTTTAAATGTTTCTGAGAATGTTCTCAAAATAAATTGACAACTTTTCCAAATTTCTGGTTATTTTCTCCAATTTGCACGTTTTTACCTCACATCAGCTTCACTAGACAAGATTATAGTTATCGAAAATGTAAAGGATAAGCAAGTGTAATGTAAGGTGTTGTGTAGTGTAATGTACGGAGTAGGCTGACGGTCGCGTATTTTTAACCGATAGCGCCAAAGCCCAAAAGTAGGGTTATGTGTTTGACCTGTATATGTCCGACTCTATAATCGCTCGTAACTACTAAACGGCTAAACCGATTTTAATAAATTATACGTGGTTAGATTCGCCTTAACCACTAAAGTGTTATAGGCTATATTAAAACTATTGGAAATCAAAATGGCGGATTCTTGGCGCCAAATTGCGCGTCATGAAAACTAACATTATGTTGACGACATTATTCAAACAGCAATTGGGTTTTCAAAGCATGCTTTTTGTTAGACTTGTTGAAAATCGTTTACCTTAGCGCCGTGACTTCTGTATCATGTACAGTCCCCAATAAAAATGTTGAGCATACTTAGAACTTTGTCATTGTGAATGTCATAGTCCTTGTTATGTGTGTCATTTGATGTTCTGTTTGAAGTTTACTATGACAACGCACTAAAGTGCTTAACTTTTTCGTTGGGGTACTGTGCCTCTGCAGACAATCACTGCAACCGTTAAGTAATTAGCGTTCGATAGAGAATACCCCCTCAGGTGCGTCGATAATCTTGTCGACGAGAAATAATCTGTGCTAAACAGGGCTTCTTGCAATACACCGTAATAGGGAAAATTACGTTAGTCGGCACTTGCGGTTAACGTATGATGCGCTTGCTTCGATGAAAAGGGCTATGGCTAAGGAGAAAGATGTGATTCTATTAAGCGTGAGGTCAGGTGGGGTAAGAGCGTCGACGGGGTAAATGCGACAAACCATATATTTTTAGGATATATTGTTGGTTAGACGGACTTGCCCCGTAGACGCACTTGCCCCGTCAGGTGGGGTAAGAGCGTCAACGGGGTAAGTGCGACAAACCATATATTTTTTTAGGACAACTATTGTTGGTTAGATGGACCTGCTCCGTAGACGCACTTGCCCCGTCTGGTGGGGTAAGAGCGTCAACGGGGTAACAGCGTAAAAGCATATACACCCAAAAAATGTGAGCTAACCACGAGAGGTTTTCTCTTAGTTGACATAAAATGAATACACTACTCATGATATTAGTTATACCAAACAAAACTTATAGTAAAAACAGCAAGTTCTTTAGCAATGCAACTAATATCTTAGTTGATGCGTCTAACATTCTGTTAGGCTCGTATGGATTCAACGCTTATGCACAACAATCACAATCTTGTTAGAAGCGACCAATTTTTTTTTTCAGTGAATTTTAGGAGATATTATTGGTTAGACGGACTTGCCCCATAGACTTGACCTAACCTTATCACTTTTTAAATCGTTGCGGCTAGGTCCCTAGGTTCAGCAGTTTAGACTGTGCGTTGTTTGTCAGTCTTGACAGATTATGTAAAATCCTAATGTGTCCCAAACTACTTGTATGGCAATTTCCTATTTGTTACCAATGTTTTTTACTTTTTCGGTAACAAAAACGGACGTTTCCATAATAAATTATGTACCCTACCTAAGTGCATTTTTTTTGTTATCGGGACACGTCACCGACAGCGGTAAAATCTTGAGAATTCTCAATAGGGGGTGGTTATGAACAGTAACAACGTCAAAAAGACGGTCAAAACTGAATAACTTTGACAACAGTAGCAGTAACAGTGAGTTTTTAATTTAAGCTTTGTGATAATTAAACGTGGTGGTAAAACAAGGTACACTTTAAGAGCATATGCACATCGCGTTTTTTTAACGCACCGTCGACGCGCGTTCCTTAGCGCTTTCGCTTTTACACCCAGAAAATAAATAGAGACAGCACTACGAACGCGCGACGACGGCGCGACGGCGCGTAACGCGGTGTGCATAGGCCCTAAGAATTACTTATATAGCTAACCATGCCAGGAATTATAATTTAAACTACATTGATATAATAAACATTACGACGTAAATAGTAGCTTATTCAACAAGGAAATAAACCAAGCCATTTCATCCTAGACGTTCATCTAAAACAGATATTGAAGTCGAGGATAATATGGGTTTTATTACAGCTTTTTACTTAGATTGCACAAGTTTAAGAGAACAAGTTTATTCTGTGGAGTTTTTATGTTGGCTTTGGCCTTTATTAACTAAGTCTTAGAAGAAGTAAACACTTTTATGCACGAAAGCATTAAAAAATCCGTTTAATTCTGCTAACAGCGAGCAATCAGCATACGTTGATAATAATATTATTACGATGGTAATAGTAAAAGTAGTATAATGAGGTCAATTAAAAGCTTAATATAGCTTATTTTAATCTTAAGTTATAGTTTAATAACGACTTTTTCTACCAGATAAAAATACACAATTAGCTTGCGTTTATCACGAATATAAAGTAAAGTTTACATAAGGACGCTTTTGCAAAGCGAGAAGCGAGTATTGTATTGGCAATCAATACAGTACGATTGCACGGAGCAGCTGTGACTGCTGAAATTGCAATGAACGGAGCAACCAACTGGATGCTAGCCAAAGAGATTACCATAGTATTATCAGCCTTGCAAACAACGGCGTTTCAGTTTAGATTTTTGCATGTATTATTTTTATATTTTATTCATATTTTTTACTACAGATTGAGAGTTCTTTACAATGAACAAAACCCTGTTTTTATTGTGAAACTAGCTGCCCGCCAGCGGCTTTGCCCCTTTTTTTCTTACATATTAACCTTATCCTGACAATAACGAATACAACAAAAAAGAAATCAGCCAAATCGGTTCAGCAGTTCTCGAGTTTTGCGCTTAGCAACACATTTAGTGATAGTGAATAGATGAAATGACATCCTTTTTGAATTGTAAATAATCTTGTTCCGCCATAAGTCATATAAAATAGTCTAAACATAACTTAAATCGGTGCTGAATGTCCAGGACTCACTGGCTGGCTATATTTCTTTTGTTCTTTTAAAATAATGTTCTCTATACCCAGGTCTTAATGATGATCGACATTTTGTTCTTAAGAAGGTTTCAGAAGGATAAAGCTAAATGTAAAGGCCTGACTTCACATACATACATACATACATACATACTTTGACGACGCGCTGGCCTAGTTGGTAGTGACCCTGCCTACGAAGCTAGGTCCTGGGTTCAAATCCCGGTAAGAGCAGATATTTGTGTGATGAGCTGATGAGCGCGAATATTTTTTTCTGAGTCATGGATGTTTTCTATGTAATGTTTATCGTTGTCTAGTACCCATAGTACAAGCCTAGCTTAGTTTGGGACTAGGTCAATTGGTGTGACATTTTCCCCTGATATTTTATTTATTTATTACTTTCACTTCATTCCCAGAGTGGGGAGTGGGGTAGGCACAGCTACAGAATTGGGATACACCCATTTTTAACAATGTATGAAAATTTCAAAACCATTTCGAGTAATAGGCTTTTCGAATCGATCACAGTAGTTAGATTAAAAAAATATGTTACAATGAATTAAATATATTAAAATTAAGAAATGACCTTCATTTGACCCCTAAATGCCCGTCCCAATTGCGCTATATCAAGGACTTTTGTGGTTTTACATAAAACATATAAAACCTTTCCAAATTTTCATTTTATAAGTACAATTTAGATATCTACCTGACACCTACGTTTAAAGACAGCTGTTGTCATGTCAAATTTATTTGTTTACAAATTGACTGTAATTCTTATGATGAAATTAAAATACTCAATACTCAATACTCAATACATTTATTGCATTCCACATAAATTTTACAGATGTTGTTGTAATCATAGGTATACATGTACATGATGATATGTGGACCCTGTTGGGCACAGCAACAGTAGTAGAAAAAACAGAGAAGAGGGCTTAGTTTTATAATATTATATTATAATATGTTATTTACTAACTTAAATTGCACTTTAATTACGTAATCATTTTATATTTATTATACAACATTTACTATATATATTATATTCTTTGAAGTATAGCTATGGATATCATTAAACTATCATATCATAATATAATTTACACAATTTATGGAATATTATTGAGACCATTGAAAATATTAATGAGACCATTTCTCTTTTGAGTTAATGTGTGATAAATGTTAATAATTTGTGTGGTAAGGTTTTACAAGAGGTTCAAAAAGACGGCATCAACATTTATTGTAGAAACTCATGATTGGAAGTATGGAATCCGCCTTTTCAACAAATTTAATGTGATTGTGTTAAGTAAATCTAGTCTAGAAACAAGGTCATGTAGGAAGTGTTGTATTAACTGAGGTCTAGGTAATAAGCAATGGTTGAATGCTTATATACTCTTAAATAATAAATTATATCATATTGCGATTGTTTGTTTACATTATATTTGAATGACGTTCGTCTATTATGACTTTGAAAACAGATCACAGATAATAAAAAATCGTCTTTCTAAGTCTTAGATGAAGTATACCCGTTCTTTATAAATATCTACGTCATCTTGTCGCTACAAGTAGGTAAGGTTTCTTTAATTTAATAAATTATTTTAAATATCAATAATACATTTAATTATGAAATGCTTCAAATTAGTTTCTTATAAAAGGCTATTCTTTCGAATAAAAATGTAAAATCAAGCAGTTATTTTTTTTGGTGTATCCCAATTACGAGTACCAACCACTCGTCCCAGCCTGATTTCATATGAAGTATTTTGTAATCCTGAGGGCCCTGCCAAGATGCATTGCGCTAACTAACGTTTCTATTCGTTTCATTTTTAAACCAATCGCGTCACTGATATACACGTGACTTTTCGTATCACGTCATCTACAAGTGACGCGATTGGTTTAAAAACGAATCGAATAGAAACGCTAGTTAGCGCAATGCGTCTTGGCAGGGCCCTCTGTTGCGAAGCTGCGAACGAAACAAGAATAATTCTAACTTAGGTACCCATGCGTTTATAATGTTAGAAGAGATGCATTGACTAATGGTTTTTACGTTGTTAGAAAGATAACGATGGATCATCAACCAGCAACTATACCATAAATACTCCCATCATCATTAGAGCCATAAATGAGCACCTAAGGGTATCATTTAAGCCATTTTAACTAGGAATCTTACGTGAATTTTCTGGCTGCAACTTATGCAGGACCGGCAATGCGAGTTTCTTAACTATAATAAGGTAGGTACAGTCGGCCAAGTGGTCTACCACCCTACGGTTGAATTTACCACAAGTTCGATTTTCCCTTGCAATAATATTATGACAGTGACGTGACAAGTGTCAACCTTAGCGATAATTAGATCTCAAATAAACTTTTGTCAAAACTTAAAGACCACTTCCACCAACACCTCTTTCTTGGCCGACCGTACTAGAGGCGGCCCGCGACTTATACGTGTAGAATTATTTTCTCGCTTCTCCCCTTATCTTTAAGGATGAATTTCTAAAAATCCTTTCTTAATGCACCTCTACGATATCCAAGGAATATTTCCTCCAAATTTCAAGTCCCGTTTTCCAGCGGTTTCGGCTGTGCGTTGATCGATCAGTCAACAAGTCAGTTTCTTCTTTTATGTACGAGTAGAAGATAGATGAGTTTCATTTGCATTTGAATTTTGTGTAGATATAATGATCTGGAAAATGGCGGAACAAGGAATAAAAGTAGCTCTAGCTCTACCTATGATCAATTGGCCTGCAATATTTAGTACGAATATTGCAAGCATTAGAAATTGCAACTGGAAGATAAGACAATGTGTAAAATTTAGGAAAATAAGTTTCTGGTCATCATTTTTTATTTATTTAAGGATTACTAACCGATAATACATCATAACAATAAATGGGATCTTAGGCTAGTGATATATAGGATGCTTATCTAATTATAGGCAACCACAGCTAGTTCAAGTGTATTGAAGATTACAGTTAATTAAAAATAGTATTAACAACTTAGATAAACGTACACGCTAAATTATTATTACAAATCTAATTTACATTCATCATCATCATTAAACTTAAGAGCTAAGCTCTTGTCGGTGTAGTAATGGACACTTTTATCTCTTTTCTGCCAGCTTTTTCACCTCCTGATACACGACACGACATTGGCCTTATGGTCTTATATGGCTAAAATATAAGCTAAGGTGTCCTATTCCTTTTTTCCCTCGACTCGAGGGCAACCTCCAAAATCTTCAAATAGAAACGGTCATGCCGCCATATATCGTGTCCCATCATGATCATTTCATCATTTAATAGTTTCTAAAATATGTCTTCTCTCGTTTACCATCTTCAAAACCTCTTCGTTGGATTCTTTTCCATCACGCTAAGTTTCTGACAGGGGTTTAATTTTATTAAGGGCTTCTATTTCCAGCTTATGCACCACTTACCTTCTTTGTTTTGAACAAATCTTGTAGAGCAACAAATATTTCGCAAACACCACGCCGTAGTCTGATACTTAAAGCCCACATTATACATGTATTTAATACAATTTCGGTTTGTGAGAGCATAAATTAAATATTATATTTATTTAATTGGCCGTTTCAGGCGCCATCTTGACTTACATTCACTAACTCTTATGTCGTTTTTACAAATATTTCAAATCCAAACTTTATATGAATGCATCAAGGTTGCTTTTGTGTTAAGTTTCTTAAGTGAGATGTGAGTTTTGGACAGTAATTTGTGTTTTTATTGCGTTTATTTGGAAGCCTAATTAACACCCACTCTTGGTAGAAAGATCGTTTCTGTGTTACTTTAACACTAACATCCTTTAAAAGTTTAACTGTCTTCTAATTTATGTGTTCCTCTCAAATTTCACGTTTGGGCGATATTTATTTTTGCAATCGTTAGAATTAGGATAGACCAAAAAAAATTACTCACGGTTTTTACATTTTAGTTCGAAAGAATAGGTAATTTCAAGACACCAATTTCATTAATCATGTATTTGACCCAATAGTTTTGTTTAAATATCTTTATTTCTTTAGCAGACATTTTATGGATGACATGTTCATTTTTAATTTGGGTTGGCATTTTCTAATAAGTTACAACAATTAAATGATATCTAATGATAAAAAGTGATTGTAATAGTGTATTAAAACACACTATTTCAAGCGGTTTTCGCCTTACCCGGAAGATACAACCTAGGAGGGCTTCAAGCCGAAAATGAAAATCAAAGGTTAAGTATACTTATGTTGAAATATCCGGAATAGATAAATATTTCAAAAACTTAATAATGCAGAATGGCTTTAAAACCCCATTCCGCGAAATGGTTTTCGAATAAGAGTAATTGTGAAAATATGAACAATCCCAATTGCCGGTGGTAGGACCTTGTGCAGGGTCCGTCCGGATCGCTACCACCATCTTATCGATTAACCTACCGCCAAACAGCAGTGTTCGCATCGTTGTGTTCCTGTTTCGGTATAAGACAGCCGGTGTAATGACTAGGATAGAGGCATTCCATCTTAGTCCTCAGGGTTGGCAACGCATTTGCAGTCTTAGGATTGCAATCTTGTGAATGCGAATTTTACAGTTTCTTTAATTATAAAAACATTCAAAGAAAAAAAAAAACTGATAACTAAAACATATCAAAACCCTGCAAATCTCCCGCTCGGGGCAGCGTCCCTAAAATGCTTGCAGCATTACCCCGCTGCACGGCCAGGCTAAGCCGTTGGGCGAAAAAAGGCCCGGCCCTACTGGGATCGCCAGAGACGCCAACCAGTTTATCCGAAACTTCGTGGATTAACTTTTTGGCGTCGGACGACCACGGCCCTAAGGTTTCTATTGCAACTGCCGCAAATACGTAATCGTTTGTTAAGAAAGCGTATTTGCGGCACTTTACAGTCTGAGCGTGGTCAGCGGCAGTCCCTGGCTTACGTGCAGAGCCCTGGACGCAGGACGGTGCCAGCGTATCGGTGCAGGTTACGTCCCACACCAAGGGCTTGCCTAACCGCCAAGGCACTAATGTGCATCCGTCAGGTCTCTTTCCGTCCGAGGCGGACATGCCTGAGGGCTCTAGGGTCGCTGGTATGGAAACAGTCCCAAGAGCCCGGCGAATTAGGTCGTTCAATGACGCATTTGAATGCGAATGTCTATATATAGGGTCACAGTTTCCACTAACCATCAGGTGGCCTGTGTGCTCGTTTTCCTTCTACATGACATTAAAAAAAAACCTTAAGGTTTTTACTAGCTTTTTTTTAACTTGTGATGAACTACTTTTCTATTTATACTATGATTTAAGTAAGGACAAAGTAAACTAAGTTAAGCAAGACGCTATGCTATGCTGACTCATGTACGAGTTTAAACGTAGGAACAAATTATAAACGACAAAGTAATAAGTATAATTCTAAAACGGGAACTGTCTACTTATAAAATAAATGTAGGCCCTATAGAACTTTAGAACCTTTGTATCTCGAAAGTAACATACTAATGTGGCGTTATCTACGAAAAGGGACCTTATTGTCGATGGCGCTTCCGCCATTATTAACGATGCTCCGATATAAATACAACGTCGCGTGACGCAGTGCGGCGGAAGCGCCATCGAAAATAAGGTCCCTTATCATATAACGCCACCTATGTATGTATTTGTATTTTATACTTTACTGCATTAATATTCATTGAAAAGGCTGCTCCACAAGATAAACAGGGATACCATAACATTAAATTGAGGCAGCTGTCTTAAGTCGTATAATAATTATCGTCGAAGTGGCTAATTTTTTTTTTAACAACGCCAGTTTTATTCCCAATAATTCTGCGACTGCTGTGTAATGCACGTTTTTATCACTGTCGATAAAACATCCGTCACTATCTGACCTTACACATGTATGTGTGATAGTGACAGATGCTTTATTTATATTTTCTTTTCTAATTCTTATTTGACCTACATCTTTTTTATACAAAAGACATCAACGCTTACGAGCTTTGCGAAATATTTATTAGAAAATAGGAAAAAAACACAGTCATTTAAATATAACATGAATAATGTAAAAAAAATGTATCTTAAAACTTGCAATTTTGGAAAAAAAACGCAACTAGTCTCTTTTTTTGTGCAAGGTATATTATTACAAAATATGGGTCAGCGGTCACAACAAAAAAAAAACAAATGAAAAAAGCCAAGCTCGATTTCACGTTACGGTAAAGATATACGGACAGCGATAAAACGGTCAAGTGTGAAATGCGATGATAGACCTGTCGCCTTCGAGAATTATTCATACACTCAAGGACATATTTAAAAGAATGCAAACAAAAACGCAAAAACATTATTTTGTATAGTTTATATAAAATAAAAATAATTCAAAACAAATGACTGTCCGTTTAGGTGTGATATTTATTATTTTATTTCAAGCGTCGAATTCAGTTATCATATTTATTTAAATACTAGCTGGGGACCGTTTCACGAAGCTACAAGTTTCAAATTACAAGCGGAAGTCTCTTTCTAACTCCTCCTGCTAGAAAGAGAGTTCCGCTTGCAATTTGTAACTTGTAGCATCGTGAAACGGGCCACTGTTGCCCGCGATTCCGTCCGCGCAGAAGAATAAAACATAGCCTATGTAACCGAGGAATAATGTAGAACTCTAAAGGTAAAATAATTTTTCAAATCGGTCCAGAAGTTTCGGAGCCTGTTCAATGCAAATAAACCAACAAACAAACAATCAAATCTTTCCTCTTTATAATATTGGTTTACATTTTCTTTAAAATACGCATTTTTAAAAATTACTTGTCACAAAAAAAATTTTAGCAAACTCATATGCAAGGAATAATACGAAAAAATAAAGTGCCTATCGAAAAACAATTTTGTTTAAATGGCGCCAGCTATCATGAGGGGTATCAGGCTCTACATTCTACTCGGTAAAACCATGTGGCGATCGACATTGTCATCGTATTGCTTTTAACACGGCCACCATTACTGTCAAGTAAATAATAGTTACCATAACGTTGACAATACGATAACAGGTCAAAAGCAATATGGTTTTAGCGAGTATAATTTATTACGTAGATACACCATGTAAAATACCGCAATAGTTTCGTTTTTTTTTGCATTCCTTTAAATTTGTCCCCGAGTGTATTTATAATGTACTGACTTCTCCGAAACGAGTGTGCTGTTGCGGTATTAATAAGTCAGTGGTTATGACCAGTGCCAAGAACTCGATATGGAGTCATATTTGTATGAAGTTCAATGTGCTTGGCATTTATGTTGATTTTGACATTATTTATGCGTTTAAGCGAGTTATTGCTACCTTAATATTTAGTTTTGTAGTACATTGGGTTTGGTTTGGTTGTAGGCGACAGCGAGGTTTTCGTTCTCTTTCTTTAGTTAAAATTTATTGTATGTATGTAAAGGATGGATGGCGATAGCACGAGACCGGGCAACATGGCGTGAAAATAAAGAAGCCCTTACCCTGCAGTGGGTGGATGTGGGCTGAAATTATGATGATGTGCTACATTAAAAGGAGACGTCTACACTCAGGAGCAATGAAAACGGATCAGTTTCTATGGTAATTCAATACAAAGTGACCCGTTTTCATTGCTCTTGATTCAATAAAGTGTATTCCACCTGGGAATAATTAAGTATCTATATAAATACTATACATGGTAGGGGATTGCATACGTTGACCTAGTCCCAAACTAAACTCTAGGCATGCATCGCCTTTATTGTCAAGTTATCTTTATCTTGTCTTATCTTACAGTTATCTTTATCTTGTCTTATCTTACAGATGGGCCCTCTTTCGGTTTCACTTCGACCCTTTAGGATCTTTGGTGCAATTACCCCCCTCTTACACACTCAGTTGTCCGAATGTGCAGGTTTCCTCACGATGTTTTTCCTTCAGCGTAAGAGCACTTAAGTTAGAAAAACTCATTGGTACATGGTGACTGCGGGGGTTCGAACTGGGTACCTTACGATCACGAGTCGACCCCCTAAGCCACTAGGCCACCGACAGTCTTTATTGTCAAGTTAAATAATTGATATCATAAGGAATAGAGGCCCAGTGAACGTTATCTATCATCATCGAACGTAAGCTGCCGGACGGGGGCGTCGAGCGTTTACGTCAATTCCATACATTTGGACAGTTTTCGAAAATCGTTTACGCTAGCGTTAAACATCTTGCCAAAGTCCCAAGGCTTTGTATGGATGTTCGTTTCTTCCTTTAAGCGTTCCTGTTTCATTCAAATTCAAATACTATTTTCTCTAGTTAGTATTAGCACGCTAAGTGTCGAATCATTATATTAATAACTAATATCTCTGATTTAGCACTAGAGAGTTGTTTAAAACCAGTAATGTATCCATTAGCCATTTCACAAAGTTATCGTATCTCACTAGATAACGACAAGGCCAAAGTAAACTTAATCTAAAGTAGTAGAGTTGTGATTCCATCAAAGGATTGAGGACATACGTTAATGGAAATGAACGGCAGATTTGTAAACGTCACTAAAACCCTGTTAGCGCGATTATTTCATTTATCTGTGGCAATATTAATTGTTATCAATGGCTATTTGATTCAGGATTAGAAATAATTAATCATTGTCAATTTTACATTAACTTGGCTGTGGATAGGATAAGATTTACAAACAGTCTTTAGCTATTTTCTACGTTTACATTTCTGTCCGAAACCTCCGGCCGAAAAGGGATGTTTGTTAGAGTCTGACCAGCGAATCGTGACTAGGGAATGCAATTTAACCGGTTATTAACCGTTTTTGTATGAAAATAACCGGTAAAAACCAGTTATAACCGGTTATTTGCATTCCCTAATCGTGATACGTTGGCTCAGATTTAACAATTGGTAACGATTTATAACCATTCCTTCAGTTAACTCCTTTAGTACCGTTTGGTAACCAAAATTTCGTAACCAGATACAGAATCAAATTAAATTTAATGCTGGTTACGAAATTTTGGTTACCAAACGGAGTTAACTACTGACCAAACAACTCGCCCTAAGGAACCACTTTACCGTCAATCTGACTGATTGTGGCCATTAGTGCTTATAAATAAGAATAACATGGCGGTTTACTGTACGCCAGGGGTTTAGAAAATGAAAGTAATTTAAAAAAAGTTAGGTAAAGCCGCCCATAAACTACGCGAGACACCTAGTTACTTCAGAAATAAAACTATAAATTAAACCATACATGGTATATTTTATATATTTCATACATATTTGATTTGAGAAACGTGTCCAGTTTCCAATTAAGACTGGCATTTATTTCTAACATAAATCATTGTTAATGGACAATAACAAGTAGGCTGGAATGACTACATCTAGATCTAGAAATAACTAGCTATTTTAAAACTGGACTCGTTACTGATAAAGCCATATCGATGCTTTTCGCTTGTAGGGGAAACTTCAAAGGTGTACCAGGGTATAATGACAGGTATGGCATGTTTGGGCGTTTTCCAAAAAAAGTGTACTGAACTTTTTTTTCAGAATTCGTTTCTTTTTGGTTTTTCTTACTCAGAATCGTCCATACTATCGATCGGCCGCGGATGTCCGAATGCGGAAAACGTATTCGGAAACCGTATACGGAAAACGAATGTATGCGGCCGGCCTTAAGAAGAAAATCTTTATATATAAAAGGCTAAACTGACTGACTGATGTATCAACGCACAGCCGGAACTACTGTACCTAGAAACTAGAAATTTGGTACAGGGGTTCCTTTCATGATGTAAGTGAGCACTAAGAAAGGATTTTCCGAAAATCGACCCCCAACGGGAAGAAATGGGGGGAGTAGCGAGAAACTAATTCTACGCGTACGAAGTCGCGGGCGTCCTCTAGTACATTATAAAACAATTAGGGCCTGTTTCACAATCGACAAGTAAATTTATGTGCCAGTTGTAGTTAGGTCTCTCCTTGTCTATGTTCAAGTGTAAGAAACGGAAAGGGCAAAATTTATGTGTTAGATATGCTTTACTTGACGATTGTGAAACAGGCCCTTAGAAACCTCTTACGACTTGAATTATAACGTCACTGTGACACAATTCTACAGTGGGTTGGGATTCCATTGGGCTGATATTACGTGACAAATGTCAAATTTTAACTCAAAGTAACCGATCTATCCGTGGTTTAATTTAAAACAAGGACGTCAGTAATTCACCCATTCTAACTACCTACTTAATCAATATTTTTCTGAGTCGTTTACGGTGTTATAATTGGTACGTACCTACTTTATTTATGATGATATAAAGAATAATTAATTGGATATAAAAATGAATTAGAAGTCACAGAAGGTTCATCGTAAAACCGGATATTCACTCGTTACTTATAATAAAATTATTTACGCAGTATTTAATAAGAATAATGAACAAGTTGTTTTAATTATAAACAAAAAACATGTTACTGATACGCATGCGAAGTAACGGGATTCAATTAATGGCAGGAAATATAATTACCTTTGGTAAGTCATACTTATTTTATTTTGGATTCGCAACACAAGATTTTTTCGAAATTCCATCGCTTTGCAAAAAAACATCATTAAGATTAAGTACTACACTCTCTGTAAAGAATTTCTTTATACGTACGAATCCTATCATACTATCTTACGTATATTATATTATAAGCGCGAAATTCTGTGTCTGTTTGTTACTCCTTCACGCTGCAACGGCTTGACAGATTTGGATGATATTTGGAATGATGATGATGATGATGATCTATCTATGATCTGTCTATGATGATCTATGATATCTATGATGATGAATCTACGCGGACGAAGTCGCGGACAGAAGCTACTATAATATAAGAAAGTTTTAAAACATTTATATGACTAAATTGGCTTGTTAGTCTATCTATAAAAGGTATTCAAGTTTTCAGTTGACCTAACACCTGTTATAAAAAAACGAATTAATTGAGTAATTTATGTGAAAGGGACGGATGCTCGTTAACCCTTTTAAATTATAGTTGTTGCCAATTTCACTTCGAATAGCGCACTGTTTTCCAAACTCTTCTAAAATATCAGCGGTGGTAGGACCTCGCGTTCGGACGGATACGCCAAGCTGCAGTGTTCGCTTTGTCGTGTTCCTAATCTAATCTAATCTTACGATTGCAGTCTTAAGATCGTAGTCTTGAGGATGCAAATGTCTATGGGTCACAGATAGGGTTGCCAGTTTTTTTTCTGAGATAGGTATATAGTATTTGGCGGTTTGAAGGCTTTAAAAATAAAGTATACACTGAAAAAATAAAGTATTTTTAATATTTTCCTCATTACTGTTATTAGTGCCACATCTAAGAAATAATGTGTCCCAAAATACTTTCAAGACTAAACCGAAATCAATATTACCTACCTCTATAAACTTTGAATTAATTTCAGTTTAAAATATAGTATTTTAGCATACTTTATGTGTTTCGTATACATAAAGTATACAGAGGCAAAATAAAGTATAATACTATTATAGTATGTCTGGCAACCCTAGTCACAGATCCTACTTACCATCAGGTGGCTTTTGAGCTTGATCGCCTTAACCATGCCATAAAAAAAGACACTGCTTGCTGTACAGTCGACCACAAAAATATTTCCACTATTACACTTTATTGCATAAGGTCCAAAAGTGAACATATCTCTTGGACTCTACAAATGCGAGGCCCATACGCTGATCTAAAGGTGCACACACGGGCAATTTTTTGAAGAATCATTGCCTGTCATCTATTTATCTTACTCTAATTTGGTGTAATCGAATGAGACGTCCGGTCAATATTATAGCTTAGAAAATTTGCCTTGTAAGCGCACCTTAACATGGACCATCGTGTAATCCGCTATTATGTGTGCTAGCCCTTTTGTAATCTTAGTCGGCCCATTCACTTGCCTGAAAATAATCGTCATAACCTTTCACCGGTAATAATATCTTATGATAAACCGTCTTAATAAGGTAGGCACTCAATGACAGAAGCTGTCTGCTAAAGTGAGATATGTGATTTGGTCGAGTTGTCTGTATTCTATCGCGAGCAGCTTGTCTGGGTAATACTCTGTCTACAGTGCTAGCCTTTTGTAATCTTAACCGGAACATTCACTTACCTGAAAATAATCGTCATAACCTTTCACCGGTAATAATGTCTTATGATAAACCGTCTTAATAAGGTAGGCACTCAATGACAAAAGCTTTGTCTGCTAAAGTGAGATAATGTGATTTGGTTGGGTTGTCTGTATTGCTATCGCGAGCAGCTTGTCTAGGTAGGGTAGGCTCTGTCTACAGCGCTAGCCTTTTGTAATTTTATTCGGCCCATTCACTTGCCTGAAAATAATCATCATATCATTTCACCAGTAGTAATTTCTTATGATAAACCACCTTATTAAGGTAGGCAGTCAATGACAGAAGCTTGGTCTGCAAAAGAGAGATATGTGATTCGGTTGGGTTGGCAGTATTGCTATCGCGAGCAGCTTGTCTAGGTAATACTCTGTCTACGCTGCTAGCCTTTTGTAATCTTATCTTAATCGGCCCATTCACTTACCTGAAAATAATCGTCATTAAATGTGTATTAAGTTTTAATATCCCGCACGTTTTTGCATGTAATTGTGGAATGCTTCGTTAAGTAACGTCGAAAGTGTATGTAATTTGGTATTAAAGGCTTTTGATATTAATTTAATTCCGATGGTTCCGCACCAAGTTTGGTTTAATTTTAAATTTCCTGTTTTTCTTAAGGATTGGAATGCTTTGCAATTTTACAAATGTACAATACACATCTGCAATATCGAAGACTTTAGACATATTACTGTTACGATAGTGCGTTTACCTACGTACGAAGGAAAGGTTAACATAACTATTAAATATGTAAAAAAAAACAATATCTAGGTGACTTCTACTTTTTTATAAATACTCATACTCATACTCATCTGATTAAAATACAATCGGTGTATTGTTTGGGAGCTACGAGGTTACAGACATACACTTAGATACACTCATTAAACTTATAAAACCCCTCTTTTAGCGAGGTGGGTTAAAATTTAAAAAAAAAAATTTGGAACAAAATTGACACACACTTTACGTTGCGAGTAAGAGATAACATTTCATTTAGAATATCGAAATTTGAAGTTACGTTAGGTTTATTTCTTTTTTTCGAATTATTGCACAAAATTTAAAATACAAAAATATGAATGTACAAAGGCGAACTTATCCCTTTAAAGGATATCTTCCAGCTAACCTTTGGGTTTAGTGATGGATAATCAGATTGATCAGTGAAAGAAATGAAGTATCCAAAATTACAAATTTAGAGTTTTAAATAATAGTAAAACATCCAGTTGCGAGGTTGTTATAGTTTTCTATTATTCGTATTTAAAATGTTTTATGTACCAAAGGATTCATGAAACAAAGATTTCTACTTGAATCCCTCTGAATTTTAAGAGAACTCTAAAATACAAAAACAAGTAAAAAGTGTTAACTTTCGCTTTAAAAAGTAAACGCTATAAACTGTGTTAATGTTAAAATAATAACTTTAAATGCCGGACGCAATGTCCATTATTTTATTACTCTAAAAAGCCCGTCATTTATGACTCAGAAAATAAGTAATAATACTAATAATTAAATAGTAATCTTTATAGCGTAATTAGTTATGTGAAATAACAACCTATTGGACGCTTTTAAATGTAATGATAAAGAGGAAACCTAAAAATAAAGTGACTACACGATACTTCTTAGAGAAATAAACTGTTCACATCACCTATTCGGAAAGGGGACTTTTCTTCCCTGCTAGGAGGGATCAAAGTGGCACTTTTCTGTTCAATGACAGTCACAGGGTCGTCGGTACGGTTTGAAAAATAGGTACTTACCACGAATTTTCTTGTTAAATTTGATAATTTCAGCATTTTAGAGAGTGTAAATAATTAAATTTGTTTCATCACTAAGATGATTTATTTTCCTCATAGGTGATGTGAAAAGCAGTATGTGTCACACGGTAGCAAAATTATTTTCACTTGGGCGTTAACACTTGAATCCCTCACTACGCTCAGGATTCTATTTTAGAATCCCCCGCTATGCTCGGGATTTAATTATAGAATCCTTCGCTTCGGTCAGGATTCAATGTACGCCCTCGCCGTAAATATGTCACTTTGCTCCCTTGTGACACAATCTACTATTGTTCATAGGTGTCGCATACTAACGTAGTTACATGTAATAAGTTTTTCTAGATTTTCAGTACAGTTTGAAGTGGTGAAAAGTGAAACTACTAGAGTTAGGCCAATGAGTACTGGCATTATATATTTATTTATATTTTTTACATGGCAACAATTTTATATCAAACAAGCTGTCACATTACAAGTTCCTTTCCGTTATGCATTCTGTGATATCAGCTGGTAATTGATTCAAATTGCCACCTTTTTTTAACTGTCACGATTCACTGGCCAGACTGCTGTCATTACGTGCTTAAAACACGCAGAGTTACATGTGATAGTCTTTATTTGCTTCGAAATAAGGTCTGTACAATTTACCAGAGCATAGATGACATATAAACGCAGTTAGCATAGTTGGTGGCCTACGACGCTAGCGGTCCCGAGTTGGATTCCCAGTCAGGGAAAAAAAATGTACGATGAGTATTTGTCGAATATTATTATTTGTTTCTGAGTCTTGGGAGTTTTCGGAGGTTGAGAGTAGGTATTTATTTCTCTAAATACTTCAGTATGTTTATTGTTGTCTAGTACCCAAGCCGAGAGCTTAGTTTGAGACTAGGTCAATTTGTGAGATATTGCCAACTGATTTTTCAAATTTTTTTTCAAGTTTACATTAATGCAATAGTAAATTGCGCAGCGTTGTTGGTTCGAATCTGGCTCGGAATTCAAAAATAAAAGGAGTGATTCTGCTCACTTCTAAGCTAAGAGTCTTCCTACATTAGTCGATGCGAAGTCGGCTTAAGCCGGTCAGGAAAAATGATATCAATGCAATAATAGCGAAAAAGACGTCGTGAGCTAGCCGAGCCGAACGCCGTCTTTTTCGCTCATAAAGTTTTTTTTGACCAGCTTAAGCTGATTCCGCATCAATAGGTGTGGTGTGGGGGAGCCCTAACCAGTTTTCTTGTAGCAACCCTTGTGTGTATTTAAGTAGGAATATGAGAATAATGGGAGAACATAGAGACAGATTTCCTTTCCTAGTTATTTATAGTTATTTTCGATTTAATTTGTGCTAGTTTTAATAACAATTATTTATTGGTTTAGTGCCTTGTAATGTGTAACTTACTTTTAAATATTTTATTACTTGAAAAATATGACCTGCTGCGTTTCTTCTCCGCAATTATGGTCTGGTCGGAAGCTAAAAGAACCCTCATGTAGCTAATTTACTGAATAAATATTTGGAATTTTGAATTTTATCTTTAATTTACTACTTTTTGATTTAAAAAAAATCCCGAGAAAACCTACACATCTGCGAAGCACATTGCACCTTCCTCTGAGTGCTAAGTAGTACGGTTTAAAATAATGTTCGTTTTGGATTTGTAAAAAAAACTTTAAAAAAAATGAGGATTCCGTTCGGAGTGAAATTGGGCGCTTGACCCAATTTCGCCAAAAAAGCTGCTATTTATTTTGATAACCAGTTAAGAATATTACAATTCCACCTGTCAGAACGTCAAACTTTTTTTAGTGTATAATGTATGATTATTTTAATGAGGAAACATTTTCAGCGTTTATCAAAAATATGAAACTATTTTTTATCAGTGAAATTGTAATCATAGAACAAACGATACTGTCTGTAAGGTTTAAGCGACCACTTCACGCTTACCCTACTTAGTTCTTCCGCCTACCCATGACGCAGACTGTACACACATAGCTACAGTCGAAAATGCAACTCTGCATCGGCCAGTTGCAATCGCTGCAACCTGTCAAGTTCAAGACTAACCACGCGCTCCGACGACGGGCAGAATAGCCGCAGCCTTCGCCTCGAGCGCACGCGAACCGTTCCTACGAACGCCGGAGTTACACGAGTGTTTTAAAATTTAAAAATCGAACTGAATTTCAAAACCGTGTTTGCAAATATTTGTTTTTTTTTTCTCAAGTTGTTTTTAGCTGCCAGTTCGCCGACCGGTCAGCCATGCGGAACCTTGTGAGGTAAGTTTTGCAGTTATTAATCAATTTAATCGTTCTCCTTAGGGTTATTGCTAGGAATTTACTGAGTCGATAAAAAAACCACTGTAACTTAAAGCCACTTTAGAGATATTTTACAAGTTCTTCGCAAAGCCGTCTTAAGTTACATAAAAGCTTATCTTTTTAATTGGTGCGATGTTAAACCGACTAGTTATTAAAGAAAAAAAGAAACCTAGGGATCAACTTTACTGTACATTGCACTTTGCAGACCCCTCATAACAGACGATTTCCCACGCAGATAAAAAAAGTGCGTGTGAAAGAAAACAAAATCAACGCGCGGAATTAGTACTTTAACTGAGTATAAAGGTTCAAGTCATAAATGGCAAATTATTAAAATATTAACGGTTCATAATAATTATATTAATGTATTATTTATTCCTTATACTGCAGTTAAAATACAAATTGATACTTACCTATCAATTTTACTTTAGCACGTAAAGTACAAGTTAAGAGCTTTGATTTGTTTAATTTATTAATGTATTTGTTTAATTTATTTAATTTTTAACTAAAGTTTTTAGAGATCTATTTTTTATTCTCGTATCAGATAAATAGTGAAAATAAATATTTTCGTAAATACACTAGTTATTAAACTTCGGTTAAAAACTTGAAAGTTTATGAGTTTATTGCCGTAGACCGGCTACGGTGGGAGATAATTTAAATTACACAAGGGCACTTAAATGAAACAATGTGTTTCAAACTATATTCCTCGTGAAATTGGTTTACCTACTATGTAAGAGAATAGTCCAATTTCCTGTCTGCGAAAAAACAATTTTTCGTTACTAATAAAATGTTCTGTAACATTATAATAGTAATTGTAATTACTCGTGTTTGCGGGTGCTATAATTTTTATGAGATTTCTTTGATAACATCGAAACAATGATAAATAACATATCATACAAATATTTAATACTAGCGGCCCGCCAGCGGCTTCGTCCCGCTGCAAATTTCCGACTTTCCCGGTGCATTTTTCAATTATTTTCTTTCATACAAACCTTTCGCGCACGAAGGGTTCCGTACCATTAATACAACGTTAGCAAAGAACGGCAAAAAATCACGTTTGTTGTATGGGAGCCCCCCTTAAATATTTATTTTATTATGTTTTTAGTATTTGTTGTTATAAAAAAAAAAATAGTTTATTTCAGATTTCCAAGATCCATAGTGGGTTAGTTACAAAAATTCCTTATACTATGCGGCAACAGAAATACATCTGTGAAAATTTCAAGTGTCTAGCTATCACGGTTCATGAGATACAGCCTGGTGACAGACAGACAGACGGACAGCGGAGTCTTAGTAATACGGTCCCGTTTTTACCCTTTGGGTACGGAAGTAAGTACTTATCTCTACAAAATTAAAACAAAGTCGCTTCCCGCCGTCTGTCCTTATGTATGTACCTTCGTTTAGATCTTTCAAACTACGCAACGGATTTTAATCCGGTTTTCATCAATAGAGAGGTTTTTTTTTGTATATCTAGCTTCTGCCCGCGACTTTGCCCGTGTAGATTGCGATTATCGTTATCCCCTTGAGAACTTTAGTGTCGATCCAGGGTACCTATTATAAGCTATCTCCATTTCAAATTTAATCCAAATCGGTCCAGTCGTTGTTGTTTGTTTTCTTTTATTTGCGTATTTGTGTGTCTTCCTGTGTAGTGAATAAATGTCTTCGTTTATTTCTTTCAACAAACTTTCGCGTATAAAATATTAGTACCTAGTATTAATTCTGGTTTATGTACGGGTGTTACAGAAAAGTATCATAAACCGAAGCGAAGCGAGGGCCGATAGCTAGTATTACAAATCCATGCAGATGCAGATTTATCAAAAAAAAACAAACACAGAAACAGAATTATACAGACATTTCCTTATTAGCGATGTTATTTTTAACTTTTACAAACAAAAAAACACTTACTTATGCTTTCACACCCATCCTCGAAATATTTTTTAATTGGAAGAAATTCACTTTCACGCAAGATGGCGCGCAATTAGTGCTCCTTGGTCTGCGCCTGCGCGCACGAGTCGAGATACAAATGATCGTGTCAATTCTGACGGCCCAAACTGTGATTTCCTGTATGGTTGCAACCAACACGTTTAACAATACAGGGTGAAATCTAAATGGTAATCACCATCGTCACCTCTGAGTTGTACCCACGAATATGAACAACATTCACTATGGGACCAACTCTGAAATCACGAAAGTAATCAGCAGCTTTATACATTTTATTAGAGTACCTATTGAACTTCTCTATGAAACAGCTGATTTTTTTTTCATGATTTCAGAGTTGGTCCCGTAGTGAATGTTGTTCATATTCGTGGGTAGAACACAGAGGTGATGATGGTGATTACCATTTACATATCACCCTGTATAAATGGTTATCCCACGTAGGTATCACAGGTTGATTTAATTGTATATTAGCGTCTAAGTTAGAGGGTTTCAAAGGAGGGGGATTTTACATACATACATACCTTCACGCCTTCATTCCTAGAGCGGGTTAGGCAGAGCTACAGAATTACCAACAACTCTAAAAACTTGTTGATAATTCTGTAACCACTTTGTGCATCATCAGGCTAAGATATTTACCATGTGTGTGTATATTAGTGACGGGTTGCAAGCCCATCGCCTAACAATACTAGCCTACATACATACATACATTAAATCACGCCTGTTTCCCAGAGGGGTAGGCAGAGACCACTTCCTACCTGCTACGATCTTGACAAATCTCTTTCGCTTCTTCCACATTCATACATCGAGTCATGCACGCACGTCGGTTTCGGGTACTTAAAATTCGGCCCTTTTCCAGTATTTCTCCGATTTGATTCGAAAAAGTACGCCTAGGGCGGCCCCTTCCGACCCTTCCACTACTAGCCTTTATTCCCTAAAAACATATAAACTTCATTTAGGTCCTACGGGTCACTAGAAATAATACTCAGTTGAAAATTTATACCTAGTTTGCTATTCTAGTTTAAAAGATCGATGTAAAATTGTAAAGTGTAGCCTTATAGTATTCTGTAAGGTTCTGTACTCTTACCATGAGTTATAATTACCGTACTCGCTAGCAAGTCAAGTGCTCTGTCCCTCGCACTCTATTAGCTAACTCTAAATACTGTAAGGGACAGAGCATTCGACTCGCTAGCGAGTACGGTAATTGCAACTCATGGTAAGGGTACTGTTGGCACTTTAAATGAAGTACCGTAAAACGGGGTGAGTAGGAATTAAGGGGTGAGTAGGGACACACCCTAAAATAAGTCATAACTTGTTACAAATAAGATCAAGTATTAAATGGACAAAAACGTTACGTCTATTGGAAATAATTTCAATCTTATAATTAGTAACATATGCTTTATTTTAGGTTGTGTCCCTACTCACCCCGTTTTACGGTATGGAAAGAATGTACTTTGTTTAACAGAAATACATCGCCTCACTCCCACGGTTGGGAAATCCCTGTCGCACTTATATGAAAGCTGGGAACTTAGCAGTCTGCAGCGTATGCATTTAAAATCTGTCGTGATAGGTAATTTGAATATTTGTTAATAAGGTCTAAGGTCTACGTAACCTCCCAAATTCTGAAGCTTTCCTATGAGAAATTCTCATGAATTTCCAAAATATTTTTAAGTGATCGTATTGAATTACTTATATCGAAAACATTTGAGAGTCTGAGGGGCTAGACAAGATGCATTACGCTAACCAGCGTTTCTATTCGTAACGTTTTTAACCAATCGCATCACTTGTAGATGACGTGATACGAAAAGTCACGTGATCTACCAGTGACGGGATTGGTTTAAAAACGAAGCGATTAGAAACGATAGTTAGCGTAGTGCATCTTGTCTAGCCCCTCTGGAATCCAATCCCGCAAGAGTAATCACGACGAAAGCAGGATCCCGCGTTTGCGGGATTGGATTCTCTATTTGGGAGCATTGATAATATTCTCTACATTATCTTATGAATATGCTCTCAAATGTTTTCGAGAATGTTATCATTATGTTCTTATGTTCTCGAAAATTTCGGGAATGTTGAAGAACTTGCAAATTGCTACGTATCAAAACTATTTACACCTTTACCGTCACAGAAACACTAGATTGTAGAACTTACGATATTTTTATATAAATCGAGGATAAGGTACGAAGAGAAAATCCTGCTTTACTCGTGCGCTGAATACCGCGTATGCTAAACCGATGCATGGTCCGCTGCCAATAGTGTCAAAGTTAATGTATTCAACTGTACAATACCAACTGTCATACAAACATACAAGTGGAGCAAGAAATGCTGCCGTGAATTACATTATAAGTTGCAAAAGTGAGAACTAGACACTATTTGTTGCATTGTAGCTGCTAAAGCCGCTAAACGGATGGACCAATAAATGCGATTTTAGGGTTCCGTACCAAAATGGTAAAAAAGGAAAAATAATTCGATTTTAATAATTCCCGGATTTAAATAATGCTACGAAAATGCCAAGTTGCATTGTGAATTGGTTTACGATCTCAGTGCACAACCTAAAAGACATTTTTTTTATTAGTAAGTTGCTGAAATTTGAATACTCCCATAACAGAATGTCACGGCCGATGTCATGCATAATATCTTTGAAAAATATGAATTACAAGCAACTAAGTACTTCGAATGAATAGGAAATTAAATTTTATGGCATCTTTACTATCATCAGTTTACATAATAATTCAAACATATAATATTATGATCTATTAAGTTTTCCATAATAGTTATTTATGTAACTGGTACATAATGAAGCTTCTTAAGGTACGAGCGCCGAGGTTAGAGCGCGAGCTTGCGAGCGCTCTAATTATAGGCACGAGTACCTTAAGAGCTAATTATGTACCGTTGCATACATAACTTTTTCTACAAGCTTAGAATGATAATGACAAAAATAAACAATCGCTAACTTTTCTCTCGTATTCACTCGATTTTTCTGCTAACAAATTACTTGTTAGCAAAGTCATTTTCATTATTCCGATTGTCGTTAATAGTTTGTAAATTTTATTGCTAAATGTTTATAAATTTCATGCAATCTTTAATAGTTAGGTACTAAAACAGTTCTGACAATTTATCATAAAAGTTGGAATGCCAAACGAAACGCCATTTTGTTGATATCCATATTGAACGTAACCATGGTAACCAAATAACAAATCGATGGATATTACTCATCTATTTTTAGTAACTTCATAAAAATGTAATTCTAAACACATATTTAGTCTCAAAAATAATTTTATTTTTAATATAGATAATTTTAATTGGTGTTAACATTTTTTTACGGTTTATTATACAAATTATTAGGATGTCAAGTGTTAACTAAACGCCAAGATTGATATCCGGAATGACCGTTACCATGGTAATAACAATGCTATAATAAATTATAGAACTGTTATTACCATGGCAACGCTAATTATAGAATTGTTTTTACTCTTCGGTTACGCTATAGGTGGTATTCTGACACCATTAACGATACCAATAGTAGCGATTTATAGTACGCGAGTAGAAAAAATAAAGAACGCGTCTGGCTTGGGCGGAAGTAGTTCGTCGCGAATTGGATACCTACAACATTTGTAACAATGCAGTTATTACGATGCATACCTGTGCTGTATTTTATAAACACACATATAATCTTCTTCACAATGATAATCTTTCGTGGCTTGTTTGCTAATAACTATCAAACAGATAGCACATTAGCACAATAGGTACCATAGATTATTTTGAGATGTGATTGTCATAAATCGACTTTGTCAAGTGTTAGCGACGCTTAGCCGACAGATGGCGTTACTGGCCATTCTTTGTTACCTTTTCTAATCTTTAAGTCTTTTATTAACTTCAACATAAATGTAATTAATCTTTTATTTGTTTATTAAGATTATTTTTAATAATATTAGTTATTATGAAAAACAAGAAATATTTTCTTGGAAATGTAAACGTATGGACCTAGTTTTTCATAACATAATATCTAAAACATATTAAAAAATCGTAAAAATCGGACTAGGTAAAAATGGAGCGAAACATCGCATTTTGTACGCAAATTTTCAAATTCCAAATCCTCTAAAAAGCTCTACCTAGGTATTTTTTTAACTTTTTTGCAGATAAACCTCGAAAGAAACGTTACACTTAGTAACTGCAATAGTAACCCTGTATTAATCAAGCCAAAGTTCAAAATGACTGACAAACATCCTTAATTTACTTCCTAAAAATAACCACCGTCCAGGAAGTCTGCTTTTCAAAGCAAAAAGGCAGTATGCGCTTATGAACTTATTTTTTTTATCTGCCTTTATCTTTTGGTCGGCAAAATGAATTGGCCACTTTTTTCAATTGTCGTTCGCGTGTGGTCGGATTCCGCGAAACTCGGTGTCAGTGCGCTGTCACGGACGAATTAAACTTGTCACGTGTGACAGGTCGGGAGACTGTCTCCCGGGATGGGTAGACAGTTAGAGGCGTTGTATGTAGCGTTGAAAATGACTTGTAAAATACATGTATCTTTCAAACGCCCCTGTATTTTTCAATAAAATACTGAATGTTTCGTTGCGGATCTTCGCTTGAATCTTTCGCAAGTTTAAGTTTTTTACGTGTATTTTACGAGGTATTTTTTGCATTATTATTTATACCGAGACATTGATTCGATTACATACAGTACATTACTGTTCAATTAATACTAATAAGCAAGATTAATTACCCTTTGATTGTTAATATGAAAAATACAGTATGAAACAAGTATTATACGTGTATGATTGTATTTTTCAGGCGAACCTCTAATTTGTTTTTTTCGAAAGTTACATGTATTTTATAGGAGAGATACAAAGTTTCGAAAAAAACAACATGTATCTTTCGCCATTTTCATCACTAGTTGTATGGTCAAGGGAATTTTAGTTTATGAAACATTGATGCTTTTTTAGAACAGTAATCCTAGACAAAATGCATGCTGCGAATGTTATCGTTATTAAAAATATATAGGACTAGCTTTATTAACGTTATTCCCTTGGGAACTTATATTTGCCGGGATGAAAAGTGGCCTTTGTGTTAATCCAGGGTGGTAGGATTGGCGTAAATTGGCGTGGACTGTCGCGTCGGCCGCTTATGTCAATTGCATATGCAATTTGACAGTTTTCGGAAATCGTTTACATTATGCATCTTGTGATCTTATGTATGATCCCAGGGCCTCTATTCAACTTCTCAATCGCATTCGAACCATTTTGTTACCTACCTCTTTATAATATTACTAGCAGTTCCTGAGCCCAATTCGTTGGGCATTTTTTTTGGGTAAATATACAGGGTGTCCCGGAAACCGACGTTAACCCGCCTAGGGCTGATAGAGCAGCTAAAAAGCTCCTATGTATGTTCAGCGATTTTTACTAGTTTCGGAGATATTGATCATTTTAATCTGTTTTTTTGTAATTTTCCCTGATGTCCATGTCTCGAAAAATCATTAATTTCATGTTTTATTTCATAAGTTTTTCAGTGGTGTCTTACACAATTAGAATCATTACGAATTAGCGAAGTTTTTAACCTATTTGCTTGTTTTTTTTTCAGTAATTTTTTAAAGTACTTAGGTAATCACCTAAAGTGGGTTTTTCCATACAAAGTGAAAAGCAAACACTGGGACACCTAGTATGGAGAAACAAACTTTATAAAGTAAAGAAAAAGATAAAGATAGATAGATAGATAGATTTAGATAGTTTAGATAAAGAAGTGTACGCAACTGTACATAATTAGGCCTTAAAACACTCGTGTGATCCTATTATGAAACTCGCTAACGCTCGTTTCATACTCGTATTGTAAAGCCTCCCATTATGCATCAGTTGCATAAACTACTATTACTTGGTTTAGTCGTGTTCAGATTGTTCAGTTCCCCACACTGTCAAAGTTAAAAACACTAATTGCTTATTTTGAGGCTCCGGAAAGTATTTAGAGTTCAATAAGGGTTCCGTCGCTAAAAAGTCAAATGATTCTAACCACTTAGTGAAAGCAACAAGCTTCGAATGTGATTATCTACTTTTGACTTTGTTGACTACAATGAATCACGAAATCGATATTGTTGATTCGCTGAAGTCATCGACTGACTAAATCGATGACATGTGGCACGATTTTTGTGAATACCGATGAGCTATTAGAAATGAAACACATGATGCGAATAATTGTTATTGCTTTTCTTTTCAATAAATCAGATCTTTACTAATCTGATGTGTTTTTGTTTTATGATGGGAATAAAAACTTATTGCGAAATGTAACAGAACAAATATTTTTGTTTCTTTTCACATTTTTATCGATAGTAACGCTACTATTCGTATAGGTAAGCTTTTTATCCGTAATTTTTAGCGATGATCCACTTAAAAAAAAAACGCAATGTATCTGCGTCACTCTTACTAGAAAACGGGGTAGCCCTGCATATCACGTCTAATTAATGATCAGTTTTGTCGTAAAAAAGGCACCTTAGGAAATAGTCAATTCAATTCAATTCAATTTTTGTAGGTTATGGCTCCATCGAGGATGACGATGATTCCGCCAACGTCAATGTCAAGAAGGGCACGTAATTCAAAAGAGAATGAATGACAAAAGACAAAACAAACATTTAATATTAGCCAAACTTCTACAATAACAGATTGTTAATTTTAATAAATTTACTGAGGAAAAACACAAAAGGGGAGAAGACTAGGGAATAGTCAAGGTACATAACGCTAAGTTAATGAATGACAGATCGCGTCGACCGCTTATGCCAACTCCATACATTTCGAGTCGATAGAAAATAGAAACGTTACCGGCGGCGTTTGCGGCTACATGGTCGTGCGTCTCTCTCTTATGTTAAACAAATCCGCGTTCTCACTTTAACCATAGTTAAAACGAAATATCGCACGCTGCGCCACATAAAACAGAACTCCTTAAGAATTATAAAGGAAAATACTCTTCAAATTAAATTGAATACAAACAATTGATAACTAGCGAATAGAAAATAAAGAAAGACAAGACAATAGTACACAATAAATAATAGAATAAAATAAGTCAGGCCATAAAGTTTTACGTCCGAGAACTGTCTGTACTATTAAATATTTAGTTTAAAGCTGTGAAAGCTTAAAAGGTATAAACCTAGTAAATTAACGTGCAAAGTTGAAGCATGGTGTTTTATTAAACAACCATAATATTTTGACCTCTATGGCTCGAAAGACCAGCCTAAGTTGACCTGTGTCCGTGTTAGGATCGCAGAACAATCTGTGCAAGGCGTAGGCCTACGCCTTTTAGTTTGTCGAGGTTAAGCATTGAGATTGTATTACACTACGCAATATACAGGGCCGGTATTTAAAGAGTCCCTGAATACCGCGTAGTGTATCTAATATGACCATTACCAAGGGCCAAGAAGCGAATTGATGCTAGAAAACCTTGAATTATGTACCTAAATTTTGATTTGACACCATGTCCCTACTAAGGTTGTCTGGAAGAGATCACTAATTAGCGATAAGACCGCCTGTTGTTTAAGTAAGTACCTATATTATTTTTAATTGTGCTGTTTCTCTGTTATGTTTTTATTTGGTGTACAATAAAGTGTTTTGTATTGTATTGTATTGTACCTATGCTTTTCATCTCTTACTTTAGGAAAAATGAAACGATGTAAGATGTTTTTGTTTCCTTTTTTCCTAAATAATGAGATGCAAAAAATGGTACGAATGTTTAAGCTAGAAAAAAATATCTGGAGCTCTATTTTTTTTCTAGGTTTAATTCATTGTACGCATCGGACTCTCCATAGCATAGTAGCTTCGTAAGAAATTGTTTCCAACAATTCTTAAGAGTCCCCATAAAATTTATTGAAAACGGCACTGAACTCAAAGCAATTGTTTTAAAGCAAAGGTCAAATTACGCTGGCACTTGTTAACTTGTCAGTCCAGCGTAAACAGATCTTAGTTTTTACATTGTTGCTACGGTTCATGGGGTTGTAATATAATGGTTATACATGAAAGGAACTCAATGCAATGGAATAACAGAAAGTCTTACAAGTATTGTTTGTTCATAAACTAACTATGTTATCGGCTAATGTAGAAAATGGCGAAACACTCGGCTGAAGTATTGACGTTTAACTTTGTTAAGTGAAGTGACTATGGGAAGGAATTCCTGGCTGGATATTCACAATGGGCTAAGTATTGTATGTATGTATGTACCTATTCAATTCAGTGAACGGTTGGAAATGATAGTTTTTTTTTCTTGCATATTGATTTAGTTAAAAACTGACGTAAAGTTAGATTCAAATTTCTTTTAGCAAAAATTTGGATATTCCATTCTCCACGACTCCAGTACATGCAAACTTTGTTTTTTTTTTTGACTTAGAACTAACAGTGGCAGATACAAAATACCTTACTAATTGATTTCGGTAAATAACGTAAACACTCAGAGAGCTAATTTTGTGATTCCTTGAATTCTTTGTTCGAAAACTACGCTCAAAGAGTCGACTACAGTTTTAATTAGGTAGATAGTAAATGGCTTATTATTATTCTTATTTTATTATTATTAAATGGCTCTGGTGGGAACACTGGTGTTCAAATCAGAAGTAACTTTTTAGCCAGTTGATTACACATAGTTAAGGTTCACCATTTTGAATTCAAGACGTTTGCTTGGCCACCCAAGTCGCCAGTCTTGGCATCCTTCCAACATGATCTAACGTCGATTTACGTGACCAATCTCTTTTAAACTACGTCAAATGTTTTCTAACCCCCTTGGTTTAGTATTATTTCCGAAATATGGCAAATACGAGCAATTTTAGTTAATTGACTTAGATTTCCCTTAGCTTAGTTTTAGAATTATACGTGGATGGTTCATATTGAATCAACGTTGAAGGATATAATTTAACAACTCAAACAATGGATAGCTTGGGTTGGGACTTGCGACAAGGTCTTTTTTTTTAAATATTGAATATTGTTTAAATATCGGTAAACCTAACACGAATTAAAAGATTGACACGGCCAACATATCGAAAAAATACTCAAATGGAAACTAAAAAATATTTCAGAGTAGGTACGAAACAAGTTTTATGGCTGAAAATTTAACTCGGAAGTTGGAGCCTGATTCTCTAAAACTATAGTCTCGTAAACTTGATATAAACAGTCCTAACGTAGACTAATATTATCGTCTAGTAAGTTCAGGAAACAGGGCTCCGTGGTGCAATTTTCCAAGTTTCCGTTGAAGTTATTCTTTCGCATAGCTAACTAGTATTATCCTCTATTACCCAAGGAGTTGGCTATTGGCAGCCCAACGAAGCCAATGGGCTGGCGAAAAAAGATTTTAGCGCGGTGATACATCATGCGGCAGAGTATGGGTAAAAAATATTAGATTTGTTTACACTGTTCTTATGATCCCTCTTGTTGTCGTGGTCAGCCCATATTGGCCAAGTCAGCCGCAAACTCTTCGCGTCACTACATTCCTTGAGGAGGCTGCAAAATTTCTTGCCCTTAAAAACTAAATTCACCCTTGCCCGCTCTCTCCTGCTTCCACTTCTGGATTACGGTGACATTTCGTTCATTGATCTGAAGGAGGAGCTACTTGACAAGCTTGAACGTTTGCAGAATGTCTGCATCAGGTATGTTTTTGGTTTGCGGAAATATGACCACGTGTCTCAGTTCCGTGCGCAGCTTAACTGGTTGCCCATTCGTCGGCGCCGTGACGTGCATGTTCTGTCATTACTTTTCAACATCCTTTTCCTTCCTTCTTCTCCTTCTTATCTCTCTGAGAGGTTTAATTATTTGGCTTCTGGTAGCGGACACCGCTTGCGGTCAAGCAACAATCTTACTCTCGCTATCCCTCCTAACAAGACACACACTTACGCTAAATCTTTCACGGTACACTCTGTCAAACTATGGAATGGGCTACCGCTGGACTTAAGGCAGTCTCAGTCAGTGACTTCGCTTAAGGAGAAGTTAAAAAAGTTGTGGTTGGATGAGTAGTTTTTGCCGGTTTATTTCTTTAAGGCAGACTAGTCAGTAATGTTTAATTTCGATATTATGTATTTGTTTATATTATGTAAGTATACATATGTACATATTTATATATTTATGTAGGTATAAGTATATATATATAATTTTATGCATAGTTTATAGATGTTTGACTGTAGAAATATTCATTTATTTACTTTTTGTGCACTTTCTTGTTATTTTGCCTATCCTCGTACAGTTTCCTCAGTCATGATCAGGTTAACTGGAAGAGATCCCTTAAAGGGATAAGTTCGCCATTGTACATGTTAATCTTAAGTTTATGTACGAAATGATTTGTAATTGTTTTTTTTTTTTGTGCAATAAAGAGTTTACATACATACATACATACATAACCAGCCAGTATCGCCGAATGTGCCTTCATGCTTATATAAAGGTTTGTCAACAAAAAAAAACTTTTTGTGCATTATTTACTGAGAAAATATACAAACAAATTTTTGCTAACGGTTAAAGAGCTTAAACACCACACTACGTCACGTCACAGCAAAAAAACCACACGGCGTAGCAAACATTAACGTTCATTGCTTTTTCTCAATAAATAATAACCAAAAAATTTTTTTTCTGCAGTCTAAGTTTTGTAAACATTATTTTTAGAACACCTTAAAAAAGTTCTTGTTGTCAATCAGAGTGAAAATCGTTCGTTGCCAGCCTAAGCACAGCTTCCCATCTCATGCTCTATAGTGCATGCATGCTCCGTCGCCTAATCATTTCATATCAGTCATCTAGAGGGCGCTATCTAAATTGCATCTCGGCTGCTTTGATCAGTGCACTGCAGATTAATAACGCTGAGTGCTTCCGAAGAATGCAGCCGCTCGCTAAGTTGACGGACATCTTAATAAATTAGACTTAAATACTTTTCTTGATAAAGTTCTCTATTAATCTGACTTAATTTTATGCAAAATATTAAAAAGATATAGACGGTGTCTTCTCTCTCACACACAATTTGAATTTCCTGTACTTTTTTTATCGAGTTCTCGAATCATTTCTGTATATAGATTACAGATTCTGGTATCTTAGAATTTTATGCTCTTCGGCAATACGAGTATAGTACCTGCTTAATTTTTCAGTTAGATTATCGGCTTATCGCACTGTTTACTTACTTTATACTTGCAATGATGCATGATTTGCTCGAAAATTGCGGCGGTGACTGTTAAGTGCCGGACCATAGTTTTCCGAAGTGATCGTATATTTACTTAGGTAGGTACCTAATTAATTGACTTCTGGTAACTTCACTGGCTGATGCGAGATTTACCAAAGTATAATTAATGGTTTGATATAATATACCACTTGTACCAAAACTAAAAAATAAAACATTTCGGTTTTACGCGATACAAAATGTTCTGATCCTAAGCTTAGCTAAAAATAATGGCGTTGTTCGGAGTGAATTTGGTAACATGATCCAATTTTTACCCAAAAACTCCTGCTTGCCATTAGATAATATTGCACCTGTCACCACGTCAATCATTTTTACCATGGTATACGCCAGTGGTTCTCAATGGGTGGTCCGCAAGACCCTACAGAAAAGTACAAGGTATGATACAAATTAAATTACTCAATTAAAAAAGATTCCAATTAGGTACTGCAGATTTTCGAAGCAGTGGACGAGCAGTTTCATCGTTGAATTAATAACAAAATGTATTATTAAAAATCACTACTTTTATGCTCATTTCTCGCATTTATATCTGAATTTCTTGATAAGCTATGCTATAACAAAGAAGAAAGTATAGCGTTATCATAAAAAATTCATTATTAAATTAACAAAACAAACAAAATGGTCCTTGGTCGAAAAAAGGTGGTGCACCACTAGTACGCAATCCAAAACCCCCTAAATCAATGTCGAAAGCAGGCGTTGTATATTTTAATACTATAACAGACTAGCCAAGCGTGGGCGCAACAAAAATTATCCGAGTGTAATAGAGCAATAAACAGACTAGAAGGTTCGGAAGATCGGAAGCTGTCAGGTATAGTTGCTGAACCGGCAGCCACACTATTAAGCGCGGATTAATGTTACTATTAATCAGCCATTACGTGAGCCAGGAATGTACGGTGCTGGGTAGGGGTCTACTCGCATACATATTTTACGCATAATAATCATTACGCATAAAAATCAATTGTCATTAAACGGTTTTTACAATAGAAAGGGTTTTATTTTAATTACTTATTATTAAAAACTAACCTTACCTAACCTAACCTAATCTACACAATAGACGTTTATTAAATTTTGCAATGTCAGTCTAAAAGGGTGTTATGACAATTGATTTTTATGCGTAATGATTATTATGCGTAAAAAAATTATGCGAGTAGATAGTCCCCCGTTGGTGCTATATGCAATGTAGAAAATGTAGATGTGAAAAGTCTTAATGTTTTTAATGGGTTTTTGTTGAACTGTGAAAATAGCCGTTTCTTTTTGGAAGTGTACTTTACAAGGTGTACAGTATTTTAGGTCTGTATCTGTAAGCCTTGTCTATGGCACCGTAGTCCACAAACGGAGGGACCGATTTGAATGCGGTTTTTTTTTAAAGAAAGCTAGTTCATTCTGGATGGTTTTAAGCTAGGTTTTATAAAAATCGGTAGGGCTATTTTAGAATTATCAACTCTAAGAGAAAGGGTTGCCAATTGAGGGATTTTATTTATTTAATAGTTATACCTATTTATAGTAACTTTTAAAAATACTTTATGTCATCCACGTATTAATAAAATATGAAAATATACGATATTTATAATACTAAAGTGCGTTTGTTTCATCCTGTGCAATGCCTCAATGGATCGTCGTGAAATTTGGAACATAAAGAGTTTATTAAACCAGCCCCGAAGACTTACATAGAGCATTTTTTACCCCACAAAATTGTACAATCCCGTAAGGTTTTAACAGATAAAGAAATACAAAGTAGTGTAAGTTTATTACATTTAATTTATTAAGTAAGGATAATCACAACAGTCGCGAGCGAGACCGAGCGCCATCGCCACCAGGGGCCCTACTTTGAAAATCGAAGTTTGAAATTTCGTTAGCTCCATCCCTGTCTCTCGTCATCCGAGACCAAATCGATAGAAAGGGATGGAGCTAACGTAGCTTCGAACTTCAATTTTTAAAGTAGGGCCTGAGAAGGGCGTTCTTTAAGCAAATTAGGGCCGGCGCACATATACATACAGCGAAGCGCAGTGCAGAGAATTTTTCACGGCCATAGCATCATCATCTTTAGACATTATGAAATAAGATCGAAATTAATTATCACCACAAATACAAGGAGACGCTTGCGGAGATTATGTGGTGTTAATTAATTCCAATCTTATTTCAACACTTCCAAAGACGAAGATACTTTGCCCGTGATAAAGTATCTGCGCGCGCGTGCGCTTCGCTGTATGTGCTCCGGCGCAAGATTGCGTTCCAATTCTAACAAGTCCACAGTGGAACCGTGATAAACGATTTCAACGCGAACGTCGAAGGCAAAAAGTAGTAACTGATAAAGTACCAAAGTAATACTTAAAAATAGCAACGTAATTACATACATTTTAAGGACATTATTATACACTTACAGTCCTTTACAGCTTTAAAATAACGGTTATTTAAGATGGCATGTCAAGGGCCCGCCAAAGGATATTAAACGAATATAGTCCATGAAACTGAGCAGCGATATTATAACTTATTACCTCAACATTCACGCAATTTTCCAAGTTATTAAAATCCTAAGCACTTGCATTTAATAGCTTTTTAACTTGGTATGATTTACGATTTGTGTGCTACCTCGTATCAAGTTGATAACCAGTCTAATCCCAACTAGTTGGACGGCTGGTACCAGCGGGGTAGCTTCGTCAATTACCGCTGGTAATAGAGTTTATAATGTTTGTTTATGTATATAAACGTCAGCGGTTGGTAACTAGGGCTGTTATGATCTGGTGAAGAGGGCTGCAAACTCTGGCCCAGAGTTACTTTGAACATCGAAGTTATAAATTACGTTAGTTCCACCCTTTCCCTCGATTTTGGCTGCCTGTGCACGACCGGAGCGGTCCAATAGGAATACTTTATTTTCCTAGCCTCGCTCGGCGCAGCTCTCCTATTGGTGGATTTTTTCCTCGCTTACACCTCCGCTGCTTCGCTAGGCCTGCTCGGCTCCAGTGGACAGGCAGCCTTAGTGCCGAATGATCAGTGACAGGGATGGAGCTAACGTAACATCGAAGTTCGATTTTTAAATTAGGGCCTCAGTGGTGAGATAACATTACTTCAAACTTGAGTTGTAGGGTTCCTGAAGTCGATGAGGAGTGGACGTGCAGGGTTGCCACTACCAGTGAACAGGAGTGATCGCATTGTTGTTTAGGGTGTGGGGATACGACAACTGGTGATATTACTAGTATAGAGGCATTCCACCTTACTCCTCAGGGTTGGCAGTCTTGAGATTGCCGTCTAGGGAATGAAAATGTCTATGGGTGGCTTCTCCTCCCTCGCCATAAAATAGGTGCTTTGGAATTGTCGTCTCAGACGATTGATGTGAAATTTGGTATAGTGATAGTTTTTATCACTGAAAATCAATTTCCAAGTGAAAGTGATAAACTTAGGCGTGGTCACGCGTAAAAGTTACTATTTGTGTGTTAGGTTGTTATTATTTCACGCTGCGACGGCTAGACGGATTTGAATGTAATTTGGAATTAGGTAATATAGCTTATACCCTGAATTAATAGAAAAGATACTTCATACCGGAAAATTGTAAAGTTTCTGCGGACGAAGTAAATTAAAAAGTACCCGAAACGGGGTTTCGTTGGGCTGTTAACTCACGAGTGGTTCAACTGAACTTGTAAATTATGGGAAACTGGAATAAACACCTTATGATATAGACCAGGCTACCAACAGTCAGATAGACAACATAACATATTCCATTTTTTTTTTACCCGACTTCCGAAGAAGAAAGGAATGTTTTTAGTCAAGTGTAAAAATGTACGCATGCTCTCTATCGTCCAGCTCATGTCAGTTGCGTAATTATTCATGATTTCTATTTTCGTCAACGAGTCGAATAGATTTATATAGACGATAGGTTAACTCCGTCCATCGTCCGTGGGAAATTTCTACCTGTTCCCCGAGGATCCAGTTTTCTAGAATAATACTAGACCATAGTTCTATATATATCTTTACATATACCCATAAGTATATTTATCGGTGCCTAGTACCCATAGTACAGCATACTCTTGTACCTAGTCGCTTTAACGCCTTTGACAGATTAGTGCAGCAGTTCAAACATGACGTTAAAGTGACAAAGCACTAAAGTGTGCAGGTATGTGCGAAATAGACGGCAATAAAAAATTGCAGAAGTCCATTGTTGTCTTACTTTAACATTAGTTCTTTAGCATGAAGCACAATTTTGCTGTCTTTTTCTAACTTTAAAGTTAGAGTAAAGTTACGCCCACACCGGTGCTTAAAATACTGTGACGGTACGGAATCGCAGTGACGCGTCGTATCAGCACCGTTTTTGACGCACGCTCCCCACACCAATGCTTAACGGTGCGTATATTACGGTACGTCAAAAACGGCGCCATGTTGTTACTATGACCCCGTCTTTTGTTTAAGCAACGACACCGTTTTTTAAGCAGCGGTCACGGGAGCGTGCGTCAAAAACGGTGCTAATACGACGCGTCACTGCGATTCCGTAACGTCACCGTTTTTTAAGCATTGGTGTGTGGAGCTTGCGTCAAAAACGGTGCTAATACGACGCGTCACTGCGATTCCGTACCGTCACCGTATTTTAAGCACCGGTGTGGTCGTAACTTAAGACAGCAATTAACTTCTGCAATTTTTATTGCTAGTCTAAACCACGCTTAAGGCAGACCGTACAAGCCCAGAGCTTACTTTGGTCCAATATCAATGTGTGTATTTTGTGATTTTCCCCTGATATTATTAAGACAACATGCGTTTCATTTTGTGAGTATACCAAATACTTAAAATGCCAGGCCAGACATCAAGTCCCTTCGTTCATATGAAAACTATGAACTTTATTTCAGTGTTTAAGTATCGTCATACTGAGTTAATATTCGATGGCGACGCGACTTCTCCAACTGTCTGCAACTTCTACAATTTCCCGGATAACGGAAATGCCGAAAACTTGCTGGAACTTTGTCTGTGGTCTAATATATCTAGTATATTCTTGTCTATTTCAATTTTAGATTTAGCTTACCTGTATGTATAATGGGTATGAAGTTAATATGTCTAGGCTTTCTATAGTACTGTTTTGGTAGGAATAGCTGACATACATAATTCATTTTGTACATTAACTTGTTAACACATTTTCTGAAAGATATAATTCATTTTAAGTAGAAATATATTTTCCACTAACAAAAACTCAGATACCTGCAACTACTTACTCCGTAACTACAATCTAATCTAACCTTATTCATAGACGCACTATAAACCTATTTTAGTTAAAGTATACGTTGCAACTTTCTGTCAAACGCAAATGTCACAATAACAGATAAGGACAAAGCATACTTGAAGTAAACTTTAGTTATTGTGCGTTTATGAATAATTGGGTAAATATTTTACGATTCGAGCAGTAAAGTTAATGCCACGCGGACTGGACCGGTTGAATACTTTTGGTAAAAAAATGTGGACCACACACAACAAAACGACTAAATAAGTAATTATAAAATCTGCTTTTGCATATATAATAATAATTTACTTCATAATTATATTTATAAAACAATAATTAACTTGTAAATTTAATTATTATGCGTCGTTAATGAACATTTATGCATCAATTCAGCCTCTGCAAGTTTTTGACCCCATCATTATGCCATATTTTTTAAATTAAGTTAATTTACAGTAAGCAAAGTCTCTAATTGATCACGTTTCACATCAATTATTCAGTTTTATGTTATCCAAATGCATGAAATTATAATAACGTGTTGGTTTAAAAGTCATAAAAAGAAACATGTTTGTTTATGTTCCATAAAAATTGAGTCCACGCGTAGGACGTTGACGCTACTCGACCGATATAAAATGGAAATGGTGACTGTCACCACTGTACCAACTTATAAATATTTGGCGTGGTAGTACATAAGGCGCAGTGGTGGCTTTAGAATGGGGACATTGGGGACCAAGGAGCCTTGACTCCACTCCCCCACCCCAAACCGAAAAAAGGAGACCTAAATTAAGGAAAATTTATAATCCATACTGATGTTCTAAATGTGAAAGTAAATCTTTCTATCTGTTACGCTTTCATAGTTAAAATTTGTTATATAGCTTAAACCCCGAGGAAGGATATAATATTATATAGGTACCCGCAACAAACGGCTTCTAAGCGGACAGAGTCGCGGGCATCAGCTAGTGTAGCAATATTGAGTCACTTAACTTCAAACTCGGATAAATCCATGCAAAAGGACATCGAAATTTGCGTCTTTTTTCAAACAAGCTATGTTTTAAATTCGTATACCTACCAAATTTCGAGGAGATATCCTAGTTTGTAGTTAAGCGACTTACGTATATTGTCTCAAAGGACATGCCCGTCTGCCCCGATACTTCCATTTAGTTATTTTAATTACTGTTCCTGACGTATGGACCTCGTTATGTTGTTCTCCTAGTCAATATTTTTAATTTATTTAATGTTATTGAGCTTACATTTGTAATGATTTATTTGTGTTAGTTTTTTTTAAATAATTATTTATTACTTTATTACCTTGTAATGTTATTTTTAAGTATTATTGTATTTTATGATTGGAAAAAATGACCTTCTGCTGGAGTTTCTTGCGGCGCTTCTTCTCCGCAATGATGGTCTTGTCCGAAGCGCTAGTAGATTCACTACATATTACCGACGTGTAAAAGAGACCTCATGTGGCCAATTTACTGAATAAATATTTTGAATTTTGAATTTTGACTACCCGATCTACCCGATAGAGATCCATCCGGGTTTTACTTGGCGCATAAGTTATGCGAATATGATGCGAGCACTTAAGTTATGCGGCATAACTTAAGTGCTCGCATCATATTTGCTGACATAGTGCTGAGTGGTGTCAATTTCCACGTCACAGAATCACCCATGGCAGCATTATCCTATAATTGCATTTTTTATTTACTTACTGATTTTATTTTGATTTCTGTGTTGCGATCCTTCTTATTCTACGATATTTTTCTCTGTAATGTTTTTTTGTGCTCGCCGAATGTTTCTATTTCTATTCTATTTCTATATTGCACGTCATATTTATAGGATGAAGGAATCTAAAATATCTATGCTACCCTCCTAAGTCAATAAAAATTATCTCAGATTCGATTGCCAAAGTATATTCAATCCTCTCCTGTTAGTATTAGGTTGTGATTGCTACAGGGGTTTTATTTGAGATACTGCCATTTGACTTATCAGGGCAATATGGCTTTGTAAAGCCACGGTACGATGGAATGGAACAACTTAGTGATGATTGTAGGACATCACAGTCACAACACGGGATTCTTGAGCCACTTGCCACTGTTCGTATTTTAGCCGAGTAATGCGAATCAGGGTTAGTCGGTTACACTGGTATATCCAGTGTGTATTACCCGTCTGAATTAAGGAGAGTAGCAAGTGGCTCAACATTCCCGTGTTGTGACTGCATGGTCCGTCCAGACTGCCTTAGCCTTAACCTCGTGCTCGCATTGTAGTATTCTAATGAGTATTATCCAAATTATATTATATGCACAATTAAAATAAGATCAACCGAAATAATGGGGGCCTATCTACGCGCATATTTTTTTTACGTATAATAATCATTAGGTATAAAAATCGATTGTCATAACACCCTTTTAGGCTGACATTGCAAAATTTAATACTTAAACATCTATTGTATAGATTAACTAGGTTAGGTTAGGTTAGGTTAGGTTAGTTTTTAATAATAATTAAAATAAAACCCTTTCTATTGTAAAAACCGTTTTATGACAATCGATTTTTATGCGTAATGATTATTATGCGTAAAAATATGTATGCGAGTAGACCTCTACCCCAAAATTATACATATTTATAATTTAAGTTAAATATTATGATATTATACCGAACGCGAACGATTATAAGGCACAGTTGTGACAAGTGATTTTATACACACAAATGTTATATCAAACATAAGACAGCCTTTACGCACTCAATACGATACAAAACAAAAGAAAGCATAACCACAGTGCATAACTTTGTACAATAAATTCAGACATTTTAATTCCGGTATTGTTACTCACTCAAACCCAGTTATTTCAAAACAATTTCGCGAGAAACTGCTCTTCCCATAACGGAAAAGATGAATCATATTTCCCACAGTTCCGTTAAGTAGCCTTGCTTTGTCATACGTTATTTAGATCGGTGGCGAAAATACTAACTTAACGACGTACTAAAATTACAGCTATCTGCAGACGGCTGCGATTCTTAATTACTTACATACATACATAAACTCACGCCATCATTCCCAGAGTGGGGTAGGCAGAGATACAGAATTAGGTACCAACAACTCTAAAAATTTGTTTATAAATCTGTAACCACATTTTGCAAAATTAGGCTAAGATGTTTACCCGTGTTTTAGTGACAGGTTGTAAGCCCATCGCCTAACAGTACCACAAGCCTTTATTCCCTTATCCCCGGTTCCTATATTCAAGAAACGAATGGTTTTTCTTACGTTTCGTTAAAATTTGACACATTTTGTACGTAGCAATTGTCAAATTTTAACAAGACGCATTTATTTAAATTCAAGCAAGTTTGGCACACTTCTCAACTCAAAACCTAATCCAGTCTGTCAACCATCATAAATACATTTAACACCTACCGGCTAATTAATTAGTTGTTAATTGGAGTATATTTTACGGGCCAATACAACCGCTTTGATACTAAATAACCGGATTACGCATGCGCTAATAAGATTATATTAATATTCAATCAATAACGGAATTCCGAGATTAAGTGCGCTCGCGCAGAGTAACGGTCTAAACCGCTTTAAATGTCCACCCACTCGCCTGCGCTGTTTTTGGCGAAGTTTCCTCAAAACAAAACAAACGATGTCATACATAATTGGCAGATTCTGTCATCCTAGTGAAAAAGGGTATGAGTCTTTTGGGGGAAAAGTTAATAAATGAAAAGCAAGCTTTAAAAACCCGATTGCATTTGTTGTTATTGTTACTAAAAACGTTTATTAATGCTACTATATTCGTATATATTCGAGATGGTCACATTAAGACCTTTCAAATGATACCTATATTGTAATAATAAGATTTTTTTTTGTTGACATATATAATTGAACTTTTCCATTGTAGTTATTTCAATTTTAACAGCTTAGGTATCCTATGTCACCAGGGGTGGTGAAAGGATTCCAACGATACCACACACATTTAAATCGGTTCAGGCGTTAAGAAGTTATGGTGGAATAAAGAATCGTAAGATACATATTTACATACCTACTCGTGCATGAACCCTGAAAACATTATACTCCTTTTTTTTGGCAGTTGTGTTAAAAGAAGTCAAGTACCTATACTCGTTTTTTAAATTTATACCCTTTTTTTATTACGAGCTGAGTCGACTTATAATCGTTTTCAATAGGGTTTCAGAATTATCATGTATACACGGTGGGGCCTGTAACTAAAGCAAAAAATTAAAACGTAGATTGTACTCCTCAAACTAGACAACTTTTGTTTAGCAACTGCAACCCTGTATAGGGTGTCACCAAAGTCAACGCCATAACGATGACATCCCCCGCCCGCTCGTTTGTTAGAGGTACCTATTCAAAAACTTCGTATCGCGAGAGCCTTAATTATGTCACCGTTGCATAACTACCATTTAAAGATCATTGTTTGTTTACCAAAACTGCGGTACATTGATTGGTCAATTATGTTTACTTCAGCGGCCTTGCTTTGAGACTTTTAAGATCTTATCTTATCACAAACATATACATTCATAAAATGAACATCAATTAAATCCACATGGGCTTCATAAGTACCAATTTATATTTATAAAAGCTACCTACAAGTGCAGGAAACTTAGGTAGGTATGTTAATTTAATACAATATGTTTTCCAGATAGCAATTTGATTAAATTATAAACTTGCGTACAAAAATCGAATTAACTCTTAATTTATTACATCTCGGCTGATTAACCCTGTCATAAGACCATTATCAGTTATTTTATTAACATGTACGATGCTGTCTAAGCTTCCTTTAGATTCTAATTGCCGCACTCAGAGACGTCAATTTAATTTAATGCTTAATTAAAGAGCTGCTGTCACTTTCTTTGCTACAACAATAGAATAAGACAACACGTCACTAAACAAGCATTAAATTTAATTGACGTCTCAACCAAAGATGTAACTAAGAAATTATTACCGTTTGATACATAACCTCAAGTTGTCTACGAAAAAAACCTAAAAAAGTAGTACGAAAAAAAGTACGAAAAAAGTAGGTATTGAATCTTAAACTTAAATTGAACCTATTGACACCGACTTTAATCAGTCGGTATACAGCGCAATCTCATACAAAATTAAAACCAAGTTGATTCAAATTCGTCGTCACGTTTTCCAAACACTAATCGCGACTTTAGAAAGTCTTTAAACGCTGCAATTGAAATGCAGCGCAAACAACTAAATATCTGAGGGGCTAGACAAGATGCATTACGCTAACCAGCGTTTCTATTCGTTACGTTTTTAAACCAATCGCATCACTTGTAGATGACGTGATACGAAAAGTCACGTGATCTACCAGTGACGTGATTGGTTTAAAAACGAAGCGATTAGAAACGATAGTTAGTTAGCGTAGTGCATCTTGTCTAGCCCCTCTGTTTACTTACCCATATAGAAACTTATCCCCAATATAATCCTTTCAGTAATATCAGTCCAGTGACAGACCGACGGCAACATGAAAAGGAAAGCCAGCTAGAAAGCCACATAAATCCAAGATATGATAGCTCCATGAAAGGACAATCCAGTTTTTGTCCATGCCGTACTTGCGGCACCGTTATTAGCCGGGGATCGAACCTTGGACCGGTTGGTTTGCAGTTAATGTTGAGCATTACGGACTTGTTCAAGGTCGGCAACAGCCGGTTTGGAAGGAGGAAGGACATAATTGGGCTCCGATTGAGGAACAGATGCAACGGAAAATTATTGTGGAGGACGCGAAAATACGCGGTTATCGCTAAGCAGTAAGGAAATAACATGTTTGGCCTAGTGGTTGTCTAGTTGAGATTGCTTTGAAGCGTTAAATCTGCCATTTATACTGTGTACACAGTTAAAATAAATAAAACAAATAACATTCATGAGTTCATGGCTCTTTTTTTACGACAACTAAGTGAAATAGAATGGCTCATGCATGAACCACTTTTTAATACCTAGATTTTTTAATAAAGAACCCTAAAAAATATCTAAGCGTTAAAAAAAATTAAAACGGTCTCTACAATTCTACCCTTTATATGAGTTTATTTGAGTTCCATGCTCGGCTCCTTTAAATAATTAAAATTTGGTTTGGGTAAACTTTTTGCATTAAATATCCAGATTTCAACTCCGTAACTTAATCCATTTATGTGCCAGAGACCTGCGTGACATGACATACGGACAGCAGAGTTTCAGCATCAGCAATTGGGCTCCGTTTCGCCTTTTGGTCGTGCACATTTAATTTAGTTGTTTATTCTATTCACAGGCTGTTGATCTCTATTGCTCCAATTCTGTCCTCAATATTGACACGTTCGCCAGTTTACAGCTACTATTCCATTACGCACATCTTAACTTCGCAACGAGCCATGAAGGCTAGCTAGTTACCGCTACTTGGCATTCACGAGAGGCTCCGGCCGGATGTGATACGAGGAATCGATGAAAAGCTACCAATAGTATAACTACCGAAGTATGCCTTTTCGTTTACAAACGTCACGATTTCTCGAAGGGGACAGATTGTGTACTGTGAAGTAGGAAAGGAAGAAATCAAACAAGGTTAATGTAAGCTGACGATTTAGCGCGTCGAACGCTTGTGTCAATTACTAACATTTCGCCAGTTTTTCGAAAATCGCTAACGTTAGCGCATCTAGGGGCCTAGACAAGATGCAAACGCCGCTATCGTTTTTCTGTTCTCTCGTCTTGAAATGTATGGGATCACAAATTGATCACGTGGTTTATCTAAACGAATGGCTAAGTGCTAGCCAACGTCCTTATTTTCGATCGTCTTAAACATATCGAAACGAACAGAAAAACGCTCAGAGCTGTCACTCACATGACATAATCCACTGGGTCTTGTTGCCCCACTGACGCTCTATTCAACTCAGTAAAATCATATTGCATTTGACATTGTAATTATCGTATTGTTTTAACTCGAAGTAAATAAATATTAGCTATCGTAACGTTGACAATACGATAACACGTCAGTAGAATAGAGGCCCAGTTTTTGAAAATCGCTAACTTGAGCGTTATGGTCTATAGTTCATTCGTCCAAATAATGTTCATTACAACCCTTTGAAGTCGCGTAGTCGCCGACACCGCTTTGTGCAAGCCACGGCCGGCGCGCTTCTTTATACCAATTTTGAGTTACGCGTTTACAAACAAACAAAATAATGTATATTGCTCGTATAAGATTAAGACACGTTTCGCGTTAGGTTTGGTTTAATATGGCTTATATGGTGATGGAACCAGTAATAAACAAGGCACCAATAATGTACACTTGATTCTTATTTTACTAAAGATTCGGGATTATTCATTTGTTTTGCAACAATCAATTTAGGACCTGTCAGCTCAAAGTGTCCATCATTGGTGCCGTCACCCTACTGCAACTTTGGAATCACTAGAGAATGCAAAGTTAGATGCAGTGTAGGTAACGATTTATTTTTATTTTTATGGGGTCTTCTATAGATATAAAATGACAAGGCTGGGTTTTTCTTCTTCAATCTTGAGATTTACTCACATCGCAATTGATTGCAATTTTTACGTCACATAACTGGCAACAACTTTCAAACATTTGTATTTTTACATTTAAATAGCATAAATTATTTCTCCCCTTTAACAAAAACAATATCCTAATAGATATTAATAACAATAACTCACATAAATTCTTGATAGCATAACGGCAAATATTTCCTACAAAAGCAAGTTGTTTCGAAGAATAATATTGATATTAAAGTCTAGAAAGGTTGAAACTTGAGAATGCTTTTAAAGTTAGTCTTGTCTTTCCAATATTCCTAGAAATGTAGACTTCGAGACGGGCGGGGCATCCGGTAGACTGAACGAATGTCCTCGTAACGAGGTTACAAAAAAACTAACCGACTATCTTTTCTATCAAACATTCATAAGATTGATTTCTACCTTTTTAATATTCTTGCTTTCAATTCAAACTTGGCACGTCTTTGATATTGGATTTCACGCCCATTCATTTTCCAATTTATGTTCGATTTTCAATATTCCACTTGACAATTTTCCACTATATTTGATTTGAAGGTTACCCGCGGAGATCCACTTTATTTTGGGAGGTCAAATCAGTTTTGAAATTGGAAGAGTTTCACGATTAGTTTCATTGCTGGAATCAGGTGCATTGGAAAAGGTTCGACAGGGCGTGAAATATAATATGATTGGCTACCATTAATACTTGACACCATTTCGTGTTCTTCTTCTTCTTCTGAGCTGATTTCCGCTCAGAGATTCTTAGCACCCCTGTCCCATCCAAGGGACGCTGAGCACTGGGGGCTGTGGCTGATAATTACTTTACCATTGTTGTCAAAGCTGACAGACTAGGGAGATATAGTGCAGTTGGTTCCCGTTGCCTTCTACACCAGACATTTTAGGAATTATTTAGACCCCAAGGTCGCTGAAGCCTCTTCTGACTTGTTAACAAGGCAGGATAATGGTTATACCGCCATTGCCTCGGTCGCCAGAGCCTCGTCCGTTATCCAGCATGGGGCACCGCGTCAACTCTGGAGTTAACTACTACCTATATCTATACGAAATTTGCTGAAATGCCTTAGCCGGAAATTGACATAATTTTGATTGGGAAGTAATTAAATGGTCAGCCGTTATTAAAATTGATCAGCAAAAAAAATCAGCAATTAATTCATTTGGGCAGCATAAAAAGATTTGGGTGGCAATAAATAAAAATCGGGCTACAACTCTTTGTTCAGCAAACAATTTATAAACGGGTAACATTTTAAACAATTTCGATCAGCTTTTTTTGTCATTTGTCTGCCTAATAAACAGTCGAGCTGCAAAATAATTATTTGGGCAGCAAGATTTTACAATTGGTCAGCAGAGAAAACACGTCTGTAAGCAGTTTAATTAAGAGGTATGCATATTAAAATAATGGTCATCTATAATATAGAAGTGGATTGCGTTTAGTTTGAAAAGTCAGCAGTGTTTACAAGTTAAGTTTTGTCACACAATTTTGTATCACAATCACACCCTAGATTAACCAAAATTTGTATCATAAATATGAGGTAGGTTAGGTTAGGTTCGTTTTTATATCAGGCCCGGAGGGCCAGAACAACCCATAAATAGGAGATCCGCGTGAGCGGAGCTCCGTCGACTCTGTTAAATTTGTAAATTTGATGGTGGGTTTGGGATGTGTGTGTTGCCGGCACGGCAGTAAATTTGTTAATTACACCTTTGTGTACACAACTGTACCCAAAAGTGTATCTATTAGGAAACACTGCATTGGTATTTAAAAAGGGGATCTATAAGGAATAAAGGCGAACTTTTTTCAACGGTGTATCTGCGAGGAAAGTGTGCCCTAGAGGAATAATTCTATATAAAATGAATAATTTACAAAAAAAGTTTTGATTAATTAACAAAATTTTGTTGATGACCAATTTGATTTTATTGCTTCCTTTTTTCTGCTGGACAAAATGAATTATTTTGCTTACCTTCTGATTGCTTACCAAAATTTAATTATCTGTGGGTCGTTCAATGCAGCTCAAATATTTAATTTGCTGACCAAAATAATTTAGAGCAGCCCAATATGTCATTAATTGCTGACAGATTTATAAATGTTTGCTAACCATAAGTTGCTTACCAACTAGCTATTTTGGCTGACCAAATACATATTTCTGTTCACCAAAATGAGAATATTTTGCTGACCGGTTAATTGATACCCATTTTGATTCTGTGCCAAATCTGAACGTCAAGTGTGAGCTGTCAGTCTGGACATAGATTGAACTAAAATGGCGTGTTTTTACACATACCTACGCCCTTTTAAAACAAGTAAGTATTCTTTAAAAAAATAACTTGTTAATTTGACTAGTGCTGCGGGTGTTAAAGAGCTACTGCAATTGCTCATCATTAACATCATTATATACCACCTACTTGCTTATTAGCCGCCTCCGAACATTAAAAAGTTAATATATTCGGCGTTTCATTAAAAATATCTCGATATAAACCATACGCCATAACAAGCAGTAATTAAATCAAAATGCAATATTTCAACACGAGACAGATATTATGTGGGCAGCTATCGGTACTCAAATTGGCCGATTAACTTCAAATAACTTAGGTATTTGGAGCACGAGGTAATGGCCGGCATTATCTAGACAAGATTCTATACGATTTAGCGCGGTGTAAACATTAAGCTTTATATTGCTATTTATTTGCCGTTATTTAAGGTTCTACTTTAAAGATTTTATGTTTTATCTAATGATTCATCTAATTTTATAAACGTCAAACTCGATTCAAGTACGAGAATAGAGTTTGACGTTTATAAATTTAGGATTACAGATATTTAAAATTAGAGAACACTGATCCAAATTGGCCCTATTATCCCTTATATTAAATATCTTTATCAAACTTCTTTGAAAATTTCGTACTTACGTCTTTTTTAGTTTATGAAAATGAGGGTCGAAAGGCGTGACCCAAATTTGAGTCGTTAAGGAGAGGACTAAAAGTTCTCGAAAAATATGCAGAAAGATTTGTCCTTATTTTTTACCGTTTTAAAACGTCAAAAGGAAAGGAGGAAAGATCATGCGGCTAAGTAGGTATCTAAAAATTACTCTGACCATAAAATAAGGTGTATCTTTTATAATCTTTATTGAATCACATAAAAAACTTCATAACTTGTTTCGAATAACGAGGTTTTAACGCAAAGACGAAACCATAGATTCGAATTTGACGAAATTTCTTTTAATTGTTTTAATTTCACCTACAATTTATTGCTTCCCGATACCAATTTCACGGCAATAAAAGTTAGTGGCCAGTAATATTCATTATAGCACGCAGACGTTTGGAAAATGTAGAAATGCATGTAAAGCCTTAGAATAGAAAAGCTATCGAAGATGTGTCTGTGTTGTATTAAGGTTTATGAGGCCCATGTAGTTTGCTTTATTAAATTTTATTACTGTGCTAAGTTATGTGCGGTCAGGGAGGTACTTATTTTATTTTAAAAAAAGTTAGTGACAGGTTGATAGATATTACTGTTATCAACATTTAGCTACAGCATCTTTTCAGATGTTTGTTGCGGCTCAAGTGGGGAAAACTTTATCCTGATACTATACCTGTATATCAAAACATAGAGAAAGAAAAAAAACAAGAGACAATCTAATACAAAACCTAGTCCCAAACTAATCTCAAGGCTTGGTACAGCCTATACTACGCTTACTAGACGATGATAAACATACATATAATAGTAGAAATACATACTTTCATACATAGAAAACATCCAAGACTCATGCACAAATACTCGCGCTCATTACACAAATATAACTTACGACGACAAGTTTCTAAAAATTTGGCTAAGTCAAGATATGATCAGATCAGTCAAAAGAAATTCAAAACACTCTCTCTCTCTTTAAGGGATTCCCTAGATCATTCAACATTTATTTAACACAGAAAACAATCAGAATAAGAATTACGTAAATGCATTCAACGGCTCTACGAAGTTTCAGAAGCTATAAAAAGTGCCGTCTTCGAATTCTCCACATTCCAAACACCAAATTGGTTATTTCATGGTTGTTATAGAATCTTTCCGGTCATCGCATTCAGTCCAATGCTTCTCAATCCAATATAAAATTGACTCCAAATAGTGTCATTGGCTTTTAGCGAGTAGTTTTTTAAATCGTCGCGTGCGCACCCAAATTGTAGCGTTGCGCAAGATCAACATGAACCTATTATTATTGGTTTAGCCAGGCGGGAATAATCGTTATAAATTATAGCTATGATCCAAATCGATCGGAAGATATTAAGTTATTAATTTGTTGGGAAATTAGATGCATGCAAAGGTTAAATTTTAAGTGAAAAACAATTCGTTAGGTTTTCGTTTTGATGACCAAATACAATAGTTTTTTAAAACATGTATTAGTTAATAGCAAGGAAAGCTTAACGTGGTTCAAATATAAAGTTTGAAAATTTAATTTAATAACCACAAGCGAAAAAGCATTTTTTTATTTTATGAGTACCGACACGCCGGCCGCCAAATTTGTAAAATTAAAATCTTGAAAAAAAACGTTTGTTTACCGCCCTTACCTACACGTAACGTGGGGATGTTTGTTTTCTCGTCTACCCCATGGAGCGGGGTGTCTTTGGATTTTTTTTTAAATATTGCGGGTTTATGAAAACAATTTTTTCGATTAAAGAATCTGTTTGTGAAATATTAAGATTTTAAGTGCTAATTTTGGTTAGAGTCTTGTGTCCTTAGCCAAATCTAATAATAAGTACTAAACATATCTTAAATGAAAACACGTTATAGTCTTGCCCGGTTTTCACTGTAGTCTCCTATTGCAAGACGTGAGGAATAAAATCAAAGAAACTTGTATTTATCCAACATTGTCCCAGCAGAAGAACTCTCCAAACAATCCTACACTATTCTCGAGAACTCAATGAACGAGTGTATTTTGTAAGTGGAAAAACAAAGTTCAATGGACACTGAAGAGGTAGTAAGTGGTTAGAGGACGTGTTAGTAGCTCGACAAACTTTAGGGCATGTTCACAATGTCCACATTAGCAGGTTTAAAGAGCGCAGAATAATTGTCACACGGGTTAAAAATCTGAGGTGATGAAAATGATTTTTGTTGACGATATGGTTTGATGGTTAGGTTACATTTTTTTTAAGTTGCTGTGTTTCAAACACATTTTTCTTTATCTTTTTATCGATTTTAATTTCTTAACGATCGTGATGAGTTTTTTGTTTTTGCTTACTTTGTTTTTAACCGACGAAAAAAAACGGAGGAGGTTCTCAAGTCGACGCGTATATTTTTTTATTTTTTATGTATGATCACGCATAACTTTTCACAGAGAGGTCCGATTTTAAAAATTATTTTTTAGTTTGATAGAGTATACTTCCGAGGTGGTCCCATTGTCACCAAATCTGAATCTGATGAAGGGATCCGTGAGGAATTGAGGGAACTCTTCGAATATTAAATGCATACATATAGCGATTTTAGTATTTTTAGTAACAAATCCAGCATTTTCATTCAGAAAGTATCATTTGGTGAAGTGGAACTGATGATGAAGACCACAAATGGCTACTATGGCTACTATGTATGATCACGCATAACTTTTTACTGAGTTGTCTGATTTCAATAATTCTTTTTTTATTGGATAGAGTATACTTTGAAATTGCTCCCATTTGATCTGGAACTCCCCCCCCCCCCTCCGTCAATGGTAGAAATATAGGGATTGATAGTTGAACCCATGAATTTTTATCTGTGAACCGATTATGTTCAAACTTAGCACCTATATGTAATTCTAATGACACTACAACATGACGGAGACTTGATGTTGATCTGATAACTGAGACGGAAAACAGATGAGGGAAATCTTCAACGGATTACAGCAGCTACCTCGTGATTTCTCTTATTCATGCATCTCAATGAGAACTTTATACCTAACTTATGTATGATGCACGGATTATGACTACCATCGAGGGTCTGATGATGAGGTTTGATGATGGAGTTGGAAGGCTGTCGAGGGAAGCCCTTATTTGTTCGGAAACTAAGGTATAAGGGTATACTTTGAAATTGCTCCCATTTAATTTGGAACTCCCCCCCCCCCCTCCGTCAATGGTAGAAATATAGGGATTGTTAGTTGACCCCATGAATTTTTATCAGTGAACCGATTATGTTCAAACTTAGCACACATATGTAATTCTATTGACACTACAACATGACGGAGACTTGATGTTGATCTGATAACTGAGACGGAATATAGATGAAGGAACTCTTCAACGGATTACAGCAGCTACCTCGTGATTTCTCTTATTCATGCATCTCAATGAGAACTTTATACCTAACTTAAGTATGATGCACGGATTATGACTACCGTCGAGGGTCTGATGATGGGGTTTGATGATGCAGTTGGAAGGCTGTCGAGGGAAGCCCTTATTTGTTCGGAAACTAAGGTATAAGAGTATACTTTGAAGTTGCTCCCATTTAATTTGGAACTCCCCCCCCCTTCTGTGAACCGATTATGTTCAAACTTAGCACACATATGTAATTCTATTGATACTACAACATGACGGAGACTTGGTGTTGATCTGATAACTGAGACGGAAGACAGATGAGGGAACTCTTCAACGGATTACAGTAGCTACCTCGTGATTTCTCTTATTCATGCATCTTAATGAGAACTTTATACCTAACTTAAGTATGATGCACGGATTATGACTACCATCGAGGGTCTGATGATGGGGTTTGATGATGGAGTTGGAAGGCTGTCGAGGGAAGCCCTTATTTGTTTGGAAACTAAGGTTTTTAAATTATTAATCAGAGTGTAACAAACCTATTGCGACGTAATTGTGTGTAGTGTGTAAACCTCTCAGTTTCTGCATTTCTGCTAAAGCTCATTCATCGTGTGGCTTTTGTTATACCTACCTTATTTCGCTCTAACTTCAAGTAGTTTAACTATACTAAGAGCAACATAAACCTGCCCCTTGGCAAAAAGTTAGTTTCTTTCCGAGGTCGAGTACAGCTTTATCAAGTGTTGTTCCCGTGTTGTTGTTGTAGCTAACCCCATGTGCTTCTGTTTAGTCCACCAGAGTAAATCTCTTTAACCGAACAATTGTCCTCGCGTGTGATATCCATGGACTTGTTTCTCTAATAAGTCCAAGGCGATTGTCTAAAACTCGATACTGGCGAAATACACCTTGTTAAAACAAGGAGTGAAAGCCACTAATTAAGAAAAAAAACCACCATTGACGAGGCCCACAGGTATATGTTATAGGTAATATGTTACCTCTAAGCATGACACGGGATTCGGTAGATAATTTTAGCTCAGACAAAAGACCGCCACAGTTGTTCATATCTTTTGGAACAACATTATCGGGAGGTTTCTTCCCATAGGTAGCAACTTCACGAGACTCGTCTATGGAACGAATTGTATAGACACGGTTGTGTTTTGTAGCGAAACAATGAATAGTTAAATTAAGTAATCAAAGAATAAGTATCTATTAACAGTGAAATAAACTGAAAAGTGAAAAATAAAAACTTTTAAACAAAAAAAAACAGCCGAAAAAAGAAAACTGAAAAGCAAAAAATAAAACTTTTTAACAAAAAAATTAAACCGCCGAAAAAAGTAAACTGAAAAGCAAAAAATAAAACAGAGCCTTTTAAGTCTAACTAAGCTCCTACACTAATGTTAATACCTTAATAAATAATTTTGAGTCGGCGCCAAACAAAAAAACAAGCATGGCAGGCACCGACTTCAAACCACTCAGGAGGTAGCACATACCATCACATACATCATTTTACTTTACGAAATATTTAATTTGCTTGTTTGTTTGTTTGGCGCCGACTCAAAATTATTTATTAAGGTATTAACATTAGTGTAGGAGCTTAGTTAGACTTAAAAGGCTCTGTTTTATTTTTTGCTTTTCAGTTTTCTTTTTTCGGCGGTTTAATTTTTTTGTTAAAAAGTTTTATTTTTTATATATATTTTTTTGTGGTGTAATTTACTGTTGTTTGTGCACTAATTATGGATCTTTGTCTGAAATAGATGATTATTGTTATTATTATTATTTATCATTCTCGGGAACGCAATGTTTTTTATACAAGCACCAAAATATTTATAAATTAATTAAAAAGTACGGTGACTTTCAAGTTTTAGTCTAATTATGCAAAAAGAAATTCTAGACATAAAACTTAAACATACAAAAGTACACAACTAAGTCAAGTTCACTTTATTTGACTAATTTGACACAAGGATAAAAATACACTTAAGTTTATAAAGTTTGGCGAAAAAATGATTAGCGAAAATTCGTTTACTATCTAGGTTATCTTCTATGTCGTAAAAAGTTGCAAATGAGCCAGGTGTAAACATAGCCTTAGCCATTTCTGTCTAAGACGTCAATTTTACATTAAAGCATACATAGTAGAGGCCTTAAAGTAGTGGCAAAGTAGAAGTTTATACCTAGGTGTTGACGTAATTCACGTCAAGTGTAGCTCGGGGCGGTTTTCGGAAAGGATGGCATGTTTTTAACCGACTTCAAAAAAGGAGGAGGTTATACGTTCCACTGTATGTAATTTTTTTTTTTTTTTTTTTTTTTATGTATGTTCACCGATTACTCCGTCAATTGTGGACCGATTCTAAAAATTCTTTTTTGGTTTGATAGAGTATACTTCCAAGGTGGTCCCATTGTCAGCAAATCTGAATCTGATGAAGGGATCAGTGAGGAATTGAGGGAACTCCTCAAATATTGTATGCAAACATATAGCGATTTTAGTATTTTTAGTAACAAGTGTAGCATTTGCATTCAGAAAGTGTCACTTGGTGAAGCGGAACTGATGATGAAGACCACAGATGGCCACCGGAACTCCTCAACGGTACCGATTTCAAGGGTGGCGATAAGATATCTCGATTAAGATAGTTGAGCGACTACAACGAAGCACATTTAATTGTTTTAAAATGACTATGATTTTCCCGCGGCGTTGCTTGCGGCGAGCTTGAAATGTCTTAAAGTTTCATATATCAACTAAGAAGTGGGACTACATAAGCTTATTATGATCACTAAAAAGTGTAAAATAAAATAAATGTTTTAAAAAACAAAAAAACCGCCTTCAAAAACGCAAAAAATAACTTCTACTACTAGGTACTTAGTAGTAGGTACTTATCCTATTAGGTTAGTCTAACTGAAGTCGGCGACCACAATATTTTCAACAAAAAGCCGACTTCAGTTGGACTAACCTAATAGGATAAGTACCTACTACTAAGTACCTAGTAGTAGAAGTTATTTTTTGCGTTTTTGAAGGCGGTTTTTTTGTTTTTTAAAACATTTATTTAATCTATGGTTTCTCGTAGATGTGGGTGGGAAGTGGTTCCCACGATATTATACGGCAGTAGAAATGGGATCGTTGTTTTTATGCATAAAATTCTGTCAAGGTGTTGAGTGGCCTGCTGATTTTGCGACAGTACCTAATTATGAATGACACAGATAATTATAGTGAATTAGCCGATGTAGTTACAAGTTTGTGGTTCAATTTAGCAAGAAAAATGTAAAGGCACACGGTTTTTGTAAACCGTGAAGAGGTTTTAGATTAAAATCAAAGATCAAAAGATAAGTATTATATTTTATGGTAAGATATAAAATATGTCAAAACTGGTTGCGGATATTCATGCCAAATTACAGCTTTCTAGTACTAAGAGACTCAGAGCTATATGCCTAGGCTGCAGACGGACGGACGGATGGACGGACATGGCGAAACTATAAGGGTTCCTAGTTTGACTACGGAACCCTAAAAATTACAAAAGTGGGTAAGTACTTTTCCGACTTTCGTATTTAAGCACTTTACTAAGTAGTTTTACAAATGTGATGGTCTAATGAACTAATTAATGACTGTGCATGGTTAAATCGATCGGTAGCACTTCTTTATTAAATGAACGTTCATTAACACAATACAATGTCGAACTTACTAAATAATGGGCAAAGTTGCTGAACACTTTTTCAATTGCACTAAGTTTATGCTAGCCATATAATATGAAACTACTCCAAATTTATTGCGTAGGTACCTAGCTCCCGAAATATGCCACCGGACAGACTGCCAGCCCTATATTTTGGCATGAACCCCAAAAATATCCAAAATTACAGTACCTAAATACCAGTTGATTAAAATCGCTCGCAAAACTTTATATTTCTATGAAAAATGAGTGACAAATATACTGTTCATTAGTGAGTGCAAGTGTGATAGCATAGCCATCCGAACGCTATTAACACTCTGGAAGTGCCCTATATAGACAAGATGCTTAACGCTAACGTAAACAATTTTCGAAAACAGATAAAATGGATAAAATTTACATAAGCGCTGGTCGCGGCCTTCCGACAGTTCACGTCAAACCTATACATTATCGATAACGATAACGTTCGTCAAATCTTGTCCTGTCAAACAGCGTTGAAAATGTCGGAAAAAATCAAATGTTTTTTTCGGAAATTTATGAATACTTCGTTTTTTTCCGTTTTTTTTCGGGTTTTTTAGGAAAAAAACAAATGAATAATGACAATTTATTCATAGTCAATCACTGTCATGTCACTCTAGCCTAGCCACCTATTTCAATTGCTTCTGCCTTCATGTCGTCGATGTCGCCCTTTTGTAGGTGAAAATAAGACCGAATATAGATTAAAATAACAGCAGAAAATTTCTTTGGTTTTTTTCTATAAAAATCCGAAAAAAACGAGTTGTTTGGAATAAAACGGGATTTTTTCTGGACTTTTTCAACGCTTGTCGGGTGGTATTTTGTCGCGTGTTCATCTCACTCTACCCGGAGAAACTTCCTCCATGCCTAACTCCCAACAATCATTGATAAACGCGGTCTGGTCACGTCGTATCGTAGACTTACGCCGTTTTTACTTAGTTTTTTATCGAATTAGAAGCGTGACTCGCCTTCATTTTCACTTCCACAAACGATAAATCAGATCCGAATAACTCGATTGTAGTTGTTACCGAGCTGATTGATTACCGGTGCGATTCTAGCTTTCATTCAGCTGTCGCATGACAATCATTACAATTGACAGTTTACTTGAAAGTGAGTTGTAGATGGTTGTACTATCACCAGCATCATTGGGCTGGAAAATATCTGATACTGTCATTACTAGAGGCATTGGAACGTGTCGGATATTTTGAGCGCCATGTTTGGATATTAAGTAATTAATATTTATTTTAAGTTATAAAGGTAAGAATATGAATCTGCTTATATGTTGATGACGTGGTAAGCCTACTAGTTGGTAGTGACCCTGCCAGCCGGGTTCGATTCCGGAAAGGGCAAATAAGTTTGTGGAGAGCGCGAGTATTTGTCCCTGAGTCTTACTGCCACACTAAGGCCGCATTTGACTAAACTTGAAATAAGACTTACTCAGACTCAGACAGAGGACCTCTTATCGGCCGGGCACTATAATGCCGGCCATCCACGTTACGGTCCACCGGAGAGGTTACCTGCGCAGGCGACCGGAGGACACGGCACACACGCACAGGTTCACCGTACGGTGTCACTCGAAAGAATTGGTTTTTGGTTTTGCTCCGGTCGCCTGCACAGGTAGACCTCTCCGGTAACCGTAACGTGTATGGCCGGCTTAATAGTCATTAACTCAGGGCAGCCGTTAGATGTTTTATATATATTTAATGTATTCATCTTTCTACGTATTTTTTTTCATTATTTGACCCATAAAACCGTAATACAAACTTAGAACTTAGAAGTTAGTCAATTTGTGAGACATTGTTCCCTAATGTTTAAAAATTAAAAACGATGTAAGTTAAATATCATTGAAAAAAAATCCGGTCAAGTGCGAGTCGGACTCGCGCACCGAGGGTTCCGTATTGAAGATAATATTCTTGGTAACCGCAAAAGAAAATACTCATTTTGTTATAAGCTTTATTTTCCAGGCAATTATGAGTAGCCTAAATTTTAATACAGATTTTCTTAGTTTTTTTGTTATTTCTCAAAAACTGTAAATAATGAACACTTTATTTTATTTTTCCCAGAAAATATAAGTAATTATCTATACGTCAGGATTTTTTTCAGAATTTTTGATTAATAAACTTCGGAGATAAGGGGGGGGAACGGTCATTTTTTGTACATTTTTGACTATAAATCAAAAAGTGCATCACAGAAATTTCAAAAAAATAGTTTTGAAATGTGCTGATTAAGACCTTTCATATGACACCCCATTTGCTATAATCGAACCTCTTTCATTTTTGAACCCCCCATTCTAGACCCCTTTTCAATTATTAATAAAATTAATTTCATATTTTTTTAACAACAAATAGATGCGGGCAAGCAAGTTGTACAACTATGCCAAATTTCAAGTTTATAGCATTTGTAGTTGCTGAGAAAACCTGCTGTGACATACAGACAGACAGACAGACAGACAGACAACGAAGTCTCACCATAAGGGTTCCTTTTGTACCATTTTGGTACGGAACCCTAAAAAAGGAGTAACTTGCATTATCTACTCCATCAGCTGTCCACGATAATTTGATCGTATAGTTTTAGAGCCTGCATCCTGTCTATTACCATGCACAGAGAAAGTCCCAGAATGAATGGGTCTGGTTCCACGAATAAGGCGATACCTAAAGGTGAGAAAGTGGCACCTGCCTCCGGTGTCGATTTGTATTGACATTTTTCAATTAATTTTAAAACGGAATGGACTTAGGCGAGTTGTCTGAATTGGAATGAGTAGCTACACTTATGGCGGGTTTACATTTGTCCACCAAATGCATGCCAGTAGACGTACATGGCGTCGTTACAATAGCTCTCGCCTCGAACGTGAAAACCAACTCATCAATGTACTTCTACTGGCATGCATTTGGTGGACCAATGTAAATTAGCCATTAGTGAATTCGATAGAGCATATTGAATACCCGCTAGTTCACTTTTTTTATTGCAATGTGAAGGTATTAAACTAGCACACAGACCACTTGATACGTGGAATATAAGACCCATAGACGTTTGAATTGTCAAGTCTACAATCACAAGACGACGGCAAGCGACCAGACGGAGCTACATTGGTGCCGTGGAAACTGGGTAGGGCACTGGGTAGTGATTCTCTCATAAGCAAAGGTGAGCGAACGCAGGAGTGAAGTCCAAGCGGCGAGTTTAAGTAATCCCGTCAAAGCGAACAAAACACATTTCAGCGCGTGTATTCAATTTGACAGCATGCCTTCTCGAACGTATAAGGCTGCCTAATTGAGAATGCACGCGCTAATATGTGTTTTGCTCGCTCTGACGGGACTACTTAAACTCGCCGCTTGGACTTCACTCATGCATTCGTTCACCTTTGCTTTTGAGAGAATCAATACCTTGGAGACAACTCGCTGTCTGAATTGGAATGAGTAGCTACACTTAGTGAATTCGATAGAGCATATTGAATACCCGCTAGTTCACTTTTTTTTGCAATATGAAGGTATTAAACTAGCACACAGACCACTTGGTACGTGGAATATAAGACCCATAGACGTTTGAATTCACAAGTCTACAATCACAAGACGACGGCAAGCGACCAGACGGAGCTACATTGGTGCCGTGGAAACTGGGTAGGGCACTGGTGTGGGACGCGACGTGTGTTGACACATTCGCCCTTTCCCATGTCCAGTCAACCCGTAATCGGGCCGGTGCAGCAGCTGATCAAGCCCAAACCATCAAGCGCCGCAAATATTCATCATTATTAAATAATTATGAATTTGTGGCGCTTGCAGTGGAGACCATGGGACCTTGGTCAGCTGATATGAAAAGCTTTATTAAGGCCCTGTCATGTCGGCTCATAGACACCTCCGGAGATCCTAGAGCTGGTGCTTACCTCTCCCAAAGGATTGGGCTAGCTATCCAGAGAGGTAACGCAGCCAGTGTCATAGGGACCATGCCGCGAGCGGACCTGCTAGAGGGGGTGTTCTTTTTATAGTGGTGATTATTATTTACATCTTTAATATTTGAGTAGCTTTGTTTTATTTTAATTTAAATAAGTTTAGTTTTAACTTTTAATTGTATTATAATACTACTAAATCACAAGACTGCAATCCTAAAACTGCCAACAAAATCTCGGAAGAGAGATATGTAGGTATGTGTGTAAAGGCCCTTTATTCATAATTCTTTTTCTTTCTGTCAAATTCAAATGTCACAATGAAGGATTAGGACAAAGCATAATCTAACAACATCTATAGCTATCGTGCCTTTATAAATAAGAGGGTTAGATCTTGCGTTTTCTCTGTTCTCTGTGGCGTGTGTTGATCAAGTTGGTCCTAAATTATCTACTCTACGATCATATTTATTTGACCTTTAAGCGAGTACTTATCAGTTATTCTGACGAATTATTGCAATATTTTCGATAATTCGTAAAACTTTACGTCGAGGATTTGCTACTGAAAAATAAAGTAATTAACAAACCGTCGCAAAAACAGAAACTTCAAGGTGAAGAATCATTAAAAAACCAAAACCGTGTGGCAGCACAATTCCGATGCAAATCAATGTTATGTCAAATAAACGTTAGATACAGTAATTATGTATTATCATATTTATCATCTAATTACCAACGTATGGCGGCGGGACACGATTCACAGAAGCCGTCAAATGACTGTCACTAATGAAGCTGTATCACAAACTTATTAATTCAGCTGTAAATATCCAAGCTGTCGTATAAACCGAGTAGATTGTAGGCAGTAAAATTAGTTCTGCTGTTCACCACTGGCACAAACATGTTGGTAATGGCTATCGTTTTAGAATTCATGTCGATTCGATCGCTACGATCGTAAAAGTCATACATATTCGATATTGTCGTTTCTTGTCGCTCGGAGTTGTTCTGTTTTTTGTGCGAACACAATTGACGCGTAAATGACTTTAGACTGATTTAGTAGTTACTAGCGTTTGCCCGCGACTCCGTTTATATAGTTCATACTCAATAGAGCTGTTTGGTTCTGGTTATCTATCTCCGTACCAAGTTTAACATCGATCTGTTGAGACTTTAAAAGCTTGAAGAAGGAACTACTAAACAACCAAACACTTTCGCATTTATAATATGAATACTAAGGATTTATTTGGCATAATCATTTATTTTTGTTGTTTTTGTTTTCAGGTAAGACGGTGAACGTACGGATATCAAAGAACTAAAGAGTTCTATCTCCGCCATCATCATTTCTGGGTATCTGGGTTAGTACCTGGGAGAAAGATATTGTTCTTTAGCAACTACCGATTGCAGATATATTGGACGTATTATATAGCAAGAAGTATACATTCCATTTTATGGGTGGAAAAGTCGAACTCTTAAGTTTTTCTGATTTTTTTCACTAGAGTATATCGTGTACTGAAAATAGGCATCATTAATATCACTTTATATCGTTATTGGAATACTTTGAAAGGAACATTCTGCCTGGTAATTTAATAGTAACGCTCTGTTTTGTAACCAACCTAAAACAATCAACGGCACCCTTATCAAAAGATAAAATTTGAACGTTCATTACCTAAACATAAACCTAAACCTAAAACTGATAATTATCTTCTAACACGACATGAAGCAATATTAATATGAAACTTTACCGCGCCCAACCTAATTACAAACAGACCAACATTCCCCAGACGAATAAAGCAACGTTATCTAGAACATCTAGACATCCAGACAGCACAATAAGCAGGCCTTCATAAATTACTCCTATCATACCATCTAGGTTCACAATGGAAGTGCAATGTCGCGATATTTTTCATAAAAACCAATTTACACGTATTATTTTAAGTGCATGAAATAAAACAACATTGTCATGCCGGAACTGATGAGTATTCTGCACTTGCTTGTTGTTTAGTTGAGTTTGCACGGATGCATCACTTAGTGATTTAGGCGCAGAGTTTCAACTGGCGTTTAGGTTGCATTGCATAGCGATATCGGTGTCGTTTAATAATTTACAAGATCAACAAAATCAGTGTTTGATGGTTAGGTATTTATGTGAATGTTGCTGCATAAAAGTCCTAGTGGTAATTATGCCAGCTAGTCTGATAACGCCACAGAAAAGATATAATAATTTTCTTGTCGTTGTTGAAACGCAATTTATGTCAATGTGTTGCAAAGGATTCGTCGTTTTGGCCAATTACGTTTGGTTTCGTATTTAAATGTCCCAAATTTTCATTCTGCCATAAAAAGTAATTTGACGGATCGTGAGAACATCAAAAACTAAGTACCGACCGGGAAATTTCTTGAGTAATGAAAATTTTACGAAATCATAGGTCACATATGACCAAATAATATTTCGCTCAAGTGACTAAGATCACTTGCATCGAGAATGTATTGCACTTCACTTCTGCATCGATTACAGAGATCAAACGTCAACTGTCATCACCTAGCACATAATACAGGCATGTCTTTGTTTGGCGAAGGGAAGGGTGCGTGCAGGTAATCGTAGATAGTGAAGGGTCGCAACCCCAGCATACCTTACAGCAAATATGCTTTAAGGTACTAGAATCTCGCCATGCTTGCAGTTGGAATTACTTGTGCATTCAAATCGTTGAAATGATCGGTTTATGTCATGCATGATACCGGAAGCACAATATTCTTGCGATACATATAGCTTTGAGATTTATTAGCTGGAACATTAAGTTGTTTTTTTTTAAAGATAAACACAAAAAGAGTGCGGTTATAAGTATAACGTGTGTATGTCTTTGGCATCGTAACTCTCAAATGGATCGACCGATTTGAACGTGGCTTTTTCTATAAGAAAGTTAGGTTAATAAGCAAGGATAGGAAAAACGCCCGTCATTTTGAAAACATAACCCTGTTCCGTATAGCAGAGACTTCCTTATGATGTAAATTAAAAATATTATTAGGTATTTTACATTTATTATACCACTATTTATATGTATTCAGCGACAATATTATTAATGAATAAAACCGTAATGGTTATGGGAAAAAAAAACTTTCGCCAATCAAAAAGAATGCCTTCTTTTTTTAATTCTCTTCCAGTTATTCCATAACGACGTGAATTTAGGACCTATTTATAAGTCGAAAATGTTCGTTCACAGTTTACGGACGTCATTGGGACCCGTATATTTAATCGTTGACATTGGTTTACTGTTTGTGTGTGTTTGTGTTTTCCCATTACCATTCCGGCGTCATTCATTAATAAAATTGTCGCTAAATACATAAAAAATATTGTATAATAAATCTATAAAATACCTAATAATATTTTTAATTAATATCAAGGAAGTCTCTGCTGTACGGAACAGGGTTATGTTTTCAAAATGACGGGCGTTTTTCCTATCCTTGTTAATAAGGATGGTTCTTACGTATGTTTCATGAAAATTGGTTGGGCCGTTTAAGAGATATCAGCTCTGACAGTAGGGGTTGCCATTATCTGAGGGTTTTTATCTATTTAACAATTATTAAGGCTTGATATCTTCCTACGTACGTACGTACGAATACATGGCAAATCTGCCGCGGACGTCAGCGTCGCTGTGCGGTGTCCCATAGAACATGGTGTATATTCGTACGCTCGACCGACGTCGGCGACCGATGTCAGCGTAGGAGGAAATCAAGCCTAAGGCAAGCGATTCTGATTTACTACAAGTCTAGAGCTTAGTTTGGTACTAGGTCAATTTGTATTAGATTGTCTTCTGTTACGAGTATTTATACCGTTTGACGTGATAAGCGGCTACTGATGGAACTGCTAAATCCTCAAATTGCAAAAGCGACTATCGCAATAACCTAGAGTTTCCAATATCACTCCGAAAATCGCTCTCACATTATTCATCCAACTTTTTCTCCCAAGCTACATTATTAACGTGTACCAAATTTAACTTCATCTCGATTGGCGCAACGGTTCCTTCACCTTTACGAATCCCAGATGCAATAGATTTCAAGTTGTTGACCCTTCATGAATCACTGGAACAGGTCTGAATCATACCCGTGATGATCGGCCGGCCAACCCCTGCCCGGGGCTGAATCATGGCCTATGTGGGTTAACATCGGCACATCTACCGAAGGGTATACTTACTAATGCTGCGCGTGAGTTGTTCCGCGTGAAGTGTGCTTGATCAGTCTTTAATAGTTATTATAGATCGTAGTGGAGTTACATGAAGTGTGAAAGCATATCAGAATTGTGTCAATGGTTTTATCTACATCCATATCATAACTTTAATATAATCACTACATAGTATAAAACAAAGTCGCTTCCCGCTGTCTGTCTGTCCCTATGTATGCTTAGATCTTTAAAACTACGCAACGGATTTTGATGCGGTTTTTTTTAATACATAGAGTTATTCAAGAGGAAGGTTTTTATGTATAAAACATTTTGGATTTTGTACGGGTATTACAGAAAACTCACACAAACCGAAGCGAAGCGAGGGCGGGTCACTAGTATTTGGATATATTAAACTTGATCATATATGCTTGAGACTGGCAACCGTGAAAACACGATTAGAAATAAAATCCTCGATAGTTTTAATTTTCAAACATGACACCTTTTTGCATGTTTTTGGTTGAATCTTCGAAACCTATATAATCTTTAACGATGATTTTCGATTCAATAGTTGAGTATATGTAACTTCTTTATCCGGCAAACCATTTTTTCAATAAATGTTGTGGTTTTTCAAATAAACAGCGATTAATTGAATTTGACGCTGACATCAAGGCGCGCGCGAACTATCTCCATCTCACATTCTTCGCGCGGAAGCACATAAAGCCATCCCTTTTCATTCTTGTGGGGGCGTGATACCTGGTGGCCTCTTAAATTTAATGTGGTTACCAATATATAGGGTGCCTCTGACATTGGGGCTTTAAATGCATGGATCGTTTCTACTCCCGAAACTGTACTTCTTTTGTTCTGTAAGTTGTTAAAAATATGTCCAACTTAAATTTTATTTTTTCATAGTACATGTTAAATGTAATTTTCAATGTACGCGATGCAATTCTCCATTTTCCTTTAGCCCTCGTACCAAGGAAAAGTCGCCCCCGTACCATGAGATAGTGATTATGATATGGGCATGATTGAATACACTGATTTCACAATTAGACTATAATATCAATTAGTTATCTAAACTTAAGTAATTTTTGAATGTTGCAAAAGTAGTTCAGTTTAGCGAGTAGGTACAATAGATCGTTGCATTTAAAGCCTCAAGATCGAAGGCACCCTTTACATAGTATAGAATACTTTAACTACTTACTACATTTCAGTTAACCGCCTTCTGTGATATTACGGAAGTAGCTAAAAAAGTCGCTTAATATTAACCAAGTTATAGTCCTACTTTCCTAGATTACAAAAGTCTGATAACCAAGTCAATATTAAATTTGCAAAAGTAACAGTAGACAATCAAACTAGGTTGCTTCCTAAATTAACACCATAATACGACTTGATGCCCGGATGTCGACAATAGTAAGCAGGAGCGGCTCCCAATAGCGTCGTGGGCGTTATAGACGATCTTACCATGTCACTCGGCGTTTGATACAGTTGAACATTCGATTTTGCTCAGTAAACTAGACTACTGTGGTGTCAGAGGGGACGCACTACAACTGCTTAAAAGCTACCTGCAGAACCGAAAACAGTACGTTGAGATAAGGCAAGTGGTAGATGGATGCGAGAGAGTCATTAAATCAAAGATTACGAACGTTACAAGAGGAGTTCCGCAGGGGTCAATTTTAGGACCGATCCTTTTCGTAATCTACATTAATGATCTCATCAACTATATGAGGAACTCTTTGCTCGATCTCAAACTGGTGGTCTTTGCGGATGACACAAATGCCATTGTTTCTGCTGAAAGTACAAAAGAGCTCGAGACAAAGCTTGTTAATGTACTCACTGTTTTCGATAGCTGGTTCCAACTGAACAATTTAAAACTTAATACAGAAAAAACAAATGTTATTTTATTTAAATCGAATTATAGGAATACAGATAAACTGGAACTTGTCTTTCAAAATAGGCATTTGGAATCGGTTCAGGTGGTGAAATTTCTAGGAGTACACATCGACTCTTATCTCAACTGGAAATTAGAGCTTGAACATATTGTCAACTATATGTATAAGCTCAGCTTGTTACGCCTTGAGAACTTTAAGAGACGTCATCACTAGAGACCAACTCAAGGCTGTCTATTACGCCCTAGTAGAATCTAAGCTACGTTACAGCATCAAGTTTTGGGGAGCCTCCTATGATTATAATATTAGAAGAGCTTTCACTATGCAGAAAAGAGCAATAAGGACAATGGTGCGTATCCCGCAATGGGTTTCGTGTAAGGACCACTTTGATAGCCTTCAGATACTTACAGTACCTAGTTTGTATATTTTAATTCTGGTCACTGATTTAGTGAAATATCTCGTAAAATATGAAACTGAGGAAAAAAGACAGAAACGACTAGCAACAAGAACAAAAAATGTAATTTTTCCCTTTTCCCCAAAACTAAGACTGGCTAATCACTGTGCACGTTTCCAAGCAGTGAAGGTTTTTAATAATCTGCCAATGGAGCTTAAGGCCATCACTAACCCAAACGTGTTCAAAAACAGAGCAAGACATTTTTTGCAATCAAAGCGCTACTATAGTTTTTCTGAATTCTTTAATTAGTTAATATTGGTAATTTATTTATTGTAACTGACATTATTAATACTGCAATGTGATAGTTAAGTATCTTAGGTTATTTTTAAAATTTGTGCTAGCTTGTAAGAATCGTTTTCAAACACAATGTATATTGTTCCTGAAATAAACTTGAATTGAATTGAATTAACCGTTTCTTGTTACATGATATTAGCAGTTATCTTCGATTTGCAGGACTACATTGTGTGGAACAGTTACCTACACGACATCGTAAGTAGACTTGAGAATTTTGCTTACAACAAAAGATCAATCTTAAACGTTATTAAACTGAATAAAGAGCACTTTATGTTTCATCAAATCGTCATATGGCAAACTGTATCAAATTCAAAACCTAGTCACATCGACTTATTAGCCCAACGGAAGACCAGCGTTGACTTCACAGCCAGCATTTATGCTGAGATTAGGACCGTTTCGTAACACTAGCACTAGGTAAATGTCGTCTCTTTTCATTTATTTTGATTGCTATTTTTTTTGTCTGTGCGTTATTGTTGTGAACAAATGATTTAATTATTTCTTACATACTTATTTGTTTTACACGCTTTGGGCAAAACCATTATCACAGAAAAGATGCGCCGCTGTAAGAAACCCTTTAGATTTACCTATTAATTAATTTATTAATTTATTTATTTATTGCATGTATGCAAAGAAACACTCCTAAGTAAATCCTTGTTAGGGTATCGCAATATATCCTACAATCACATTCACAATAAATCCAATAATTTTGAAGAGAAAAAAACACTAAATGAACATACCTGACATTCCATACCTAGCTTAAATAAAACTCGTCGGCTTTACACTGTATAGCGAATTGTCGCCTGTCACCTGTCACCTATCACTGTCGGGTTCGTAAAATAGTAGCCGGGTTTACCTGCGCCTTAAGGTCGCAGAACACATTGGTAGGCTCGAAGTGTCACGCGTAGTTCCCGCTACGGTCAGCGACCTCTTTCGTCCTCTTGTGGGACTAACTGTTTCATATTACCTATTTTAGCGATTGCTGGGTTACACATGTTTACTTGTAAGTGGGTCTAAGTTGCGAACGTTAACGATTGCTAAAGTTAAAGAATTATATTTATTGTATTAGGGCTGATTTACATTCGGCCAGAAAAAGCATGCCAGTAGATGTACATTGCGTCGTTAAAATAGCGCTCGCCTCAAACATGAAAACCAACTCGTCAATGTACTTCTACTGGCATGCTTTTACTGGACCAATGTAAATCAGCCATTAAGGTGGTGGAACCAGTAATGGACACTTGATTCTTATTTTACAGGAGATAAGGGTTATTCATTTGTTTTGCAACAATCAATTTAGGACCGTATGAAATTTGAATTAAGAGTGAAGTGTCCATTACTGGTGCCTGAGCTAAAAGTATCCATCATTGGTGCCGTTACCCTAGGTAAAACTTATTGCTTCTGAAATGTATTGTCAACGTTATGATAGCTCTGATTTACAATAATATGTGAGAAGCAATTTGGTATAACCGAGTAGAATAGAGACCAAGGATTAGATTGATGTACGCTATGTTATAATTTTGGCAGTTTTTGATAATCGTTTTCGTTAGCGTAAAGGTGCTTTCCCACTGCCGAGGCGAGGCGACGTGAAACGAGGCGGCGCGTAAGAATTTTTATTTGCATTCAAAAACCATTTTCACCAAAGATGCGAGGAGGGAAACGAAATTATTAAATACAAATTTAAATTCTCGTCTCGCCAATATGCATAATGCTACGCTACGGATTGGCGGAAGCTGACGCTCTATCACGTCGGCCGCCTATGTTAACTCGGGTCTCGGACTCTATTCCCACTTTGTCTGCGCCGTTTTGTTCACAGTACGAACTATTGCTTTTTTCCCTGACATCCGCACTGCGAATAGATGGGAAACCCTTAAAGTTCACCTAGTAGTTGGGAATAACCCGATAACTGGGCCATTCTACTTTTCGTTATACAAAAGTTTTTATCCACTTTCTCACTAAACTATTATTATTTCAAAAAACGGTAAAGAGCAGCGTTTTCTAACTTTTAACTCGAATAGAGACGTAAATAAGCTTATATTTAGAATTATGCTAATTCATAAAAAGTTATTTGTAATAACAATAAAGTGAAGTAGATGTCGATGTCCCCGCCTTTTCTATGGAAATGGTGCAATTTACCACTGAGTTACCATGATTCTTCAACGATAATTGAGTAATTTGAGAGTTGTTTTTTTGGAAACCATTAAACTTAAACATTCTAAGTTTATGTTATTTATTCAGAAGCGGATTCATAATTTGGTATACTTTTTATCGGACGATAACAAAATATGTACACTGAAAAGTAGAATGGCCCAACTCCATACATTTGGCTAGTTTTTGAAAATCACAATCGTAGCGTTATGCATCTTGTCAATTCTTGTCCTAGACTCATGGGGGCCGGAGGCTCTAGATAAAATGCGTTCGGCGTTCGTTACCGTTATCAAAAATGTATAGGATAGACGTAACGTAAGCTGTCAGACGATCGCGTCGAGCGCCTACGTCAATTCCATATATTTTGTGAGTTTTCGAAAATAGTTTACGATAGCGTTAAGTAACTTGTCTAGCAGTACTGGCTAGTTCCCCGCGGCTCAAATATGGGCCAACGTTTTCTACCGACATATTCAAAAACGGAAACTTCTTCGTTTTTCTATCTTCCACGAAAATTGAATTAAGATTAACGATTTTTTATCTGTGGATTTTTTGTTGGAAGAGTTTCGACTCAAAACAGCTGCCGTACGAATAAACAAACAACAATATGGGTTAAAACAAAATGGAATAGTAGCGCTTTTAAACGTCAAGTAATTAAAACATACTAGTGCAAGGTTTCTCTTATTCTGGTTTAACTGCTCACACCTCGCGATGGTATGCGCTCTTGACAACTTATTGAGTCGTCCCGCTGTTATGTCTCATACGGCATGTCTGTCATTCTACTGCTGTCTACAAGTTAATCAATCCAATAATCGATTAGTGATTAATTAAATCATAGGCACTCGTGATTTACTTCATACATTTGCCACATTTACTACGCCTAGTTTGTCGCGGAGGTTTAATTCAACCAGTGATTGATGAATGGTTTTAAACACCCATGCAAATAGGCTATTTGGCAGACAAATATTATGCTGCTATTCGATTCATTTATTGTAAGGGTCAAATATTATGTAAATGGGACCAATCCGAGCACTATAAAAGTCAGAAATGGGAGTGAAAGACCGACATTCCTACTAAGCGTTGAAAACGCCCCATACAAATTAATGCTGAACTATGACGTCACAAGTCTGTAAACACTGTACCTACCAAAAGTGTGTTAAAACCAGTTATTTGCAATTTTGTCGTGAAAAACTATCTGCGGTACATAGGTAGTCCTGTTCATCGCAGAATATCACATTCGCAAAACATCACACACGCATATCCGCGGCAGCGGAGCTCCGTCAACACTGTCATTTATGTCTTAAGGGGCTTCTAAACGGGCCATATTTTCACTGCAATATGTGGCCGGCAACTATTGGTGTCCCTCTCTTACTCGTATGTTAGAGAAAGACACCAATAGTTGCCGGCCACATATTGCAGTGAAAATATTGGCCGTTTAGAAGCCCCTCTTATAATGATGTTTTGCTAATGTGATGTTTTGCGAATATGTTTTGCTTAAATGATATTTTGAGAATATCATGTTTTGCAAATATGATATCGCACACAGAGGGGAATCACAAAATTTTCAAAACTTTAATGACTCACAGCCTTAAATAATTTTGATACTTTTGGTTTGTTTTAACTTTGTTATTATAATTTACAGTTTTTTAAACCATATTACTTACACTAGATTATATATCTTGTGAAGTTCAACTTCAGTCAACATCCCTATTAATTAAGTAGACCCTTAAGACCGTAACATGAGCTATGTTATAAGGGTGCCCAACGGGACCCTAACTAAGGCTGCTCTGTCCGACCGTTTGTCCGTCCGTCTGTCATAGATAGGACTGCATCTTTTGAACCGTAATAGTTAGGATATAACAACAAAAAAAAATTGAAAGTAAGTAGATATTGTACGATTTGTACGGTTGTACGGAACCTTTCGTGTGAGATTCAGACTCGCTCTTTTCTAAATTTTCATTAGCTATAAGTACGAGATATTGCGGTTTCATGTCATAGGTATGTACTGTACAGTACAGTACACTTATTAGAAAAAGAGTTTTGTAAAGAGTAGGAGGCAAACGAAACGATGCACTATGCGAATTACCCGATAGGATGTAACACCGCCGCCTATAAATACCGGTAACTTGGAGAGGTCGTCAGTCCATTGCCGGCCTTTTAGGGAAATGAAAGCTTTTTCTTCTAAGGCGCGTTACCCGTGTGATAACTGTTAGAAAACACCGCAGAGGGCAGTTAATTTGCCTCCACAGAAATAGGTACAGTAAGGTGGAAGTACTAGTACTCGACATGTTAACAGAAAATATTTATTTGCGTCGTGATATTATGTTCAATTATACATTTACACAAAACATTTACATGTGATTTGGGAAATATGACCTTTACTTTTGTTAATTGGAATTTGTTTCATATGGTGACCATATAAAAAATTATCAAAATGAAAAAAATAACTAGTCAATCGGATTGTATCAGTAAATGTCAGGTACTTTTGCTGGCAGTCCTTTTCTTTATTTTAAAATTGGCGTGTGAAATATCAAAGCCACAAACATTTCCCATCGCTAAAACGAGGTGGTGACAAAAGTAATGTTAATCTTATTTTATTTATCCCAAGTCAAAGTATGGCGACGAGTATTAGTACCGCGTCGAGTACTAGTACTTCCACCTTATTCCCAGCTTCTTAATAGGTTTCGGCTGGCTATCGCTATCACGCTTGCACTCGCAACTGGCAGTATATTTGTCACTCTTGTGGCATAGAAAAACGAAGATTGCCGATCGCTATTAAGAAAATGGAAGCATTGTACAGTCAAGATTAAAAATAAATATCCGCACAAAGTTGCAAAAATATGTACACATAGATCTTATTGGCATAGTAATAAAGTGTGTACATATTTTTGACACTGTGGTGTATACATATTGGTGACCTTGACTGTACTAAAGTTAGTATAATTAATCGAGACAACGGTACACTCACGTGCGCATTTTTCTAATAACTCATTTGCTAATATTAGTTACTACCTAGGCCTTCGTACGTAGGTACAGTCGACTACAAAGAGATGTGTCCACTTTTTCATTGCATTGTAATGAGGACCAAAAGTGGATAAGTACATCACTTTGTAGTGTAGTCGAACGTACCTTAACGTTAAAGAAATTTGTCAAAAAGGGAATTACCAAAACTCCAAGCCAAATGACGTCAAATATATTGAGTTATTCCGGACCGACCGACCGGTATAACAAAAATTGTTTTTCCTGTCTGATCCACCTAACAATTTGATAGAGTCTGGCCAAGCTAAGTCTGCAGAAGTCAAAAACCGTTAGTTTAAAAAAAGTAAAACTTTTCCATGGCAACACCATGATTTGAGGATAAATAAGTATTGATACTTACTGAGACACCTTTCGCTAAATATTTAATTAATTGGGAAAGAAACACATGTTGATGGTCCATGAATATCCCCATTCAATATTTGGGTTTAACCAAGTTCAATGACTCAAAACTAATTATTAGAAATCCCAAGTGTTTAAATAATGACGAAAACCACTTATTTTTAAGTAACCCGTTATTTTTAAAGTATTCTTGGTATTATCATTCGTAAACACAAGTTGAAGCGGATTTCAAACACATGTTTTAATTCCTTGAAGTGACGGTGCTTGAATAGTAATCGACGCGAAATATCAAATACCTCTACTAAATTTATAGCACAGGCCGGAAAGCGAGCGGTTGAAGGATGGATCTAAGAAAGTCGAATATTAGGTATAACAGGTAACAGGTCAAAAACGATATGGTTTTTACAACCCAGAATCTCGGGCCCTGGGACCCAATTCTCGTGACTTCGAGATGATTTTTCATGCGAGATCAACTGTCAACTGCAAACATTTTTTCGACGTATTTCGCATGAAAAATCATCTCGAAGTCACGAGAATTGGGTCCCTGTCCGCTTAAGAGCTCCAATCCAAAAAAAATACAAATTAAACCACCAAATGAAATTTGATCTGAAAATGTGACTGAAATAATTATAGTTGCGTGATTTGCCGTGCATGTCCATCCCAAATGTGCTCACACGCCGACTTTCTTCTTAGGCTGGGGACACACTCGTTAAAGCCGTAAACGCAATGAGAGCGGAGGCGGTGCGGTGCGGCGCATTCCAATACCACCAATACTAAAAAGCGTTCCCTAAGCGTGGCGGAGGCGTTTTTTGTATGGGTACGCGCCGCACCAAGCCGCTTCCGCTCTTTGTGCGTTTGCGGCTTAAGAGATCTACTACTTTAGGTTAGTGTAAATAGGTACAGAACAGACAACATAAAAAAATGAATTATTTGTTTTGGTCAAATATGTTTACACACGAGTTTGAGGTAAAATTAATATTAGTTAGATACGTAGCTTTTGCCCACCACTCTGTCCGAGAAAAACTAGAAAATGTTTTTCCGTTATAAAAAGTATCCTGTATGTTAAACCATATGGATAGGTACCTGTAGCCGAAATTTCATCTTTACCCGTTTATGCGTCATTGAAGGATAAACATCCTTACAATTTTTTTACATTTATGATATAATAGTATAGCATATAATTTAATAATATTAATAATACATAATCAGTAGGACATAATTAAACCATACACACCCATTATTGTATATTTCACGTATAAACAAGAACCAATTAACATAATAATCAAACAACCATACGCATTTCCTAACCGATCAATCATTTCCTCAATGAGTCTGCCTCCTTACAGCCAATCGATCGCGCGATCGATCGGGCTCCTCGATCATGAATCATTCAGCAGTACGCGGAAAACGTCAACGGAATAACAGCTTACACGTTCATCGATTACAGTATTTATTGAGATTCTTACATGAGATTTGATTACCCCTATCACTTTACAGTTGTAAGGAAATTAGAGGTGGATATTTTTAAAGTTTTTGGTGTAGTGATTATAATAATTAATCTTTGTTGTGTAGGCAGTTTGTTGTGATTCACGAATCACGGAGAAACGAGTTACTTAAATATTTGTTTTTGCACAGGGATAGAAAATATCTATATGAAGGCATTTTTTTGTATTTAAAAATTGGACATAAATAAATAAATATCAGGGGACAATTTTACATAAATTGACCTAGTCCCAACTAAGGCTCTAGGCTTGTACTATCGGTAATAGACAACGATAAATATACTTATATAGAGAAATAAATACTTAAATACATAGAGACATCTAACACTCAGAAACAAATACTCCCGCTCATCACATACATATTTGCCCATACCCGGAATTGAACCCGGGACCGTTAGATTCGTAGGCAGGGTCACACTAACACTAACTATATAAAATCTTGTGTAATACTCTACACTACATTTAAATTAAATAAAAAAACGTCTCTATCAATCAAAGAAACGATAGGTAGATTTTTTAATTTTCTGCTGTCATTTTACTTTTAACGAAAACATCGATTAAACATTCATTTATCAATAAATCAATTAGTGAACGTCCAAGACGCGTCGCCCAGCGAAGTCTCGCCATGTCTCGCGTCGCTTCAGCGCATGTGCAGGCGCAGGATGATGCATCGCTTATTGCATCTGTTACGATCGCGGGCAGTATCGCCGGCCTGCCAATTACAGTCACTTTTTAATTAATGCCGTGATAAAAATCGCTGTAGGATTTATTTTGATGTTGCAACATTACCTACGTGAAAAAATGGCGCTCCATCTATCTGAAGTTGTAAATAAAAACCGGTTTACCTATGTTTGGCCAAATTATTTTTCGTCAAATGTGTCATTTCGTCAAAAGTGTCATTTGGTCAAAAGATTTTTTTCCAAAACTGTTAATATTGACCAAATGAAAAATAATTTCACCAAACGGCAGTACACCATAAAAAAAGTCAGACAAAGATTTAAAAAAAATAGTTCCTTTAATCTATTAATAGATTCTTGCGGTGTTTTTTCTTATCGTGGTCTCTTCTTGGGAAGCGCTGGAAGACTTTTGACATCTAAAACTGCCCGTGCGGCTCACTTAGGTACTAAATAAATTAAAATCTTTATCTTTAAGGGCCGATTCGCCCAATCTGGAATAAGACTTACTCCGAGATTAGTCCATACAAATTCGTCGTTTAATCTAGGTGTAAGACCTTATTCCAGTTTGGTCGCATCCGCCCTAAATGCTTTAACAATTAAATGTGCTAGATGGTAAAATCTGTCAACTTAATATGTGGCGTTATCTATGAAAAAGGACCTTAGTGTCGAAGGCGCTTTCGCCACTATTACGATGCTCCGATATAAATAAAACGTCGCGTGACGCCCTTTTCATAGATAACGCCACATATACATATACTTATAGCTTATTTCATTATTATAACGAAGCAAAATAGACGCATAACTTAGCCGACGAGTAACGGATAACAAGCTCGCTACAACCTAGGCTAACCTGGCTAACTATAACCTAAAACTAGGGTCGAGATTCTAGGCGGTAAAAAACATATCGTCTTTGATCTGTTACCGTATTGTCAACGTTTTGATAGCACTTATTTATCTACAAGACAGTAATGCAGCTGAGTTGAAAAAAATACCATAACAGGTCAAAGACGATATGGTTTTTACCGCCTAGAATAGAGGCGCAGACTCTTTTTTACAAATATAACAGTTCTTTTTTCTTCAAAATCAACAATTACCTCATAAAAAAAATAACAATGACTTAACATCGGGAAAATGATGTGCAAAATGAGGCCTCAAGTTGGTTTATTCACCAGAAAAAGGCCGTTTTAGCCAAAAACGTTGCATTTTGATGTTATAAAAGTGTTTACTAAATAAAACAAGTCAGATGGTATGGACTTTATATCACTGCTAGGTTGTAAAGATCAATGTCCTTTGCCATTCCCTCTGGGATAAACACACAAGAAAAAAAAATGTATCGCTGCGGTAACTATTTAAGCTATGCAATTACCCTTGAATTGTCACTTATCACCTGTCACTGTCATCATGGCATGCCACGTTAAGATAAAATACACCTCAGTGATACGACTGCATGAACCTTAGCCCATGTCGCAATACTCGCATTACTTGCAATGCAATTGGTGCAATTTAGCAATAGCGCCGTGCGCGTGGGCTCCTAGATCGAGATTTATTGTGCGCACGAGTCGATGGCTCTCTTACCGTATAGACCGAGAGCTGACTTCATTTAAATGAGGCATTTTAAACAGATACATTTCAAAACATATTAAATTTAACAAAGTTAATGAATTTTAAGTGTGGGAGTTCAAGAATGCCCGACAGTGGATTATTTTTAGTGTAAAATTATATTGCAACGCAACAGTAGCAAAATAACTGCTAACATCCGCATTTGCAAATCCAGCTTCAATACTATTTCTAGGTAAGTATGTATAGTTTTTTAAGTTCCGTAGCAAATACTGTAAAACTCAAAGAAAAACTTAAAATCTCTTAAAATACTTAGACTAAGCAATATTCTATATATTACAGGAAAAATAACGTTTAGTTTTTTACGCAAACTTGGAAAACTTGGCAAAGAAGCAAAAAGTACAGAAATGGCACTTAAGTTTTTTGGTATTATATCTTATATCTCGTGTGGTGTGGCTTCTAAAAGATAATGACACCAAGCAGAGGACTTTATTAGTTTTATAATATTTGGTGCAACTAAGACGTTTCGTAAGATCATCGGCTTTTTGGCTTAAAACCTCCAAATTACGTCACTAGCTCTCCGACTGATAGAATGCTTAACTCCGTTACACTTCATACGCACTAACAAGATGGTAGATTGTGTTTGACCTGACTCCAACCATTTTCACGAAGCTGTAAGGATATAGAAGTTGATTATCGCTATCGTAAAAGATTTTCGAAAACTGACAAAATGTATGGAATTGACGTAGGCGCTCGACGCGACCGTCTGCCAGCTTAGATACCTCAAAGTTAGTTACTTAGTATGTATTACTTAGTACAGTCGGCCTTATAAGAAGCTGCACACTTTTGTACCTTGTCGCTGGAACGCCTTTGACAGAATAGCGCAGCAGTTCAAACATGACGTTAAAGTGACAAAACACTAAAGTGTGCAGCTTCTTATAAGGCCGACCGTACGTCAAATTAGGGTTGTGCGCTTTCGTTCACTCAGCGGATCGCTCCAAAGTAGTACAATGGCACAAATATATTAATTCGGTCTTTTAGTTATTTTTAGTACACTAGTACACTGAAACAAACTGGTCTGTTCATGGTCCTTATTTATGCTCCTTTGACCGAATGAGTGGCTGGTCGGTCATTCATTCGGATCGCTTTGCTGTCAGTGTCACTCACTGGTCTTCCTACTCTGTTCGGTTCTTGCTCCGGGTGTACTAAATGAACTAAGAGCAGAAACTTTACGGAATAGTTCGTTCTAGTATAGTGACGGGAATTCATTCTTTTTGGCTTTTAGTGCATGTACTAAAGTCGCCGTCAATAGAACTTGCGAACTATGTAAACAAAACCAAACTAACCAATTCACCATGATTACTCGATAATCACGTGCTTTTAAAGATCAAGTGAGGTCTTTGCAACGATTTATACACTAAATCATTATTTTCATATTAAGTTTAAGATGATATAACTATTCATTATACGTTATTTTTAATAAAAACACGCTTGGTGAATATTTGAGGTTATGTGTCAAACAGTACTAATTTGTTTACATAGTTCGCAAGTTCTATTGATGGCGACCTAACACAACCTTAACGCCAATCCTATATACGTTTTGAATAACTATAACGAACACCTAATGCACCGAATGTATATTGTCTATAGTGCCTCTAGCTAGTTGTGTAAACGAGTCACATGGGTAAACTTAACGAACGCAATTAGATCCTGTCTAATTCCATCACTTTACTGCATTCACTATACTCCCTTTAACTGTTGAGTGCCAACATTTCTAATTTCCATACAAATGGAACTGTACATTGCCCTCTTGGCACTGGAGATGCTAATGCATTAACGTTGGTATCCATTTGACGTTATGGGTTAATAAATCTAGATTCAATCGAGCAGGCTTAGAGCTTAGGAGCACGCATGCGCTTTGCATGTGTAGTGTAATTACCGTTTTAGAGTAAAGATCTGTCACTAGCTTGAAAAGTCCTAGTTCCTTTTTTAGATTATTTTTAAGGGGATTGTGGAACTAAAAAATGTCATGCGAAATGCGATAACGTTTCTCTCCCATTAAACCTACCCATAGTCCGATTTTTTGACATTGTATATATTCTGAAAAACTAGATCTACAGGTAAGTTTTCCTTTCCACGAAAATATAAAAATGGAAACGTAGAAACCTAGTTTTTCATAGTACGTCACAACAACATATTCAAAAATCGTGGAAATCGGACTTTATTTAGGGGGTGAGAAACGCTATCGCGCGAGGCTTTTGTATGGTTTTTTTTGACGGCCACGCGATTTAAGCATCGCCTCAATCTTATTAAGGTTTTCCAACAGATAGAACGCACACACAAACACAATATGCACATATAATAAAATAAAATACAGAGTTGACAACTTACTTGATCAGATGCTCTGGACCAGTTCACATTATTCAAGTAACATCCCTTCCATCCAATCACTGGACTGGAATGCTACCGGAATATTGTGACCATTTTACTTTTAACACCACCAGCGCCAAGCTCCTCGATTTCCATACGAAATTGACCCCTTATCGAGTCTTGTTAATCCTAGACCAGAAACGTCCACATGGAAGACTAGCTCAGTAATAAAACTCGAAGTAAATTAAATAAAGGTCGAGTTTCTCACGTTACGTCGAAGGCGCGACTGCCGCGGGCTTGATTTACATGTAATTTTCTGCCTTTTATAGGATAGCCATCGTAAATAAGCAGTTTTTTTTATTGTAGTTTGTAATCTCTTATTACGAAGTCGTGTGAAGTTCTAGAGTTTTACATTTTTAGAACTAAATCTTTCCTGACAAACTGTTAATTATGCTTCATGTAACTTATGTTTGTGATCATGGTTGTACATAATCATGTACCTATCACTTTAATTCACAAACTTTTGTTTTTATTGTTTGTTTTCTAGATTGTCCTTTGACATAGGCTTTCTTTAAACATTTTCACTCCTTGCTGTTTCTTGCTCGCAACTGACTGGCTTGTTCACAGACCAGATGAACAAGACAGTCAGTTGGCCTCTACTTTCCTGGTGTCAGGGGAAGCATTCCATTGCCGTTTTGTTAATTTCGCTTCTTTTCTCTTTAATATCTCCAGGTCCTCTTTAGTTTAAATATAATTCTGTATATAATTATATTTAAAAAACTGGGTATAACATTTAAGAAAACACTTCTGTTCTTTTCCTGTTTAAGTGCAAGGTCAGTGAGTTCACTTGACGACGCTGATGACCGGCCCAGGTTGTACCTATATCTAATCTATTCAAATACATGCTAACACAGTTAGCAAAATCCCCATAAAATTTAAAACCCATTCCACGTTTTAAAGCTAATTCCCATAAACAACTACGCGACAATCTCTTACAGTATTCCCGGCACGCGGCGCACGCGCTCATAACTTAGCAACGTAATTCAAATCGTTCCTTTTTCAAAAAACGTTAAACACAGTAATGGCCGCTTAGCCGCCATTCTGTTCGAAAAAAGCGTAATGCTTTTGAAATTTGACGGGACTTAAGCCCTTTTGGTAAGGCTACACGGCGTTACCACCTTTAAATTAGCACTTATTCTGTTATGGTTACGCGGTAGCATCTACAACTATCCTTTGCTTGCAACAGTTGTAAGAAAAGGACACTCGTGTCTCGAAATAGAAGTTAATAAATAACTCTCGGCTATTTTTACTTGCTAATTGCTTGTCCTGTTTATGTTGTTTTACTGAGATCTGACGAGGTGTCCCTGTAGAAAAGACTACTGCAAATTGCATGTGGAAGGATTGATGAAAATTGTTATTTAAATGCTAAGGAACTTCATTTCTTGGAGGTTATTCGTGCAATTTATGAAGATTTTGACGAACGACTTTTATTTGTATTTGGTACAAGAAAGACTGTAATAAAATTGAGACACTTTAATGAAACTATGAAAACAACTAGAGAGGAATAGAAAAGGTTATAAGATTAATTTTTAAAAGGCTTTTTAGAGTAAAAGTTTGTAACGGTCAAACTTATAAAGCTTAACCCAGAAGGCATAACGAGTATTAGAAGCTATAACATAAGTTAAATTAGAGATGAAAAATTACGTTAATAAGTTTAACCACATTTGACTTCAATAAAATCAGTGGACAACGTCACAAATTTTTCACGTCCTAAACCAAGCTCTATAGGCTTGTACTATAGGCAATAGACATCAAAAAACATACTTAACTAGAAAAATGTATACATAAAATATCTAAGACTACAAAAAAAAAACTAAGCAGGGTCACCTCTAGGGTTGTGTAGTACAGGCAACCAATTTGATTTCTAGGCCACTTTGGACTATTTTAAAGTGACGTTTACAGACTTCTTATGATCTTATTGGTCTACAACGTCACATTGACAAAGTCAATAGTGGCAATCAAATTGGTTGACTGTACATGTACTAAAAGCCAAAAAGAATTAATTCCCGTCACTGTACTAGAACGAACTATTCCGTAAAGTTTCTGCTCTTAGTTCATTTAGTACACGCGGAGCAAGAACCGAATAGAGCAGTGAGTGACACTGAATGCAAACCGATCCGAATGAATCACCGACCGGCCATTCATTCGGTCAAAGGAGCACAAATAATGACCATGAACAGACGAGTTTCTTTCAGTGTACTAGTGTAGGAAAAGAACTAAAACACCGAGTTAGTACATTTGAGCGATTGTACTAGTTTGGAGCGATCCACTCGGTTACCGAGCGCGCACAACCCTAGTCTAGTTGGGTCGGATTTTGATTCTTGATAAAAAAAATGTGGCATAGAGAAGGCAAACGGGCATACAGGGGCTCCACTTTGAAATCAATAATTCGAACTTCGGATCGCCCCGTCACTTTCTTGCGAATTAGTGACGCGTCGAGAGCAAAAGGGATATCAATAGACGAAGTTCGAATTACGAATTTCAAAGTAGAGCCTCAGGCCTCTTGAAGGTAAGTGAGATCTGAGAACCATAGACATGCAAATCAATATCCAACCCTGACAACTAAGATGGAAATTCCTATTGGCTGTCTTATCCCCTCACCGGAACACAACAATGTTGCTTGGCGGTAGGATAAAATATAAAACGGTGGTAGGGACCCTGCACAAGGTCGTATCACCACTATAAGTACATGTAACTGGACAAGGAGCAATCAGATCAGGCTTTGTAGCAGGTCTAGTAACAGCTGTGATTGTCATCTCGCGGCTAGTTCAGCTTTTATTGCAATATTGACGCCTATAAATGGATTAGAAAGATCGAGTCGACGCCGCGCTTGAGGTAGATCGATTGTCGCGATTATACTACTCGGTCGCTGGCTAAGGGTTAAGGAAATGCTTGTGTAACTTTGCTGATGATAGAGGATTGTGAAACGGCGCTTGAATTGCGGAACTGACAAAAAAATCCATACAAATTTGGCCCACGCCCTAAATCAAATCCGATTTGCACAAATTTTGAAAATGTTGTATGAAAAACTGGGTTTGTTCATTTCTATTTCTTTTTTATCTATGAAATATTATCTTGAACAGGAACACGTACAGAAAGACCTAGTTATCCATAACATCTTCAACATATTCAAAAATTAGAAAAATCAGACTAGATTTAGGGGAGATAAACGTTAGTTATTCTATTTTGTTTGGAAATTTTCAGATTCACAATCCTCTTAAGATTAAAAAAGAAATGGTAGGTATTATTCTTAAGGGTTAGGATAGGTACTTACCTTAAACATACATACATACATTTTGGGCGAATTTCATGGGATTTACGAAGCTAGCGGTCTCGAGTTCGATTTCAGGTAAAGCCAAATTTTGTGTAACACCTAACCGAAAAATCCTGAATCTTCAATGTTTATACATATATGTATTTCTCTATTCACTTAAACATACTTATGTTCATCGTCATCTAGTACCCAAAGTACAAAGTCTAGTGCTTAGTTTTTTATGTCAAGGAGAAAGAAGGTGGAGGAGGAAGGAGTTTAGGACCTAGGTCAACTTTTTTTTCTTTTTTTTGGTAATCCCCTGAACGGCCAAAGACTTAAGTCATTGCTTTTGTTAGCAGGATATTGAAAATTACATTTGAAAGGGGCAGAGATGAAAATCCCTTCCGAAGACCTGGGAATGGAGGGCCCAGGAACAGCCGGGCTCGCACCGGCTAAAAACACCAATGCCCCTTGTTATAAATGAAGTTAAAAACTCCCGCGGATACTACCCCAGCCAGTGCTGAAAGGCCGGAGGAGAAGTTTATTTCTCCGTTTATTTAACGGCTTGGTTAGAAAAAAAAGGGGGTGGGAATGGGGAATGGTAGACTAGACTAGGTCAACTTGAGTGAGATTGTCTCCTGCGGGCCTATATATGGTTGCGTTTATTGCGTGACAAAATGTGGATAAAGCATCCGTCACTCTCGTGCTTATAACTATATTTACTCAAATGGCCATCAACCGCATGACTGCAACCTTTAATTGATCTCGCGATTCGGTATTATCAAACCGCGATCAGAATACAATTGAGCACTTAAGTCGTTTCTGAATTAATATGATGAAATGACATTGTCAAGCTGTACGAAGAAGTTATAAAGCTTGGTAAAAAACATAAATTATATTACCTACTTAAACAACATACAAATAATGTACTTAATAATTATATTTAGGAACACCATCAAAAATTAATAATTCATAACATTATTAACATAAGCATTTTTTTGGCGGTACATATTTATTACGTAAGGCACATTTGTCGAAATTGTCTAAAATAAATGTTGGCCCTCGTTTTCGATTATTATTTAGTAATCCAATTATTTCCTGTCATGTATCCTTTGGAATAGTTACCCCAGAAATCATTACATTTACACTTAGAATGACCATCAAAGACTTCAGAAGTACCTACCTTGGTTTTATATATAGTAATCAATTAATGTAATTTAATTTGTTTATTTAATATCTTTGCGGTCATGTCCACATTGTTGCGAGTAATGACGCTCATATTCCGATCTCTGCTTATAATTAATTATATTTATTAATTATAATGTACTTTTGTGCTAAGCGGTACTTCCGAAGTGTATTCTAATCGCGGTTTGATAATAGTACAGTACAGTCGACTATTACAATGCAATAAGGTGAAAAAGTGGCTACATCTCTTTGCAGTCGACTGTACTAAGTCGTTACGTTAATTATAGATTACCCAGTGCCCGGATTCCTGTAGGACTTCAAGTTCTTCTTGTTGTAAGCCAGTTATATTTCCGTATTTAAATGTGCTAGGAGTTTTTTAAAGGTGTTTTTCCTCCGTTTCAAGAAAAATTACAACATAGAAACTGTGCTTAGGATCAGATTTTAATTTTCGAATAATCTGTTTTTCGTAACCCTCTACAGGAATTCGTTTTTAATTCGTAGGTAGAGCCATGTAGAGCGTCGGTGGCCTAGTGGCTTAGGGCATGGCTTGGGCTATTAAACGTGATAACGTGAACGTGAGTTCGAATTCGAAGTTCAGCAGTTGCCATATTATACCAATGTTTTTTTCTAACTTAAGTAAGTAAATTACAAAGAACTTAGGTACATGAAAAGTAGGCGAAAAGGCGCGTTGCGAGTACCATCCAGCTATAAAATACAAATACCGCATGCTCTAACGGCCAAGGAAAAAATCGTGAGGAAACCTGCACATTTGAACAGCTAGGGTGTGTAGTTAAATGGGGTAATTATACAAAAGATCCTACAGAATCGAAGTGTGGGCCCATTTGTACAAGAAAAGATAAGATCTTCATATAGTAATTCAAAGATTGCGTTATCTATGTGTAGATTAAAAGATGAAAGCAATGCCTTGGGATTGCCTGCATCATTAGTGGAATTAAGGATTAACCATACCGAAGCTGTGTAAGTAAATTGAGTAAAGAATCGACCACACTTACGCTCAAATACGCTGACGTACCGTAAACGCAGTGGCGTGACTTATGCGTCACGGCTTCAATGTCGCTTATTACGTTGGTAAGGTTAAATTAGTTTAGATTTTTGTACTACAACAAAATATACACTGCTGAAGCAGCGGGAAATATAAATATAAGCAGGCCTAGTTGCGTTTATCGCGTAAAAAAATGTGGATACAGCATCCGTCACTTTCTGACACGTTTGATCCGACCTTAATAAAATTTGGTAGAAGACTAGTTGAGGCAACGACAATGCTTAATTTCGAACATGAGCGGGACTGGTCAGGGAGTTACGAAGTATGTAAGGAGGGGAAATCGTGAGGTCTCTATTTGGGGCGAACAACTTATCTTATCTTATCTTATCTTACAGATGGGCCCTTTCGGATACACTTCGACCCTTTAGGATCTTTTGTGCAATTACCCTCTTAAACTCAGCTGTTCGAATGTGCAGGTTCTCTCACGAAGTTTTTCCTTCACCGTAAGAGCGTCGCGTCGGGTAATGCACTTAAGTTAGAAAAACTCATTGGTACATGGTGACCGCGGGGGTTCGAACTAGTACCTTCCTATTTGAGGTTTCGATAAGCCCTCAGAGGTGTGAGGTGGCCGCTCCGGGGTTCGACGTGCTAGTTATGTTGTCCGTGTAAACAAAGTTAAAACAATAGTCTCTCCAACTAGGAACTTGGAAAGGAATGCGACAAGAATAAACTAACACGTACAAGCTTTCTTGTCGATTTCTATCGCTTTCAATTGCACATTTCTAGAATTCTCGATAGCTTATAAAATTAGTCTAGCGGTAAAGGCCGTTGGTAAAATACTAGTAATCTTTGCAAACACTTAAAAAAGTCGGCAAAGTGCGCGTATCGAGCACGCATGGTTTAAGGTTAAGGTTAAGGTTGGTAAGGTTTTTCAGAAATGTTCGAAATTTGAATGCAAAAAATCGATTTTGATGTTATTATTACGTAATAATAACATTTTCACAGATAAGAAATTTGTTCTTCCAAAACAGTTTATCTTTATGCTAGTCGTAATTTGCGGTTTTTGAAGGAACCCTGTCGCATAACTTAAATCATTAATTTCTTTCATGTGGCTTGACGCTATCATTATGACAGGGTTCCATAGTGACTCAACAATTAAAGTCCCTGTCCGTGCTCACGTTAAACTTGTAACACCTTTTATTTGTCGGAGATGTAACATAAAGAAGCCGATAATAGTTTTTGGAAGGGCCAGTCAACACATTGAGGTCGCCGGTTCAACGTCACCTCAACTAAATAATAACAAAGTCGTGCGTCAAAGAATCAGAACGCTTCAGTTAATAACTGTGGCTAATCGCGTACTTACCGAAATGTTGGCGTCGTGACCACCGCGGTCTACGGAGCGGTTTAATTCTGCGACCAACACATGAGAGCGACGCGACATGCGACGCGATGCGACGTAGAGGCAAGTCAGGTGATTCTTTGAACCTATAATTTTACAAATTAAAAATGGTCCGCGCGGGCTATACTAACCGATTCCAGTACTAGAACGACTAGAACCTATACTTCCAGCTACTTGATCTATGCGATCGGCTTACTAGGGTTGTACGCTTTCGTTCACTCAGCGGATCGCCCCAAACTAGTACAATCGCACAAATGTACTAATTCGGTCTTTTAGTTCTTTTAGTACACTAGTACACTGAAACAAACTGGTCTGTTCATGGTCCTTATTTATGCTCCTTTGACCGAATGAGTGGCAGGTCGGTCATTCATTCGGATTGCTTTGCTGTCAGTGTCACTCACTGCTCTCCCTGCTCCGTTCGGTTCTTGCTCCGGGTGTACTAAATGAACTAAGAGCAGAAATTTTACGGAATAGTTTGTTCTAGTACAGTGACGGGAACTCATTCTTTTTGGCTCTTAGTACATGTACTACACAACCCTAGCTTATATGCGATAGCGTGTGCATGCGCCGATGCGATCTATGCTCGTATGTGCGCGGTCATCTGGAACTAAGCGGCTAAAAAACTAGCTGGGGCATAAATCTGACTAAGATGGACTCCAAGTGAAAGAGAAAACTGCTCGTGTAGGTATTTTTAAATGGGGGAGGAACGTGAATTAAATTTAAAAAAAATAAGAGCTTCGCCGTTGTTATAATTTCGTTCTTCGTTCCCTTGTAGCGTTGAAAAGATTTTCCTTAGCGTCGGAATGTCACAGATTGGATTAAACTAAAAATGCTACAATGGATACGCCTGCTATAAAGAATTCTATGTATGTATGTGAACACTTAACGCACAAACAGACAATTGGAAGAGAAAACAGACATACAATAGTGGTTTAGGTACAAATGCGGAGGAGTCTCTTGGCTGTTCTTTCTGCTAATACATAAATAAATGCACGAAAATATTTAAAAAAACAGTTTCTTAGAAGATTCTTGTTTATTTTGTTACATTAGCAAAAATAACTAAGAATATTTGACTTCTAAGACAAGTTTGAGTGGTAAGACGTCCTGTAGAAAATTGCGTCAAATGGTTATTTATTGTATAAGAACTTGTGGTTTTCGAGCATTGACCGACGGTGAAAAACCTCTGGATAATGAAGTGTCAGTAGTCTTGCTTAACTTCACCGCAAAGGTGTCGGTATAAAGCAAGTATAGATGGCGCTGTTCCTAAAAAAACAGAGTTTATTCAGATAGGTGGATGGAGCCGCGATGTCCAGTAAGATCACCTGAAGCCCGCTTTACATTTGGCTAAATTCAGTGTGCTGAATGAAAAAGACTCTAAAAAAAGACAAGTGTAAAGGCAGTTCGCATATTAGTCAAGCTAATTAGACAGCAAGACCTTATCCCCTCCACGCCGCCTGTCTAAATTCAGTGCGCTGAATGAAAAAGACTCTAAAATAAAACTTTTTAACAAAAAAATTAAACCGCCGAAAAAAGTAAACTGAAAAGCAAAAAATAAAACAGAGCCTTTTAAGTCTAACTAAGCTCCTACACTAATGTTAATACCTTAATAAATAATTTTGAGTCGGCGCCAAACAAACAAACAAGCAAATTAAATATTTCGTAAAGTAAAATGATGTATGTGATGGTATGTGCTACCTCCTGAGTGGTTTGAAGTCGGTGCCTGCCATGCTTGTTTTTTTGTTTGGCGCCGACTCAAAATTATTTATTAAGGTATTAACATTAGTGTAGGAGCTTAGTTAGACTTAAAAGGCTCTGTTTTATTTTTTGCTTTCCAGTTTACTTTTTTCGGCGGTTTAATTTTTTTGTTAAAAAGTTTTATTTTTTGCTTTTCAGTTTTCTTTTTTCGGCTGTTTTTTTTTGTTTAAAAGTTTTTATTTTTCACTTTTCAGTTTATTTCACTGTTAATAGATACTTATTCTTTGATTACTTAATTTAACTATTCATTGTTTCGCTACAAAACACAACCGTGTCTATACAATTCGTTCCATAGACGAGTCTCGTGAAGTTGCTACCTATGGGAAGAAACCTCCCGATAATGTTGTTCCAAAAGATATGAACAACTGTGGCGGTCTTTTGTCTGAGCTAAAATTATCTACCGAATCCCGTGTCATGCTTAGAGGTAACATATTACCTATAACATATACCTGTGGGCCTCGTCAATGGTGGTTTTTTTTCTTAATTAGTGGCTTTCACTCCTTGTTTTAACAAGGTGTATTTCGCCAGTATCGAGTTTTAGACAATCGCCTTGGACTTATTAGAGAAACAAGTCCATGGATATCACACGCGAGGACAATTGTTCGGTTAAAGAGATTTACTCTGGTGGACTAAACAGAAGCACATGGGGTTAGCTACAACAACAACACGGGAACAACACTTGATAAAGCTGTACTCGACCTCGGAAAGAAACTAACTTTTTGCCAAGGGGCAGGTTTATGTTGCTCTTAGTATAGTTAAACTACTTGAAGTTAGAGCGAAATAAGGTAGGTATAACAAAAGCCACACGATGAATGAGCTTTAGCAGAAATGCAGAAACTGAGAGGTTTACACACTACACACAATTACGTCGCAATAGGTTTGTTACACTCTGATTAATAATTTAAAAACCTTAGTTTCCAAACAAATAAGGGCTTCCCTCGACAGCCTTCCAACTCCATCATCAAACCCCATCATCAGACCCTCGATGGTAGTCATAATCCGTGCATCATACTTAAGTTAGGTATAAAGTTCTCATTAAGATGCATGAATAAGAGAAATCACGAGGTAGCTACTGTAATCCGTTGAAGAGTTCCCTCATCTGTCTTCCGTCTCAGTTATCAGATCAACACCAAGTCTCCGTCATGTTGTAGTATCAATAGAATTACATATGTGTGCTAAGTTTGAACATAATCGGTTCACAGAAGGGGGGGGGAGTTCCAAATTAAATGGGAGCAACTTCAAAGTATACTCTTATACCTTAGTTTCCGAACAAATAAGGGCTTCCCTCGACAGCCTTCCAACTGCATCATCAAACCCCATCATCAGACCCTCGACGGTAGTCATAATCCGTGCATCATACTTAAGTTAGGTATAAAGTTCTCATTGAGATGCATGAATAAGAGAAATCACGAGGTAGCTGCTGTAATCCGTTGAAGAGTTCCTTCATCTATATTCCGTCTCAGTTATCAGATCAACATCAAGTCTCCGTCATGTTGTAGTGTCAATAGAATTACATATGTGTGCTAAGTTTGAACATAATCGGTTCACTGATAAAAATTCATGGGGTCAACTAACAATCCCTATATTTCTACCATTGACGGAGGGGGGGGGGGGAGTTCCAAATTAAATGGGAGCAATTTCAAAGTATACCCTTATACCTTAGTTTCCGAACAAATAAGGGCTTCCCTCGACAGCCTTCCAACTCCATCATCAAACCTCATCATCAGACCCTCGATGGTAGTCATAATCCGTGCATCATACATAAGTTAGGTATAAAGTTCTCATTGAGATGCATGAATAAGAGAAATCACGAGGTAGCTGCTGTAATCCGTTGAAGATTTCCCTCATCTGTTTTCCGTCTCAGTTATCAGATCAACATCAAGTCTCCGTCATGTTGTAGTGTCATTAGAATTACATATAGGTGCTAAGTTTGAACATAATCGGTTCACAGATAAAAATTCATGGGTTCAACTATCAATCCCTATATTTCTACCATTGACGGAGGGGGGGGGGGGGAGTTCCAGATCAAATGGGAGCAATTTCAAAGTATACTCTATCCAATAAAAAAAGAATTATTGAAATCAGACAACTCAGTAAAAAGTTATGCGTGATCATACATAGTAGCCATAGTAGCCATTTGTGGTCTTCATCATCAGTTCCACTTCACCAAATGATACTTTCTGAATGAAAATGCTGGATTTGTTACTAAAAATACTAAAATCGCTATATGTATGCATTTAATATTCGAAGAGTTCCCTCAATTCCTCACGGATCCCTTCATCAGATTCAGATTTGGTGACAATGGGACCACCTCGGAAGTATACTCTATCAAACTAAAAAATAATTTTTAAAATCGGACCTCTCTGTGAAAAGTTATGCGTGATCATACATAAAAAATAAAAAAATATACGCGTCGACTTGAGAACCTCCTCCGTTTTTTTTCGTCGGTTAAAAAGACAAGTGTAAAGGCAGTTAGCATGTTAGTCAAGAGGACGCGCTTATCCCCTCCACGCCGCCTGTCTAAATTTATCACACTGAATTTAGCCAAATGTAAAGCGGGCTTGAGGGCTTATTGTCTAACGCACTCGCAGTCACGATCGTTTTCATTTTGAAAATCGAAGGCTTGTCTGCATACAGATTGAAAACAATTGCTCCACTTCGAAGCCAGTTGCGATTGCGAGTGCGTTAGACAATAAGCCCTCTGGATAGATCCCCTATTAATTTTGTACGTTGGGGATCCTACCAGGTGATCTTACTGGACATCGTGGATGAAGATTGCCTACTCCGTGCTTCCCTTTCTAACGCCTAATTCGTATTCAATTGCACGTAACTCAGCCCATATGCGTAAGAGCGGGTTCCCACTTATCGAGTGTCGGATTCGATAAAATATGGGGTGTTCTGGTGGCAATACCTTTCATATGAGGCCTTTTACATCTATAGGTGAAGGATAATTTTCCGGGTTAAAAATTACCTTATGCCCTTTTGGGACTCAAGCTATTTCCTTACCCATCTAAATTGTAACAAATACGGCTTCATGTTATTAACAATACGAGATTGTCGTGTTTGATCTAATCACGTCGAAAAAGTGAAACTTTTGTTATTAAGAATTTAAAATCATAGAGTATTGTTAAATGGCTGAACGCAGACGTTCCCCAAGCTACATTGCTTTAAAAAAAAACATAGTAATTTAAATGACACTATTAATACACATTAATTTATTACGGCTATTACCGCGGCTGTAGCGCGAATGCCGTAGCCCCGCCGCTTTAAAAATGCGTCAGGAATTATGAGTAACGACTTAAGCAGCAAGTTGCAATTTAAGTCCTTTTTTTAGAACGGCTAAAAATAGAACATCTTACGATGATATACGCTATGAAGTGCAGGAGAACTTAAACGAGGTCCGTATTTAATCTAAATTTACTAGAATTGCAGTACTTTATAACACCCCAGTTATTTAAACCATCCCGTACTTAGTTAACAAGTGAATAAATTAATTTATGAATACTGGGCGTCTATTTTACGACGTAAAACAATATGGCTTTTGACCTGTTATCGTATTGTTAACGTTTTGATGCTGCGTGAATCGACGCGAAATAATAAATACCTGTACTACAATAAATAGTAGAGGCCGGGAAGATAGCAATTGCAGGACGGATGTAGGTATGTAAAAAAACCAAAGTCTGTCTGTCTGTTTTACGGCTGAACAGCTGAACTGATTTCGATGAAATATGGTAAGGAGATAGCTTAACCCCGAGGAGAAATAACGACTCCTGCGCGGACAGAGTCGCAGGCAACATCTAGTAATTAATATTGTAATGCTCATTACGACTCTATGAAAGCGACAAGTGAGATAACGTTATATTTAAATAAGAGAATTTCATGCATGTAAAATTACTTGGAAACATTAGGTAGATACTAGAAAATTTCGAGATTCCGGAATAAAAGTTTACAAACATATAACTTACGGCGAGACTGTACGTAATTTCTTTACAGTACGTAGGAAAATATAAGGTCAAGTATATTACGAACGGTTTAAAAAACAACAAGAATCGTAAGTAGCCAACCTATTAATCATTAATCGTATTACACCGACCGCTGGCTCTGCAAATATCATTACAAACAAAAAACTCCAGTATTAAGTAAGTATAACTTTATTTTATAGCATTGAATATGAATAGTAATTTAAAAAATACCGTGGGATAATTACCCTTTCGTAAATATTGACTCGCGGCGACTATCGTTTAGTTGTAATCGATCCTCGATCGCCATCATTATATCGATCGCGATCAGACGATCGGTTGCGTCGACGCAGGAAATGCTACTGCGTTATTATTTTTTATTAAGCTTCAATTGTATAGTATTTTATTTGTAGTCTTCTTTTTTTATAGAGTTCAGTGATTAGTGATTGGTTTTGTTTAATGAAAGTGTAGTAAAGTGCATTTAGCAATTATTTGTTATTCTACATTAAAATAGGTTTGACCTTGATTTGTTTATTAATTAATGATCCTCGTTTTTTCTACTTTATAAATTGTTAACATGGCACATTCCGACGTATATGTAATTTTAGTACGCGTGAACTGTTTATCATCTTAATAAATAAAAATAAACAATATATATATATTGCTGATATGCAAAATGCGAAATAAAGCCTAAGCGTGCATTAAAGACCTAAGTTATATTGCGGAGTCGTATAGTGCTTGATGCAAAACACGACATAAATTCCATGGTACGCATACTATCATCTGAATAAATTACTATTTTAAAGGTAATTTTACGTCGGAACGACCCATTCAACTTTAATACCCTCTTAAATCTTCTAAGCATCCTATACGCTGGCTCACAGATTCCGGGAGCCTAAATGCCAGGCATCGCGTAGTTTGCACAAAGCGCATTCTAAATTTGAAATTCCAAAATGGCAGCGCGTCAGTAACCGTTCGGTTTACGAAAGCGCATGCGCGACACTGCGTTGCAGTGCGTTGACCGGCGCGGCTTGACCCGCGGCGAGGTCAAGCGGTCAGTGTTAGGGCACGCCTACACTACCGCTACTCCTTACTCTATGGTAGCCCTAGGCGGCTAATCTGTGGGAACTTCTAACGTTGCTGGAACGTGTAGACACGGCTTTGGGTCGATTGAGGCTTCGCAAATAGCTAATAAATTAAGCACTAGCGTGTCTTAGTAACGAGTAACTGTGCATACTTGAGTTAAGGCAGTAGCGCTGTAAAGGTAGTGCGTAATTAGCAGCGCTTTCTTTGGATTTAGAAGGGCTCGTCGGTTCTAAATAATATAAACGCTACTTTAATACTTACCTCAAATCATTCAATTCTGTATAAGGCATGTAAAAACGCGGAACTACTTTGGATTTCGAAAGATCAACAAGCATAACTATAACTCTACCTTGCTCTACCTACTATGTTGTCATAACAAAGTGACAACATCAAAACCTAAAATTCTACAATACCTGTATAAAATATTGACTAGTAGGTATTATGTAGGATTACACCCCTTTTTTTTCTTTACCTATGTAGGTACCACATTATGTGCATTTGCACCCGCGTGTCGTTTCCGCACCCAAGAAATTATACCGCCCATAAACAAATAGAGTGAGCCTTTTATATTATAAAATAATAAAACTATTACATAGATAAAAAACCCCGATATAATGGTGGATGACCGGATCTAGGATGCAACTTCCCGGGGTTTAAGTTTGTTATTTTAACATGGATATGAATGAATATGACTTACAATCCCGCGAGTCCTTTTGTTACCTGCTTTTATAAAAAGGTAAAAAAACTTTTAAAACATTTTGAGTATTTCTGAGAAATATCTAGTTAGATATCCGCTAAATAACATTTAAGAAAAATCACCCAAAAACTAGACATACCTACCTACTGTAAAAAAACTTAGTGTTCTTCAGACACAACAAAACATGTACCTAAGTGCCATTATAATCAATCTATAAAAGCATGCATAAATTAATAATTACTTATTTAATACATCAACATTTTACGGCTTCATCATTACGCATGTCACATTAAATTATGCACGCATCAATTCGAGCGGGAGATTATCTTCGGATAAGATCGTGTTATCTTCGGGTAATATCGGGGGCAATCTCCGAGGTGGCGCCTGCGCCGACGCCGCGTTAATTGTTAAGGGCAGGGCTGATAATAACCGTTAAAATATGATGTTCAACCGTTATAATTATTAGAAATCGGGTTATATTTTCAGTAATTCGCAGAAGCCTTTTGTATCATAATTGAATATTGTATTGTGAGGAGCGTGAAAACGTCCTGTTTATTTTCATAAAACCAAACTTCTTAGAATAAATGACATCAGTGCAATTTGCACACGTTTCGCATTAAACGAAGTCAACATTAGAATTGAATACTGTATCGTCTATAGTAATTAATAACAACAATAAGAACATTCATTCGCAAAATGACGGTATTAATTTAAAAAATATACCGCCTATTTTATTTAAAAACTACCCAACAAAGATTTCAGCGCTCGCGACAGCCCTGACATATATTGACAGGCGCATGATCCTCTATGGCGACTCGCGACTCTTTGAAGTTGAAGGGCTAAATTAAGATATAATCGTTGCCTACACAACCCATACAATTTTATACTTCATTAATATATTATGCTTTGATATAATCTAGGCACACATTCCCATGCTAATGTATTAAAAATGTCCAATGGATACGAGATAAATTACTGTCTAAAACAACGGTCTTAGTAAACTTATTTATATTTGGCCTCGGTTACTACCTAGTCTGGCCATAAGTTCTGTCACAAAGGTTTAGTCAAATAAAACTAACTTCTGTTTATTTCTTAATTTCATAATATACACAAATTAAAAGCTTAATTAATGTACATTTTTAAGAACTAATAATCATTCCACATTGTCGCCGCAATTTCCGATACGATCTTCTAACATTCACGGCCGGAACCGATTAAAACACGCACGAGGATTTTGAAAATTTCACTTTTTGAAAACGGTTTAAGGGTTAGTTTTTGTTAACTAAGATTTTTTTTTGTTTAATATTATGAATTCTGTTATCTGTGGGTATCTTTAGAGACCAGCATTATTTTCTTAACGACACTCAAAAACCAGCTTATGAAGCTCAAAGTTTAGTCTGTTTTCTTATTGCTGCAAATTGATGCGAAATCTTAGGGTCGATTTAATGAGACACGAAGATTGACCGGTGTATAAGAGGATCTTTAGTTGCTTGGAAATACATTTGTATCAGGGTTTAAACATAAAAGTCTGGTCAATATGTCACGCAAATTTCGACTCAATACGAGAACTCTTACAAAAGTTGTAGCCGTTATCAGTATCGTGGTCGTGCGTGTTTTGACCCATGATTTCCTACCCCGAATGGAATGCTTGAAGCTCGTTCATCAAATGATTGCAATAGTAAAGAATACAAATTACGCTTATTTTTATTCTATATACAATAAGGTTTTGATTGATGTACTACATAACAAGTTTCTTAGACTTGTTTTTTTTTTAATAGAATTAAATCTCAGTGACAGATCTTATGGCCAGACTAGGTACACCACTTAAAAGTGTGCATATGTTATTCCTTTGTTTAAATCTAAGTAGTTTTTTTTTTCACTTTCGAATCTAACCGAGCTGAATTTTGGTACCCGCAGGTAGGGTGACGGCACCAATGATGGACACTTTTAGCTGATATGCACCAGTAATGGACACTTCACTCTTAACTCGAATTTCATACGGCTTAATACAAAACAAATGAACCCTTATCTTCTGTAAAATAAGAATCAAGTGTCCATTATTGGTGCCTTGTCCATTACTGGTTCTATAACCCTAAACCTGATGACGAAAAATTTTTTTTGGTACCCAATTTGGTACCACTCGTGGCGTCACCCTCGCACTTACTTTCTTGTCAGAAAGTGACCGTTGTTTTATCCACGTTTATCTACATCTATAAACACGACCATAATACCCACTGGTCTGACAAAAACGGATTGTGGCAAAAGGACCTTCGCTGTACCTACTTAACGAAGAACTTATTTTATGTAAAACATAGGTAACAATAATGTTACAATCGTAAAAGTTTGTAAGTATCACTATGTTTGGCCAGTAGGCATACAACATTATGACAGCATGCATCATGCATCACATGCATCCTTAGACACACAACAAAACAACATCATCCTTCATCATCCTTCTTGATCTCTAATAGGTAGATTGCCCGTACATAAATTACTGCCGTGCGATTTCAAAGGGTATCGTGCCGTAAAATTATATTTAATTAATTAATTAATTATTACTTTGACTATTTTTTATTATTATATTATTATTATTATTTTACATCCATGACATCATTTTATTTTATAATTATTTTTGATTTAATAGTTTAGTTTAGTTTAGTTCAATATTTTATTCATCAATGTAATTTTATTAATGTACCTATGAGTCTTTGATACTTGAAATGAAGAATTACCTACTATTATTTAATAGGTACTTAAAATAGTTTTAGATAACAACGAGTTCCAACCGCTAACTTTGTATTCCTGGGGCCTGTTTTATAAAGCTACAAATTACAATTTACAGGTTACAAGTTTCCATTTGACACAACCTCGACTAATGACAACCAGCCATTTGAGCAGTGTTGCCAGTTTAGACCTGTAATATTGTAACTTGTAGCTTTATAAAACGTGCCTCTGGGCTCACTACCATCTAAACTTTTCGCGTTGTCAAATGAATTGTGGACCTTAAAAGAATAATTGTAGTTCCAATTTGACCACCCTAATATATCAGAGCCACTAACGATAATAGCGCCGGCGCCTATGATCGCGTAATGACTGTGATCTTTAATGATTATGGTCATGAAACAGATCGGTTATGTTTACGCCTTTAACCCACTCTCGAGTTTAATGAAAGTGTATTAGTAAATTGGTTAATTCCATACGGCATGATATGGGTTGAAAACGAGGGCAACATTTAATTTTAACGTCGTGCTTCTTCTTAGAAAAAAAGTATGATTGTGTTCTTGGTACAGTTTTCACGTTTTATTTTACTGTTAATCTAGTGATTTCTTTCAGACTGTACACATTATTACTAGGTAAAGTCGAGTAAATATATGTGGTGAATTCATTAAGTTTCATAGTAGATTATGGTAGAGTCACTATTATGATTTCATTTTGTGCGATGAACTTTTTTTCTATTTACTAATGTAGTACGGTTTTGCATTCATAACACATATATATTTGTTTTTTTTTTGCTTATTTTTTTTTAAAATATTTTTTTATAAAATCAGCCATAACGTCTAAAACGTTTCATAAACAAAGTTTAATAAATGGACCGTTACATTCTTACTTTTCTATTTTTCTAAATGAAAACCAAATTCCGACATACCTACATTTAACTATTTCTTGCCAAACGTTTCATGTTTGTGAACGCGAGCGTTTTGGCGACTCATACACGTTATATCGGAAACGCAACGTCTGAAACCGCTTAAATCTTAGATCCTAACTATCTAGTAACGATGCAACGACTCTGCACGCACCAACTTGGCATCCGGGAAATCGCCCACCTGATGTCTCACCCAATTTAAAAAGTTGACAATCCATAAATGCCAACCTAACCGAGCGAATCGAGCAAAAAGTTACCGACCAGCAGTTTACATATATTAATAGATCACCCAGATCACCAAAGATGGCGGAAACCGCTTTGGAATTTAGATCGTTAAATCAAACCAACTTGGTAGTAGAAAATTCCTTGATAAGGGAATTGAGAGCATATCTATATCATTTTATTATTCCGTTGTGGGGATAAGATAACGTGAAATTATTAGCATGAAGGTATTCCATGTTAGTCCTCATGGTTCGCAGCGCGTTTGCAATCTTAAAGCTTACTCTAGGCCACAAAAAAGTGTTTAGTTTGTAATGGTATGAAGAAGGAAAACAAGCACACAAGTCCTTTGACGTTAAGTTGGTTCCGAAGCCCATAGACATGTGCATCTCTCGATGGCATTCTCAAGACTGCCAATGCCTTTTCATCTCTCCTTTTGGGGAAAGTAAGGATTTCCATATATCATTAGCGGGCTGAAAATGGCATTTCCATCCCACTTTGTACAAGTTCTAAGTTGCTAGTTACCTCTTTAACGGCATTCAACATTTTACAGCTGCGTGAACATTGACTGGGTAGTTAAATTGTAAGTGCCTGGATCACAAGATCCGCAAAATGAGCATTGCGAGACGAACTATTGAAGCCACTATCGGTGTATATTCTTCGTAAACATCTGGCTTCGTCTTAAGGCCTCTCTACGCGTGCGGAAGGGACGCATTTACACCTTAGAGTGAGCAACTTATTCTTGTATATCCCTGCACCCTTACGTATTGCTCTGTCCCTTGCGCACGCCCATCATCCGCCGACGTGTAGAGGGGCCATTAGGGTGGGTTTAGACCAAGCGAACGAGCAAGAATTCTATGGCATTATCTCTTACGTTTACTTTGTAAAAATAAAGACAAAACATGTACTAGAGCATTCGCTTGTTTGGTCTAAACCCACCCTTAAAGAGAAACATCGCCAATCTTTTTGGCTTATTTCCAGTTGTTCGCACTCAGTCCATGCTGATTGGTTCCCGCGCTTCGAAAATTCGAATTCTGCGCAGGTACATCAGTAAGCCATATCAGTTGTGTTTTACTGTACCTACTCGTATGGTGGCCTAGTATTGAACGGTACTATATCTATGTATGTAAATACATTGCGCACACGCATTGTTCTGTTCTAAGAAATCTCAACGAGCTTATGACAACTACATGCAAACCCTGCACATTGTGTTGTGAGCTTATGTGAAAAGCTTGTGGAATGTCAAGCTTTTGAAAAGGTGATTGCCTTTACCTTGCTTTAGTTAAGAAGTGAGTATGAGGTTAGTCATTTGTAAAAGTTGCAGTTAAAGTTTTGCATTTACTGTGTCATATTATCAAATGAATGAATCGTTATGAAGATCTCAAATATATTTTTGTTATTATTGTAAAATAAATAGCTTTATTTTATTCATGAAGGAAGACGAAAATTGACCATATCCCCCTGATCTCCGAAACTACTGAGCCTAGAATTTTGAAAAAATACTACTTAAATATAAGTTCATTACTTGTAGATTACAGGAAAACCTATAAGAATTCTATAATATAAAGAAATATATATATATGTGAGTACGGAACCCTCTCCACGCGAGTTCAACGCGCACTTGGCCGGTTTTTTATGGAGCGTGCACACAGGCCACCTGAAGTTAAGCAGGACTTCAATATTTACACTACATTTCTGGTATCTACATGGCATGTGTCTTTCTTTCTTTTTTACAAACATTTCACGCCTTTGTTGGCTCGTGTGAACGATCTTAAAAGTTTACGACTTCCATTGTCAGCCAAATCGTATGTTCTATCCAATCCAATAGTTATTATCGATCTCCCAAAGCCCTATTACTTCTGTGCGGCTAGCACAAGTTGCCCGCGACTTGTTTGTCGCTCGGATCTCCCTTTCTATCGTCTATCTATTCTATCTCTCTAACAAGTCGAGGACTACATGTGCTACCCGTGCTGGAACGTAACACAGACAGAGCTAACGAAGTGTCCAATTTGTGTTTACGAGAAGTAATGCAGTTGTAATGTGATGCTTCAAACGACGGGTTTGGTGCTGCGCTCACTCAACTGTCGGTTAAACTCGAAAGAATGTCGTCTCAACTTATATATGTTAGCTACTTATTTATAATTATGCAACTTTAAGTAGAATTCGTAATTTTGTCATCCCACTGGAACCGTACATTTTCCAGGATAAAAGTAGTCTATGTGCTATTTCAGACTATAATCTATCTCTGTGCCAAAACTGACAAATTTTATCCGAATCTGGCGTAATTAAGTAATAAAATTCAAACTTTCGCATTCATAATATTAGAAAGATAGTAAGATAAGATTCTGTAAGACTTTAGTCTTTACGTAAGTATAATCAGAACATTACAATTACACGTACGATTGAAAACGCGAGTAACCGCGTTACGGGAGAGACTTTCAATTTCTCTCGAAACTGTGTCTGTACATTTATTAAAATCATATGCTATTATGGGATAAACCCGCTAGTTACGGTATATGAAAGTGATACCACGTACCTATGTGAGTAATAGCCGCAGGCTTTTGGAAATTCCAAGAATGTTAAAGCTGGGTAATTACCGTGCCTACCCTTTAGCTCGAACAATTTTACAATACGTAAGTAGCCCTGCCTTTGTACATCAAGTTGTAGGCGATTTTACAGAAACAAAATGCGAGTATTTATGGAATACCACCGTAACATAAAGAGAACAAAAAGTTACAAAATACATGGGTGGTCTCCGTTGGTTAACATACTTAAAGTACAATATTCATGTCTACGAAGGCTGTAAGGCCACTTTATTCTTCATTATATAAAAATTAAACATTCTTTTATTTGTAACATACCCTACAATCTCTCTCGTCAACCACAAACCATCGCAAATCGCTGCGGTCATGTTTAAAAGTAAGGTTAAATTATATGATAATCAATCACTTATTAGTCTACGCATCGAAGCGCACCGACCGCAAGAACTTATGAATATTTCAAACGTAATAAAACCCCAAGTTTCCCAGTGTACACAACTTAACCATGTCTATGCTAATTGACTGCAGACTGCACCGGGTAATGTTGGCACCACTAGTTTTATTTGACTTTTCAACTTGAGTTGAGCAAATAACGCGATGGCAATGTACTCTGAAGCCTGGAACTTTAGCCATTGTTAACTACTGCGCCTTTCCAATTACTGTTCAGCGTTCGGAACTTCGAAATTCAAACTGTTTGAATTTGAACTGACGGCTATGGTGCATTATTAGATATTGCATGGTTGCGTCTAAATTGAAAACATATGCGGCAGATTTTTTTAACACGCTATGTGGAGAATTTTTGTTTTTAATTCGCTTGTGGCGTGTGGCAAATTAATGTCCATTTTTACTTACATTAAAATAGTAAAATTCACACCACCTCCGTCAAGAAATCACTACATTGATAATGATTTTATAAATATATTAAAGTTTATATTAGCTACATATTTAATTTTAAAACACTCTATTGTCAATCATTGAAACGCTTTGTATGACATGCTTGTATCCAACTGTGGAAAGCGCCTAGTTACCTAAAAGGAAACCATATCAAACACGTTAAAACTTGCCAAATTTTAAAACCTTACTTAATTATCCATAGGCAATTAAAATCACCAAATTGACCAAACAATCCTTTCTCTTTTTCCAGGATATCAGCCCTCCTGATCACCATCGCAACGACATGCGCCGCGCTCTCCTCGGCCGCGAGCCGCGACAATAAACTCACCGAAGAAAAGAAATACAAAGAACCGAGCACCCACGAGCTCCTCAGCGCCCTAGGCCTCCAGAAACTTAGAATACCCGCCGCCCACCACAAGAAGCGAGTAGCGGAGCAAGGCAGGCGGCATGCCACCGGCGACTCCCGAATGTTCGTCATCAAACTACCTCCGAACACGAGTTATTATTCACACACAAACCCCGAGCCGGCCGCTGCCAGAACGCTCCCCTTACAAATGACAGGCAACGGAAAACCAGCCAGGGTCTACCATTGGAACCTGCCTGTATTACAAAAACTTGCGAAAGAAAGACCGCAAGCCAGATTCGACGATGATGCCGTCAATGTAGAGGGTACAGCAACATGGCCGAAACAATCCCATCAGCATCCGAACTCCTTGGATAACTTGACGTATTACATCCCCGCTAAGAAGCCTTCGTTCAGGAAATACTTCTCAGGCAACGGGAGACCCAAATCATTCTACGTCCTGGACAAGAAACAGCATGCCGCCCAGTTCCATAGACTATTGCCATAATTTTGGGGCGTTTTTAGTCTGTGGCAGACCGTTAGTATAAGTAAATCGAATAAACGAAGAGCCCGTGTAGTGCATTTAAAACCAACTGTATTTTTACGTCATCTACTTTCTATAATTACTATTTTTGATGCTTAGCGCATTTTATAGTTAAACTATCTTGTATTTATCCACGTTAATGACGCGAGTAAGGCAGCCTTTCCCTAAGAAGAGTAGCAATTTATTATAAACTGTTTTCTAACCTCCTACAATTAAATAGCGATTTGTATGTTGTCGGAACCAGTTGGTGAAAACTGTCATTTGATCGCTTACTGCTCATTAATTTTATATTGGCGATAAATTGATGTAAATTATGTTAAGTTTGGCCGACACTTTGTAAAAACAGGGTTACTGCTTGAGAACAGTTGTAAATCAAGAAAAAATATATTAAGTTTGGAAATAATAGTAATGGCGAACTGGCCGATAATTTTGAAAAGTTAACAAAGTATGTGGTATAATTGGCGCCACTTTTAACCCTTAATGTTACTAGATTCAATGAAGAAAGAGACAATCGACCAAAATCCAACCAAAATGATATGATATGATACTCGCATGTGGACTTCTTCATTTAACAGTAACCATGGTCTAGAAGTAGAGTAGACAATCTTTCGAAATTTGAAATGTTAAGAATGTTGCAACGTGAAATAAATGACGCAAGTTTTTTTAGTCCCTAATCCGCTCTAATAAGGAATATAAACATATTTTATTAATTTACTTATTTTTGAAAATGGCTTTTGATAAAAATCTACATATGTATATTATCATTATAATTAAAGTTCATCAAATGATATCACGGAAAGTCATAAGCTTCCAGTAATTCTGAAAGATGTGCTGACATCCATCACTGTAAGTTGATTTAAATTTAATTGACAGAATTAAATAAATTATGTACTCGTTATCCGAGATAGGTTCAGTACTCTTGAGACAGCAGCTGATTATAATTCTAATCGACGTTGATGATAATGATGATGCATCACAGTTCTATATTTTTCAACGACCGGGATAATGATATCTCGAGCTGAGGGATGATTCCACACTTAGTACCAATTTCACCAAACGATGTTAACCACTTAACAGACGATTAGAGCATTAACAGCTGTCAAAACGTATGAACTAACAGTTGATTAACATTGATTATATTTTGTACCGATTTCACCAAACGATGTTAAATTTAATCAATGTTAATCGACTGTTAGTTCATACATTTTGACAGCAGTTGACGCTCTAATCGTATGTTAAGTGGTTAACATCGTTTGGTGAAATTGGAACTTAACATCGTTTGGTGAAATTGGTACTAAGCCAACCTTACCTTGTTTAAATAATATATTGTTGACGTTATGACAGCTCATATTTTACTTGACAGGAAGAGCAGTCAGGTTGTGAACATAATATCTATGGTCTATGTATGGTTTTGATTTTTTCCGCTACATTTCTACTTTCAAGGTCCATCGCCACTTTAGTAGTTACACTGTCTACCAAACCAGTCTACAAAACTTGTTTTTTAATTGACTAATAAAGGTTTTGGGATTAAAATCAGTTGAGCCTTTATGACAAATTAAAATGTATTTTTAATAAGAGAGGTTAAAACTTATTTCAAGGCGTTTTTTTAAATTATTTCGGGTTAAATACTAATCTAAACAAGTATTTCATGATATCGCCAAATTAATTTAAAAAAATCAGATATCTACATAATCTGCGACCGTAGTTATAATAATGAAAATATACTGCACTACCACGGGATAGGCTGTCTGCCTGTAAGACAACTTTTTTATTTTATTTTATAGTACTTGGATTATTAAAAAAAACTGTCTATGAATGTAAAATTATTTATTATACATTATTTATTACTCCAGTGATTATCTATTGTAAATAAAAACTTTTTTCGACTAGATATAAGCTTCCATAGGTGCTTTATTATTTTTATATTAAGACTGGGACACGAATTTAAATTATTTAGAATACGAACTTGTAATATACCTTCTAATATACGAACGAATACATACGATGTCAAATACATCCGAGTTCAACGAATGACCACCTTGTAGTTCATGGCGTTAGGTTTAAATTCGATTACGAAGTAATTTAATAAGCGTGTTATTAAGTCCTTTACGTGTTATTAAGCTTCGTAATAATGACATACTATTTAACCGTAATTCGTTTTTTTCTAGAAATATGTTTCCTAGAATTTGCATTTATTAATTTATTTAAGATGTATTGAAAAACATAACTTGTTCGCTATCGCTTTAAATTATTTTTAAGTCGTAAGGCGTTATACTTTGATGATTATTATTTGTACAACGTTTATTTCTAGATCTTAACTTTTAATAAATATTTTTTATTGAATTGCTGTTGTAACTTATTACCTAATCCCTTTTCCTTTTTTAGGGTTCCGTAACCAAAGGGAAATACGGGACCCTATTACTAAGACACCACTGTCCGTCTGTCCGTTTGTCTGTCACCAGGCTGTATCTCATGAACCCTGATGCTAGACAGTTGAATTCTGTGAAATACAGAAGATGTATTTCTGTTGCCGCTATAACAACAAATACTAGAAACAGAATAAAATAAATAATACAATCCCATAAGTACAACAAACGTGATTTTTTGCCGTTTTTAGGGTTCCGTACCAAAATGGTACAAAAGGAACCCTTATGGTGAGACTTCGTTGTCTGTCTGTCTGTATGTCACAGCAGGTTTTCTCAGCAAATACAAATGCTATCAACTTGAAATTTGGCATAGTTGTACAACTTGCTTGCCCGCATCTATTTGTAGTAAAAAAAAAATGAAATTAATTTTATTAATAATTGAAAAGGGGTCTAGAATGGGGGTTCAAAAATGAAAGTGGTTCGATTATAGCAAATGGGGTGTCATAGGAAAGGTCTTAATTTGCACATTTCAAAACTATTTTTTTTTAAATTTCTGTGATGTACTTTTTGATTTATAGCCAAAAATGTACAAAAAATGACCGTTCCCCCCCCCCATATCTCCGAAGTTTATTAATCAAAAATTCTGAAAAAAATCCTGACGTATAGATAATTACTTATATTTTCTGGGAAAAATAAAATAAAGTATTCATTATTTACAGCTTTTGAGAAATAACAAAAAAACTAAGAAATTCTGTATTAAAATTTAGGCTAGTCAAAATCGACCTTATTGCCTGGAAAATAAAGCTTATAACAAAATGAGTATTTTCTTTTGCGGTTACCAAGCATATTATCTTCAATACGGAACCCTCGGTGCGCGAGTCCGACTCGCACTTGACCGGTTTTTTGCTAATGTTGTATAGATAACCAATTTCACCAAACGATTTTAAATGTTAATCAATGTTAATTCACTGTTAGTTCATACATTTTGATAGCTGTTATTATTCAAAATTAGCAGTTGTATCTATCTGTTTGTTAGCCACTTCTTGTGCTTTGCCTTGGGCCTACTGCCTTCATAAATACTAAGTCTAAATTTGGGGACACGAAGCCACGTAATGAAAATTAGTTAACCTTTTCACATTGCGGTATATGGAAATACACATATTTACATAGATTACTTTGACTGTCCGAGTGGTGTAAACAGTAAAAAAAATATTTCATCTTCGGTCCATCTGATCTACAAAAGTGCTGCCATCTTGCGCAAACTTATTGCACCGGAATAGTAACAATAGCGCCCTACTACAAAACGTTCAATAGTAACGCGACAGATGGCGCTTTTATCAAAAAAAATAGATAATACTCTAGATGGCGCTTTAACTATTATTATCCCCTCTTTCTGTTTAACCGACCGAGCACTTGTCACCACATGCGCGGCAGGCTGCGCGATTTATAAAATTCTTACCAAATGGTATCCGACACAAATCTATAATCGTCGCCTAAAAATGTCAGCTGCAAATGCAAGCAGCTCGCTAGTTAACTCTAAGAATGATGACAAAAGGAATATCGGGACCGATGGTGATGTTAAAAATAAAGCGTCCAGTGTGAAAAAGAAACAGGATGAAAATAAAAACAGTGGGACCAACGCGGTTATTAAAGTGAAAAGTGCTATTCCTAGGCGAAGGTATGTTCGATTATTCCAGCTTTTAAACCTTTTTAGGAATGATAAATTCCAGTATTAAGTGAGTAAAATGAGAGCGGGAATCGTTATTAGCAAATTTTGAACATATTTTTAGCTTTATGTTGTTAAAATGATGCGTTTTAGTAGGTATGTTTTCTATGCGGTGCCGGCACCAATGACCTGCTCTGCTCCATATCTCAGGATAAAATTAACCAGGCGTTACCATAAATATACCTAACACGTAAACATTACGTAGGTACCTTTATGTGATAGTTTTCGGTTGTTTTAGTTTTGCCGCGTACATTCAGACTTCCGCTAGAGGTTAAAAAATGTACAAGTTTTGAACTGAAACCAATTTGGTGCCAATATGACCTAGGTTAATTTTCAGTGTTTAAAAGATCTACATATTCTCTTTTTTTATACGGCGTTGTTATGCCGTAAGTATTTAAATAAAAGTAGCAGAAAGATATCTCACTAACAACCAACTTACAACTTCCAAATTAAAATATGCATAATTACGTACGGCAGAGGAAAATACTGAACAATAATAGGGAAATAGTATACAAAATATTACGAAAAATACGTAACTTGTCTACCTATCTTGAATGATTATTAAAAACTTCAACTAGGTTCTTTCATGAAAATTAATAAATAAATAGCCTAATTTAACAATGTAATAATCTATTATTTTCCTAATCTTGTTGAATTTCTGAACTGAATGAAAAAAAAAAAACAAGATGTGCCTTAATTTTGATTTGAGACACGTGAATGTGAGTAAGATTTCTGAGTAAAATTGAGGTGTGTTATCTTATCGCAAGATAGGATGTTACTGACCGATATTAAAGTAGCTCTACTTACACATTTTACTAACATAAAATCGCGTAGGTAACGCTGATAAAAATATTTGTAAATGGTTAGCCGATATTATAGGCGCTAAAAAAAAAACGGCGCCAATTAAAATGGCAACCGCGTCAGTTTTGTTTAAAAAGTGGATCATGTTGCCAATTTCATTCAATATTTGTGAATGGTCCCTGCATTAGGCGATATTATTAGCGCTGAAAAAACTGCGCCAATAAGCATACCTAGTAACAAAAAAACTAACATTCCTATACTCAAATGGCAACCACGGCAGTTTTGTTTAAAAAGAAGATTCTGTTGCCAATTTCACTCGATAATTGTAAATGGTTCCTGCAGTAGGCTATAATATTATTAGCGCTGAAAAAACTGCGCCAATTAAGGATACCTAATAAGTTAAAAACTACCATTCCTATTCTCAAATGGCAACAGCGGCAGTTTTGGTTACAAAGTGGATCATGTTGCCAATTACACTCAAAACGCAACCTATTTAGTCCCAAACTCTTGCCAAGTAAGTATACATGCACGCTAGGCCAGCGCATTGGCCGAATCCAAGTTGCTGAACCAACGGATAAGGAATTATAAGGCAAGAAAATAAATCATTATTATTCAAAGCATTTGTAGAAGGACAAATCAATGACCTAACCAAAGCGACAGTCCCTAATCCACCCCTCAAAACAACCCCACAATTTTCCAAGGAGGGTAGGGATGGAGAAAACAACATTGTTTACGTAAGCAAGTGAAATGACTATTTGGGTCAAAATCTTTATCGATGCACTGAAATTTTCCACTCTGTCACGCACGATCGTATTTTTTTTCTTAAAGTAGTACTTAATGTTTTTTTAATCTATATAAATGTTTATTTTATTTGAATCAGCACAGTATTGTAAAACATCGTCAAAGAAAATAAAATATTACTTCCTACAAAAACAACCACTCTGTCACAATTCCCGGGGACAAATTTCAATGCATCGAAAAATATTTTGACCATTTACCTACATCTCCGAATGTGATGCAGTTTCGAAAGATATTATCTTTATTTTGCCTACAGGCTTATTATCTGTTGTCAGTTCATAAAAATATTTTGCTTTTGTATGCGTAGAATATAATATTTCATTGTGGAAATCTGAAGATATGCTCGACTCGTGAGATACCTACCTACCTATTAAGGTGCTTTTCCACCGGCGACACGAGACGAGACGAGGTGGCGCGAGAATTTTTATTTGTATTAAAAGTATTAAAACACCCATTTCCACCGCGCGCGCGCGAGGAGGTTGCGCGATTTTTCAATACAGATTTCAATTCTCGTCCCGCCTCGTCTCAACTCGCGTCGCCCGCCGGTGGAAAAGCACCTTCATACTTCCAACATTAGGACAAATACTTAGGTTCTCGGCCAGCCTCAATCTCACATATTACTATGCACATCACGGTTTACATGTTACTTTCTACTGTATTATATAGTAAGTACCTACTTAATTACACTCTGTGTCATCTAAGATGATGCCGGTGACAGCTCATGTAAACACGTGTTACACGTGTATTACACTTGTTTCTTTAACTTTACATAAATACTACATTGTTACACACCTAGCGACGCCGCTCAGGAATTTAAATAATTAAATAATCGCCTATTTTGAAATACCTCGCATCTGAGAATAGGAAGGAAGTGATTGAAATTACGAAATACGGCTGTCACAGGGGCTCTACTTTGAAATCAGTAATTCGAACTTCGGATCGCCCCGTCACTTTCTTGCGAATTAGTAACGCGTCGAGAGTAAAAGGGATAGCAATAGACGAAGTTCGAATTACGGATTTCAAAGTAGAGCCTCAGGACTCGCAGGACTCATCCTAAATGAAAGTGAAACAGATTATAAGAGTTTCTCAGGCAACGATACATAAATCACGTAGCTGTCAAAAAATCCTTAAAGTCGCCGTCAATAGAATTTGCGAACTATGTAAACAAATAAGTACTGTTTGACACATAACCTCAGATGTTCACCAAGCGTGTTTTTATTAAAAATAACGTATAATGAATAGTTATTTCATCTTAAACTTAATATGAAAATAATGATTTAGTGTAATCGTTGCGCAAGTTCTATTGACGGCGACTATACACCTCCGAGCGGTAACGTTTCTTACCCCCCCTAAATCAAGTACATAAACGGTTTCCAGGATTTTTGAATATGTTGTAGTTAATATTAAACCTAGGTTTGTACGTTTTCATTTTTTTTATTAATATTTGCTTTAAATGAAAACGGCAAACTTAGTTTTTTCATAATAATATTATTTACAACATATTCAAAAATCAAGGTCTGTAAGTTTTCCTTTCCAAGAAAATATATATTTAGTCCGCCATTTGTACTTTTAATGTATGTACATACCTAGTTTATCATAATACCTACAACATATTAAAAAAATATGAAAATCGGACTTGATTTAGGGGGTGAGTATCGTTATGGCCCGGAGCTAAATTAGTATAGTTTTTTTTTGACAGCTACGCGATTTAAGCCCCTTTTACTATAATCCTCTTAAGCTTTGACATGTGATTTAAAAATTAGAAAGCCACTCATTATTTTCTTCGAATAACGCTTCAATAGCTTGTGAGTCTTGTGACATTGTCATCCGCGATATTGTTTCATAATTGGTATCGATCGTACAATTTGCGGTGATAGCACTTTCGTTCACAATGGCATCCTTTTGATCTTGCAAAATAATCTGAGGTCGCTTGATTACCAAACAAGATCCTGTCAGATGTTGCGCAAACGCGTAATTAGAGCTTTTTAATTACTGTATAAGCAATTGAAAACACGATTTTTTTGAAAAGGTGTTCCGATAATAATCATGCTTATTAAATTCGTCTCAAAAGTATACTTACGTTGTTTAAATTTTTGGGGGTTGCACCTAAGGGTAAAAACGGGACCCTATTACTAAGGCTCCACTGTCCGTCTGTCTGTCGGACACCAGGCTATATCCCATCAACCGTGATTGCTAGACAGTAGAATTATTAACAGAAAATGTATTTCTGTTGCCGCTATAACATCAAATACTAGGATCAGAATAAAATAAGTGTTTAAGTAGGGCTCTCATACAACAAACGTGATTTTTTGCCGTTTTTTTGCTCGATAATGGTACGGAACCCTTCGTGCGCGAGTCCGACTTTCTACCCTGTATCATTAGTCGGCAGCAAAAATTAAGTTGCGATCCTATAATGGCACTAAATAGGCATTTGCAATGTAAAGTCGTCGTTATTTCACGCTGTTTAATGGATTAACGAAGATGATTTTGCTTTCGTCCTATAAGTTCACATTTTTATTGCTTTCTAAGATATCTTTTTGATGAATACTAAAGCTACACTGAAAAAGAGTGTTTTAATTAGGTACTACATGTCTGTACGTACAGTCACCAGCAATAATATATTATCCAACACTAGCCGCAAAAATATCTGACGCGCTCTTATATCTCTAGTAATAAAGACAATGCAATGCAACAATGTTGGATAATATATTATTGCAGGTGACTGTACATAGTGCAATCCTGCAACACCAGGGGCTCTACTTTGAAATCAGTAATTCGAACTTCGGATCGCCCCATCACTTTCTTGCGAATTAGTGACGCGTCGAGAGCAAAAGGGATAGCAATAGACGAAGTTCAAATTACGGATTTCAAAGTAGAGCCTCAGGTCGTTATCGATCCACCTTTATCTTGGCACAATTCTGGAAATTCATTATTTATTTCATGCTAATCAAAGGCGACATTTGCAAAATCGATGTCTGAAATTCTATGCGATCTAATTTTAATTGTATGTTCCAGACAAGATCTGCTGAAATGGTACGGCTGGGGTTACAAGGACTCGCAGTTCGAGATCGTCGAGGATATGGCCTCCTTCACGGGCGACAGGTAGGTGTTTTAATATTAGCAGGGTCGGATTTATCATAGCATGATAAGTGGTGTTAGAACTGTTGGTAGCAAACCGTGGTTTGAGGATCCATGGAATCGCTGTTCCCTGATTGATTATTATCATAAAATCGCCGTCAATAGAATCTGCGAACTATGTAAACAAAACCAAACGAACCAATTCACCATGATTACTCGATAATCACGTACTTTTAAAGATCAAGTGAGGTGTTTGCAACGATTTATACACTAAATCATTATTTTCATATTAGGTTTAAGATGAAATAACTATTCATTATACGTTATTTTTAATAAAAACACGCTTGGTGAATATTTGAGGTTATGTGTCAAACAGTAGGGTCAAGGAGGGAACAGTGGCTAGGATTTTTTCTACAGGCTGTTGCATGAAAAATATAAATCCCTGAAATAGTTATGGCAAGCACAAAGCACAGTGCAATATTGAAGTTTCAGATATAGATCTCTTTATAATATTAGAGACATTGTGGTCTACTCTTGGAAATCGTTGGTAGACTAGATAAGGCCCACTTTGCAGTCATTCATATAGCAGCAGTGAACAGCTGTACTTACTAGGTACAGTCACCCAATAAAAATGTTGAGCATACTTAGAACCTTGTCATAGGAATGTCATTGTCATAGTCATGTGTGTCATTTGATGTTCTGTTTGAAGTTTACTATGACAACGCACTAAAGTACTTAACATTTTCGTTGGGGTACTGTACTTCGTCCAATTAACACAGCAATGCCAATTGCCACGCGCCTCGACACTTCTCACTGTAGTAATCGTTTGCATATTTACAGAATTACGAACTAAGCTACTCTAGGTTAATCTAATATTTATAACTGTAGTGTAAGCTATATAGCTTTGGATGTAGACTTAAAGTTACATTATAGGTCTCTGCCCACTACACCGTATCATAACATGACCGTACTATAAACGTATCAGGCCCGGAAGGTACCTAATTAGTATTAAAATGTTGGTCGGTGACGGAACGGTCTAGTGGGCATAGTCTCATACGGTGTAGTGGGTAGAGACCTTATTTCTAATTCACAAAGGCAACGAAGGTCCAGGACCCTGAGGGCTTATTGTCTAACGAACTCGCAATCACGATCGTTTTCATTTTGAAAATCGAAGGTTTGTCTGCATACAAAATGAAAACAATTGGTCAACGTTGAAGCCGCCGCGCCGGTTGCGATTGCGAGTGCGTTAGACAATAAGCCCTCAGGACCCAGGTCTATTGCAATTATCAGACCTGCCTAGTTTTAGATCACTATCATGTTCAAAATTAGTCTTAAGGTGCGTCCGAAATTATTGATTCTGTATTTGATATGCAATTTTCTGCCCTTTATTTTAGGTATGTCTCACATCCAAGTCCTCTGAAACCTCAAAAGCTTTACTGCATTTTTGGGTTCCGTACCTCAAAAGGAAAAAACGGAACCCTTATAGGATCACTTTGTTGTCCGTCTGTCTGTCCGTCTTTCTGTCTATCTGTCAAGACCCTTTATCTCGGGAACGCGTGGACGTATAGAGTTGAAATTAAAACAATATAATCTGGTCTACATTCCTTTGCAGCTGTGAAAAAATCAAACTTCTACATTAAAGTAAAAAAAAAGATACGGCCGTTTATGCCGCAAAAAACGTGTTTGGACACTCTCGAGGGATTAAAAATGTATAGCGTATTTCCCGCTGACCTGGAACTATGATATTTGACAAGTAACACCGTCTTTTACTACAAGTCTAGGGAAAATCTAAAACCTGTACGTTTTTAATTAAATCACAAAAAAACAGGGTCTTTATGCAAGGAACGGCGGTCCAAATTTTGAATTAAGTTAACCGTGTAGTGCGGAGTCCTCGGTGGGCGAGTCCGACTCGCACTTGTCCAGTTTTTTTTTTTTAACAAAAACGGCCCGCTTAAAATCCGCTGAATCTTACTATGAGCCGTTCGCTTCGCTTCAATAACCCGGCCAAATTTTAATCGGTGTGGCCTGACAGACTGCCTTAGTCTGGATGCAGATCCCGTGACGTCACGCGGCCAGTTATATCGGCCCGTGGGCAGACCTGGCAAATTGGCGCTTCCGGCTCGTTCGAGCGCTAATGCGAATAACTAGCGTTAGTTATGTCGCTTTTGTGGCGCCAGCTGGGATCCCATTTGCAGAGACGGGAGGAGTGAGTTGTTGGATCGATATCTTGTCAGATTCAAAACATTACCTATATCTATATATAGACGGCAAACCTGACTTACTGACTTATATCAGTCATATATCAACGCACAGCCGAAACTACTGTACCTAGAAACTTGAAATTTAGTACACGGGTTCCTTTCATGATGTAAGTGAGCACTAAGAAAGGATTTTCCGAAAATCGACCCCCAACGGGAAGAAATGGGGAGAGTAGCGGGAAACTAATTCTACGCGTACGAAGTCGCGGGCGTCCTCTAGTATTATATATATATATCTATATATATAAAAGGCAAAACTGACTGACTGACATATCAACGCACAGCCGAAACTGCTGTACCTAGAAACTTGAAATTTGGTACTGGGGTTCCTTTCATGATGTAAGTGAGCACTAAGAAAGGATTTTCCGAAAATCGACCCCCAACGGGAAGAAATGGGGGGAGTAGCGGGAAACTAATTCTACGCGTACGAAGTCGCGGGCGTCCTCTAGTACCTATAACATAACACCCAAGTGAAGTGTAAAGATGCGTCAGAAAAAAAAACATTTCGTCACCTTTTAGCGCTGATAATTGCAAGAACCAATGATAAAAGATCGCTATATTCAACAGCAATCGTGGTCATGGCGTGCAAAATTTGTACTTAATCTGACCAGTTTACATTAGACGTATTTGGTAATTGCAAACTGCAACAAAACAAGGTCTTGATGCGAAAATCCTACTCGCTAATCAAACAGGGCCCCATGACGTGTAACATACCACAGAATATGTCTGACTATTATACGGTAAACAAAACACGTTCGGATACATTGTCGAAGCGAAAAATATAAAGGTATGAACGATGAAAAAGGCAAACTAAATTAGTGACATCAACATCCTTGTTTACGTTTGAAATAGTTTAACGTAGTATTAAGTCTGAGACTTGGGAGCTCGCTCTGAAACGGTCTCAAGCGTAGCTTGGGTTGGAAACTACTTTTCCCAGAAATGACAATTGACAACAATAACTTTTTAAAAGGTGTTCTGAGAAAAAACATGCTAATAGAGGTTTATTTCAAAATAAGGAAAAACTAAAGAAAACTACGCGGACGAAGTCGCGGTCAGAATTTAGTAGTACCATATTGTTGTCCATTGTCATCAAATCGCATAAGCAATATATTGACAACATTGACTTAAAGGTCAAGGGTAAAAAATTTAAATCGACTTCCTAGACTTGATTACATTTTGCTAGCAATTAGTTTGATAGTTACAAGTGAAGCTAATATAAATAGTGGTGATGGTGAACATCGCGGAGACTGATAGACGCGGTTGACACAAAACCGACGACCCCAATCCTTGGGGAAGGAATATATCCAGCAGTGGACGTCTTTCGGCTGAAATAGTGATGATGATGAAAAACGTAGTCCCTAACATTTACACAAAACAACTTGAAATTATTTTGAGCTAGCGCCCCGCCCTCACTTCGCTTCGGTTTATATGAGTTTTCTGTAACACACGTGAACACAAACCTTTGGTGAAAAATTATCTAACTGGTGAAAATCATATCAAAATCCGTTGAGTGTATGAGATAACGGATATATACACACAGACAGACAGAACTACTTTGTTTTATACTATTTAATAAATACTAGCGACCCGCCCTCGCTTCACTTCGGTTCATTTGAGTTTTCTGTAACACCGGTACAATAAACCAGCATTTATCAATATATATAAAAGGCAAACCTGACTGACTTATATATCAACGCACAGCCGAAACTACTGTACCTAGAAACTTGAAATTTGGTACAGGGGTTCCTTTCATGATGTAAGTGAGCAACTAAAAAAGGATTTTCCGAAAAACGACCCCCAACGGGAAGAAATGGGGGAGTAGCGGGAAACTAATCCTACGCGTACGAAGTCGAGGGCGTCCTCTAGTTGTACATAAAAACCGTCCTCTTGAATCACTCTATCTATCAAAAAAACCGCATCAAAATCCGTTGCGTAGTTTTAAAGATCTAAGCATGCAATAGGGACAGACAGACAGCGGGAAGCGACTTTGTTTTATACTATGTAATAAAGATACATAAAGTAGCTTGAAAAGCGAAAAAAGTACAATTTCAAACTAGCGTATATCGATTATCATTTATTATGGTCGAAGGTCGAGGTTTGTGCATGGCAAGGCGACATGCGTTTGTGTCTTACAATGCGCCTCGTTCCGCTGCCACAGGTATTGACACAGTTTGTTATTGAATAGTGTATTGACGGCGGTCACGTGTGGAGCAAGATCATCTCGGAGATTTGTTATGGGTTACACACGTGTATTTTATTTTTCATGGAAAGAAATAGTTCTATTTCAGGCCAGTGACACTGGCTTGTTAAATCTATATATTTATATAAAAGGCAAACCTGACTTAGGTACTGACTTACATATCAACGCACAGCCGAAACTACTGTACCTAGAGACTTGAAATTTGGTACAGGGGTTCCTTTCGTGATGTAAGTGAGCACTAAGAAAGGATTTTCCCAAAATCGACCCCAACTGGAAGAAATGGGGGGAGTAGCGGGAAACTAATTCTTCGCGTACGAAGTCGCGGGCGTCCTCTAGTAACTTATATTACCAACAACAACATTTACCATCATATAATTCTCAGTCGAGGGTTAAAAAAAGGCAAGATGTGTTTTAGGATTTAAAATACTCATTAACACCGTATTAAAACTTATGTGATTTTCAAATGTTCCTGCTCACTACGCATTTATTTTAAATTCTTAGTTTTATATAGTGCTATATTATGTAGAGAATGACTGACTGTTGAGTTTCTTTCGGCACTTCCTCTCAGCTCTTGGGAAGCGCAGTTTTTAGGTAAAATTTGGATTTTGCTGCCTTCCCACAGCTGTGGCAGAGAGCTCCTCTATTTTTTTACAACCATCGCTACCCAAGAGGGGGCTAAGCTCGAAACGCAGCAAGAGTCTGCCGTTTTTTAAACCAATCATTATTTAGTCTTTAGCCTTTTGTATGGATTTCTGAAAATAAATTCCTTTAGAAAAAATTATAGCGGTTCTCGTTCCTAATATGATTCATGTCGCGAAACCGTCAATTATCAAGACCATGATGACGCATGACCTCACGCGTGACCTAAATCATTTATAGCATCATATTTTTGGACCGAGACAAATTAACAGCTTGTGTTGGTAATTGGAAAACTAAACTTTTACCAACATTTGATTTTATAAGTCAAGACGTTCTTTACTTTACCTGTCCCTAGTTTACGCACAATGTCACCCTGCCCTGGGGTGTAATTGTCCTAAAAACGGCGTTTGGTCGGTCGAACGAGTAAACGAGTGAACGCGGCGCTGCTTGTATAAACCGGCGAGTTTAAGTAGTCCCGTCAGAGTGTACAAAACACATTTCGTGCATTCTCAATTAAGCAGCAGGGCTTCTGTCGACCGACCGAACGCCGTTTTTAAGAGAATAACACCCCTGCACTTTAGGTCTTCTTCTATTCCTGGTGCGCCTCTCCAATTGACAACTGGAACTTTAGTGTTCTGACAAAAAACATGCTTATAAAGGTTTGTCTTAAACGCATACTTTGTGTTGTTCATTATTTATTAAGGCAATAAATAAACAAAATTCTGCTAATGACTAAAGAGCTCACACGCCACATGGTCTTTTCTACGTCACAGCTAGAGCTAGATTAAAAAAAAACGGTAACAAACAAAATGACGTCATTCCGACCACTGGGCGTAGCAGACACTTATAATATTATTTTTCTTCTCAGTAAATAATAAAAAAAGTAAAAAATAATTGTACTTATTATTTTCAGACAAACCTCTATAAGCATGTTTTTTATAAGAACGTTTTTTTAAATCGCGTGGTCCTTTGATCACTTACATAGCTATCAACTCCTAATATTTTAGTCGGTTCGGTACTTTTATGCTATCTCTAACATTCGAGGTTTCTTTAGCGCCATTCGTGCAAAAAGTCTAACATAACATCTATACCTAAACTAACATTGTAGAATGCAATAAATATTTAAGTATTGAGTATTAAGTTTAAAACTTAGCAATTCTTCTGAGTCTGTCAGTTACTACACTTGCTACGGTGCCCCTGCGAATATTTTTAGTGTTCGTATTTTTTAACTTCGTTAATGATTGACTTTGCTGCTGCATTTCTTCATTAAATTTTTAACTAAGTAGTTTATTTTTTGTGGGTTAAGCTTGGCGATGATTTTATCATAACCTTCTGGTCAATAGTCCCAGTAAGAAAATATACCTCGAGAGATAGAGCCTAGAAAATATATTTGTCTTAGCCAATATGGCATATATCAATTAACTGTTATTTAGCCTGTAAGATTGTTATGAGATGATCAATTGACTATTGAACCTTAGTGGCGCCACCTAGTGGAGTTTGCGGTAGTAGTAAAAGAGAACTGGTCAAATGATTATGTCAATATAAACCCTTATCAGGGGTAGAAGGCGGCATTACTAAGAGTGCAGTTGAAAAGTGAAGACGATTCTTTGAAGTAAATATAAATTTGTGAAATCAAGCGCAGTTTAATTAAACCTGCTTATATTTGTGTATATTAAGACGTAGGACGTTTCGCATGTGTATGGAAAAATATGTCATACATAATTATGTGATAGTAATTTTTCAATGTTTATTATTTTTCCAAAAACATCATACAATAACTAACTTTCCTGTCAACTTATGCCATTTTTTCCGCCTGTTGCGGCTTCGGAGAAATTTATTTAATAATAATAAAAAAAAAATCGGGCAAGTTCATTAAAAATTGCAGTGTGAAAAATGAAACATCCTAATTACCAAAGGACTCCGTCGCAATTTCATTCCACCCACATCACCCAAACTGAATAATTTGGTGTTTAATACTTTGTCTTAACGCGACAGAGTTCTACGATGGTATGCTTACAATGCCTTAAAGGTCCAAAAATATTTATTGTGTTCTGTACACCGAATAATTTCATAGGTCGCTTTAAAGTAAATCGTGTGGTGTTTAATATAGTGTCCCTGAAGATGTCACAGTCATTAGTCAATACGAATTTAACGAGGCTTGACACTACAAATTACAACACGCTAAATGTACATTGCGTAGTGCTAATAATGGATATCTACTATAATTGTTTGCTAATGGGTTGGTCACACGAGACGACACCATAGGCAAATAATAAGAAGGTACTGAAGGTATAGTTCATGGGCTCATTAGGTTACGCTGACACAAGCCTGATCAACATTTGTCTGATTTCTAATGGTGGAGAAAGCAAACGAGCACACTGGATACCACGCGTCACTGGTAGATCACGTGACTTTTTGTGATTTTAATTGGTTTAAAAACGAATCGAATAGAAACGCTAGTTAGCGTAATGCATCTTGGCAAGGGCCTCTGGGGTGTGATTCTCTTAAGCGTAGGTATCACTTTTTAACGCGACGCAGATCATATTAACTGGCGAGTTTAAATAGTCCGATCCCGTCAGAGCGTACTAAACACATTTTAGCGCGTGCATTATCAATTAGGCAGCTAATGGTAAATGTCAAGTTTTCAAATGTTTTGTGAGCCCTGAGAACGAACATGGAGTACTTCTATGCTAGTTCTCGTTGGTTTTATTACCACCACACCCAAGAGAAAGTACATCTAACTGTCAAACTTTAGCTACATCGATCCAATAGTCGTTGTGTAAAATGCCTGTGACATACGGACAGACAGGCAGACAAGATAGACGGACATGATAAAATTAAATGGGTACCGTTATTGCCGTTTTAGAATTTCTAAAACGAAACGAGAGATGACTGAGATACAGAAATGACAAAACAGACACAAATAATAGACATAACTGACATAAGACAAACGGGATCATGAAATTTATAAAGAAGAAAAAGTATGGCCTGTCTTAGCGGGAGTAGTAGATTTCACAATTCGTATAGAAACTGGATAACCCATGTTCAAATCAAAATCAAATCAAATCAAAATATATTTATTTTGTTAACACCGGTGTAGGCATTCAAAGCTTTCTTCAGAAATATCATATACAATTTACTTGGAGAGTCTAGAAAATGGATCAACAGTTTGTACCTGTGTCTAGTATTTGCGGGAAGTTTTGGAGATTCGTAGGCCACATGGCTGTTACCGATACTTTGCGATAAATCGCCACTCCCTTTATCAAATTGTTATCGGTATCTTAGAAATGGACGCACCAACACTTCGGTAGACGTCATGGGTGATAAGTAATGCCAGGTCTAAACACTCACGCGAGTCGACGCGAGGCCGAGATACATTGATGTTATTATAAAAGTTTACAGTCCGTCTCGTATTTAAAGACGGCAGTGTATATCGGGCTCGCGTCGACTCGCGCGAGTGTGCAGACCTGGGACCCAATTCTCGTGACTTCGAGAAGATTTTTCATGCGAGATATGTCGAAAAAATGTATGCAGTTGACAGTTGATCTCGCATGAAAAATCATCTCGAAGTCTCGAGAATTGGGTCCCTGGCATTACACAACACTTCTCCGAGGAATCAGAGGCCCTTGCCAAGCTGCATTACGCTAACTTGCTTTCCTATTCGATTCGTTTTTAAACCAATCGCGTCACTGGTAGATCACGTGACTTTTCGTATCACGTCATGTACCAGTGGAGCGATTGGTTTAAAAACGAAACGAGTAGAAATGCTAGTTAGCGTAATGCATCTTGGCAAGGGCCTCTGATTCTGACATAGCTGTTGCCCGCGACTCCTTCCGCGCAGAAAAATAAAACATAGCCAATGTTCATCAGGGATAATGTAGCATTCTAATGGTGAAACAATTTTTGAAATCGGTCCAATTGTTTTTGAGTTTATTTGTTACAAACGTACAAAAATACAAATCTTTCCTCTCTATAATAATAGTGAAGATTACTTAAGATCTACGCTTTTGTCGGTACAGCAGTTGCCACTATTCTCTGCCATCTTTTTCACTTGTTACAACATTAGCCTTCTGTTTTATTTTTGACGAGATGTTGACGTGTAAAAGTGCCCCTTTAGCGTACTTACTAAATAAACATTTTATCTCTATCTTTTGAAATACAACGAGTGCAAGGTGCATAACCCTGCACCAGGATCAACTGCGCACGCGCTGTTTGCGTACTCATCTGCCATTGACGACCTTAGTGCATATTGTTTGCTGTCGTCCACAGTCAACAGACACGTTTACTTTAATAAAGCGATATTCTATTTAACTTGCGGTCATCTGCGACTTAAGAGGCCACATAATGATAATGTCGATAGTGTTCGATCTCAATAACCATAACGTTTATGTCTGTTCTTTGGATATAAAGGTTGAACACGCCAAAACATGGGCATGTAATAGTATTTACTGCTACGTTAAAATTAAAGATATGGATACTTTTTTGATGCCATATAAATCGCAAAAAAGTTAACTATATGACAATGACAGTTATTTTTATCAAAAGTTTATATCTATCAAGATGTCGATCCGGCAACTCCAACAACGCGAACTTATTTTGCTCGAACACACACAAAACCCAATGCTCAGCTACAGGGATGTGGCAAAAAGGTTGAAATGTCCACAATCTACTGTTTGTTCCGTATTGAAGAGGTTTCGGGAACGCTTAACTATAGAAAGAAAACGAGGAAGTGGTGGATTGCAGGGTGTTAAGGATAAAAAAAGGAGGAACGCATCTTAAAGATATTTGCCTCAAATTGTAAGTTATCATCTCGCGATGTGGCTAAAAAAGTGAAAATGTCCCAATCCTATGTACAAAAAGTGAAACGTAGAGCAGGTTTAAGAAGTTTTAAAGCTCAGACAGCACCAGATCGGAACGCGAGACAGAATTTATTAGCAAAAACACGATCAAGAAGACTGTATGATGGTTTTTTAACGAAATTTGACTGCGTTGTGATGGACGACAAAACTTACATCAAAGCCGATTTCAAACAAATTCCTGGACAAGAGTTTTATACCAGCAAAAACCGCACAGACGCTCCTGAGGACTGTAAAACAAAAAAACGATCCAAGTTTCCAAAAAAATATCTCCTTTGGCAGGCAATTTGTAGTTGCGGGAAAAGAAGTAGCTCGTTTATAACTACCGGAACAATAAATGGCAGTATCTATCAAAAGGAGTGCTTACAAAAGCGGTTACTTCCATTTATTAAGAAGCACGACTCTCCACCTTTGTTTTGGCCAGATCTGGCCAGTTGCCATTACGCTAAACCCGTGATGGAGTGGTACGAATCACACGGGGTGGCCGTGGTACCGAAAGTCAGCAATCCACCCAACTGCCCAGAACTCCGGCCCGTCGAGGAGTATTGGAGTATAATGAAGGAACTTCTTAAAAACAGAGGCGGAGTGGTAAAATCCGTGGTTGAGCTGCGAAAAATGTGGACTTGGGCGACCAAGAGGTATCCCGACCTGAATGTGCAGTCCCTTATGAGTCGTGTTCGAGGAAAAGTACGATAGATGGCTTACTCGTCAAGAAATCTTGGACAAACGTAATTATTATTTAAAATACATTAAATTTACTTATATTTAAAGTAAACTCCTTTTAATTATTTATTGAATATTTTCTATGATTTAATTAATAGTGTGCCCAAATTTTGGCGTGTTCAACCTTTATTAAAGTTGTTCATATTTCCTTGAGACTGATAAACGTGAAATAATTACAAAAACAATCCTAGATAGTTCTATTTTTCAAATATGACACCGTTTTCGCATGGGTTTCATTGAATCTTCGAAACCCTCCGATCTTTAACGATGATTTTGTTTCAATAGTTGAATACTTAAATATTCTTAATCCTGTTAAACCATCTTATATATATAAAAGGCAAACCTGACTGACTTATATAGCACTAAGAAAGGATTTTCCGAAAATCGACCCCCAACGGGAAGAAATGGGGGGAGTAGCGGGAAACTAATTCTACGTTTACGAAGTCGCGGGCGTCCTCTAGTTTTTCATAAATGTTGTAGTCCAGTAGGCGCTCGGTAATCCGGCACCGGTAATTTTCCCCCTATTGTTGGAACTGCCGGATTATTGGATTTGTATGGGAAATTTATAACGTTTGCCGGAGATAGGAGATCATGGCTTGTGCAATCGCTCTGTTATCCGCCATTCGGCTGTTAACGTGTAAACTGCCGAATTATAGAGCGGGTCTGAGTCGCTAACTGCCGGATTACTGGGCATGTCGGATTGGCGAGCGCCGGATTACCGAGCGCCTACCGTAGTTATTTTAAAGTAAACAGCAATCATTTAAATTTGACACTCCAGCTCACGTTCTTCGCGCGGAAGCACATAAAGCCATTTTATTGCTTGTGTGCTCGTGGCAGCATATGTAGCCTCTTAATTGAGTAAATAATGGAACTACACGTTGACAATTTTAAAACACTGATGACTCTACCACAAGCTAGAGCTGATATACCTACTCGTAGATTTCTCCTATCATGAGCTCTGTTAGCCTAGCTAAGCTGCAAACGGTGCTAACGTTTCTGTTTTCTATAATATCGAAATGTATGGACTAAAGATCTGGCATCAGCTTGCGTCAATCCTATACATTTTGTCGATTTTCGAAAATCGCTAACTTAGCGTTATGCATCTTAACTAGCCTCTTGATAAGTATCGCTAGGGGCCTGTTTTATAAAACTACGCATTTCAATTTACAGGTTACCTACAAGTTGCCATTTGACACAACCTCGACCAATGACGACCAGCCATTTGAGCAGTGTTGCCAGTTTAGACCTGTAAAATTGTTACTTGTAGCTTTATAAAACGTTGCCCCAGTGGCCCGATTCACGATGCTACAAGTTACAAATTACAAGCCCTAAAGAATAAACGGCTTGACGAAATTTGAAATGCCGCGTTACCATCATTCTATTTGTAATTACATGAGAAGTGTTATTATAAGCTAAGTTTTTACTTTTCCTTTCTAAGCAGACGTATACATTTTAAGCACTAGTGCATTAAAAGCTTAGCCGACATACGCTTAGCATAAACAAGAATGTAGCATGAGAAATAGTAAATTTGGACGCCTGCGCTTTTTGGCATATAAAAAGAGTAATAAAATGTCTATGTATGTTGACGACTCGGCCATGGTGGTTATTTACCATTGTTATTATATACAATGGTATTGGGACTGCTGCGTTAAATGTTAGGTTTGCATAACACACAATGTAATAAGCAATAACACAACTTATACACGTAGTTTCTAAAGGTACAGAACATATTCTGTTTGCTGCTAACAAACAGTTACGCAGTTTGGCAGACATGTATTGTAATATTGTATAACGTTAAAGCAAACGAATTCGAACAATGCCAGGGACATGTCTGATCCTCAAATGATTTCAGTGTTTCTCTAACGTTAGGAATTAGGTAGGTACCAATACCAACCCAACCTAGGGACCTTCAACTTTCAGAACGACCTATCCTTCTCTCACAGGCCGGCAACCGGCAACGCACGTGCTTAGTTATCTGTGATCACTTACCATCAGCCCTTTATCACTGTAACAACGATAGATAACATGTCAGTGTACATTGCGCAGCTGATATCAATACCATAGATCTAGGAGCTTGTTAACTTTGCAATGTACGTTGAAACTCTGAAACGAACTCCCTTCGGCGGTGTTTCCAACCAGTTATGACATTGGCCGGCAACGGACCGGCAACTCTTGACTTGCTAGTTTGCGGGTGGTGGTGACTTCACATCAAGGCTAATGTAGGCGATGGGTTTGCAACCTGTCACTAATACACTGGATAACATCTTAGCCTGGTTGTGCAAAATGTGGTCACAGAAAATTTATCAACAAGTTTTTGGAGTTGTTGGTGAGTCTGTGGCTCTGCCTACCCCACTCTGGGAATGAAGGCGTGAGTTTATGTTATGTTATGTGTTATTTTTAGGATGGTAAAATAGAGGGCAGGTGAAGTGCCTGTTCGTCAGCCTCCTGTTTTCACAAAAATCCTCTATTCCAGGTACTTAATAGGTGGAAAGCTGCTCCCCCACTTCATACCATGGGCAATCCAGAACTTAAACATCAATATAAGCAAGCCGCCGAAGATTCCCGCCGAGCCTACCTCCTACCCAGAGAGCCGGTTGCCGGAGCTGGTGCGCCAGGAGTTGGAGACCATAGCCCTGGTTAGCGTGGAGGGGATGGATAGGCTTATCAGAGCCCATGGGCAGACCTTGAGCGACATGGCGCAGCTCAGAGCGAACCGCTTTCCTAGGATACCGGACGCGGTGATATGGCCTGAATGCCACGAAGATGTAAGTATAATAAAAAATGTATTTTTATAAGTTAAGTCTTAAATTTTAGAGCCTTTTTAGGGTTCTGTACCCAAAGGGAGCCCTACGAGACCCTATTAATATGTCTATACGCTGCCCGTCCGTCCTAACTTTAAAGTTTAAAGAGCTGTATCTTTTGAATCGTAATAGATAGCGGGTTAATTTTTCTTTCAGAATATATGTTACTAGAGGACGCCCGGGCCGCGACTTCGTACGCGTAGAATTAGTTTCCCTCTACTCCCCCTACTTAATCCCGTTGGGGGTGGATTTTCGGGAAATCCTTTCTTAGTACACCCTTGGGCGTCATAAGGAATAACCGAAAATAATCGAAATCTACTTGGACGAAGTCGCGAGCACAAGCTAGTACAACATACAAGTTAGCTCCTCTCTAACTTCAGGTGGTGAAGATAGTGGAATGCGCGACCCGCCACCAGTTCGTGGTGATCCCATTCGGGGGGGGCACGTCGGTGTCGGGCTCCGTGACGTGTCCCGCGCGCGAGCCCCGGCCCATCCTCGCGCTCGACACTAGCGAGATGAACTCCATCCTGTGGATCGACCGCGAACAGCTGCTGGCGAGAGTGCAGGTAGGTACAGCCGGACAAAAATGTGGTCTACCACCCTACGGTGGAAGTTCATTTGCACGTCATGATACAACAAGTTAGATTTTCTCTTGCAATAATATTATGACAAGTGATCGGCGACCGGTAGAATTTTATGTCACTTTAACGTCAAACGTAATAACTGATATGGATAAGTCTGTGTTGTTAAAAATAAGACCATAAATACATTGTTAAAAGCTCACTGAATTTAATTTGATATACATAGTAAATTATCATATTATTTTCTATGTTTGATATTGTTAATCGATTCCTTTTAACATTGAGGATCCATTTATATAAAGAGTGCTCAGTTTTGCGAGTATAATCGATCCTTGCATTAAGCCCCATGCCAGTCAGAGTCACCCTGTATTTTGACTCTGTGTTCTATATACTGTTGAAGAAATATATAGTACGCAAAAATACAATATTTCGGTCAGTCCTTAAACATATGCGGTTTGGGTTGGAGAAATAGGCTTTTTTCAGCTCAGATAGTTACCCCAATGATAGGGCAATGATTGCAGGCAGAATGATAGTAAGTAGTAAATATTGTGCATTACATTAAATGAACAAATTTACACACTTTTTAAAAGTTTTTCTTCTAAGTACTATATTATCTTTCTGTGTACTATATTTTTTATACCTTGGGCTGGAAAATACTATATTTTCCCATGAAAAAGTTGGCAATCCTAATTGTGAGTGACCTACGGCCCACTCTCGCTGCTGTCTACTTAAAGGGGCTTCTAAACGGGCCATATTTTCACTGCAATATGATTGTGGCCGGCAACTATTGGTGTTTCTCTAACATACGAGTAAGAGAGGGACACCAATAGTTGCCGGCCACATATTGCAGTGAAAATATGGCCCGTTTAGAAGCCCCTTAATGCAAATGCCCAAAATCTTGATACCACTTGACTCTCCCATAATTCCTCTTCCAGACCGGTATCGTTGGCCAAGACCTGGAGCGAGAGATGCGAGCTCGAGGCCTCACGGTCGGCCATGAACCGGACTCTTATGAGTTCTCGACCTTGGGCGGCTGGGTGGCCACGCGCGCCAGCGGCATGAAGAAGAACACCTATGGCAACATCGAGGACCTCATTGTGCAGACTAAGGTAGGGGGGGGAGGGGATACGTTGAGCTTAAAAGTGCGGCTCCACTGAGGCGAAGATGAGCGGAGTGGAGCGGAGCTGTGCCAATATCTATATAAATAAAAATGAATCGCCAAAATGTATGTGATCGCATCCATTTCCGAAAGACTGGACCGATTTGGCTGATTTCTTTTTTGTTGTGTTCGTCATTGTCAGGACAAGGTTTGTATGACAGAAAATAATTGAAAAATCCACCGGGAAAGTCAGAAATTTGCAGCGGGGCGAAGCCGCTGGCGGGCCGCTAGTTAACCAATAGAATCTAAACTAACGTGCACAAGGCGCGCTCGACGTGGCCGCATGCGTCTTCTATTGGTTAATTAATATTGGCATAGCTCCGCTCCGCTCCGCTCGTCTCCGCCTCAGTGGAGCCGCACCCTAAAGGGACAATCGATAATGAATAAATTGGACGTCACTGTATGTAGACATTAAGCCGGGAACTCACTAGCGAACTGAGGCTCTACTTTGAAATTCGTAATTCGAACTTCGTCTATTGCTATCCCTTTTGCTCTCGACGCGTCACTAATTCGAAAGAAAGTGACGGGGTGATCCGAATTTCGAATTACTGATTTCAAAGTAGAGCCCCTGTAACCGTATCAGTTACAATAACGAGCTGGCTCGTGAGGTGCGTACACATCACGACGTGCAATAGTAGAGTCCGACCAGTGAGTGGTGACACAAAAAAAACGCGACAAATTCAAAATATCACTAGCGTAACACGAAATGCTTAGCGACTGGATAGGTACTCATAATGTGACACTTGTTTCATTAGTAAAATTATTGCCATATGAAGAATTTGAGAAAAATGTTCGTGTCATCACTCGCTGAGGCCCTACTTTGAAAATCGAAGCTCGACGTTTCGTTAGGTCCGTCCCTGTCACTGGTCTTTCGAGACTAAATCGAAAGAAAGGGATGGAGCTAGCGGCTAGCGTAACTTCGAACTTCGATTTTCAAAGTAGGGCCTCAGGTCGACTCTAACAGTTACAGCTCACTGGTGAGTAGGTACCCGGCTTTAGTTGTTTTTGTAGGTAGAGGCACTTAACACCTTTGGTCACTGGTCACGGCTTATTTTTGACTGGTGAGCCATATACATGTTGACACAGAAGTAATACTAATCTGAAACTTACGTACTTCTTAGTGTAAATACTTACTTAGTTTGTGGAGTCTTACAAATTGGTGAGACTCGATTTATAAAATCGAGCGGATCTCCGCGTAGTACCAAGTTTCACACTAAGTGAGAAACAGAATGAAACATTTTAAAGTAGCTGCTGTCACTTTCTTTGCTACAGCAATAAAATAGGACAACATGTCACTAAACAAGCATTAAATTTAATTGACGTCTCTGAGTGTGGTAGTTTGTTTTATACTGTGTAAAGATGTGTGATGGTGGTAGTGATTAAAAGTTAATAAGAAGAATAAGAATATGAATAACTTTATTATGAAAAAATACACGGTTTACATAAAAAGGTACAATATCTTGTGGACTGGACCCCAAACTAGGCTGAGCCTGTTTCTTGGAACCCAGTGAGTCGGTCGGTTTACATTAAACACAGGAACCATTTAAAATGAAGAATTAAATAAAATACAAAATTAATAACAATAGAAGAGAGAGTAGACTATGGTTTACAACATTGAACAAAATTATTTGGTACTGGCGGAAAATAAAATTAAGAATGATATTGTTTATGTTGATGTTGCTTTTAAGGTTCCGTACCATGACCTTATACCCTTACAGTGAGACATTGTTGCCTGTCTGTATGTCACCATCACGTTGTTGTAGACGGTGACGCCGACGGGCGTCCTCGAGAAGAGCTGCCGCGTGCCGCGCATCTCGTGCGGGCCGGAGTGGGAGCACGTCGTCATGGGCTCCGAGGGCTGCTTCGGGGTCGTCACCGAGGTACCCACATAAACTTAACTCTTTACTTTAATATGATTATTCGTACCTATGTTATGTGTTAGCACGTGCAGTCGGACAAATATGTGATGAATAGCTCGGACAGGTCATAGCAAAACAATCGCAACACGGTAATAGAACAAGATTAATAAGAGTCGCATTATGTATACAAAACTGTTTAAGGAATGCCAATTTGCAACACTATAACAGATATGCAACTAAAAAAGGACAAATGTTAAATTACGATAATATCTGTTAAATTACGATTCTATTGAATCTTGTTCTATTTCCATATCTGTTTTTGCGATGACCTGTGCGAGCTTTGGTGATGACTGTAGGGGGTCAAGCCAACCTAAACGTGGTGATGGATTACCCAAAGAATGTTTTACTTCGCCGAATTTTCACTTCATCGGCAGGCATACGTGCAGAAGTTATAAATTTTGATGGCTGATGGATTTTAGACGATGTTATAGTACCATACTCTATTAAGGATTCTAGTGTACCTTCATAAAGTCCACTCGACTCCATTGATGGATTTGATCTGAATGCATTAAAGGTCCTGCCAATGGAAGGAATGGAAGTGGCCGGAGGGGTTTCGTTTGTCTGAATTTTCATAAGTTAGAAAATGATTTCTTTCTGAAACCGTTTAACTTTCCTGGATTGTCATAAAACAATCCTAACCTTACCTACAGGTTCTCTTTAAACATTCTGAAAAATTAATTGCCTCAGAACATAATATAAACTTTTGGATAAGTGAAAGTGGTAGTTGGTTGTGCCGTGTGGTTGCCGGCTTAGAACAGTGCCACTCCATGTCTTCCCATGGAAGTCGTAAGAGGCGACTAAGGGAATGAAAGGCTTGTAGTATTGTTTGGCGATGGCCTTGCAACCTGTCACTAATATACACGTGTAAAAAATCTTCACCTGATTGTGCACTGTGGTTGCAGAATTAACAACAAGTTTTTGGACTTGTTGATGGTTCTTTACAGGGCCTGATTACCCCTTAGGCTAATTAGGTTGCAGCCTAGGGCGCGAGGATCGGGGGGGCGCGCTGAAATCGTGTCTTCGCATGCACTATTAATCTAGCATCATTAGGCCGACCGTAACACACCTGGCGGAGGCACGGCGGAGGCGCGTCCTCATAATTAGCTTAGGGCGGTCAGGTCTATTGATCAGGGCCTGGTTCTGTAACTCTGCCTACCCAACTCTGGTGCACTCAAAAAAATGTGAGCCAACCAAGATAGATTTTCTCTTAGTTGACAAAAAATGAATACAATAATTATGATATTGATATTATATAGCAACTTCTTTAGTGATTCAACTGACACCTTAGTTGATGTATCTAACGTCTTGTCAGGCTCGTATGGAATCAAGACGCTTGTGCACAACAATGACATTCTTGTCAGAAGAGACCAATTTTTTTTTTCACTGTATTGAAGGCGTGAGTGTGTTTGAAAGTTGGAAACCAAAACTTTGCACTTGCGATAATCTACCACTTCCTTCATTTTTGACGACGCGCTAGCCTAGTTGGTAGTGACCCTGCCTACGAAGCTAGCGGTCCTGGGTTCAAATCCCGGTAAGGGCAGATATTTGTGCGATGAGCACGAGTATTTGTTTCTGAGTCTTGGATGTTTTCTATGTATTTAAGTATTTATTTCTCCATATAAGTATTTATATCGTTGTCTAGTACCCATAGTACAAGCCTAGAGCTTAGTTTGGGACTAGGTCAATTTGTGTGAGATCGTCCCTTGATATTTATTTATTACTAGAGGACGCCCGCGACTTCGTACGCGTAGAATTAGTTTCCCGCTACTCCCCCCTTTTTTTCCCGTTGGGGGTCGATTTTCGGAAAATCCTTTCTTAGTGCTCACTTACATCATGAAAGGAACCCATGTACCAAATTTTAGTTTCTAGGTACAGTAGTTTCGGCTGTGCGTTGATATGTCAGTCAGTCAGTTTAGCCTTTTATATATATAGATTTATTTATTTATTTATTTGATAATTTTAAAATGATGGCTGCCTGGCTCCTGTTAGGTGACGATCAAGGTCCGGCCGCTGCCGCCGGCGACGCGCTACGGCTCGCTGGTGTTCCCGCGCTGGGAGGCGGGCGTGCGCTTCGAGCGGGACGTGGCCGCGCGCCGCCTGCAGCCCGCCAGCATCCGGCTCATGGACAACGAGCAGGTCAGTCAATAAGGTAGTATTGCTAGGGATGAAAATTGCGAAAGATACATTTTGTTTCTTTCGAAACTATGTATCTTTCCTATAAAATGCATGTAATTTTCGAAAAAAACAAATTAGTTTTGCTCTAAGCCATTCATCCAACCAAAGAGATTAAATAAAGTACCAGGAGCGCAGCGGTAATTAGGGGGTGCGTAGTGCAACTAAGATCGCAGGCGATGACGTAAACGCTTCGGCGTACCGGCGCAGCACTGTAGGTTACTTTTAATGTTTATGCACTCCTATTATTTGACGCTATATTTTTTGTTTTAATAATTTAAAATGTACTTTTCCCGTTTGTACAACAATATATTTACATACATATTCTACAAATCAATGTCACTATCATTATCATAATTATAATAATGCGAAAAAAATATCGTAAAATACAAAAAAAACTTAAACTTGCGAAAGATTCAACCGAAGATCCGCAAGGAAAGATTCTGTATTTTATTGAAAAATACAGTGGCATTTGAAAGATACTTGTATTTTACAAGTCATTTTCAAAGCTACTTATTGCGTCAACCTTCATAATGCGCACTGTAGAAGAGTGGAATGCGCTTTCAGTAGCGTCTGTATTTTTGAGTGAATACAATCTGAACCTATTTAAAGCTAGGGTGAATAGGCATTTTCTAGGCGAGCTCGCTTCATCGTCGAAAAAATCTTAGTCCTCCAAGAGCAAGAGTTAGTCAAGAGCAAACCCATTACCTATCATTAAAAAAAACGTTTGGTTAATTCGCCATAACATAAAGGTAAATTGAATATTTTACTTCTATTTTTGAATAGAATTCATAACTGTACTGGACTCTGGACTGACATACAAGTCAAATAAACATAAGTACGCCTGAACTACCTTCCCTGGACCGTGGACACCCAAAACGTACACGCGCACACACGTACCTACACACGCACGCACGCACACACAATTGACTTGACATACATAATGCTGCAATAATGTATAACTACCCATGAAAATTGCAAAATCAATGATTAATTGATTTATAATGTTTCAGTTCCGGTTCGGTCTAGCGCTGAAGACCAAGAGCACGTGGGGCGGCGTTCTGCTCGAAGGGCTCAAGCACCTCTACATCACGCGCATCAAGGGCTTCGACCCCGCCTCGCTGTGTGTTGTCACGCTGCTCCTTGAAGGTACTAATAAATAATAATCATCGTTACAGCCAAAAGACGTTCACTGCAGGGCAAGGCTCCCGGGTTTACAGGTTAATGGCAGTCTTGATTTGACAGTACAAATGTCTATGGGTTACAACTTCCATTTGCCATCAGTGGCCTGTTTTATAAAGCTACAAATTACAATTTACAGGTTACAAGTTTCCATTTGACACAAGCTCAACCAAAGACGGCCATCCATTTGAGCAGTGTTACCTGTAAAATTGTAACTTGTAGCTTTATAAAACGTGCCGCAAAAGGCCTATGTGCCTTATCCATACCATAAAAAAAAACCGGACAAGGCGAGTCGGACACAGTCAACTCAATTCAAAATTTGCACCGCCGCCGTTCCTTGCATAAGACCCTGTTTTTTTTGTGATTTAACTAAAAATGTACAGGTTTCCGATTTTTTCCTATACTTGTAGTAAAAGACGGTGTTACTTGCCAAATTTCATAGTTCTAGGTCAACGGAAAATACCCTATAAATTTTGATTCCCTTGAGAGTGTCGAAATATACGTTTTTAGCGGCATAAACGGCCGTATCTTTTTTTTACGTTAACTTAGAAGTTTGATTTTTTCACAGCTTCAAGGGACTGTAGACTTGAGTGTATGGTTTAAATTTCAACTCGATACCTCCACGCGTTCCCGAGATAAACGGTCTTGACAGACAGACAGACGGATAGACCGACAGACGGACAACAAAGTGATCCTGTAAGGGTGCCGTTTTTTCCTTTTGAGGTCGGGACCCTAAAAACTACCATTCCTGTTCTCAAATGGCAACCCTAAAAAAATGCATAAGTAACGTAATGGAACCAGTAATCGACAAGGAACAATGATCGACACTGATTCTTATTTCACAGAAGATAAGGGTTATTCATTTCATTCATTTGTTTTGAAACAGTCAATTGATCTTTGAATTAAGAGTAAAGTGTCGATCATTGGTGCATGTCAGCTTAAAGTGTCGAACACTGGTGCCATTACGTTAAGGGCCTACGCTAGCTGACGCGGACGCCCGCCGCGTGCGCACGCTCGCGGGTCTCACTCCGGACACCCGCCGCGGGCCAGCGAGCCCGCGACGGGCGCACGCCTAACTTAGCGCTATAATACCAGTATAGTATAATAACGAGTCCGCGAGCGTGTGCCCGCCGCGTGCGCACGGAGCGGACGCCCGCCGCCCGCCGCGCGGATTGAAGTCCGTCGCACGCGCCCGCGCCAGTTAGCGGTGTTCATACCATTTCTTATTAGACGGGCGTCCGTTACGGATAATCCGCGTCAGCTAGCGTAGGCCCTAACTCCTTGTCGTAGGCAACGCGGAGGACGTGGCGGAGCGCGAGAGGCGGCTGAACGCGCTCGCGGCGCAGCACGGCGGCGTGCCGGCCGGCGCCACCAACGGCGAGCGCGGGTACACCTTCACCTTCGTCATCGCCTACATCCGGGTGAGCACGACACACCACTCAACAATCGCCACTATACCCCAAACACCCCCTTAATAAATAGACAATTACTTAAAATGAGTAAAAAGGCAAGCTTTAAAAAATCTAACCTAACCAACCTTACAATCGTTATAAGTCCTAAATGTTCATTCAAAATGAAAAATGATGAAAGAAAACTAATGATTTTTAAATTCATAATTCAACGATACCCCACTTGCCATTATTCATCGACTTTTTCTTTTTTAACCGACTTCAAAAAAGGAGGAGGTTCTCAATTCAACTGAATGTTCTTTTTTTTTTTTTTTAATGTTTGTTACCTCAGAACTTTCGACTGGGTGAACCGATTTTGAAGATTCTTTTTTTGTTTGAAAGCTGGTGCTTCCCATTTGGTCCCATTCTTATCATAATGAAGATTTGATGATGGAGTCTATGAGGAATCGACGGAACTCTTCAAAATTTATAGGCACACCTATAGCGATTTCGGTATTTTTCATTGTAACTCGTGTATTTGCTCTTGGAAAACACTATTTGGTAAAGTGGAACTGATGATGAAAACCACAGATGGCCACCGGAACTCCTAAACGGTATATATTTCAAGGGTGGCGACAAGATATTTCGATTAAGATAGTTGAGCGACTATGACGAAGCATATGTATGTTTAAGTATTTGACTATGACTTTCCCACGGCGTTGCTTGCGGCGAGATTGAATTTCAATGTTCTATAGTTTCTTAATTATTCTTATTAATTAAAGTGGGACTACATAACATAACAGTATAATTATGATCACTAAAAAGTATAAAATAAAATAAAAGTTTAAAAAAACAAAAAACCTCCTTCAAAAAGCAAAAAATAACTTCATTTAAAATGGTAGGTAATAGGTCAGTCCAACCGAAGTCGGCGTCCAACAATATTTTAACCAAAAGCAGACTTCAGTTGGACTGACCCTACCATTTTAAATGAAGTTATTTTTTGCTTTTTGAAGGAGGTTTTTTGTTTTTTTAATTCTTTTTTACAATATGGTGCCTGGTTGCCGCCATATTGAATTGTGATTACTGTCATGTCCTTAGTGACACTTACAGTCGAGTTCATAAATATGTGTACACTTTAGTACCTTGTCTATTTAATTTCATGTTTAAACTGCGATATATTAATTGTCACAGCGATTAAAGTGACAAGGTACAAAAGTATACACATATTTTTGAACTCGACTGTAGAAGATTAAGACAAATCGATTGACATAAGAATCATCAAAATCGGCTCACGCGTTTAGTTTCTAGAGCCCCACAACAAACACAAACATACATTTATACATATAGACTGATAAACACATTACCCTCCTCTTTCGGCAGTCGGGTAAAAACCCAAGCCGCAGTGGCGATTGGCGACTCCTAGCACCTACTTTAAGAGCTAATGATGATAGGAGGATAGATGTGGCAACCTAGCAACATCTAGCGCACACTTGTATCAACCAACTCGCTGCGCCACCAGCGTCAGACAGCGCAACTAAAGTGTTCTACATCGCACTAACGAAGTCTCGATCTCCAGTCAGTTGATATATATGTGTATACAACTTCCAACTTCATATCAATGGACTTGGTCCCTAGGCGTAACACCCAGAGAGAGATCTCTCTATTGACCTCTCTCCCTACAGGGATCTCTATACATGAAACTTTTTTGAATGTATTTTTATTTTTGTTGTATCGTAAAAACTGTAAAACATACAAGCATCAAATGCAAACAAATGCTAAAAAATGGTCAAGTGTGAGTTGGGCTCGCGCTAATTAGATTCCAATTGGAATATAATAATTAATGATCGGCGACCATGCACCGGTAGCATTTTATGCCACTTTAACGTCAGACGAGTCATATCCAATCCATGATATACTTTCGTCGAAAAATTGCTACCTGTCGCAGATCATTAATAATAATACCTACTGTGCGGCAGTATGAAAACCGTCGGTGCGCGAGTCCGACTCGTACTTGACCGGTGTCTTTTGTTACACCTGTTTAAAATCTAATCATATTTGTTCCCAGGACCTGGCTCTAGCATTCGACGTGGTCGCCGAGTCGTTCGAGACGTCCGTCCCGTGGGACCGCACGCTGGCGCTGTGCGCGGGCGTCAAGCGGCGCGTGCGCGACGAGTGCGCGCGCCGCGGCGTCTCGCACTACCACATCTCCTGCCGGCTCACGCAGACGTGAGTCGCTCACGCACACCTGTCGTCACACCACACCCTATTTTGAAAATCGAAGTTAAAAATTACGTTAACTTCAACCCTGTCGCTCATAATTCAAGACTAAATCGAGAAAATGAGATGGAGCTAGAGTCTGACCAGCGAGTCTTAACACAAGCATTTTTTTAATTCTTCACATGTCAACTATTTTACCTATGAAACAAGCGGTCACATTATGCGTACTTGGTCCAGTCGTAATGCGTTTCGTGTTACCAGCTGGTAATATTTTAAATTTTCCGCCATTTTTTTGTGCCACCTCTCACTGGTCACTCTAATGTAACTTCAAAGCGATTAGATTTTCGATTTTCAAAGCCTCAGGGTTTTGAGCATAGACCAGACATCTTCAAATAGCATTATTTTACGATAATGTTATAATTATATCGTTATTCTCGCGTTATAAAGTTATAAAACTCGGACCCATAAGTAGCGATATTCATCATAACGATATAATAACGTTATACTTCACCTCTTTAACTTTAACCTAATTTCGCTGGTTCGTACAATAATGGCGGATTTACATTTGTCCACCAAATGCATGCCAGTAGACGTACATGGCGTCGTTACAATAGCTGTCGCCTCGAACGTGAAAACCAACTCATCAATGTACTTCTACTGGCATGCATTTGGTGGACCAATGTAAATTAGCCATAAATACCGCGATGGCCGACATTGCCGCCCATGTAATACCTAGGTATGCATGATTCATAAGAGTTGCCAGCTGCGGCACGATTTTTTGATTTAGGGCAATAAAAGTACAAACTGGCAACTTACTTATTATTCTGGTTTCGTTACGATGTTGATTTCGCTGTGATAACTTGTGATGTAAAACGTTCTCAAAAAATTAAGTCATTCATTACTCAATACTATTTACATTATTAACATGAAATATTTATAATTTTGTAATTAACTAAGAGCTACCTACTTACTTCCTCTTAATTCGTTGCCATTCTCCAGAGGCTCTACTTTGAAATCCGTAATTCGAACTTCGTCTATTGCTATTCCTTTTGCTCTCGACGCGTCACTAATTCGCAAGAAAGTGACGGGGCGATCCGAAGTTCGAATTACTGATTTCAAAGTAGAGCCCCAGCCTATTCCTTATACAGACTAAATAAAATAAAAACTTGGAGCGGAAATCCATCGACAGCGCATCTTTTTTCTCTGAAAATATTTACGTGGCGCTATTTTCTTTATTCCTTTTAAATTTCATTTTATATGGCCATCAATGGTGTCAGGTCAAGAGTAAAGCAAAATAACTAACAACTAACCTTTAAAATTTCCAGTTATGACGCCGGTTGCTGCATTTATTTCTACTTCGGATTCAACACCTCGGCCTTCAAGGACCCTGTTGCAGTGTATGAAGAAATCGAGGAGGCTGCCAGAGACGAGATCATCGACTGCGGAGGTGAGTACTGTAAAGAGTACTAATACTAGAGTACTCTTTCAGAGTGTGTACTTTATAATAAAAGCTGCGATAAACGGAACGAACCAAAAATGTCAACTACTTTTAAATCAAAGTTCGAAGTTACATTAGCTCCATCCCTGTCACTTGGCATTCGAAACTAAATCGAGAGAAAGGGATGGAGCTAACGTAACTTCGAACTTCAATTTTGAAAATAGAGCCTCTGATACTCATTCAAGGTCACATGACTATTGAAGTATTCCCCCTTGGTTCTGTGCCTAAAAAAGATTTGCCCAAAGCGTAAGGTTGGCTGCATTGATTGTTTGCGGATGTTCAACAAAAAGGTTTTGTATAAGCACGATAGAGTAAGACTATTTTGGTTTCCACTTTCAAACCAATTTATTTTTAATACTTTTTTCTAGGTTCAATATCACATCATCACGGTGTTGGAAAGCTTCGGAAAAAATGGTATTCGGACACAGTGAGCGAACCAGGCCGGCGGCTCCTGCTAGCCGCAAAAAAAACCCTAGATCCAGATAATATTTTCGCCCTTGGAAACATGGCGTTTGGTGACGAAAATCAAGAAGCCACAGTCAAAAGTAAATTATAAAGGTTTTGGTACAAATAACGATAGGCTTATTATTCCTTATTGTGATAACTATGTTAACAACGGTTACATAGGTATCTTTGGGTTGCATATATGAATATTTTGATCGTTTATTTGACGTGAGTACGTTTATCTGAACAAAGATGTGTTTGTTGTATTTGTTGGTCAACGATGAAGTGCGCAGTGTAAGTTTATTTAGGAGCGTGTTTGTTGTGAGCAGTGCCTTCGAACATGCCATTATAGTATGTAAGTACCTAGAGTCTAGGTCAAAAAAAGTACCTGTCAAAGTTTGTGTAAGTACTTTCACGAAATTGCATAATTGAGCATTTAGCATAATAACTAAGTATAATTCCACGCTGTTATGAATTGTTAGTTTCAGTCTAATATGCCTGTAATAAAATAGTGTAATATTTCACTGTCAGAAAATTTGTTGTTATTGTCATATTGTCAGATATTTTGATATTTATCGCACTTATGCAAGCAATTGCTCAATTTAAATATTTATCACCAGATAATTAAGTAACTTTGAATACGGTACGAAAAAAAATGTTTTGTTTGTATTATGCGACTTTTTAAACATGAAGCGCTACTCGTAAAAATGTATTTATAAACTTAATTAGGCTAGAGCTGACATTCCGTACCGACTTAACTTTCATTTTTAGAATAAATATTGTATGTACCTACACATTTACAAAGATACAAACTATGTACCTATAATATAAACTAAATCAAAATAAAATGATAATTGTGTTTTAGTAACTTTTATTTATTTTGTTCCAATAATTATCCTTTTCCGTTGTGATCTATTATTTCCACTTTTTCCGTTCATTTCTGTTAAATATTATATTACTTATTGATTTCTTCTTTAGTGTTTATCTAATAATATTTACATTTTGCAAGATACGTAAAAACTACCACTAAATGGATCACGAGTCATTTAGATGCTTTTTCAATAAAAATTATGCGTTCATCTGTTGTTTCCGAACCGCCTTTGTGCAGTCTGTCTGTTCTCTTCTCTTGTCACTGAGTGCTAAGAACCAGGGGCTCTACTTTGAAATCAGTAATTCGAACTTCGGATCGCCCCGTCACTTTTTTGCGAATTAGTGACGCGTCGAGAGCAAAGTGGATAGCAATAGACGAAGTTCGAATTACGGATTTCAAAGTAGAGCCTCAGGTTACATCGCAAAACTAGCGACCCTCCCACTACACAGACGCACAATGCATCGTACACGATTTTCGGCAAAATATTCCAACTCGTAGCCACGAGCCTCTTTTTACAAAATTGCCATGTTACGTTTGGTGCTGTAACCTTGGAAGCACACTAAGGGGTGAAAGTCAAGGTGCATTCACAACAAGCAAAAATCTCCCACCGTCTGCGTACCCTAGTGCACCCAGCGGGACACGGTCTGCCAATCTGGAGAGCTCCATCCTATGCACAAGCCCTAGCCAACGCCTGAAAGGAGCGCTGTCAAGTTTGGTGGCTGGGTGGCTTTAAAACCTTCTAGTTTACGTCCATAGGTATCTTAGCTTCGTACAATGTTAGGTAATATTAAGAAAGGTTATAGCGTTGTTTGTAGCATATAAAAATAAATGATAATCGCCTCACATCGCATATTGCATTTGAAAGTAAGTATCTTTGTTTGCGTTAAATATGATTAATGTACCAGATAATTAAACTGAACTTAAATCTAAACATACCTACCAACTTTTTAGCCAAAAACCCTTATCAACTTGGACAAATAGAATGGAAAGTATTAGAAAATGTCACCCAAATGAAAAATGGTATTTGGATATACCGACCCAAATAAAGGCGGAAACATACTATAGAAACGCGACGCGACGCCACGTGTCGACACCCGACGCGCACTGTGCACATTGCCAACACGCGACGCCACGACACGACACGCTAGCAATTTCGTCGGGTCGCGTGGCGTTTCAATAGTATGTTTCCGCCTTTATACTCTTTGCTCGAACGACTGACGCGTGGCGTCGGGTGTTGACTAGAAACACACTGCGTGTGCTGCGTCGGCTGGCGTGTTTACTCCCACCAACACCAACACGCCGATCTAGCACGTACGGATCGGGTGGTGTGTGAGCGCATTTCGTCGCGTCGGGTGTTCATAGTGTGTTTCTGGTCATAGAAAATACTACAATTTGATTTGACTCAACACGCGTCGCGTTTCGTCGGGTGGCGTGGCGTTTCAATAGTATGTTTCCGCCTTAATGCGTGCGACGCGTTAAAGTTATAAACGCGGTTATTTTCCTTGTTACGAATATACTTAAATGGGTATTTTCACCATATTCACCATTAAAGATAAAAAAAACCATGGTGAGACAGTATATTATCAAGTAAAGAGGAAAAACCAAGTTACTCACGAATTACAATCAAATAATAACCCGTAATGTTTCGGACTCATTATAATAAGGTGTCCATGAAAGAACCAGTGTTTTCACGGGCACGCTAGCCACTGAACTAACTTACAACTTATTTCCCCGAGTAATCCGTTTCTTTACTGTAATTAAACATAAAACATAAAAAATAAAAATAAAAAGATACGGTCGAATTGAGCAACTCCTTCTTTTTTGAAGTCGTTTAAAAAACTAAAACAAATTTAAAGTCTTACTGAACCGTGTATTGTAACGTTTATTTTGTTGTTTCACAATCAAATTTCCAATGTTCCAACATAACCGCCGAATCTAGTTTCCGGCAAAATCTTTTTTGTTTATGACGGCGTCAATGCGGTAAACGCAGAAAAAAATCCAAGCTTTTCAAGTTTCACGTTTCGCGGGAAGTGGCGGGTAGCGTTTATACAGTGGTGAAAAAATACTATTGTTTCGTGAATTTATCGCCTGTTGTTCAATATTGGCTCAAGATGATAGACCTTTTCATGCCCTTTCGGGCTTTTCTGAAGTTGGACAATGTTTGCACTGACAACAACGTGTTTCGGATGCATTATAAAGTAACAGTGATCATGTTGCTGGTGTTCACTTTACTGGTGACTTCGAAGCAGTTCTTCGGTGAACCGATCCACTGCATGAGCGACAGCGACAAGGACAAAGACGTGGATGCCGTCAACAGCTACTGCTGGATTTACGGGACCTACACCCTGAAGAGTAAGTTTGTCGGTAAGTTAACCTGAGTAAGATTCCAATTCGATTTTGCTAATTTAAAGAAATATTCTATACTTACTTATGTCGAACTTTATAGGAATCTAGCTGATAAATGCACATGATTCCCATTTTTATCATTTTAGTCTTATGTATGTAGTATGTTATATTTTGCTATATCACAGATTGAATTACAAGCAGGTAGGTATACAGCTAAACCTGTTTGCTAAAATTTAAGCCTCTTTGTGAAGAACATTATAGTAATAAAATTTAATATAAGTACTAACTGTTCAGCAATTTGAAAGCATACCAAACAAACAAAGTTACTTTCTTATTACTGGATTAGTATGGATAAATGTAACTACATAATTTGTTACTGTTCTTTTTCTCCAAACCAAAATAAGAATAGGAATATTATAATTTGAATAGATACTAATAAACATTGCTTATCATTTATTATTTTATTTTAAAACTCATAACAATTCTAGAAAAGGTTGGTGATAAAAAAAAAATACTTTTACTTCTATTCATCTAATATTTTCTAATTAGATATTTATATTTTTGAATTCTAATATTTTTAACTCAATCCATAATTACTTCAGGCAAGGAAGGGTCAAATATGGCATATGTCGGTGTGGGTCCGGAGTCTTTTATAGAGGACGATGCGGTCAGGCACACCTATTACCAGTGGGTCTGCTTTGTGCTGCTGGGCCAGTCAGTCATGTTCTACACACCACGCTATCTCTGGAAAATTTGGGAAGGCGGGCGCTTGAAGGCACTAGCATCAGATTTGAGTAAGTGTTGCATGAGGCTGATGAGAGATGGCGCTGTTATCAAAATATCAAGAACTTTTTACTTATTCATATCTGATTATTTTAAATTGTAAAGTAACTCAATTTTTTTTTATATTTAAATATTTAGCATATATGACAGTACCTGTCTTGTAAATTAAATGCATACGTATAAAAAACTAAGAAATATAAGTTGACTGTTCAACCTTACAAACATACCAACAATGTGACTGAACTTATTTTCTGATTTATATTGTCAATTTTCAGTTTTATTCCTACTTTTGCATTCGGTGGTCTATAAAGATGACTTTGGGGTTGACAATGTGCCTTTCGAAAAACATCTTTTGGCAACGTCTGATTGATTGTGATAAAAGGATGGGAAGTTTTCAGAAAGGGATGTCTTTCAAATGGAAGTAATTTATATTACTAATTTATAGGGTGTTTTGCCTTACCTTATGCGCCCTAACTAGCATCATACATGCACTAGCTTGGCATCTATAAGCCTCACATGGTCTGTATTGCTGAATATTGTTGACCGTAGATTTGTTTTTTCAGCTAGCCCGATGGTGACCAAGGACTGGCCGGAGTACCGGCGCGGCGAGCTCGTATGCTACCTGAGCCACACCAACATGTATTCCCACAACATGTACGCGCTGCGATTTGCTTTCTGCGAGATACTCAACCTTATCAATGTGGTAAGTGTAATTATTACGGCACAAGTAGTTCAACTTTTAATGGCATAGAAGACAAACAAGCATGCCATTTCATGGTAATAGGGACTACAATCTTAAGACTGCAATCCTAAGACTGCTAAAGCCAGGTACTCACTAGCGAACTGTTACTGTTGTACGTAAAAATGTTCTCTGTTCGGTTACCGTTACAGTTTGCTATGTGTGGCCTACTTTGAGGACTAAAGATAGAATACCTCTATGCTAGTTATTTCACCAGTTGTCTTATACCCACACGTGAGCACAGCAATGCGAACACTGCTGCTTGGCGATTAGTTAAAGCGCAATACCCGCCCTCTGTGTCAATTGCGCTTAAAGGAGATGGAGGTAGTGATCCGGACAGACTGGTCCACTGTCTGCTTAGCTCCAAAATGAAGAGGTGTCAAGTTTTGTACAAGGAAACAAAATATTAATTCAATTCGCCCCGCCCGCAGCACCTGCATAGAACTCGCTTATTGTGTTTTCCTCAGGAACAAATATTCCAGGATTAAAAGAAAAATATAAATGGACTAATCATGTGCCTATGTCGCGTAAGTTACGACTACTCAAAAGGGCCCAAATCATGTGCCTATGATTGAGAAGCACTCCTTACAAACATTAAGATTTATAAAATTGCTAGTGACTTCCCGCGACTTTGTCCGCGTAAACTACGCTTTTCCCTCGAAACCGACATTTTCCGGAATAAAAAGTATCCTAGAAGTTATTACAATAAATGGAATAACTTTGTGCCAAATTTTATTCAATTCTGTTCAGCCGTTTAGGCATGATTAAGGGACGAACATCTTAACAAACCATATTCGTAATCAAATGCTGCATTGAGAAAAGAACCTATCTGTGAAAGCTTGCCAAATTAAAGAAAGGAAAAAAATAAAAAAATGAAACTACGCAAATTCGGAAAGTACAGTCAATTGACAGACAAAGGTTCTAAGTATAAATATCAGGGGGGGACAATGTCACACCAATTGACCTAGTCCCAAACTAAGCTCTAGGCTTGTACTATGGGTACTAGACAACGATATAAATACTTATAGAGAGAAATATATACTTAAATACATAGAAAAAATCCATTACTCTGAAACAAATATTCGCGCTCATCACACAAATATCTGCCCTTACCGGGATTTGAACCCAGGACCGCTAGCTTCGTAGGCAGGTTCACTACCAACTAGGCCAGCGCGTCGTCAACAACGTATGCTCAACATATTTTTTGGGTGACTGTACTGATTACATGATTCATCTATATTCTATATTATTGCTTATGATGGTTGGTTTTCCCTAGAGCAAAACTAACGTCAATTATTTATCAGAGATTTACCCGAAACGGGCAGGCGGTTTGGGAATGTAAGCTTGTTTAGGTATCAATACCTAAGCTGAATTCCCATATTACACATGTCAAGTTGCTGTAAGTAGGTGATTTGACTATCATGACTGAGTGAGGTGTCAAGTCATAGTCATCAATGTCATCACATCATGTTCGATAAAAGTTGATACCTATTATACATACGTACACTTATTTTGTACAGTGACCCAATAAAAATGTTTTATGATTCAAACAGCGGTAACAACCCATTTGTTCCTAAAATTAGGATCATAATAATCACGAGTTTAGTTTAACATTTATCGTAATACTTACTAGGCCACATTTTGCTGCCATGCCCACACAAGAATCAGAAGGGATGGCTTTATGTGCTTCCGCGCGAAGAACGTGAGTTGGCGCGCGCCTTTATTGCAGTTTCAATTTCAAATAATTGCTGTTTAGTTTAAGTTTTAACGTATAGCATAAGTCATAAGAAAAAATGTTTACCAGGATTAAGAAGTTATAAAACTATCGAAGATTTTGTTTCTAATTTTGTTTTCACGTTAAGAATCAAGGAAATATCACCCAGTTTGATATACCTATTTTGCATTCATAGTTTGCAAATGTCCATTGGTCTTAGACCAGGTCCAGACGGAGCGTTTTGCGTGCGTGACACTCGCGCGTAGACACTCGCGCGTTTCCAAACAAAGACAAGCATCTGGACGCAATGTATGTAGCTCTAGTACCTCGGGAACGCGCGAGTGCTCACGCGCGCAAAACGCCCCGTCTGGACCTGGTCTTGGAGCCCACTTTACTTTTTTTACTATCAGGTGGTATGTGTGCTCGTTTGCCTTCTCCATGCCAGTGAAATAATCCCACTATTTCACAATCCATGACTGTTAGAAGTTTGTAACTTGGTGTCGTCTCCAGGTTGGACAGATATTCCTGCTAGACACGTTTCTGAACGGCGCGTTCAGGAACTACGGGCCGGCCGTGGCGGCGTACACGCACGCGCACCGCCTGCCCGCCGACGCCGGGAACCCCGCCGCGCCCAACCCCATGGAGGTGTACTTCCCCAAGCTCACCAAGTGCTGGATGCGCCGCTACGGACCCTCCGGGACCCTCGAACTCCGCGACCGCCTCTGCGTTCTCCCTCTAAACATCGTCAATGAAAAGATCTTCGTCATTCTCTGGTTCTGGCTGCTTTTCCTAACATTTGTGTCCACTCTCGCTGTCCTTTTCCGCGTTTTAGTCTTCTCCGTTCGCCCCCTCCGCACCGTGATGGTGATGGGCCAGCTGAGACACGTGAAACGGAGCATAGTCGCGAGAATTGTGAGGCGGTTCGGCTTTGGCGACTGGTTTATTTTGTATTTGCTGGGCAAAAATGTTAACCCGCGTATCTTTAAAGAGTTGATTCTTGAACTTTCTAAAGAAATCGATCATAATACTGTTATTATTTAAGATCGTAGCTGGGCTTTTTTTTAATTGATGTACTGACACATTTTCTCTATTCACGTATAACAGGCTAACTTTATTTTCCACAAACCCATTGCTAGAAACATTAAGGACAGTTTTTCTGTTGAATTAGCCCCCCCTACTCCCTCCCCTTCTCTCTCTTGGGGGTAGTTTTTCGAAAAATATTTCGTAGTGCACCCCTAGGGTAGCCAAGGAATACTCCCTCCAAATTTCAAGTCCCTAAGCTCAGCGGTGTAAGCTGTGCGTTGTCTTGGTCTGTCAGTCAGTCCTATTCAGTTACTAATTTTCATAGAATTTAATAAGATTATTGAAAAAAAAAGCCCAGTTAAATGCAGTTTTTCTAACTAAAGCAATTTTCACAAGTTAAATTTAAGCGAGATTTAATATTTTTATTTTTTTCAAGTTTTGCATAAAACTTTTTAAATAATTAAGAAAAGGTCATTAATTGTAGTTAAGTTGTTAACTAATAAAACTATTCTTGCATTGAATAAGCCTTACTAAATTCAGAATGCCAACAAATTATCTTTGAATGATAAATGAATCTGAATTGTTTTATTTTATTTAGCTGTTAATTGTTAATAAATAGTAAGTATAAAGTACAGGGTATTATTGAAGTCTGAGTTAAGTAAGGTATTGGTAAGTTTATAAAAAGGATCTACTCATGATTATAAATGTAAGTGTAAGTAGCCCATTTTGTTCTAGGATACTATAACACTGAGCTGTAATATAAAATGTTATGGCTTCTCAATTGTTTCATAGTAATAGAAAAGTTAAGAAGATGTTTTCCATTTGTCGTATGGACCCAGCCTAATAGTGTCCCAGTGCTGGGCAATGGCACCTCCCCTAAATCACCGTGGCTCCCTATTTGTTATTTGGATGTGTTTGCCCATGTTTAAACTCTTGCTTAACGATAATACTGGGGACCTAGTGAAAAAGGGTGTAATTCTCCTGTAGATCAAATGAAAAAGGGTTTAAGTCATGAATACTCCGTTTATGTATATACTCTTTTGTAGAACAAGTTAAGTTGACTTACACCCTTTTTCACTAGGTCCAAAGAATATTACTTTCAAAATGTACAAAACAGATGAAAAGTACCTAACTCAAAAGCAATGAAAAAGTTTAGGAACAACTGTTTCATACATGTAAAGGTGCAATTTTGTAAAAATCCTCCGTTTTGTTTTACGACAGTTTCTTAGAACAAAGGGTATCTTAAGTTGAAAACTGCAGATTATCGGAATTAACTTAATATGCGCTTGCTTCTTATTTCACTATCTCTTGGAATTTTGTTTATGTTTCTTAAATTAAGTCTGCACCGCGCAAACACCGATCGTCCAGTGGCGCTCTTGGTATTGTTTTCTAATAAACTCTATTATTTTCTTGAAATCTAAGTAAGCCACTCACTTTGGTAAATTACTATATAAAATATTAAAGGGCGCCAAATTAATAACACGCCCGAGACGTCTGTATGGTTATCCATATACTAAGGACGGCCCTGTGTACTGATAAATGAAAACACAATTTATAGGATATTTGACATTTAAAAAATGTGTTTTCCATTGAATCTATTACACAAAGGTTTTACACAGTAGCTGACACGTAGCACTAGTAGCGTTATGCTCGTAACTTAATCAAGCGTTTTTTTACTTTGTAGTAAAAACTGCCTACAAATAAAGAACCCAACCTGAGGGCTTATTGTCTAACGCACTCGCGATCGCAACCGGCTTCAAAGTAGAGCAATTGTTTTCATTTTGTATGCAGACAAGCCTTCGATTTACAAAATGAAAACGATCGTGATTGTGAGTGCGTTAGACAATAAGCCCTCAGAGGGCTTATTGTCTAACGCACTCGCAATCACGATCGTTTTCATTTTGTAAATCGAAGGCTTGTCTGCATACAAAATGAAAACAATTGCTTCACTTTGAAACTGGTTGCGATTGCGAGTGCGTTAGACAATAGCCCCTCTGGTTGCTTGCAGTGTTGCAGTGAAAGTGTTAAAGGTTAAGCTGTGTCATAATATATCCTATAAATTGTGTTCATTTGTACAACAAATCAACACTGTTTGATCTGAAGAAATTACTGTAGAGTAATGAAAGCGTCACTGTACATTCGTGCGGCGTATACTCGGTACTTTCCTAATAGGTTAGAATTTATTTTAGTTACAAGTTAATTGTTACTTCCTATTGAAAGCAGTATTATTGCAATCTCAAGCATTTTGTATTTCTTATTTTCATAAAGTTTATATTATTAGAATGCAGTTTTATTGTTCTTAACCATACCTTAACAAAAATAAGAGTCAAGTTTATGAAACTTATTTATTATTTAAGAATGTTCACAATACAAACTTCATCTGCCGAGTGTACTTATTTGCGATATTTGTTGGTTTTGAATTTTGCACATTGTATCAGTCTATTCAACTCGGTAAAACCATATTGCCTTTGACATTGTTATCATTATTATCAACATTATGATATCTCTTAATTACTTGACAGTAATGTCGGCCGAGTTAAAAACAATACGCCAACACATCAAAGATTTAGACACCCAGAATTTTATACATGTGCATAACTAAATGTGCATAATATAGACCGTACAAAAGACAAGTGCAAAGTTCATCAGAACCTTATTGTACAATCCTCCATTTCAATGTTATAATGGCACAAAGACAGAGCCAGATTAAGCAAGCGCGGGACCCGTAGCAATTGTATAAAGAGTCCCTTGGTTTGTTTTAGGTTATTCCCAAGTTTAGGGTGCTTAATAAAATAAAACCAGGAATACATATCAGGGAGACGAAGTTGCGCGGGGCCCGTAAAATTTGCTACTCTTGCTACATGGCTTATCCGCCACTACACGAAGACAAAGTTAGTGTCAATAACATATTAATAAGGTAGTTGTACAGCCCAGTGTTATGGTGCTCTTCCCATGCTGCGGTAATAAAATGTTATATCATCATCAGTGATAAGTACTGCTATTCTGCATCATAACTAAAAAAAATATAAGGAGCAAAATGCACCTTACTTATAAAGCCAGTAGTATATCTGTTTATATCTAATGTAATTTTGCAGGTTTATAACACAAACAGAAAGAGACAGAATTTGTACCTTTTTAATTTGTTACCCAGAGTTAAATAACTAACAATAAGAGCCATGTTTTTTACTGGTTCATATTAAATCAGAGAAAACCCTCGTAATCGTATCAGCTTGGGTGTAAAGGGATATTTTTAAACACAATATCCTGAGTTTCAATAGAATACTGCGTAGTGTTTGAAAATGGTTTAAAATGTTACCTATACCTACTATCTCATACAGTTGTTTTATCTCGGTAAAGCGGGTGAGTCGTATTTGTGTGTGTAGATATGCACATGCACATTGTCTCTGGGTGAGTAGCTGTCACTGTAGTGTGCGTGTCTAAATGTGTTACAACTAAAAGTATTGCCCACCGGCTTTCATGAAATAAAACAACTTTAAATGCAGCATGGGAGCCCCATTTATATCAACTACCTTGCTATGTTGCATTAGTAGAAAAATTACTTCCATATATACCATTGCTATGGAGGCCACAAGGTTTGTTCATCTTATTTATTTATAATTCTATTATGCCATCAGTACGTTATCCGGAGCACCCCCGGCAACCACAATGTACACACTCTACAATACGGCCCTCCTCCAACTTGCTTTTCGGCACTCTACAAATACAATTGGTTGCAAAATTTGTATCTCTGGTCTGTATACATCTTAAGCAGCACAAATTCTCATAGCCAGTTTTCTTCCACTTCGCTATAAGGTTTGGATCAGCAATTTTCTCATCAAGACAGTACTGATAAAGCTCCCGACTGATGGCTTTCCTTCTGTAGAACAAGTCGTAGATATAGCGAGACTTCTGATGATGTATCTTGAATATAGGCCACAGGGATTCTTGTTTACGCTTGCCTTCATGCGGTTCTGTTTCAGCTGAAACAGAAATAAAAATTCGGGTAAATAACAGTTTCTACGGGTGTCTTTTATCATTGGCCGTTTTATAGGGTCAAAGTTATATTTTTCCGGAGCAAAATAATAATACGTTAACGTCGTACTAGTGAAATCTTATACATGGCAGACAGTAGAGGTAAGTTAAGTTATAATTTATTTAGATACTTCGAAAATTATCAAAGAGCAACATGTAGTGAGAAGCGTTATAAAGGTTACCTTCACGCATCTTCTGTTCCAGCTCTTCGAGAGTGGGCTCGATCAGTTCCCAACCTTCCGGCGGAGATTTACGGCTGCGACGTACTTTCGGCATTTTACTTGATTATCTGAAACGGAATCAGCCCTTTTTTTCAAATAACAAAACTGAAAATGAAAACCCACAAGCAAAGCGAGCGTCAAGTCAACAATTTTTATCTGTCAACCAGCAGAAGGAAGTGTCAATGTCAAACTGTCAAAGTCAATTCAATTCAATGCCAACCTGACAGATCTAATGTTTGTTTCAGACAATGGTAAAATCGCTGTGAGATGGTTTAGTTAACACTGAGACCGCACCACATTTTATAAAAAAAATAGTGACCTTTATTTATGCCAAGAACGTTGGACATGCTGACGCTGAAATACTGACGTAAAATGTATGGAATACCTATTTTTAGTGTTCTGTAACGGACGGAACCCTATTACATTAGTTGTTCATCCATCCGTCCGAGTTGTGTTTTGAACTGTAACATAATAGATAATAATATGTGGTGGTTAAGTATTTTCCCAAAATATGTGATATAATATACCGGCGGATTTCCCGTGCAAGGTCCGTCTGGATCGCTACCATAAATACCACCATCTTACCTTCAACCTACCGCCAAGCAGCAGTGTTCGTATTTTGTACCGGTGTGAGGATTAGACAACCCGTGAAATAACTAGGATAAATGCATTCCATCTCAGTCCTCAGGGTCAGTCCTAAGATTGTAGTCTTGAGAATGCAAATGCCTATCGATCACAAATCCCACGTGGATTTCACTTACCGGGGCCTGGGACCCAATTCTCGTGAGTTCGAGATGATTGTTCATGCGAGATATGCCAAAAAATGTACGCAGTTTGACAGTGCATATCGCATGAAAAATCATCTCGAAGTCACGAGAATAAGGGTCCTGTGAGCTCGTTCGCCCTTATCGGTTTTTTTACTACGACCTCAGTCGGCTTGTATTATATTCAGTTTCACTAGAGCCAAATTATCCTTTGTTGCGCTTAAAGATGACATCACTGACCGAATCCTGGTCCCGGCACTGCCTTTGGGCTTTTTTTTATTATGTTAGCAAACCTGCTGTGCAACGGGCATAATCAAACACCGACACAGCCTTTATTAACCTGCTTCATAAAAACGATTACTTGAATGGTCCGCAACTCGGAATTCATTGAAGAATGAGCTCATCATCGTTAAACATTTCGATTTCGTAATCACTTAAATTACGTATCGACTGTAATCCTCTCTAGACTAAAAAGGTGGTTTTATGTGCCGAATTCATACACTTATGCCGTTTAGCTTTTGGACAGTGGTTTGTACTTTAGGTCTCGACCTACAGATTGTTGACTTTAGAAAAGCTAGAAGGAAATGTATTTATCCACAAGCTGTTTCACATTTTCTCTTAGATAAGTATGCAATGCTTTTTTTACATTATACACTTAAATTTCTCCGCATGGAACCCGTTTATTGACATTTTGCCCCTTTTAACCTATGGGATTGAATTTTGGAAAATCCCTGCTCGGCAGATTTTTCTAGATTTCTTAGAAAAGGCTATACCTACGTTCATGTTTCTCGTTATAGCCACAGATTCAATGGTTGTAAGTGTGGGCTATTACTTAACTCATTCAATAAATAAATATTTTTTATTCCTTTGTACAAATTGACCTAGTCCCAAACTAAGCACTAGGCTTGTACTATGTGAAATATACAACGATAAACAATTATATGTACTTATGTATAGAAAAATCATACTTAAATACATAGAAAATATCCAAGGCTCCGGAACAAAATACTCTCGCTCAACACACAGATATTTGCCCATGCCGGGAATCGTACCCAGGACCGCTACTTTCGTAGGTAGGCAGGGTCACTAACAACTAGGCAACGCGTTGACATATTGATTACACTAGAGATATATTGGTACTAGTGGTTACCATGAGCCATGAATGCCTTAGTAGGTACCTGTTACTGTTATACTGTGTAATTTATTTTAAATGATTGGGACGTTTGGGACTCGAACCTACGACTCTGGCTATCCGAGCCGAGGCAGGCGCGCAGGCGCATCGCTTCTCCATTTAAAAATTCCTAGAAAGTTATTCTAGAGGCTAGAGGGTAGATGACTTTATCATTAAAAGAAAATAGCTTTACCGTAGGTCGGTGTTTTAATGCGACAAATAAATAAATAAGCATTAACGTGAAAATAATGGAAAAATAATTACTTACATAAATGTTTTTTATTAACTTTCGCTGGCGAGTGTGTCAGCCGAGACAAGACGTATTGCAGTTTGTAGCCACCTGTTACAGAGCCCACTTTGATCGCTCGCAAAAAACTGTTCGTTTAACCAAGTTTCGCTCCACTAACTGTGAAAATGAGTTTGGTGATAATATAAAAGTGTGCCACACGGCATTGCATATTCATCACACACAAGTATAAATAATAATGAGTATTGCTAGTGTCTATAGGAAACAGCCGATCAATTATCGAGTTTTTGAAGTAATTAAAAACTCGCCAAGTTCGTACGCAATTTACCTGGGCATGTTTGGTGTGTGAATAACGGGTCCCGTATCTACATGGAGTTGGGTTCGCCATTGCGGCGTCACGTCTCAGTCTGGCGAAGCGGTGCGTGTAAAGTGCGAGGGGGAGAGCGACGGTTTACGTGCCTCGGCGTGGAATGCGGCGGTCGCAACACAACCTCCCGACGACAACAAGCCAGTCTCTCGCTCGGCCCCGACGGACGGGGATCTGTTTCCGCGCGAACAGTCGGGGGCGAAACTAAACGGCGTTTGTCAAAATATGTGTGAAACAAACTTTTATCGAGTGCCAGTTTGTTGTTGATAAGTGAATGAAACAGTGTGTGTTGTGCCTGAGCTTAGTGGCATGTTTTGTGAAAGTTGACGGAGGTTTTAAAGGAACTTCGGGTCTTGCGTAGATATAGGTAAGTCGTGAGACGTGTCTGTTTTCTGTTTGTGTCATGAGGTGACGTTGGAGGCTTTGCCGGTGTTCTTTAAGTGTTTCGCGTACCTATTTAATAAACTGTCTGAAAGTTTTGATTGATTGATTGGCCAGTGTATGAAGGGCTTTATACACTTATATCCTAGGAACCAAGAAGTAGGCAGGCAGGTGTACTTGGTTGGTTGTACCTACCTACATTCCATGAAGTATTTTACGCCCACTGTTAAAATTCTATTATAATTATTTACTTATTAAACATGTATTTTGGTCTTCGTAGATCTTTAAACGTAAATGTTGCTAGTAAATGTCTATTTCAATCGAAAATATTGCTTTAAATTTACCTACCTACCTACATACTTAATCGTAAAATTCATACAACTGTGATTATCAATTTTATTGAATCACCGAAATTTGCTATTAATAATACACCATCCTAGTTAAGGTAACCTTAACAAAACTTACGATTTGTTAACCTATAGGTATCTACCTACCTACAGTCTGCTTATGTTTATAAAACTGCTTGAACCTGACATAAACGAGCCAGACTGCATTGCACGATTTTTTATGCATCATTCGATCCGATGCCCTTCTAGCCGGGTACCTACCTAGGTACATGCTATTGAATAAATTTTTCGATGAACAGGAACGAGTTCTGTCTCCAGTAGGATAGAAGGAAGGTAGGTAGGTAGGTACTTTTTGAATTCAACGGATGCCCATTTTCAAACTGAACTTTTCTAAGTTTTACTACTTAGGAACTTTAGAATATACTAAATTAAATATACCTTCATCATTATCAACAGCTGGGCATCCATCTTAGTCTAGTAGATGGTAGCTAGGTATCAGTTAAATTTACAAATCTTGTTCAACTTTCCTATGACCAGGGTAGACCACGCGCGAAAAACAAGCCGCGCAATGAGGTCTTTCCCGTTGATAGAAAATAATCGATCAATGCTCAACAAGTCTCAAAGTTGAATCTGTTGTCTCACGGTCGACAATGCGGAGGAATTAGCGAGTACGACAGCCGAGGGGCCATCGGGCCAAGTCACGACTTTCCTATTCATCCATATTTTTAAATCGTGCGAGAAGATGGTTGTTTATTTATTGAATGCTGCTTTAATGGTTCGTCGAAGACCTTGTTCTAATGACTATAGGTAAATAGGTATAATTCTCAGGAATCTCGGATGAGGTCACTGTAACTCACAAGGAATGTGCTAATCTTAAGTTGTGGTTGGTAGGACCTTGCGTATATCCGTCCGGAAGTCTACCGTCATCTTATCCTTTGACTCCTAACAGCAGTTCGCATTGTGTTTAAGTGAAAAGGGATTGATTAGAGAACCGTAAAAACTATCAGACCGGCTTAAAAGCATTCCATCTTGGTCCTCAGGGTCGGCAGCGCGTTAAGGCGCGTTAGCAATCTTAGGATTGCAGTCTTAAAACTGTTTAAAGGCCGCCTTAGCCTGCTCATCAGGAGTGGCCCTTGTGCTCCATACCATAAAAGAACCTTTATCTGCCCTTCTAATCCTCCCGTATCCACCTACTTTTGGGTATAGGCCTTTTCCTTATGAAGCCTATTAGAATGATAATTCTCAGTCATGTCATGAATAAAAGTACCGCTTGGCACAGAAAACTTATCGTTGTTATTGTTAAGTTTTTGCGTACGGTCGGCGCGTGATGAGAGGTGACGTCACGCGAGACCAATCGGTCCTCACCTGCGCCGGCGCCGCGATTGAAACGTTGCATTGCAACGCGTGTGAAATGGTAAAAACCTCGAGATTACTGATTAGTTCCGATAATTTGCATGTCAACGCGTTGTAAGAGAGACGTAACAGTAACTGTTTCATGGAAGGCTGGTCAAATACGACCAATGCCAATACTTCGATGCCGGTTACTTTTTGTGTGGTAGTTGAAGTTGAGGAAAGGACAGACACAAGACCCTGAAGATCCTGCGGTCCTAGTCATAAAATATACTTAACTGGTTAACTGGTAGTGAATGCCTTAAGGCATTAAGTTCGCCTTTTGTATAATTAAGTGTAATCTTTTGTGCAATAAAGATTAAACAAATAAATAAAATAATCGTACTGTTTACTGTTGAATCTCCGATTGTAATTCCATAGAATGTTTTACTTCCCCGAAGTTTCATTTTCATCGACAGGCATGTGCAGGAGTTATAATTTGTTGGTGGTCACAGGTCTAACCTAACCTAACCTACGTAACCCATGTTTAAGATAACCTAAAAACAATAGGTTTCAGTAGAAATTAGCTTTCAATGAAATTTATTTCGATGAAATGATAAATTTGATCAAATGGGTGTCGGTGAACGGAGATCCCTAATCTTACCTTTGTAAGAGAAACCGTAAGTCCTAAATTTTAGACATGCTGTATTATACAATTTTTTCGAGCGATTGCGTGCTAGATCCGACATTTTCCAAAAGTCCCTATGGGATCCGATCCGCATCGAACGCCCTTCATTGACGATTGTTTATTGTAGTTATTATACAAAGGCACGTTACTAGGTGTGTTGACTAGAAAAGAGTGTCCATTTCCATAAAAGACAAGCAATGGATCAACAACCCTTTTGAAGTTGCTGGTTGGTTTAAGGGCGGCGATGAACACATCCTTTAGTTAGGTAGTTCGAATGCTCGTTTCTCGTCTTCTGCCCCGACTTCGTCCGTGTACACGTCGATTATCGTTATTCCTTCAGGAACTTAAAAAAAATCCGGTATTAAAAGTAGCCATATGTGTTAATCCAGGGTATAAGCTATCTCCATTCCAAATTTCATCCAGCCGTTGCAGCGTGAAGGCTCAACAAACTGACACTCAAACTTTCGCATTCATAATATTGGTAGGATTAGTTTCGGAGTTAGTAACATAGTTACCTATGTTACTAACTCCGAAAGGTTTCTAGTTAAAGCTATTCGCGCTTCCCAAATGTCGTTGCTCGATCGGAACGCGACAAATGCCAGCCGACCGGTTCCGCAATTGAATGCAAGAAAGCCCTACTCATAAATTTGAATACTCGAATGATTGCTAATAAATATTTAAAGCTTTTATATTCAAATGATGCCCAAAGTAGCTTGACAACGATCATAGCTGTGCCCATTCAGAGGTTTGGCATATCAGAATGGTATCTCTCATATGGCTCGTTTGAACAAGTTATTTAATCATTTAATTATATCTTCGTGTTGCAAGCTTTATGGTTATTATTCGCTGGCGTTCAAGTCAAAAGGTTTTCTCATCAATATCATAATTCCGTTAACATGTGATTGAATACCTGCCACTTCCAAAACCTTAACCCTTAAAGCCCGAATTATGTCCCGACGCCAAAAAAAGTACATCCGTCCATGGAATATCTTGCATCTTACATATCCAAGGTACTGGAGTTGTCTATACTCCATCATGGTACTGCGTTCTCGTCATGGCACGCTTCCTGCCGTTAGGTAAGTGGTTGCGCCACAGCCTTTGGCTCACATTCCGCACATTAGGGACACCTAGTCGCGAGGAATGCTGCTGCCACTCCGCTGCCGTTCGCATTAGCGGTGGGATGCCGATTGGAAAGACCTTACAGAGACGTTTAGCGTGTGTATTTATTGCCAAATATTCACTCGGACTTTTTTGTGCAATAATTTTAGGTTAATGTTGCTAATCGTGGTTTCGCACGTGCTAAATTGCTTGACCAATTTCAGTTTTCTTAACATGCTTCATGATTAGACCCTCCGTGTCACTTTTCGATATATCTAAAGACTCACTGGTTTTGGTTTAGTTTGAGGTGCAGAGCAGGAATACGCACGCAAGTCTTAAACGCTTGTTAATTCGAATAATTACGCAACAGCGAACAATAATATTAATTATCTATAGTTAACCTATCAGTACATCAGTCAAGTCGGATGGCGGTTTCCTACGACGCGCTAAACGGAATCGCAAAGGAAAAGTAGGCCTCCGCACATCGGAAGTACGTGGGCCGCCAGTGTGCGTGCTTCTGGCCTCGACACTAGATACTACAATTATAAGATTTAAAACTTTCGCAATACGTAGAGAATTAGCCCTAAAGCGGTTTCCAAGTTAGGTATAAGGACTAGATTTGCGCGCGACTCGGGAACTGTTCAATTATCTGGGATAAAAAGCAGCATGTGCTATTCCATACTATAATCTATCTCTGTGCTAAATTTAATCCGTTCTGGCATGATTGAGTAACAAAAATCAGCATTTATAATATTAGTAAAGATATCCTTGTGAGAGCTGTGAGCCTTCATACTTTGAAGTGTCGGTTTTACTCCTTGAGCTATTAGTTGTAGGTTTAACTATACAGTTTATGTAGCTCAGACAATGCGTCCATTGCAGATTGGATACGCCGGCAGCGTTTCCACTTTGACTTGTGTTTGCAGTATTATCATGCTGAGTGTGGCGAGAAATTACAATAATGTTGGCAGCCCTTCCGTTCGCTGTAATGCAGCCTTGAGGCTAGTGTTGATTGTTTGTATTTAGAGTAGGTATTAGCTGAATAGTGGCTTAAGTTAAGACACACTCCTGGAATATTTGTTGAGAAATTATTAAGCCAAGTTTAATCAATCTTGTGCAGCGATGCGTGCTCATTAGATGTCGGGGTAGGATTAACGCAAATTTGATGAAATCACTCAAATGTTCGTTCTAGCTTATTAATTTTAGAAATATGTATGGATAAGTCACGAGATGCTATAAATTAAAAATACTTTACTAAAAACACAATCAACTCCGCCAGCTTTGAAGCCTTTGCGTACCTATGATAAGTAGAGTATTGCCACAAAAGTGCGTACACAGTCATTTTTCCTACGCACCAGTAAATCAGTCAAGTCGGATGGATTCATTTTGAAAACTTACTAGCAGATGCCACATACTAATAAATGGATACCCTTTTACAGAGTCGTCCCAGTTTTTCCACACTCTCATCTCGCTTTCCTCGACCTGTAGTGTAAATAAGAAACAATCGGCTCGCGTGCCGGCACGTCGTGTCGTCGGCGAATGTCAATCGAACACTTGACCGTCGACTTTCTCGTACGCACCCATTCAAGCCCTGTTGTAATACATCTGGTTCCGAGAAAGGGCAAAAAACTTTCGGCAGTAGCGGTGAGATCTGGCAGGTTTTGGGAGAGCTTTCCTGTTCGCGAACTCGATTGATGAGGCAACGCACGTAACTTCTGCAAGTGTAGACTAATTGGCGCCCTTAGCTTTTTTGAAACTAAATCCGCCCTCAGTGGGTCTTCTTTTTGGTTGTTTATGAAATGTTTTGGCTGTATTCTTTTTAATTACCTCCCAAATTCGCAATTGAACTAGATACGAATACGTAGCCATATAAATTGTTAAAACAAGTGTGAATTCTCTATCTCTATTTGAAGTTGTCTAGCCATATAATCATAATAACTTAATAAGGAAGAACCAAAGGATACTTAATGATTTCTGACCTTATAAATTTGATGTTGATGCCTTAATGCATGATTCGATTAATATAAGGTTGTCCCTGAACTTAAAGCCTAACGTCTTCCGGATGCCTTTCGCATCTGGCATCACGTTTATTTACATTTTAAAGGCGACTAAAAAGTTTGAAGTTTGAGCTGTTTGCGAATACCTACTTATGGCCGTTGAACCAAAAAGTTAAAGGACTATGCGCAACCTTGTATGAAGTCTGGGGCTAAAACCAAGAAACCCGAAATATATGTTATTAAAAAGGTCTTTGTACCTACTTCATTTTATGTAAGTTATGGGCACTAAGCTGAATTCCATTTCAGTTTTATTTTTAATTTTTTTGGAAAGTCTGGTTACCCGGGAAATATGGTGTATTTTGCATAGGTCTGTGCAATATGTCTATTTTCCTTAACAACTAAAATATGTTTCTGCAGTGGAATTCGGCTTATGCCCAAAAAAAGATGAAATACTAACGTAAATCCTAATTTAGGACATAGCATTCAGCTCTGTTGATTCCTGACCGATTCCAACGCATAGTCCTTTCTCATTTACTTGAAAGTTCTTAAACTTATAACATAAATTAGACTTTAGTTTTTGGTGCAAGCCAATCTTGGATTGTTGGTTTCCCTGGTTGGTTGGTTACTTCGCTGATTCTTGACTCTTGTAACGAAAGGGGGTTATGTGTAATGCCAGTTAGAATTATGTGGTCCCACTGCACTTGCTAGGTGCAGTGACGCGAGACAGGGCGTGAGAGTTGGCCGCGGTGCGGTCAAGGCTCCATCTCCATACGGTATTACTTACCGTGCGGTCGGGTTGCACGTTGCACCCTGCGTGCACCTGCGGTATCAAGTGCATGTGGGAGAAATGGAGCGATTATAGTGACATTTCTTATCCAGAAGTAGTGCATCGAAGATAAATGGTTTGGATATCGCGTGCTGCCAGAATAACTAAGTATTTAAAGCGTTTCAGCGTTGATATTGTGCCGATCAATTTAGATAGGTGTGTATAGTAAGGGAAACTGAAAGACGTACCTTTTTCGCTCCTGTCACAATGTGAATAGCTGCCGCACTCAGAAACATCAATTAAATTTAATGCTTGTTTAGTGACGTGTTGTCCTATTCTATTGCTGTAGCAAAGAAAGTGACAGCAGCAACTTTAATCAAGCGTTAAATTAAATTGACGTCTCTAAGGCCCTGTTGTTTGATCAGTAGTTAACTCAACTAATTGTTAAAATTCGAAAAAATAAACGAAAATTTGACACATTTCCTTGAGATTTAACCATTAGTAATGATTTTTAACAATTAGTTACTTTAACTACTGATCAAACAACAGGCCCTAAGTGCGGCAGTAAGCTTATTGTATTTCGATGTCAGTAAGACATAAAAAGGTACGTTTTTCAGTTTCCCATACTGTACATAATTTTTGTGTATTTTTTTAATAACTTTACGAGGATAGACTTGTAGGCCCCCATGCATTTGTCATACCTACATTTTAAATATGTTACAGTCGACAAACTTTTCTCATTTTCGTTCTTGACGTGTATTTCACCTTTGACATCAACGTAGGTACTTTTATTCAAGAATATTAACAATAAATGAAGAAAAAAAGGTGAAGGAAGTGTTGAAAAGACCATATTTTTGAATGAAACCCGTTTTTTTATTTTTAGTATATTTTAATAATTTTACACTCCTATTTTTTGAAGCTGTGCGTTGGTAAGTACCTATTCTGTTATGGTCTTGAAAGAGTATGTATGATAGATTTCTGTGTAGTAAGAGAGCATCCCTTGACATTGCCAAAAAGTCCAAGTTATCTTGACCTTCATAAGTTTCTTGTTGTAAAAATTGGTGATGTTGCCTGCGTTTATTCCAACAACAAGTTCACTGCCAGGCTTCTTGCTGCCAATGCAGATTGGACTTAATAAGGCGTTCTTGACATTTAAGCTGAACATTCACGGTCAGTCCATTTGCCGTCAGTCCAGTCGTACTAAGTCGAATGGAAGGACGACGGAAGTTTAGGTCACTCATGGCATTGTCCAATGAATTTCATTTTGGATATGAATGGTCGGTCGGTTACTCTAATAACTATTAGTTAAATGTGTGTGAAAAATGTTTTTTCAAAATGGATGTCAGTTCGTCCATTCACGGACTGAGCACCATCATACCAAGGTTTTCGCACTCGCCATCAAATGTCAAGAAGACAAATTAATGGCGAAAGGGACTGAATCACGGCGAGCAGGGTATTATTCGGTCATCATATTTTTATCTAAAGATTTGATACTCTCGATCATATTTGGCAGGATATCAAAAAAATAATTCAAAATATTTATTCAGTAAATAGGACATGAGTGCTCTTTTACACGTCGATAACATAAGTTAATCTACCAGCGCTTCGGACAAGACCATCATTGCGGAGAAGAAGCGCCGCAAGAAACTCCAGCAGAAGGTCATTTTTTCAATCATAATAACAAAATAATACTTAAAAGTAAGTTACATTAAGTAATATAAGTTAATAAAGTAATAAACAATAAATTCTTAAAACTAGCAAAAATAAAATTATTACAAATGTAAGGTCAATAAACCTTAAACTATAATATAAAGACTATGAGAACAACACGACGAGGTCTCTACGTCAAAAGCCATAACTAGGTAGAGTGACTAATTTAACAATAAGTCCTTGCAAACGTGAATAGACCGGACCCCACAAACAGCACCCGTTCACGAGTATGACGCGTATCTCAGCCATCGCCTCTCTCAACCATGTGTTCGGGAAAGTGGCGACCCGATCAACGACGCCGCCGTAAGCAAAGACCTTTGAGCGAGCATGTCATGCTCATGCTGCCGGACAACCAACATAAAAGTAAAATTGTGTGAAACAGCTGTCCGGCGAGAAACATCACAGTGTGTTCTCATTTATCACTCCAACTGGTGGATGGACAGTGAATATCCAGCTTTAGTTATGTGCTTGGCGCGACCACTTGCTTCCACACTCCACCGGCGATCATCATTACCAGTTTTATGAGCCGTCATTACGGCAACTGTTGACTGGAAGAAATTATGTCAACGCACGACAGTTACGTTGTTACGCCGGTGAAAAAGTCTGCGGTCTGTGGCAAGTCGACCGTCTACAACTCTACATTATACCATGGCGGCAAAGTTTTTGCCGTAATTGTTAAGTTCCGTTATAAATCGGTGCTAATTTCCTTAAGGGTTACTATTAATGTAATAATATATCTATCTAGTTAGTGTCTAAATATGATATATTTTTTAAATCTTTGGCTCTTTTTTTAGCTCCTGTAATGTAATGTGTACATGCGGGTATCTTCTTTTCCAAGAGCACCGCATATAAATTACAACATATAAAGGGTGTCGCTTGTCGCTTTGTTTAGGCTGTCTGCCTCACTCAATATATTGTTTTGGGCTCGAGAGATACGTCACCTAACTTTCTCTCGTGAGACATTGTAGAAAAGAGGCATCTCTTAACCGAGCCCTAAGACAACAGTCTTATTGACCGAGCACAGATGGTCAGGTGCGAAAGAAAGCGCCCCCCCCCCCGCGCTCCGAACGCGTAGATCTCGCAAGTACCGTCGCACACGCACAGGAAAATCGCCTTTTGTTAACGCGGTTAAAGTCACAAGATATAGCGGGATACAATTTTGAGATATACTATTTGAACTGTTATAAAATGAGAAGTACATATATTAACGAAAGCAGCAGTTGTGTATTTATGTTGAACATATGTTATTTACAAGCCTAAATCTGATTGATTAGGCTGTCGCCTAATAGGTATTGTGCTAATTAATGTAAGTTAGGCTACTAGACGCGTTGCGCCAATCGCTTTAGGAGGGGGCTACGGGACCACTATAGCGCCAAAACGTCGCCTTCCGGCGGGGGTTTTTACAAGGCTCCTCGCCTTCTCCGCTGAGGGCACCCTGGAACATAGCAGGGGCCTTCCAGCTCAGGACGTTTTACTGCAGGTGATAGACCCCCGATCTATCACACACAGGCCCCCGTTACGGTGGCATGCGGTTGCCATAAGCCAACCGCCGCCGACCCAGTCGCTTGCGGCTTATCGGCAGCGCTTCGGGGTCAACCTCACGCTGCGGCTCTGCTGCTTCCTTCAGCGTCATTATACTATGCCGCTGAGATCGCCACCGCCTCCCAAGCCTCCTCGCTGTCAACCATGGCTTGCACCAAAGTCACACGTCCAACCTAACCTAACCTACGTAATTAATATTTAAGATATCCTGAAAACATCATACTTGAAGTAGAAAATAAAGTTCGATCAAATGAAATTCAATAAAAGATACAAACGAAGAAACGAAATTCGAAAAACTCTTCTAAAAATCGCTCGGGCCGGGCACATCGCCCACAGTTTAAAAAATACCGTAATAGCGTCTACAAGTCTCGCCTTCGGCCATATTAATCTCCCATGACTCGGATCATTTAATTTATTGTCCGTCTATACGTAACGTCACCAGTATAATGCGACTAAATGGTTACGCAGTTCCGGGGTTAGAAAGTGTGTGTGAACGGCCATTCGTTGTCTTCGTCGGCTAATGGAATGGATACTCGTATGATATCTCTTTGTTCATTTACAACCGCGTAATTGTATGAATTACGCGATAGTAAAACATATTTCCGTCGTAAATTTATGCGTGCATGGTTGTGGGAAGGTGTACGCGGAATGGTGAGGAAGTACTGTGGATGACCTTAGGGTCAATGAAAAGAAGAAAGAAGGACTTGTAAGGACACGCGATCCATTTGTATACTTGTACAGTTTGCTTATTATGTATAGTAATTATCGACTTGAGTTCGTAAAGCATGAAATAGACTGGCAATTAAAATTGCACAAGTTGATTGCTATCTTCACTTCTAGTGCAAGCGGCACAATATTGCTGCCTTTTTCTACTTTAAAGTTAGAGTAAGGTACCAGGCATCTTCTGCAATTTTTATTGCCAGTCTAAACCTAGCTTAACATTCATTTTATTGTCTAGTTAGATTGATAAAATCCATGAAAACCTAAATTACATTGGTAAAGGTTTAGAAGTTACTTATTTGAAAAGACTGAGTAAAGTGACGTCATTTAGAATTAAACTTTGCCAAGAGTTGCAGCATGCCCGTAACATTACTTTTTTGGCACAAACAGGATTTATTTATTCGAGTGAAATTTTGTTAATTTTATGTTAATTCATTTAATTACAAAATTCATGGTCTTTTTTCTGTGAACAAATAATTATTCTGTTAAAGATACAAAGGGATGAATAGGCTCGTCGCAGTCTCACAGTTGAATATCTAGTAGGTACTTACTTTCTTTTTACCACGAGATACAATTCCAGCTAATCACAAATCAATAGATTCTGCGGATGGACGCTAGTAACGCTAGCATGCGGAATATGCGGATGTCTATAATTGCACGCCGTTGTTAGAAATGTTATCCCTACTCTTCTGTGTATCTCGCAAACTAGACTCTTGATTTGGTCTATTCATTTCCGCATATTTTCTATATTTATTTGATCAGATGACCACGAAAGAACTAACTACTGCAACTATATACACAAGGTGTTTTTTTAACCGTCTTTGAGCCGAAGGGCATTCAATGTATCCATTATAAAGAAGGTATAGGTATTTTTATTTTTATTTTACATTTTATTTTTTCGCGAATGATAAGTACGTTTTGGAGGGTTAGTATCAAGTGGTCAAAAACGCAAGTGGTCAACGGCGTCAACTCGCCTAAAAATAATTTCGGTAAATTTGCAGATAGCCGAATACGTAATCGGTCCATTAAGCAACTCGTCACAAAAGTATTTCGTCTACTGTCATATTATCAAATCGTCATAAATGCATATAGTCTAAATAGCTGGTCGCCAACAAAGCAATTCGTCATTAATGCATATTAGTCTAAATAGCTGGTCGACAACAAAGCAATTCGTCATCAATGCATGCAGTCTACTGTTAATAGCTGGTTGCTTATGAAGCAACCCTTTCGTTCCTTATTTGTTTTGCTTTGAAAAGCAGGGGCACGTTTTATAAAGCTACAAGTAACAATTATACAGGTCTAAACTGGTAATACTTCTCAAATGGCTGATCGTCATTGGTTGAGGTTGTATCAAATGGAAACTTGTAATTTGTAATTGTAATTGTAATTTGTAGCTTTATAAAACAGGCCCCAGAGTTGGGGCAAAAATTTACTTGAATAAGAATAAAAACAGAAACTTTATAAAATAACGCTTTATAAAATTTGTGACGAGTTGCTTTATTGGCCAATTACTTTTTAACCTATTTGCAAATTAGTCCAGAACATCTTAAGACAAGTAGCTAAAGAGACCAGTTATATCTCGGACAAATCACTTATTTGTCCGGTTAATTTGTGACGAGTTGCTTAATGGACCGATTACGTATTCGGCTATCTGCAAATTTACCGAAATGATTTTTAGGCGAGTTGACGCCGTTGACCACTTCCGTTTTTGACCACTTGATACTAACCCGTTTTGGATACGTTAAGTGGGCTTCGGCTCTAATCTAAGCCGGTTAAAAAAACACCGTGTATACGCACTACTCGAACGTACAGGATGTCAGAATAGCTTAATTAACTAACTCGATACCCTAGATTGGTTCATTATAAATATTATAATTTATAAACCACTAAAAGATCCAAGAAGACGGAAGAAAACAAATAGGCTAAAGTTTTAGGCTCAGAAATTATAATTTTGATAAATAAATATTTATTAAACTAGCTTTCCGCCCGCGACTTCGTCTGCGGAGAGTCAGAACTGTTAAAAGTACAGTTATAGTTTACATCACCATCAAAGGCTTTTTAAAAAAAAGTCTAGAATGGAATTTTAAGTAAGCGGTCCACATAAACAACTTTGATTTCATGGCTCTAACCTTTAAAACAACAAAATTGACATACAAAATAAATTCACTGCCTCTCTTTCACCATTACGTTTTTTTATACGATTCTAGATAAATTTCCCATGTATTCTATACAAACAATTAACCCACTTAGCAGAAGGTTTTCGAAAAACACCGAAGCTGAACATTTTCTGTAGGTATGTAATAGTAGTCTAATACCCATTTTCATATTTTGCAGGTATGTAACTTTGAATATTACATAATTTCGATTCAAAATTTACAGTCAGTAGTCTTAGATCCTAAGTTTTTCCCTTTAGTTATTGTTTATTGATAATGGATTTGCTTTTAACTAACTATAAACACTGAAGATTGCAATGTTTTAGATGCTAAGTATAATTCATGTACCTGGATAAAAAAAACAAACTCCTATTCAAACTTTCACCCGCTTTTCACACTGTTAAGGGATTGTTTTAAAAAATGGTTATTATTTAATTTATATTGGTGTTGATACCGAGTTTCATGTATCTAACTTCAGTCATAATTTTAATTTGTAGGTAGGTAGGATTTTTTATAGCTAGGTAAACATAAGGTTACCTTAAAACCCCACATTTCTCACTTCAAAAATGACTAAATTTCTACCAAACTACTACCCCACATTTAACCACCTTTGTTTAGTTTTTTCTAAATCACCGAAAATAACTTTTTTGTTTATTAAAACAGTAGCGTAAATATACATTTCCACATTTTTTCCTTCAAAAATTATCATAATCCCTTAAAAAGTTCTACCGCCAATTACCCGTAAGTTTTTCCAAAATTGCCGAAAGCAATATTTTTAATTTATAACTACAGTAGCCGTTACAACATTTTCCACGTTTCTCACTTCAAAAATATACCATACAATTTTCTACCCCCCGTTTTACATCCTCAGAGGTAGATTTTCCTGAATCGATACACACTTTGCAACCCCTTTTCATCCCTCTAGGGGTTGAATTTTAGTAATCGCTGAAATACGTGTCTCATTTTTTGCATTGAAGAGCATTCCTACCAAGTTTCAAGTAAATTTGATCATAAAAATATTTTATCTGTAAACACTTTGCAACTTCCTTTCATCCCTCAGGGGTTGAATTTTAGTAATCGCCGAAATACGTGTCTTCTTATTTGCATTTAAGAGTATTCCTACCAAGTTTCAAGTAAATTTGATCATAAAAGTATATTTTCCCTTACAAATTTTGCAACCCCCTTTCATCCCTCTAGGGGTTGAATTTTAGTAATCGCCGAAATACGTGTCTCTTTATTTGCATTTAAGAGTATTCCTACCAAGTTTCAAGTAAATTTGATCATAAAAATATTTTATCTATACACACTTTGCAACCCCCTTTCATCCCTCTAGGGGTTGAATTTTAGTAATCGCTGAAATAGGTGTTTCATTATTTGCATTGAAGAGCATTCCTACCAAGTTTCAAGTAAATTTGATCATAAAAATATTTTATCTGTAAACACTTTGCAACCTCCTTTCATCCCTCTAGGGGTTGAATTATAGTAATCGCCGAAATACGTGTCTCATTATTTGCATTTAAGAGTATTCCTACCAAGTTTCAAGTAAATTTGATCATAAAAGTATATTTTCCCATACAAACTTTGCAACCCCCTTTCATCCCTCTAGGGGTTGAATTTTAGTAATCGCCGAAATACGTGTCTCATTATTTGCATTTAAGAGTATTTCTACCAAGTTTCAAGTAAATTTGATCATAAAAATATTTTATTTATTCACACTTTGATCCCTCTAGGGGTTGAATTTTAGTAATCGCTGAAATACGTATCTCATTATTTGCATTGAAGAGCATTCCTACCGAGTTTCAATTAAATTTGACCATAAAAGTATATTTTCCCATACAAACTTTGCAACCCCCTTTCATCCCTCTAGGGGTTGAATTTTAGTAATCACTGAAATAGTGTTTCATTATTTGCATTGAAGAGCATTTCTACCAAGTTTCAAGTAAATTAGATAATAAAAATATTTTTTCCCATACAAACTTTGCAACCCCCTTTCATACCTTTAGGGGTTGAATTTCGAAAAATCCCTTCTTAAACGACGCCTCCATTACAAAATCAACTTCCCCTCAAAATTTCAAATTTGTATCTTTAGCGGTTTAGGCTGGGCGTTGATATGTCACCCGGGACATTGCCTTTTATATATATAGATTACATTAGCGTTACTTTACGTACGTACCTACCTAACTATAGCTAAGTAAAACAGAGCTGACTTGGCGACAGGTATAACCATAATTGAATATTCTGACGTTCCAACCTCCAAGCAATCACTGCAGATTTTGGTTATAAAATTGGTTCATGTTGCCAATTTTACTCTGAACCGGTTTAATTTTTAATTGCTCTATTTGACACACTTTATTGGCATAAAAGGTTAACCTTTAGTTTATTATTAATATGTTAAAACTGTTTGTTTAGCCGGCTTGTTCAACTTTTGCTTGTGCTTAAGTCTGGTGTCAAAATTAAGAATGATAGCAAATGCTTAAGCAGTGACGCTGTGTGACTATGCATTAGATAACATCTACTTTTTACCGTCTAACACAAGGCAACTTGCGTAATTAAGTTTCGCGTGGGCTACTTAACAATTAACTTCAACAATGAACTGTGGGACGGCCATGTTAACCCCACAATAGCGCATTAAAAATTCAAAATGTCGCCTCAAAAACAACCTTTACAGCACCCTTAATAACTATTATAAACGTAAGCGTTTTAGCAATAAGAATCACTGTTCATGCACGGGATTAGTTTGTAAAGCAGTAAAAAATAAACAATAAAAGTACCAGTGTAATTAGAGCTGGCATAGGTCATTGGGATCCCCTTTGAACTTGGTTAATAGATGCGCGGCGGGCGGCGCGGGAGCTCACGGTGTACTGGTAGTTAGTTACATAGACAATGAGTAATTGGCGAGTACGCGATCTTACAAAGGCGGGGCCGGACGGCTATTAATATTGGAAAAACGCCTCTGATGTGCTCGGAATGCGTAAAAGCGTGTGGTTAAGCAGATTAAGATGAGTTGATTGATTCATTAATCTAATAGAAAAATGCGCGATTATTTATTTTTGCGACTAAGCCATGGCGTATCCCGTTTAATAATCATGGTTTGGCAACTAATCACAGTAATCATTATTAAAAATAAGGGCACCGTTTACGATATACCTAAAAATTACTTTTGTTGAGTATAGGAACGATAGCACGGTCAACAACATTCATTTTTGAGTCACTATTGGACCCTGTCGCAGAAAGCTAATGAATTAATCATATGAATATGACGTATTTTTCTTCTCGTGACATGACGCTGTGCTGTCATTATACCAGGATCTTCGTTGGCTCAACAATTAAGTCGTCGACCTACCTACATGTGTGCTCGTTATTAGCTACTTTACGTTTTGGTTGTCTTTTGGCAAGCGCCGGTGGACTAATAGACATGGAAAATGGCCCCGCTGCCTCTTCTTTGTCTTGTTCTTTATTATCTTCTTTGACATAGTGTTGCGGAAGGGGCCGCCCCAGGCGTACTTTTAAGTACTTACCCAAAACCGACGTGCGTGCATGACTCGATGTATAAATGTGGAAGAAGCAAAAGAGATTTGTCAAGATCGTAGCAGGTGGAAAGAAGTGGTCTCTGCCTACCCCTCTGGGAAACAGGCGTGATTTAATGTATGTATGTATGTACATAGTATACTATGATGTTTTATAAAACAAAGTAAGTCGCTCTCCGTGTCTCTCTTTCTGTCTAATGTCTGTCTGTAGGTAACTCGTTCTCCACGCAATGGATTTTCATACGGTTTTCACCATCAGTTAGATAATTTTTAACGGAAAGTTTTCATGTATAGTACATTCTGGGTTATGTAAGGGTGTTACAGTAAACTCACATAAACCAAGGGCGGATCGCTACTTGCAGTACAAAGTTAACTAACTATTCATTGTATTTCGTAAGTAACATACCAACAACACACAAACCCATTATGTAAATGAGACATCTCCTTCCGATTAGAAAACGCCGTTTATAGGCTACAGTTTGGCGAAGAAGCGATTTAATTACCTGTAATTGGGCCCTGGGAACTCGCATGATACTACACGCGCGTAGAGCGATGCAAAAACCGCTCACAATGCAGCAAGAATGCGGGGCAAGAAGGCCACGGGGAGAGTTACGCCTTAATCGGAAGTTAAATAAATCATTTGTTGTGAATAGGATGTCAAATACTAAGGTTATAATAGCAGGTAAAAGCGCTATAGGTCAAATTGTAAGGGTGTTACCAGACGAATCGATCGATCGCTGATCGACGGCATCGATTGACGTCGATCGAAGTCGATCGATTGGTCTGGTAGGAACTATGGATCGACGGATATCGTTCGACTAATCAATCGATCGATTGCCGGTGGACGTTGATCGACTGGGTTGATAGCTTTAAGTGATGAAGGAACTATCGATCGATCGACGTTGACTAATCCATTCTGCCATCGATCGACGATCGATCGATTGGTCTGGTAGGAACTATCGATCGACGTCGACTAATCAATTCTACCATCGATCGATGCCGTCGATCGTCGTCGATTGGTCTGGTAACACCCTCAGGTTTTGACAGGTATCAGGAAGACGCAATCGAGCGTTAAATTTGATCAACTAGTAGATCAAAAAATTTGCTAATCTAATAAGTAGGTCGACGACGATTACTTTCTGCTATTTTATTTCCACTTAATTAATAGGTATAATTTAGGATACTAACTATAAAAAGTTCAATATATTTAAGCAGCATGTCTTTCCAAAAATCGAGTACCTACCTAATAGTCATAAACTGAAATAGACCGCATTAAGTTCGTTTTAAAACAAAGGTGACAAAAACTCATTTGTCTTGAATAAGTTATTGTTGATGTTTTATCGTAAGATTTTCACATGCTTATGGAAGGTTTAAATTTCAACTTGATATTTAATTGAAAAACAGTAGGGCAGGATTTAATTAAACTCTTATTAACGTCTTATACATAAAATGAAAACTAAAGTTAGTAATGAAAAGATATAAAAACACTTCCATACATACATACAGAGGGGTAGGCAGAGATCACTTCGATCCACCTGCTACGATCTTGACAAATCTCTTTCGCTTCTTCCACATTCATACATCGAGTCATGCACGCACGTCGGTTTCGGGTACTTAAAATTCGGCCCTTATCCAGTATTTCTCCGATTTGATTCGAAAAAGTACGCCTAGGGCGGCCCCTTCCGACCCTTCCACTCACTTTCGCTCTGTATATCTCTTTCGTCAATCTTCTTTCATCCATCCTTTCCAAATGACCCAACCATCGAAGCATGCCCTTTTCAATCTTAGTCACTACATCTTCTTTTAATCCACATTTCTCTCTGACTTCTTCATTCCTGACTCTATCAGTCAGTTTCACACCACAAAAACACTTCCATATTGTTTAAGATAGGGGGAATTGCGATCGAAGAATTCCACCCATAAATTACCTACGTAGCAACTTCAAATCATCTGTGGCGTAACTCTAATCAATTAAAAAACAATATCCATCTACTTCATTAAATTTTGCAACGTTTTAGCCAAAATAAATAATTAAAGTGGATTTAGTCAGTTCATTGGCAATATGGCAATAGCCCCGCGGCTTTACCACTTGCAACAAGGTCAAGCAAGTGTGAGAAAATTATAATTATCAGTTGCAAAAGTTATCGCGTAATATAAAACTAAATCGCCAAGGCCTTGCGTGTCCCTACGTGTGTGTACCAGTAAACGACGATCTCAATCACACACACACGAACAGTGATGCACGTTTCGTAGTTTTACCATTACACACAAAAGCCGCAACCCTCGAGTGATTATTTAAAGTCCAGTCCTCGCTTGCATGATCGCGCAATACTGATTCGTTCTTTTTGTTCCGATTGTTTGAATAATCTTGAATTATACGGTTATAAAACTAATTAGGCTATTATGCTTTGTTATTAAAGTCGTAATGAAACTGTTTAACTATGATAAGGTCAATTTGATCGGATTGCTAATGCATACCTACCTACAGAAATTTTGTGTATTTAGTTGAATTCGCTAATTATTTGAAGTTAAAATAAGACTAAAGCTACTTAAATGTTAAATGATAGAAATAATTAGAGATGCGCCGAATAGTGGATTCACCGAATAGCCGAATACCGAATACTATTCGGTTTAACGTTTACCGAACCGGATATTCGGCCGAATTATTCGGTTTACCATTTCATTGTTTTGCCGCGTAAACAGGTTCTAACATGTAAGCTACGTGTCGCTGCTGGCTAGATGACGAGCGAGCCGTACCGCACACGGCGCTGTCACTTTGTTTCAAAACATCGCACGATTACGTTACAAATAAAAACAAAGGTGCTTTGAGAAGTTTTGTCTTTTGGTTCTATACCGCGTCGTGTAGCCAAGAAAATAGAAATACTCGAACCGAATATATTCGACACCAAAACCGAATAATTCGGCCGAATACAAATACTGAAAAAGATGCCGAATATACGCCGAATACCGAATACCAAACGAATATTCGGCGCATCTCTAGAAATAATCATCACCAGACCACTATAAACGGAACAGCCCCTCTAGCAGGTCCGCCCGCGGTATGGTCCCTATGACATGGCTGCATTACCTCTCTGGATAGCTAGCCCAATCCTTTGAGAGGGGTAAGCACCAGCTCTAGGAGGCGTCTATGAGCCGGGATGACAGGGCCTTAATGAAACCCTTCATATCTGGGTCCCATCATCCATGGTCTAAACAAAAATTATGCAGTTACATCTTCAATCATTCTTGTCGATTTAAAGTATTAAGGCTACATCAATGCCAGGGCAGGGTCCTACAGGGTTCCACAGGGTCATGGCATAGGACATTGGAGAAGACAAATGAGTATTTATCCGCACCACACCAAATTACAATTGTATTGTAACAGTGCGAAACCTTTTCTTTATGACATAGAGAAAGCAAACGAGCACACGCAGTAGTGAACTTTAAACACCACACCCAAAAGTATCATGTCACACAAGTTCAAAAATTTTATTAATTTATTTGTCAAAAAACATAGAATGACTCAACTAATGGGCTAAAAACTTTTGCCAGTATAGTCACAGATTAAATAAGAGTTACTTTGTACGGAAAATAAATTAGTGGGGCGCGGCATCGTGGATAAAAAATATGTCAGTATTGCCATTCTTTCGATGTATAAAATTTCTAGTATGTAACTAGCTTGATTAGGTGTGACCGTGTGTAATTAGAAATCACAAGTACCAATAAAACTCATATGAAACTTTATGGTCGTTGTGCAACCGAATGTTTGTCAGCTGTTTGCTGGTTATTCAACCATAGACAATGCTCATTGAGTAAGAGCGAGTGACGTGGTGATAGCTGTCGGGAGACGTTTCTCGACTTCCGCGAACACGCGAAGGAAAGTTTCACTATAGTGCCCAGAACTACGGTATGGAGTTGATGTTGTATGGGTATTGGGAGAGTAGGCAGTGAATAAGCAGTATTCGTTAGAGATTTGACTTTGATGAGTGAAATGGTTCGTGTTAATTTGATATGTTAGCGCGAATATTTTGCAGTTAAAGATCATCGGTGTAAAACAATGACTAGCATTACCATGGCATACTATGCAATGTATATACTGTGACTTACTTTGGAAAATAAATATCATTCATTCATTCATTTGTCCAGGGTTTCTATTCCACTTTGTTTCAGCCCATCTTACATCTATATCGTACTCATATTACTAACGTTATGGTAGCTCTTATTCACTTGATAGTTTAAAGGACCACAGATGAACAGTTTGCCGAACGATATTGGCTAGTCATTTAAAAAAAATCGCGACAATGAATTTATTCTGTACATTAGCTCTGTTTTTTTCGCCTATCTAATACACTTGATGAGTGATAGAATAGCCATACATGGCCATACAGACCCTTAGGCAAATAAAAGTCATTACCATAGTGAAGGTAATTATTACTCTGACGGCAATCGAACTCGCAATCTCATCTCGGTATCAAACAATGCAACCACTGGTCTAACCGGATTAAAAATTGCGTCCCTCTCGTCAGTGACTAATTCAGGAAGGTGTAATAAGCTCTTAACTAAATTGTAAACCAAAAGCTCACGTGATAAATATACCTAGTTCATCAGCCAATAGAAGCAGGACACTGATACGTCAAAGCTCGATAAAACAATTTTGATTGGCCGTTCAACAGTACCACGTGGTTTGGCTTGTTTACGTTTAGTTAAGTAACTAAAAAATGCAGTATAGAACCATTATCAGGTCTCGGTGACTAGTTTACTAAACTAGCTTGAAGCTCCGGCTTTCCGATTTTGAAAGCTTTTTAGAAATTACCTTTTTAATTACACACTTTATTGCCGAATATATTTCTAACACTGATTATAAATTCACTATCAACGGGCCAGTCAAATGAGCCCAAACTAGGGAATGCAAATAACCGGTTATAACCAGTTCTAACCGGTTATTTTCATACAAAAACGGTTAATAACCGGTTAAATTGCATTCCCTAGTCCAAACTCGACGGATCTGCTATGAGCCTTTGAGGAGTTTCTATGGCCACCTTCCGGCTCCATCATCATGCCAGCTCGTTGTACCATACCAATTGCAGTAGTATGGCAAATTTCAAGTCAATCCGACAATAAAAAGTAGGTTAAAATTGACTTCAAAGTTTTTATTAGGTTCGTTTGTAAATTACAAGTGAACCCGAGACCGCTAGTTTCGAAGGCTAGGCTAACCGACCTAACCGTGTCGTCATAAATAATAAGTCTTCTACAGTAATAATAATATTGCAGTAGCTCATTACACAGTAATTATTGCGACACTGATCACACCGATTGTGGACTGGATCGGTTGCGCTTGCGCCACTCGGGCCAGTTCTAGTAATGAAACAGGACCGGCCAGGGCTCAGGCTAAAAAAACCGGTACTGTTGCGCTTTGGTTCCGTCCGTACTACTTTTATATTGTTTTTGATGGCCAATGTGACTTGAAAACATTTTTATTTTATTAACTAATTAACTATTAAACCCCGGACTTTTAGAGCTGATATCTCTTAAACGGCCCGACCGATTTTGATGAAACCTAGCTAAGAACCATCCCGATTGAACTACCTTTAATTTAAAACCCCTTCTCATTAGTTCCATCCGTTTGGGAGGTTACATTCGGCCAAAAATGTGGTCTACCACCCTAGGGTTGAATGTCACACCAATTGACCTTGTCCCAAATTAAGCTCTAGGCTTGTACTATGGTCTAACTGGACAAATAGAGAAATATATAGGTACCTACTTAAATACATAGAAAACATCCATGACTCAGGAAAAAATATTCGCGCTCATCACACAAATATGTGCCCTTATCGGGATTTGAACTCAGGACCGCTAGCTTCGTAGGCAGGGTCACTACCAACTAGGCCAACGCGTCGTCACAGATAGACACATGGACTCACAGATACACAGGTTAAATTAAAAAACATACCCCTTTTAGCGTCAGTAGAAACCACGGAATAGAAAAAACAGTGGAAGTGGCATGAGCTTCGTTTAGTACCTATCAGACCTGTTGTCGCCAATACTCAAACAATCATAAAAACAACACGCCACCATGGAAAATGTTTTTGGTGCGGCTATCGTTTTTACACTCCAAAATAGCACAATAAGGCATGCTTCTGGATTTATTTCCCATTTGAGAAATATCGAAATAAGCGATCGCGGCAAAAGTATGGTAGGTTATGCGGAACTCCGCATAACTATGCCACACGTTACACGCCCACTTGACACTTCTACTGTTTTTTCTGTTCTGTGGTAGAAACCAATCATATCGTGAAACTAACTCGTTGATGTCTTATGTAGGTACTCACTCAATCACGCGCCGTTTATTTTATATTTTATTAAACTAATGATGTCATTTATGAATAAGATTTAAATATTTCTCAAGTAATTAATTAATAATTCATTATTCACACGAGTTTGTTAGTGAGTGGGTCATAAGTTCGCAATACCTACTACTCTACTACTAAATACTTATTCATTATTTGTTTATATACTAACTCTCTTATTCATAAACGTACAATAAATCAATCCATCAATATCATTTATTTGCAGAATACAGTACAAAAGATGTTACAGTCGATAAATAATGTCCAGTGTATCCATCCAGCTTGCAGGCAAGCGTGCAAATATTATTCATGCAATAAATAAATTTAACATTGTTACAAAATTTGGTACGTTAATACGAGTAAAACATAAAATACAAATAAAAACATTAAAATTTATAATATACTTATACTAAATGTTAATAATCACAAATTATTACATTGCTCGAGGAAATCCCTGACACTATAAAAACACCTATATCTAGGAGCCAACCTTTTTTTTAATTTTGTCTCTTTCTCTCAAATTCAAATGTCACGATGAAAGATAAGGAGAAACCATATTTAATTTTGAAGCATACTTTAGTGATTTAGTCAATGGCTGATGAACTATATCACGTGGTCTTCTTTGTTTACATTAATTTAAATACCTTAACGAGGAGTATAGTTGCTCTTAAACCTTAAACCACCCTGCCACTCTCCTACATACCCTACCAGTGCTGCAGGGGCGACCTGCAGTGCCCTGCCACGTCCCGCTGACCCGGTTGCGGCGCCCCCGATCCCACGCCACTATCTCGCTTATGCAACAATTAAAACCCAATCTGTATTAAATGTTTAAGTTAAGGCGATAAGAGCTGTAGCTGCTGCCCTGTCAAAATAAAAAAACGGGCCAAGTGTGAGTCGGGCTCGCGCACGTAGGGTTCCGTACCATTATCTATACATTAGACACTATACCAGTTGCCGTTATTAATATCGAGCAAAAAACGGCAAAAAAATCACGTTTGTTGTATGGGAGCCCCACTTAAATATTTTTTTTATTCTGTTTTTAGTATTTGTTGTTATAGCAGCAACAGAAATACATCATCTGTAAAAATTTCAACTATCTAGCTATCACGGTTCATGAGATACAGCCTGGTGACAGACAGACAGACGGACAGTGGAGTCTTAGTAATAGGGTTCCGTTTTTACCCTTTGGCTACGGAACCCTAAAAAGTAGTTAGTGTAGTAGTAAGTTGGTAGTGACCCTGCCTACGAAGCTAGCGGTCCTGGGTTCAAATTCCGGTATGGGCAGATATTTGTGTGATGAGCGCGAATATTTTGTTCCCGAGTCATGGATGTTTTATATGTATTTTTTTATATATGTATGTATTTCTCTATGTAAGTATTTATATCGTTGTACCCATAGTACAAGCCTAGAGCTTAGTTTGGGACCAGAGGGCTTATTGTCTAACGCACTCGCAATCCCAACCGACTTGAAAGCGGAGCAATTGTTTTCATTTTGTATGCAGACAAGCCTTTGATTCTCGCAATTTTGGCGCAAATTAATACTATAAGTTATTCAAAAGTGTCACGTTATAAAGAACTTTATTGCTCGACCTTAAAGCGCAATTCACACAGCGGGCGGGAGCGGGTCGGGCGCAGGGCATGTCGTTTTCATCGCGGGACCTGCGCGGGTCGTCGCATTGACACTTAGCGCCGAACCGCTGCGGACCCGCGACGGGCCCGCTGCACCCGCGCACTGGTAGTAGCCCGACCCTTCCCCGCCGCGTGTGTGAATGCTTCCGTATAATTCCATGTTAAAACACCCGCCGAACTACCGACCCGCCCTGCGCACGACCCGCTCCGCTGTGTGAATTGCCCTTAAGTTATCGTGTTTCGGTGAGCAACTCAAAGTTGATTCAACTTTGCCTTTCACGCTTGTCACTCGGCACTGTTGCGTTTTGTAAACGCTGACATTTACCTCGAGAATAATCCTCTATTGTAATGTAACCGATAATTTAGCAGTTTTACTATTTGATATATGGTTACGCCTGATTTAAACATATTTTTGCAATTGAGCATAGAAACGGTTTATTACTAACCCGCCCTCGCTTCGCTTCGGTTTATGTGAGTTTTCTGTAACACCCGTAGGTACATAATCCAGAATTTATCTTCTATCTATATATATAAAAGGCAAACCTGACTGACTGACTTATATATCAACGCACAGCCGAAACTACTGTACCTAGAAACTTAAAATTTGGTACAGGGGTTCCTTTCATGATGTAATTGAGCACTAAGAATGGATTTTCCGAAAATCGACTCCTAACGGGAAGAAATGGGGGGAGTAGCGGTAAACTAATTCTACGCGTACGAACGAAGTCGCGGGCGTCCTCTAGTTACACATAAAAACCTTCCTCTTGAATCACTCTATCTAGTGATGAAAACCGCATTAAAATCCGTTGCGTAGTTTTAAAGATCTATGCGCACAGACAGCGGGAGCTGCTTTGTTCTATACTACGTACTCGTAAAGATAAAGAAATGTCTAATACTTTGCCTAATTGGTTTGAATTCATGACACATTTTACATAGTTGGGTTTTTCTGGAACGGAGAAGTCAAGCTAGTATATAGATTATCTGGTGGTAAGCAGGCACTGAGACCCGTGGCGTGGACATTTAGATGTTGCTAACATGCTTACCCTATGGACTAAATTTCACCTGTATAGTATTTGGAACCAATTTTTTAGTTAGCCTAATTCTTGCGCTTCAGGTGCTCTCTACTCGCTAAAACGTTATCGTTTTGGACATGTTGTACCTAGTATTGTTTTTAACTCGGTCGCCATTACATTACTCGGAGTCGTCAAGCCTCCTTGAAGGATCCCAGTTCGTCAAGCTGTTCTAATTGGACAATCAGTCAATCATTCAGACCAGGGCGTTCTGTCACCCTACCAGGATCTCAGAACCTGTAAGGGTCTGCTCTCAACTTGATGACATTGCTGTTAAGGGGCTTCTAAACGGGCCATATTTTCACTGCAATATGTGGCCGGCAACTCTTACTCGTATGTTGGAGAAAGACACCAATAGTTGCCGGCCACATATTGCAGTGAAAATATGGCCCGTTTAGAAGCCCCTTTAAGTAAATAATCAAAGCTCGGAATAGGTAGTGCCTAATTACCTAAACTTCGCGGGAGGACGTAACTAAGAGTGGTTACAACCACCAAATATAATAATTTCTTATGATTGAATGCGGGATTTCCCGGGATTGACTGTATTACTGTTAAGGCTTAAAACATTTAACTTTACTTATAAATCATGTTATATTGCATATTGTTTAGGTATTTATTTATCTTGAAATAACAATCAGTCATAAAAAATATGGATCAAATTGAATCAAAGGGAGTCAACTAAAAAAGATCAAATTTCAGGCTCCCTTTTGATTCAATTTGATCTAAGTATATTATAATTATTGTGTTATGACTAATTTTTATTTCAAGATAAATAAATAAATAATATGCAATATAGCAAGATTTATAAGTAAAGTTAAATGTTTTATGCCTTAAGAGTAATACAGTTAATCCCGGGAAATCCCGCATTCAATAATAAGAAATAATTATTTTTAGTGGTTGTAACCACTCTTAGTTACGTCCTCCCGCGAATTTTAGGTAAATAGGCACTACCTATTCCGAGCTCTGTAAATAAGAGTTACCACAACGTTGACAATACGATAACATGTCAAAGGCAATATCGTTTTACCGAGTAGAAAGAGTCCCAGTGTGTTTTATTCATAGATAAGGTTTTCGTATCATAAACAAAAGCCACTTAGCACACCTGTTATTTTATAGTTAAAACACATTTATAGAATTATCTTAAAAGCCCATTTCTATTCAACAATATTTAAATGGCGAGCACACGTGGTCAAACATGGCGGACGCCCGAGGCGAAGACATCGTGTAACGGGACGGCTATGATATGTAATTTGATGATCGAATGGCGTGCCTCTGCCACTGATCAGCTATTATTAAGGATGGCGATGGTTAGAATAACGATATGTTAGGGATTGTGCTACTTGCAAGACAAGACAATTACGCCATTCATTAGTAGGGGCTACAAGGTGGATCGACGTGGTGAAGGTCCTGAGAATCAGCTGGATGCAGGTCACCGCTAGTGTCCCATGTCCAGTGAATATCTATAGACTAATGTGGCGATAAAGATGAAAGCGATGTAGCAAAATGTCCAGTGGTATGACGCATGGTTGTTTAGCTGTGGTTGTAATCAATTTTGCGCTTGACAATTGCGATCAATTTGCGTTTGAAATTGACCCATGATATGTCCAAAGATAGCTCCAGGATAGGAGAATTGCAGGCAAAGTTTTCACTCCATAGCAGAGCTCATGAATGATATTGGGTGATGATTGACCCGTGTACCGGAAGGCTGCGGCTCCACTGTGCGGCTAGCACAAGTTGCCCGCGACTTCTTTATCGCTCGGATCTCCCTTTCTATCTAGTCAGTAACGATAGAGACGCACTGAGCGACAAGCGAGAAAATACAACTTGTGCTACCCGTGCTGAGGTGGAGACGAGCGAAGCGGAGCTGGCCAATATTAACCAATAGAAGGCGTATAGGGTCAAGTCGAGCGGGCCTGGCGCACGTTAGTTTAGATTCTAATGGTTAATATTGGCTCAGCTCCGCTCCACTCCGCTCATCTCCGCCTCAGTGGAGCCGCAGCCTAACAGTCTGATTTTATTTAATACTTACCTTTCTTATGAATTGAACCGAGGACCGCCGGGTTTGTGGACAGTCATTAGATCGTTACCAACAAAAATGTAAACACTTTATTGTACAAAAGAAAAAAACAGAACAATACAATTAATATAAAAATAAGTACAAAGGCGAACTTATCCCTTTAAGGGATCTCTTCCAGCTAACCCTTGAGAGATTGAGAAAAGTTAAAGTTGTGCATCGAGTAAGCAAGTGTACAAATTAATTTAGAAGAACAAATAAAATAAAAATATATAAATATAAACAATAATAAATAAAATAAAAATACATTCAAATACCTACATAAATAGATACAGTAATATATATTAATACTTAAATATACATACATAAACTACATTTTATGTACCTAGAGGATAGTTGATATTTAGGAGATAGAGTCAAGCCAGAACTTCTTTAATTTGCCTTTTAGAGAATCTACCGTTTGTGATTGCCTAATGCCAGTTGGTAGCCGATTCCACAACCTGACAGAATGCACCGAGAAGGATTTGGAATAGGATTTGGATTTGTGGGACGGGAAAGCGAGGGTGAGATTGGCCTTAGAGCGCAACCGGTTTTGGGAGCCGGTGGCCATGAAGCTAAATCGCTCAGAAAGGTAGATGGGAGAACGAGGATTAAAAATAGTATTAAAAAGCAGCGACAGGATGTGAACGTTTCGGCGAAACCGAATAGGTAACCAGTTTAGCTGAGCACGGAAGTGGGAGACATGATCGTATTTACGTAGGCCGAAAATGTATCGAATGCACACGTTTTGGAGTCGCTCAAGTTTATCAAGGAGTTGTTCTGAGAGGTCCATATAAGCAACGTCAGCGTAGTCTAAGAGAGGGAGAAGAAGAGATTGGGCTAAAGTTATCTTGGTTTGTTGAGGAAGAAAATTCTGCAGTCGCCTGAGAGAATGAAGTGAAGCGAAGAGCTTGCGACTGACTTCGGTAACCTGAGTCGACCAGGAAAGTGTCTGATCTATTGTGATACCCAAATTTTTAACTGTAGAGGAAAAGGGAATTATGGTACCGTCAAACACCAAATTGGGTATCACAACGTCAGACAGCTTCGAGATGAAGTGGGGACTTCCAACAACAATGGCCTGCGACTTCTTTGCATTGACCTTTAGTCCAAAATTAGAGGTCCATTTCTGGATCGTCGCAAGATCGTCATTGATAAGGTCAATCAGGGAAGGGAAGTCATCAAAACTAGCCCCCGCATAAATCTGCAAATCGTCAGCGTATAAGTGGTAAGAAGAAAGAAGGGAGGTTGTTATACCATTTATGAAAATTGAAAAAAGAAGAGGAGAGAGCACAGCCCCCTGAGGGACACCAGCAGTGAGAGTATTCCAATCAGAATGAGTTTCATCCATCTTAACACACTGGCGCCTTCCAAGGAGGTATGATTCAAACCACGTAAGGGCCGAAAAAGAGAAATTCAGGGTCTTGAGGATGCCGAGAAGAATATTGAAATCAACTGTATTGAAGGCACTACTGAAATCTAACAAAACCAGGACAGTCAGATGTTTATTTTCTATGTTTAAACGAATGTCGTCGGTGACCTTGACCAAAGCAGTGACAGTGCTATGCCCGGGGCGGAAACCAGATTGAAAGGGGTTAAAAAGATTGTGCATATTTAGGAAACGAGACAGTCTTTGATTAACAAAGTGCTCTATTATTTTGGAAAGTACAGGGAGAATAGAAATAGGACGATAATCGGACAAGGACGCAGGTTTTGACACTTTTGGAAGAGGGAGTACATGAGCAAGTTTCCACAATGTAGGGAAACAGCCCGAAGAGAAGGAAAAGTTGATAATGTCGGAAAGGATAGGAGCAATGGAATCCGCCACCAGCATGAGCATGTCTAAGCTCAGGCCATCTTCACCGACGGCCTTGGTTTTTATTGACTTCAGAAGGTCTATAGTCTCCTTCGGAGTAATTAATCCTAGATCAAAAGGGGGAAAGTCGGGGTTCGGGGCAGTAGCAAGAAGAGATAATGTATTATTCTTTACGGAAGGGTCTAAAGTGACCGGAGAAGAGCTAAAATGCTTATTCAGGGCGTTGAGATTCATTTTATGATTAGAAGAGTGAGTTTGAGATTTGCCTACCCCTAGTGACTTCAAAAATTTCCATAATTTATGGGGGGGACAATTCTGAATAGACTCATGGATATAACAACGTCTTGCTTCCCGGCACTTCTTGTTGCAACGATTTCGCAGCATGACGTACTTATGACGATTGTTCTCAGACGGATCGTGGCGCAACCTCACGCGGGCGCGGTTCCTCCTCGCCATCAGGGCTTTGATATCCTCGGTCAGCCACGGCGCAGGGTAATGCTTGACGCGCATCGGCTTCAGAGGGGCGTGTCGGTCGTAAATCGCAAGCAATGTGCTGTTGAAAATCTCAAGTTTAAGGTCGATGTCAGTGCAAGTTTCGATAGACTGCCAATCAGCGTTGTGAAGATCGGAGAGCAGAGCCTGCAGATTGATGTCGCCAAGATTACGGCGAAGGACGAATTTGTGTCTACGTTTCGGGGGGCGAATTTTGAAAGAGGCGTAAATAAGGTCGTGGTTTGAAAAGGCAGCAGCATTAAACTGGCCGTGAAATGAGACAAAATCAGGGGATGAGGTTATAATAAGATCTAAAAGAGAAGGGGGCCCATTATGAGGGAAATGAGTGGGACCGAGAGGGAGAATACTAAGATTCAGTGAACTTACTAGAGACTGAAGTTTAGAAGATCGAAGGTCGTTTTTAATGAGGCATGTATTAAAATCGCCCATGATTACGCTATGTTCGAACTGGGGACAGAGATCAGATAACGCATTCTCAAATGCATCGAAATAGCTTATGTTGGATGATGGACTGTAATAAACCCCGAGAAGTAGTTTAGTGTGGTTTAAGGAAACGCTGAGAAATAAGTATTCCGGTGACTTTGAGTACACGGATGGGGACTCAGCCACAATTTCGCAAACGATATCATTTTTTAAATAAATGGCAACACCACCCCCGCGAACGGTACTCAAGCCGCCATCTTTGAACCCAGTCCTGTCGTTGCGAATTAATTGGTAACCGGGTAAAGGATAGAGGGTAGATGAGAGGGACGGCTTAAGCCATGTCTCAGAAATGAGTATGGCGTGAATGTTCTTATCAGAAAAGGTTGAAAGTAGGTCAGGAAAGTGAGCTGGTAAACTCTGTGCATTGATGTGGACAACGCTAAAGTGTTTTGAAGAAGTGGTAAAAATGGTATGCAATCGGTCACCGAGATCTGGCATATCAGATGAATCACTTAGCGAGTCGTAAAGGCTTGACGAAGACAAAGAAAAGAATTCGCTATCATGACTAGCGCCGAAAACGTCAGACATGTAAGCATAAATAAATATATAACAATTTAAATAAATAATATAAATATAATTATATGTATAATACTATCAAAATTTTACAATTTTAAGATTAAAAATAAAATAACAGCAACGAACAAACTTTAAACTCAATCGCTCGCCATCAGCTGTTATGGATACAAAACAAGTTTGGCTGTTAGTCGGTAGAACATATCAAGATACAATTACACATTAAAGTTTTAATTACAGCATACGATTTCAAGAAAAAGTATTTATGAATTTTAAATATATTTCATAAAAATATAATTTTCTCCGCTGATCCTCAAACATCGACCAAGACAGCAAACAAAACGCAAAACCACAAACCGCGATCGGCCCTGTCACCCAACTGTCAACGTCAAACGTCATACTGTGCGAGTAAAAAAATTAAAAATAATAGGAGTTAAATTAAAGTAAAAAGTAAGTGAAAGTGAAGGTAGGGATACACAGAAATACAGAATGGCGGACGGGAAGTTACGTAGACACTGCACAAATACCTACCAACATGTAACAAGAATAGATAAAGAAACCTAACAAGAAAACCGTAGATGTGCCTTAATATAATGAGAAAGCGAAAGAGGGCAACAACAAAATACTACTTAGGCTTGGTTACAGTCACTGTCCGTTTGGGGGGCCTGACACGCTGCGAAGGTGGCTTGGCGGGCTCCTGCACTGGAGTTGATGATGATGACGGAGCGGACGATCCCGACGAAGGCACCGGAGCCGGCAGCACTCGCAGCTCAGCCAGGGTCGTGACTCGTCGACGGGAGCCGTCGCCGCATAGTACGACAATCCGCCCATCGCTCGTCCAGCTGTTCTTGACTCCGTGTATCCGCCGCGCCTCCATAAACACAGAGTGCCTAGTACCGGTCAGGAACTCCGACATGGTTAGACCAGAGCCCTTAAGCTTGGTCTTCGATGTATATGCTCAGGTACTCCTATTTATTGTAGGAAGGTTTGGGACGAGTCTAATTTTACGGCAGAGGCGTTCTGTCCAGTTCTTCAAGACGAATTTCTTTGATGGCTTCCCTCTTTGCAACGAGGTTGATTTAATTTATTTAATCCTTAGTGTGTGTTTATCGACCACCATTAGTTTGCAAGTCTTTGTAAAAAAAGGTTAATGGCTAAGTTTATAAGAGGCAGCCTAAATAGCAATGTACAGTCGCGGTAGATTGGTCTTTTTGCACAAACTGGTAGCCAGCAACGGGGAATCGCGTGTTGCTAATGAGACACTTACAAATGTATTAGACTGGTAAAAAACGCAGTAATCGAATGTTTTGATAATCGTCTGTCCGATAGATGAGGAAAACCTATCCTTGGTATGTCATGTCTTTCAGTGGAAGTCCTTAGGTTTTTGAGATAGGATGAAATTATCGATCACTAGCGACCCGCCCTCCATTGGCTTCGGTTTATACGAAACACCTGTACATAAACCAGAATTTATTATATAGGTACATAAAAACATTCCGCGAAAAAATATCTAACTAATGATGAAAACCGTATGGAAATCCATTCATTAGTTTTTGAGATTATCGCGAACATACAGACAGACAGACGGGGGGAGGGGGGGGGTGACTTGTTTTAGATATAATATGTAATGATAGCGGATTAGTACGTGCATTTTAAAGCACCTCCACCTAAGTTTGGTAGCTATATCTAAATGTCCCTTGGTTCTATGAGCTTGTCGGTTAAAGTTTCGTCGACGAAGGGGCGTTAAGTTACAGAATAACACCTGCTATTAACTCTGTAACACACTCGCTAAGAGTCTTTGTGGAAATCGATTGACATAATCATGTTACAATTAATTTAAATTATGTGATGGAATTCTGTCCAGTGAGATAGGTATTTTATTTATATATTTTATTGTTTAGTTTCTGGAATATTGCTCCACATGTCACATGAAGGATTTGTCGCCTAATGAATAATCTGAATGAATTGCTAATGGTATTTGTGACACGTTTCGCTGGTCAGGGTAGTGATTCTTTCAAAAGCAAAGGTGAGCGAACGGAGGAGTGAATGTCCAAGCGGCGAGTTTAAGTAGTCCCATGTCAAAGCGAACAAAACAAATTTCAGCGCGTGTATTCAATTTGGCAGCATGGCTTCTCGAACGTATAAGGCTGCCTAATTGAGAATGCACGCGCTAAAATGGGGTGTGTAATGATCGGTATAAAAATAATTAATATAATTTCATTTGATATAATAACATTTGATATAATTTTAAAGGATATAATCACTCATTTTATATAAAAAACGATTGGTATATTATCAAAATATCTATTTTTATTTACTATAATTATCATTTGGTATATCATTTATTTATTATAAACGTCATTTGGTATAATCATCATTTTGTATAAAAATCATATTGTATAACTATCATGTGGTATATTATTTTTTACTTTTTTTGTCGAATGATTTTTTGGTACAACGCTGACCGTGAGGCAAAGTCGACGGAGCTCCGCTTTGCGGAGCTCCTATTCCGCGTAGTTATGGCGCTTCGCGCCTTGACACAATTCTAACCTAACCTAACCTATTATATTAGTTGAGACCTAGGAGTTACCGCTCTGTAGGGTCACAATAGGTAACTAACAAACCGACCCTTGCGGTTGGACACGAGTTAGTATAGACAGTATTTTTTATACCAACTGTACTTTATATGAAATTAACTTTATATCATAAGTTGATTATAGTAAATATGCATTATACTTAATGTATGTTATATAAAATATTTTTAGAACAAATGATCGTTATATAAAATGATAATTATATCATATTTAAATATATTAAATGTTGTTATATGATTCAATAATTATATCAAATGAGCGTTATATCGACTGATATTATAGAAAATATTTTTATATCGATCGTTACGCACCCGCTAAAATGTGGTTTGCTCGCTCTGACGGGACTACTTAAACTCGCCGCTTCGACATTCTCTCCTGCATTCGCTCACCTTTGCTTTTGAGAGAATCACTACCCTGACTATATTGAACATTCGCAACCGAACGAATGTTAAATCCAACTGCATTTGAATCCTGTACCCGTACTTAATTAATAGTTACCCTTTGCATACCGTGTCAGGTCTCATTTGCTATCTAAATCGAGAAACGGTTACTCTAATGATCTTATAAATATGCATGCTAAAGCTCTCTGGGTGGGAACAGGAGACTCTAAGCCCAAAGCAAGGCAATTTGTAATGAATCGGGAGACAAGCAATACGTGTAAAATTAAGAAGAAGGAAATTAAGTCTGGATGTGGGAAGAAATGAGTCGTATAATATATCTCTAGCCGAATACAAGACAGCCTAGACAAACTAAATATAAAGCTTGGCAAACTCATTCTGAAGTAAATAATTTAGAATACCATGATTATGGCTGTTATTGACGTTAATTAATTTATCGTCAGCACTATTCATTTTAGACGAAAGACGTCCACTGCTGGACACAGGCGGGCAATTCTCGGCGTGTCAACCGCCGTCATTGTCGTCTCATATGATTTCACATAGAATTATTTTTTGACGTAGGTATTCTTTATTGCACAGAAATAAGTACAAATGGTGGACAAGTACCAATCCCAAGTTTCTTATTTAGATTTAAACTTTTACGACCGGTATTGTTTCTATTCACTTTAAAATTTGCTCGTAGTTATCAATATTTTCGACAATATATTGAAGACAACAATGACGGGTTTAAAATGCCTTAATATTCACCCAGGCTTTATAGTTATAGCTCATCTAGGATTAAAACCAATGACTTTCTAACAATCGCGAGGGTCTGCGATGACGTTGGCTTTCTAGCATGCACTGCGGCTAACGGCCAGCCCTTTATGGAGGAAATTATTCGAATAAATTATTGTTCACACACTTTCTACGTTTCCCTTCGAGATTACGCGCATTCGTATTTATTTATGAAAATTAAATGTTAAGTTAATTGGATAGATGATGATGTTTTAGTGAATAAATCAAACGACTTTATATAACTTTAAGTACGAGTATCTTTAGTTTACTAATGTAATCAAAATCGTAAGGTGACTGCCGTCGTCATTTTATACTTGGCATTGATGCAAAATCCACAACGTGGTGTTTTTGCCAGACTGAGCCAAGCCAAGAAAGTTGCCGAGGTTTAATACAATAATCGCTAACTAGACTAGAATATTAAAGTGAGGCTGAAAAAATGGAACGAATGAGTAAATATTAGCTTCTACCGACTTCGTCTGCGTAGGGTTAGTAATTCACTAAATACACCATTTCAATCACCATCCCACGGAAATAGTGATTATTTTCGGGATAAAAGGTAATTGCGATTGCTACTGTGTATATATCTAATCGCTATCTTTACTATTTTAGGCTGTCGGTTATATATTTCTCCACAACACGCAGAATTTTCGTAGAAAATTTCGTACCATTCCGCATGCAATGCAAACTAAACTGATTGTCTCTTGACACTATCAAGTTAATGTATTGCGGACGCAAACGAGAAAGCCTTTCGCGGGTCGCGCGCAGCCGGCATATGAATCCGATTAGCCATAGCCACCAAATACGAACACACCATTTCATTCACCTTTTTTGCAGGATTATATTCTAGATTTCGTTTAGTATTCAACAAAGGTAGTTCCACTTACTTCCGTCTGGATCTTGGCGGATCTTGGAATCTTTGTGGCACGGAGGAGTGTGGTGAATAACGAATTCCGACTAAAATAATAAATGCGAAAGTGTTTGTCCTTCTTTCACGGTAACCAGAGGGCCCTGCCAAGATGCACTAAGCTAACTAGCGTTTCTATTCGTTTCGTTTTTAACCAATCGCGTCGCTGGCAGATCACGTGACTTTTCGTATCACGTCATCTATCAGTGACGCGATTAGTTTAAAAACGATACGAATAGAAACGCTGGTTAGCGTAGTGCATCTTGGCAAGGCCCTCAGGAACTAACAAACAAACGTGTTTTCAAAGGCTGGCTTTTCTTTTGATTTGATGAAGGAATATCTCTCGACAAGTATCGGCCCGTTAATCACCTTGTGGACAATCTTCTACTTTCCGGGCCTATGCAATAATGTATATTTTTGCATAGATTTTTATGGACTGCCAGGGAGTGTTTTATGTCTATGTGACATTATTTCACCGGCAAAGTCTCGAAAAGTCCCTATTATTTTTTCGTTTCTTCTCAACTTACTGACTTTTTTTGCTATATGAAGGACTGGAATTTTGACCTTGTGAGCGAAGCCTTGGACAAAAGCTTGTATAGTTTAGTACGTATAGTAGCTTCTGCGAGAGCTTTTATTATCGAAATCAAGCGTTTTCTTGACCGGTTATTGTTCGAGGTCCCGGTTAGAGGGCAAAGGTCCTAATATATTCAGCTTGCGCGTGAGTTTATCGCTTGATGCCACTCCTGCGCATCTATTGATTTATCTCTATTGTAAAAGGTCATTTTGGCATGCAGGTTGCGAAATGACGCTGTGGGTAGTAAGTTATTACGTCTTGTCTCTGCTACGTCGTAAATATACCGTTTGATAGGCTTATTAACTAGTAGACTCGTAGACTAATGTGATAATTTCAAACATACAGTCAGACAGCACATTCATTACTTCCCCATTATAACGAGTTTTCTCGAGTATTGAAATAGCTCAGTTTCTACTTGTGTACAGTTAGTTCGTTCAAAAAGTGTGCATTACAACCCTATAAAGTTGCCGACACCGCTTTGTGCGCGCGACTTCTTTGTAGCAATTGTAGCGGCACATTAAAGCCTGCAAACTATTTGAACGAACGGACTATAGTTGGAATTCGGCAGATAGTCATCGGAACAGAATCAGCTAGTTAATGGCGGAAAGTGAAAAGTGAAACGACATTTCCGAAGCGCGGGCGCAGGTGTGAACGCGACATATAACTCGCGATCTTAATTTTGATAAGCGTCTGTCATATGCCTGGTATGTGGTAATCTAGAGTTTGGAAATGTTCTTTCTTTTTCCAGAGAGACCCCAACAGTTAACATTCTTAACTTACACTAAGCAGGCGAAAATAAGCTTTCGAATTCATTAAATTTCTGTAAGAATTCCGAGTTTCCGACCTATACGGACCTTTTCTATTTATTTTAGTGAACCAGATAATATCAAATTTAATTTAATTTAGTCTATAAAGTAAAATATCAGGCTTGTACCTACTATGTGCAATAGATAACGAAGTAAATACTTATATAGAGAAAAAAATACTTAAGTAAACGTCCAAGACTCAAAAACCAATACTCGCGCTCATCGTACAAATATTTGCTATATACCTAGAATCGAACCCGGGACCGCTAGTTTCGTAGGTAGGGTCACTACCATCTAGGCCAACACGTTGTCATTTGCTTCTGTTATTAAAATAGGTAGGTACTGTATAATGTTACTTTAATACAATAAAGAGTACTTACATACATACACACAATACAGACGTGAGAACTATCCTAGGAGCCAAATGGGTAAGACCGCGGAGCGTTCGAACCGCCCCCGCTTTTGTGTTACGAAAAAAATATGTAAAACATTACAAAAAGCATTTATTTTCCAGGTATCATGTAAGAACCTAATCACAACTACCTATTGTAATTGAAAATAAATGCCACAGACAAATCTTTATGACTATTTTCGTAACACAAAAGCGGAGCGGCTCGAACGCTCCGCAGCCTTACCCAAATAGCGCTGATTACGAGCGATGTTAGCGTGTGACAGTGAACTAGCTACTGACGCGTTTCGCCGCCATTTTTAGCATACCTAACTATTACGAAGTGCTATCACCTATCACTTTTAGGCCAGACGTGGCTTATCACAACTAATATATACCTTTACTAATTATCGTGAACAAATTTTAACTATCGATTTATATTGCATATTCTGGGGCAATATGTCGGTATAAATCGGGGGCACGCGAGGGTTAAGGCATGTTGTCCCCGACCATCGGTGAAGATGGCAAGGAAAGCGACACTCCTGCTGCTAGCAGCTGTTCTTCAGGTATGTAACACTTGCTAAGTTTCACTTTACTACATTGGATTATAACATAATTTGGAACTTTATTTAATGGTAATGGTTTCTGTTCAACAGGCTGCCCTCGGGCAGTTCTTCTCGTCGTGCGGCTGCGGCGCCCCGCCCCCAGCGTACTACTCCGCGCCCGCGCCCCCTTGCGGGTGTGCTCCTCCCCCCTGCTCCTGCTCCCCGGCTCCGTCGTACTACGCTGCGTCCGCACCACCTCCACCACCCCCCTGCTCTTGCGCCCCGGCCCCATCGTACTACTCCGCGCCCCCACCCCCTTGCAGCTGTAGTTCTTCCCCCTGCTCGTGCTCCCAATCATACAACATCCAACCCCCCGCTCAGGAACCCATCTACATCAGCACTCCCCCACCCCCGCCCATGTGCATCAACCCTCCAGCGCCTCCCCCGATGATGATCGAGCTGCCGTGCCCGGGACCCATCACTGTTAACCCTCCTCCCTTCCCTCCGATGTGCTTCTCTCCTCCCGCACCGCCACCGGTCATGATAACTCCGCCCGCCCCGGGTCCGATCTACCTGGATGCGATCCAGATGCCCCCGGTAACGGTGACCCCCCCGTGTCCTCCCACACTTTACATTGACTGTCCGCTACTGCCGCCGATGATGGTGGATCTTCCGCTGCCACCGCCGATCATGATCGAGCTGCCGGCGCCACCGCCGTTCATGATCCAGCCGCCGCCACTGCCGCGTGTGATGGTGCAGCCGCCGCCGCTACCGCCTGTGCCGGTGCAACCGCCGCAACCGCCACCAATAACGGTGCAGCCGCCGCCGCTACCGGGCATGTGCGTGCAGCTGCCGCCGCCGGCGCCCATCAGCTTCCAGCCGCCGGCGCCGCCGCAGATGAGCGTGCAATTGCCCCCGCTGCCGCCCTTCACGGTGCAGCCGCCGCCGCTAGCGCCGCTGTGCGTGCAGCCGCCCACGCCCGAGCCCGTGTGCTTCCAGATCCCGTCGCCCCCGCCCTTATGCGTGCAACCGCCCCAGCCAGCGCCGATCTGCGTCCAGCCCCCGGCGCCGGCCCCCATCTGCTTCCAGCCGCCGACGCCGCCCCCGGTCTGCCTGGTGACTTCCCCTTGTGGGTGCGCCCCCCCGCCCTGCGGTTGCCCCCCGCCCTGCGGTTGCCCCCCTCCCCTCTGCGGGTGCTCCAATCCCCCTACCTACTCTTTCTCACCCGCCGTAGACCTCTACTCTTACCAGTCGTACGGATTTCCGCTTTGCTACTAGAACTTCGCGATGCGAAGTTTTATGAATGAAAAGCATTTAATTTTATTTAAATAATTAAGTAATAATTAAATACACACTTTTTATAATTACAGCATGTTTTATTTCTTCAAAACAATTAAGTATGCCTAAACGACGAAATGTTTCGCAATAAAAAAGAAATTTCAATTAGTTGCACACTGTTACATCACTCTCGTGCATTATTATTTTAATGCGGCAACTGCACGCTCTTTAATAAAAACCATTGAACATTATAACCTGTCATAAAAACTTACCTTAGCATCATTATAAGTCACTATTCTGACTTCTAAAAAAAGTAGAATTGGTCCTGTTAATTAATACCTTCCTTTTTCCGCTGTTGCTGACCTGAGAGTTTATTTTTACGTTACAGCATTGTGACTTCTATCTAACAAACAAACAGTTTGGCTGCATGACCTACTAGGTGCGAACACAACATGCACACGAGAACTCAATAAATAGCTCTAATAGGTATTTCTAGGAAATAGACTGCAATTTTTGCATTATACGCTCTATCTTGCGTTCTCAATTTGTAATTATATCATACTACTAACCTTAATTAGCTAATTAAGAGTTTTATTAGACACTACACTCCAGGCCAAAAGTATGGAAACAAGCTTATATGACTATGAAAAACTGTGATTTTCAAGATAAAAAGAGTTTTGAAAACAAAAGAGTAAAAATGACAATAGAACATCTTAAAAGTAAATAACTAAAATTGTTATAATTAAAGTTAATAAAATTGTAAATTCAACATTTCGTAAACAGACAATTAAATAAGGTCGATTTTTAACATCTCCCAAATTTATATGTATATTTTTTTACTCTTTTACATAATATTCAGATTTTTAATACTTTGGGTGTAGTTTTAATCTTTTGAGGCTGGCCTAGTAAGTTTTGCGCGTAAAATACAGAATCTTTCGTTGCGGATCTTCGGTTGAATCTTTCGCAAGTTTAAGTTTTTTACGTGTATTTTACGATGTATTTTTCGCATTATTATTTATACCGAGACATTGATTCGATTACATACAGTACATTAATGTCCAATTAATATTAATAAGCAAGATTAATTACCCTTTGATTGTTAATATGAAAAATACAGTATGAAACAAGTATTTTACGTGTATGATTGTATTTTTCAGGCGAACCTCTAATTTGTTTTTTTCGAAAGTTACATGTATTTTATAGGAAAGATACAAAGTTTCGAAAAAAACAACATGTATCTTTCGCCATTTTCATCACTAATAGGTATACGCTGAAACTTAGATGTTCATGGTTTACGTACAGCCCTTTAGGCTAAGGTTATCGGGGTCTTGAGCTTGACCTAGCTAACCCCGTGTGCTTCTGTTTAGTCTATTAGAGAAAATATTTTTTACTCTAATAAGACTTATTTCTCTAATAACGGCGAAATGCACTTTAACAGGAGTGAAGCCATCAGCACAAAACTAAATAATAAAATTGTATAAATTGATAATTGCTTGATTTAATTTCCTGTTAAGCACGTTTTATACTACCTAGTCAAAAAAAAAAACCCAACTCTTCATCATTTCAGCCGAAAGACTTCCACTGCAAGATACAAGCCTCATTCCAAAAATCTTCAGGCCCTCGGTCTTCAACTGTTTTCCTCTGTTCCAGCATGGCGGGGTCCGGGGGGGAGTGGGCGGAGGGCGCGGCGGTGTGGTTCCAGCCGGCCGGCGCGCCCGCGCCGCTGCCCGGCGAGCTGGTCGAGGTGCACCGCGCCGCGCGCGTGCTGCTCGTGAGCTGCCTCGTCAACCAGCAGGTGAGCCAGTGTTGAACAGTGAGCGCAGGTAGGGTTGCCATACGTGGGATTGTAGAACTGTTGGCAGGTCGCGGCCGGACTTGGCAAATGTAAAAACACATTAGTTATTTGTTGTTTAGGTATTTAGTCTTTATTGCACAAAATAATAAATATACTTATTATTCAAAAGACGAACTTAAGTAAGACATTATCTATAGGGTTGAAAATGACTTGTAAAATACAAGTATCTTTCAAACGCCCCTGTATTTTTCAATAAAATACAGAATCTTTCCTTGCTGACCTTCGGTTGCAATCTTTCGCAAGTTCAAGTTTTTTACGTGTATTTTACGATGTATTTTTCGCATTATTATTTATACCAAGACATTCATTCGATTACATAAAGTACATTACTGTTTAATTAATATTAATAAGCAAGATTAATTAATTACCCTTTGATTGTTAATATGAAAAATACAGTACAAAACAAAAATATGTGTATGATTCTAATTTGTTTTTTCGAAAGTTACATGTATATGAAAGATACCTACAAAGTTTCGAAAAAAAAACAAAATGTATCTTTCGCCATTTTCATCACAAATTCTCTAATAGTTATCTTTAGTCAAAGCAGAGATTGTAGACTCGAATCGTATGGAGTTGACAAGCGGTCGAGCCGCTCTGTCATCTTATACAAACCTGTTGTCTCCAATGTTTTCTACATTTAAAAAAATCGCTAACTTATTGTTAGTGTTATGACTTATGCATCTTGAGTTGGCCACCGGTGAACTGTTCCCTTATTGAAATTCTCACGATCGCGGAGTACCTAAGTTTGTAAAATGGTACCTATATATCTGCGTCTGGTAATCGTTTATCTCTAAATTTTCTACCTCATGAACTCACGAGTATGTTAGGGCCGCACAGACGGACTGCATTTGAACTGCAACCCAGCTGCAAAATGGCAGTTCGAGGGCAGTTCTAATGCAGTTGATGTACCTAACTGCATCAAACTGCAGTCCGCTTGCAGTTGGCGAGCAGTCTACCTAAGCGGACTGCGCAGTTGGTTTGCACTTTTGATGCAGTTACATCAACTGCATCAGAACTGCCTTCGAACTGCCATTTTGCAGCTGGATTGCAGTTCAAATGCAGTCCGTCTGTACTGGCCCTAATAACACTGTACTCACATTATTTTTCATTACGACAGGCATGTCGACATAGATCTAGTAACCGTGCTCATAATTCACGCGAATACTTGTTTACGTGGTACGAGTGTTACAAACCGAAGGGCGCACGTTCGTTGCGTGATCTTACGCTGTTGAAATTATGGAATTATGCTATCACACGCATTTTATTACGCTTACCTTATAATTTAACAAGTGTGTACTTTAATTACACTTTCACGGTTTGTACTCGCTCGTGATTATTTAAATATAAATTTAACTTATATTATTACCTAGTTTAAATCCTAGCAAACATTTAAAAACTCCATATAAGTGCGTCTATAAATAATGACGCAAGTTCCTAGTGGAATAAAAATCGGCTAAGTGTGAGTTGTACAAGTACTCGGAAGGGTTCCGTACCAAGACGAAAAAACACTTCTTACGTTGTTATAGCGGCTATATAATAATATACATCCTGTGAAAATTTCAAGTGTCTAGCTATAACGGTTCATGGGATACAGCCTGGTTATAGACAAAAAAAACACTTGCAGACGGACAGTGGGGGCTTAGTAATAAGGTTTCCTCGACACCCTTTAAAATTGTTGTTGATGTCACTTGATGTGGACACTTCAAAATTGACAGACGCATCTTATCGAATTTAACCTAAAGTCGGCCATCCACGTTACGGTCCACCGGAGAGGTTACCTGCGCAGGCGACCGGAGGACACGGCACACACGCACAGGTTCACCGTACGGTGTCACTCGAAAGAAGGTTTTTGGTTTTGCTCCGGTCCCCTGCACAGGTAGACCTCTCCGGTAACCGTAACGTGTATGGCCGGCTTAAGGTTGTTTGTCAGGCCTGGCACTGCTTAAAGCAGTCCGTGTATGGCGGGTCTTTTGCCAGGTCTACACACTCGCGCGAGTCGACGCGAGGCCGAGATACATTGATGTTATTATAAAAGTTTTACAATCCGTCTCGTATTTAAAGACGGCAGTGTATCTCGGCCTCGCGTCGACTCGCGCGAGTGTAAACCTGGCATTAGGATTATTCGTAGTTGGAAGGTACTTACGGTATCTGTTAGCGGCGCAATTTTGACGGCTTTATCTGACGCAAACAAATTCCCTTCATCCCGGCGTGTCACCAAGCCCGAATGCAAGCACAAAATCATCCACTTCATATCCACTTTGTACCTACTACTTCTTAGAATGTAAAACCAAAATTATTTTATACTTCCCACGCGCTACAGGTTTCCGAAATTAATGACCCTCATCAAATTATCATATGGAGAAATTGTATCATTTTTTATCCCGCTGCCTGGGCACTGGGCAGTTCATTAATAAATGGATATATGGGGTCATTACACAGATCGCTGTCATCAGAAATATTAAGCAATGTAAGCTTCACATTGTATATCATTAGTTAACTATTCGCTTAATAGCGGTCAAACTAATAACACCCCACTTTTTGCGTAGGGGATTAAAAAAAAACCGGCCAAGTGTGAGTCGGACTCGCGCACGAAGGGTTCCGTACCATTTATCTACACAACATTAGCCAAAAACGGCAAAAATACCTCGTTTCTTTTTTGCCCCCCCTTAAATATTTATTTTATAAGTATTTGGGTACGGAACCCTAAAAAAAGCCGTACAACTAATATCTCAAGCTAATTCTAGTGGTGGCCCACCAGTGATTCAGCATTAAGGTTGTACCTCGACCTTGCGGCGGTCATGCTGCGCTGGCACTCGAGCGGTGCGGCCGACGGCCTCGCCGCGATACACGCCGTGTCGTGCATACAGGGTTATAAGCAGTGATCGGAAATAGGTGAGCTATTTTACCTAAACTTGACGCATATTCATTCATGCGTGAGTGAGATGGGAATACATTATTGAATGAACATGCATCAAGTTTAGGTAAATTAGCTCACCTATTTCCGATCACTGGTTATAAGACTTTTACCACGTGTGTAACGTTATAGTCTCATATTGACTCATACTCATACTCATACTCATACTCATTTATTTATTGCATTACGTGTATACATGATCTTAAAAAATATGTTTAGTCCAAACATAAACCCTGTAAGGGCGCTGCAATCAAATCAATAAAACTACGTTATTAACCAATTAAATTTAAACATGTAATCACAATTACAATTAACTAACTACCTACTAAAAAATAAATATTAAATATAAATGCTGATTATTTTAAATCAATATTAAATTATTAAATATTAATATTCTCAGCACGTTAAGAGGGTGAAAACCATATCGTCTTTGACCTGTTATAGTATTGTCAACGTTTTGATAGCTCTTCTTTACTTGATATTAATGGCAGCCGAGTTAAAAACAATATGTTGCGTTATGTATGCAAAGGGACCTTATTGTCGATGGCGCTTCCTGTAGAGCACCATTTTTGGTGAAATTAGTACCTACCTTTAAAAAAGATTAGCATTTTGTAGAAGATTATATATTATAATCATACATATATATTTAAGCTTCTATATGTATATAATCCATGACCTTTCTTAACTATGTTAATGTTTTTATCAACTTGTAGCTCGATTAATATCTACATTGAATCAGGCGGTACAAATAGTACAACGCATTGTTGTGTTGGCACTTGCTTGCATTGTTCGTCGTTGACGGCAAGCCACTAGCGGTGGCTGTTTTTATTATTTTACAACTCGACATTTGCTAGTCTTCTTTTCGTTCTTGTTGTTTCTTGTTCTTGCTATGTTTGGCTCGGACCGGCCTTTTTTTACTTAGGTTATGCGTTATCAAACATGTACACTAATGTGTGAAATATTGTGTAAAGCATACGAGATTCGTATTAAACAGTTAATGAAAATAGTTAATGAAAATACCTTCACAATAGTTATTTATGTAACTGGTACATAATGAAGCTTCTTAAGGTACGAGAGCCGAGGTTAGAGCGCGAGCTTGCGAGCGCTCTAATTATAGGCACGAGTACCTTAAGAGCTAATTATGTACCGTTGAATACATAACTTTTTCTACAAGCTTAGAATGATAATGACAAAAATTAACAATCGCTAACTTTTCTCGTATTCTTCACTCGATTTTTCTGCTAATAAATTACTTGTTAGCAAAGTCATTTTCATTATTCCGATTGGCGTTAATAGTTTGTAAATTTTATTGCTAAATGTTTACAAATTTCATGCAATTTTTAGGTAAATACTAAAACAGTTCTGACAATTTATGATAAAAGTTGGAATGCCAAACAAAACGCCATTTTTTTGATATCCATATTGAACGTAACCATGGTAACCAAATAACAAATCGATGGATATTACTTATCTATTTTTAGTAACTTAATAAAAATGTAAGTAATTCTAAACACATATTAATCTCAAAATTAATTTTATTTTTAATATACGTAATTTTAATTGGTGTTAAAATGTTTTTAACGGTTTATTATACAAATTATTAGGATGTCAAGTGTTAACTAAACGCCAAGACTGATATCCGGAATGACCGTTACTATGGTAATAACAATGCTATAATAAATTATAGAACTGTTGTTACCATGGCAACGCTCATTATAGAATTGTTTTTACTCTTCGGTTACGCTATAGGTGGTATTCTGACACCATTAACGATATCAATATTAGCGGTTTATAGTACGCGAGTAGAAAAACATAATTAAATTATGGAGAATTTTTAGGTTACCGTCATATTATAATAAGTGTAATTAAAAAATATAATTAAATAATAATACGACTCTATTAATCTTGTTCTATTCTATTACCGTGTGGCGATTGTTTTGCGATGACCTGCGCCTCTATTCTAGACGGTATAAACGATAATATCGTAGTTTACCTGTTAAGGTATTGTTATGACGTCAGCCATCATTGCTGTCAAGTAAATAAGAGCTATCAAAACGTTGACAATACGATAACAGGACAAAAACGATATTGTTTTTACCGTGTTGAATAAAGGCGCTGTCCGAGCTATCGTAATAAGGTATTGATATTGTGATTGCTACGAGCTTTATTTAAGATGCTGCTATTTGGCCTAGTAGGGCTACTAGGGCAGTATTGTACAGTGGCTCGAGTCTCGCGAACGTCTCGAGTCGACGCTGTCCCATCACTAGTCTCTTAGAGCACTGCACACTGCAGCTGCAAGGCCGCGGAATGCCGAGAGGGAGCTGACTCAACGTGCAACTATTCACGTTACGTTATAGGGTTCCGGTCTGCATCGAAATTACTGCAGGAACAAGGATCAAAGATTCAAAAATGTTTGAACTTTGGCTCGTCTGATATCCATATTAATAAATACAAGTATGTATTTTGCAATCAAAAGCTTTGGTCTCACAACGCTACGGTGCGCGGTATGCGGCGCCGGACACGTAATTATATTAAGGCTCCGGCACACCAAGTGCGCTGCACACGCGCCGCACACGCGCGTCTCGGTGTGCCGGGGTTCCATTTGTTTTGTTGTTTTACAACTCCCTGACGCCACGCGACGCTACGCGCTGCTGCTGCCACGCGTTTGGTGTGCCGGAGCCTTTAAAAACGTCGAGATTGGTCAGTTGTTACGTCGACGCACGCGTCGGCGGCGAGGAGCAATACGGGTCCGGCGTCGCATACCGCGTACCGCAGCGTTGTGCGTTGCGATCAGCAGACCAAAGCTAAAGATACTTAGTACTTTTTTAACTCCTTCAATTTTAGTTTCCTTAATTTCAATGATATTGTTTGTAGTTTTTTTTTTATTCGGCTCTGGCGTTACAGATACGGAAATGCTGAACGCGGTAAATTTATAAAATTGAGATCCTGATTGCCTTTTTCCAGGACGTTACCGCAATCCGGATATCGATTCGTAAATCGCAACTTCCCACAAATAAGACCAACATTACGTTTCAATTGCTTCTCGTTAGCAATGGTAGCAGAACTTTCAAATCTTCTCAAGAAAGTACTAAAAACAATTTCGAAAAGCTTTGAGAGCATTTAGATTTTTTCTGTTTTAATGTATTAATTGAGGAGAGGAGCGTAGAATTAGTTTTCAGCTACTCCACCTTTTTCTTCCTGTTGGGGGTTGATTTTCCAAAATTGCTTGCTAAGTATTCTTGGACGCTGTCAATCACACCCGTATTCACAAACGTCACTATGAGGTCTCACAGTGCTCACGAACGCACAGGGTGGTTCAAATGGTCTCATAAACAAAAGTTCGGTCAAAAAGGACCAATCACAAAGCTGTATTGAACGCAGTGCGTGTACTCAGTGAAGGATCCCTTAAGTATTGTTTGTGAATACAGGTGTCAGTCATTCACGAAAGAGATTTTGCAAGTATATTTTTGAAAATTACCGAGGTTTTCTCGAAGAAAAGTTTCTAGTCGTTGCAATAGTGCCGGCAAATTAGGCCGTTGACTTACGAGCTATGTAGGTGCCAGCCTGTATCAACATGGCAATGATTAATGATTCATTGTGGTCGTTTAGTATGCTGGGCGGCGCGCGCGCCCGTCCGTGCCGCGTCCGTCTGTTTACTCGGCGTAGCTGAGACAATCGTACAATCAAACTACTGCAGAGACTACGGAGCCCTTATTCCTCATTTAAGTCATCATGTTTTTATATTTTAATCATATTGTTGATGTTATAGCTCTTCAATTGACAGTAAGAGCTCTCATAACGTTAACAGTGTGAGTACAATATCGAACAAGTAAGTAAGATTAGCCAAACCAAAGTTGAATGACAAACCTTGCAGGGCCTTTATTTGACTTCTTTAATAGTCATATATAGTAGGAGATCCGAATAGGAGACGATTTGCACCGGGCTGCTTATTCGATCAAAAGTATTTTATATCAAATTTGATACGCTAAATAATATGTGGCGAATAGGTTGCCTGAAAAATTTCAGTCCAGTACTTATATCAATATATTTTATATACATATTCTTGTTTAATAGACAAATTACATACTAATCGAAAGTATGAATCTTAGACCAATAGTTCTTATAAGGCTTATGTTACAGTAACTCTTTATTCACTTTTACCGAATCGTAAAATGCAATACGATCTAGAAAGCAAGATGACTTAAAACAAAGTGAAATAGAGGCGCAGGCCGCAGTATAAGTATTTTCTTTTATTACTTCTTAGTAGCGTTCGACTAGCCTTCGCTATCTTGCTTGCACTCGCAGCGCAACCGACGGTATATCTGTGACTAGTTTTTCAAGAAAAACGAAGATTTCCGATTGTTATTAAGAAACTGGTATAGTAAGTAGTTTGTTAGCTATTAATAGTCCTCGATTCTTATAAACACGAATGACAGAAGTATAAAGTTAGTCGTGTATCGTTCCCACATAGAACGATAAACGACATGGCTACGAAATAGACATGTGGAACTACATTTTATTGCTCTATTTATTCCAATAAAAGTATCATTCACTTATTATTTACGAGCACTAACCTAGGGTAATATTATGGTGTCACAGTAATACGCGACTGATGACCTTGCGGCGGAGTGTCAGGATTTTAAATGGACGTTTTTTTGACCGGTCACTGCACCGGATGCCCTCCAACTAGCAAATTCGAGGAAACAAGGATGGAAGGGAATCCTTTGTCCGATCAACCCGGGAATTTAATATTAGATCTATTGTTAAGGAAAGAAAATTAACGGTTTATCAATCAAACTGATCAAGAAATTACGGCGCAAACCTAATAAATATCATTTAATTTGACGCCAATCCCCAGATTTGACCCATTAAAGAGCTATAATAAGATATAACAAGATTTCCCTCCGTGGTCCGGTTTGGAACACATTCAACCATAGAGTGGCCAAATGTTGCAGTAATCTAACGTTGAGCTCAACTGGTCGGGCGGCAGCCCCGTTACCTCCCTAACAGTTCTCGACCAGCTTCCGAGCGCAGTTACCCGCGGACCATGCGATGAAACATTCAAGGAATTTGCGAAGGACGTGGCTGTGAAACTGTGCAGTGACTTAGTTAATTGAATATAGTGTTGCAGGATATTGTTACGGCTAGGACGTAAAAAATGCGATGCAGAAAGCGTGCTTAAAAATCGAACAAAACGAACGACAAGATGCGATCATCCCTATTCTGACTAATCAGAGAACGCGAGTCCCAAAGTCAGTTGTTTGTCTTGGGATCTAGTTGATTAAGTGTCTCCTTTTGAAGCTCCCGAACAAAATGTGACAATAGCTATGAATGACAATCACGTGATTTTACTATTTACACTTACCAATCTTACCATGGACGTGTCTAAATTATTGATTGATACCTGATGCGTGTGAGGTTCGCGCCGACTCCCCGCAGCTCGCCTGAATCTTGCGGCTCCATATCCTGCAACTCCTGCGAGTCTTCATGCGGCAAAGTTTCTCGCAGGCAGCGGTCTCGGCACAGCGCACCGGCGGCTTTACCAAGCAACCAGAGGACAATGCCAAGCCTGTCAAGATCAGCCAGCGCCAGGCTGCCAAGCGCGCCAAGTGCGAGACGACGGAGAATTCTACGACTGCCAAGCCTTAAGGACCTATGCCTGGATGTTCTTATGCAGAACGTAATTAGCGCCACTTTCAAAACACTAGTCCTTGTTCTAGTTTCTACAATTAACGTTTCTACGCGTTTGTTGTTAAAAACAATGATATCTTTATTCATTAGAAGTGTTACTGCTACTTCCTTCAGTTTTAAATCTTTACGGAACCTTTTATTTTTCTTTTAACATACTGAGTGGGTATGGACCACGTGACCAAATGTGGCACTGATCAAGCGCTTTTAATGAATGATATCAACTTAATGAAACGTTATAATAACTAAAAGATAACGTTTTTCACATCTTACTAACGATAATCTTCTAAATAAAAATCTGTAGAATATGATTATGGATCTTAATACCGAAATTTATGAGGTTATTTATAATAGTCGTTATTATAAACTTTAACACTCACGGTTCGTTATAGTTAACGTTTAAGGTATGTAGGTATGTATCTATATCATTAACGTAACAGTGTTCGAAGGTCAGTTAACGGTTCCACGGTAATCGGCCGCCAACTTATTATTTGTGCCTGTTGGACCAAGACAACGTTACAACGTAATCTAATATGCGACTAAACAATTTGCGGGCCTCTACCACGAACTTCACGCGCGCCGACTTTCGCCCAGCTGTTAGATCCATTACCGGTTAAACACGCGTCTGCGAAACGAAGGCGCGAATTGAAAGAACAGTGAACGTTTAAATTTGAATGAGCTTGAAAGCGAAATGTTCTCAGTGGTTCAGGTCACGAAAGATGTCTGATAGTATTGTGCAGCGTTATGTTATGTCACAGTTATGGTTTGCAGCCTGCCGACTGCGTGATTTTCCGTCTGGTTGCATTTTTATGCCGTTTGGTAACTTATTCCTGAGAGAAGTAAGCCAGTAGGAAATTGTAACGCGTTTAATTTAACTTGCACAATCATCGAGAGTGAAGCGTCTTCGTAATCAATTAATATGTTGATGTCTTTCGTAATAATTTTAGCGAAGACAATTAAAATTGCTATTCTTTTCGGAACATAGAACTCTCACGTAAATTTAAATTCTGGTTCCCATGGCTTCTTTCTATTCGTACTTTTTGCTGCGTCCGCAGCTGGGAAATTGTTTTTGTTGCTTGAGTTTTCGCACATATTTGGTTGTTCTTACGTAGTAGGTACAATCTAACGCCTACAACAAACCCTTGAGAAATAGTTTTTTTGTAATTAATATGTATTTCAATTTAATTCTAACCATATAAAGTTTAAGAATGCCACTTCTACAACACGTTTCAATACGTATGTTCGTATTCTTAGATCGAATTCACGAATTGCTGTGAGTACGTAAGTAATGACTTCAAACTTTCGAACGCGCTCGTTTTAGAAATGTCGATGCCAAATGACAATTCCATAAAACAATCACTAGAGTTGTAGAGTTATTATTAGACAAGATGTATTCTGTGAACGTTACCGTTATAAAAAATGTATAGGATTGACGTAAGCTTACCGGATGGTTGCGTCTATTTTGTCAGTATTCGATAAACGACTAGCGGGCTGATTATGGTCGTGTTTATCGACGTAGATAAGCGTAGATAAAACATCTGTCACTTTCTGACCAGTAGTAAGTGCGAGAGTGACGGAAGCTTTATCCACCGCGATAAAGGCGACCATAATACGAGCCTAGGTTAGCGTCATCTTGTCCAGTACACCACCCTCTGAATATTATACTAATAACTCAAATTAGCGCTCCCATCCAATAACAGGTCCCTCTTCCGGACCTTTCAAACCAATTTAGGCTTTGCCAGTCACACTCAGCCCATGCCATGCATTACAAGTAAAAAAAACAATAAATAACTAATGTCGATGGATACGTCTAGGACATCTTTTGAACTTCCCTTATCTTCCCCAGCCCCAAACCTTCGCGCTCCAAATGGGCAACGGCGAAGAGGAAGGGGATCCCGTGTGGCCCCGCGAGGAGCTGGGCCCGACCGGCGTGGAGGACATGACGCGCCTCCACGACCTGCACGAGGCGGCGCTGCTCTGGAACCTGAAGCTGCGCTACGAGCAGGGGCTGATCTACACGTACGCCGGCTCCATATTGGTGGCCGTCAACCCGTACCGGCCCGTAGATGCACTGTATGGACTGCAGACTGCTAGGAGGTATTTATATTTTTTTGGGAATTTTTAGTGTGGTCTCAACTCGAAGTGAAGCTTTCAAAACCAATTGTTACGTCTTTAATTCTGGGGTCCTAGTAAAGAACGGTGTAAGTCTCCTGAAGATCAAGTGAAAAAGGATTTAAGTCTAGTATACTCCGTTTATGTGTATGTCGTTTTTTATTACGAGTTAAGTCTACTTACGCCCTTTTTCACTAGATCCCCAGAATTAATGATTCTCCCTTGTTTCTTCAAGAACAATTCGCTTTCCGGACTATGAACATTGTCTGTACTACATTTAAATAAAAATGGCATTTATTGTTGACGATTCTTGATTCAGTAAAAGACGCAAAGCAGAATAAGATGAATCAATGAAGTGGTTTAAACTACGTTATTATTGTGTTTTCCAGGTACCACGCAGCGGAAGCCCTGGGCGATCTGCCCCCACATCTGTTTGCCATAGCAGCGGCTGCGCGCGCATCTCTGCCGCATCCGCAGGCCATTCTCATCTCCGGCGAGTCCGGTGCGGGCAAGACCGAGTCCACCAAGCTAGCTGTGCAGTTCCTCGCGGCCGTAGCGCCCGCGCCGCCCGGCCGCGCCCCTGTCTCCGAACAGATCCTAGAAGCCGCCCCGCTTCTAGAGGCCTTCGGAAACGCTAGGACACCAAAAAACCACAACTCTAGTCGCTTCGGGAAACTTCTAGAACTGTACTTCAAAGACGGCGCGTTAGCGGGAGCGCGAGTCGCTCATTATTTACTTGAGAAATCGCGAATAGTCACGCAGTCACCTGGCGAGAGGAATTATCATGTGTTTTATGAACTATTGGCGGGGTTAGACGAGGAGCAGAGGCGAGCGAGAGGACTTCTATCGCCTGAGCATTATTTCTATTTAAATCAAGGAGGAGATTCAGGCGGTGCCGGTGCGGGCGCCGATTGGTCAGCGCTATGTGGCGCTATGCAAGTGCTTGGCATCGGGGACTCCGAGCGAGAAGACATTATAAGAGTTTTATCAGCTGTTCTTCATTTAGGAAACGTTTACTTTCATAGAAGACAGTTGCGTCATGGACAAGAGGGAGTTCAGTTGGGAGGAGGAGCTGAGGTGCGTTGGGCAGCGCATCTACTAAAGGTGCCAGCAGAAGCCATGGCCAGGGCTCTTACCACGCGGGTGACGGCGGCGAGAGCTGAACGCATGAGATCCCCACTGCCAATCGATCAAGCTTTAGACGCAAGGGACGCCTTCGCCAAGGCCTTATATTCGTCACTATTCAACTGGCTTGTCCTCCGCATCAACTCCATAGTCCACCGCGCGGGACTACACGACGCGCACAGAATATCTCTCCTCGATATCTTCGGATTTGAAGACCTGGAAGAGAACTCTTTCGAACAACTGTGCATAAACTTTGCGAACGAAACGCTCCAGCACTATTTTAACAAGCACATTTTTAAATTGGAGCAACAGGAGTACCAGAAAGAAAGGTTAGAGTGGTCTAACCTCACGTGGAATGATAACTCTCCGGGTATGTAGTCAACCTTTTGAAATGGACTAGGGTTTTAACCATACGTCTGATTATTAATATTCTTTTGGTTGATCTTTCAGTGATTCAGCTACTGAGCAAAAAGCCCGTGGGTATCCTGCACCTGCTGGATGACGAGAGCAACTTCCCTCGCGCCTCTGACGCATCATTCCTAGAGAAGTGCCATTACAACCACGCTTTGAACGAGCTGTACTCGCGGCCGAGACTGGGAGCTAGTGAATTTGGTGTAAGAATTTCCACATTACGGTAGATTTATCAGTTTTCCACTAGTACCTATTTTACTAGTGATATCATACCGTTGTCTCGTTAACTGATTGATTATTTCCAGGTGAAACATTACGCGGGCCAAGTGTGGTACAACGTGGAAGGCTTCCTGGACAAGAACCGGGACGCCCTCCGGCCGGACGTGCTGGAGTTGCTCTGCAGCAGCGAAGTCCCGCTAGTGTCCGAGATGTCGGCGCACCTGCGCGCGCAGCACGACAACAACAAGACGCTTCCGCGCGGCGCTAACGGCCGCTTTGTCACTATGAAGCCGCGCACGCCCACCGTTGCTGCGAGGTGAGTCTTTTGGTATTTCCACTGGTGGACAGTGATTTTTGACCTTCGCGAGGCCAAGAAAGATTATCCACCAGTGGATATGTCTTTTTCTACATTTAAACTTTTTTAAATGGGCTTTTGATCAATCAATAGGTTGAACCAGAGAAACACACAAGGCAATTCGGGGCGAAATATTTATTTTATGTAAAAGGCTTTCTTTTAATCACATTCATCCGTATAAAATAAAATCCACCCATGCAGTATGAACCCAGAAAGACTGGTTCCCGACTTATTCATCTTGCTAGGTTCGAAGTAGTCTTTAAATTTACCGTTATGCCGACGCAACCCTCTGTCCCCAGGTTCTCAGACAGCCTGCACCAGCTCCTCGAGTCCATGTCCCGTTGCCAGCCCTGGTTCGTGCGCTGCCTGAAGCCCAACGCGGACAAGTCCCCGCTCCGCTTCGACCTGCCCTGCGTGCTGGCCCAGCTGCGGTACACGGGCATGCTGGACACCATTAAAATACGACAGACCGGTTACCCTATCAGGATACCCTTCCAGAACTTCGTCGATAGATACCGGTAAGTAGCTTAACTCTGGAGATTTGTTTAGTCTCTTCTAATACTAATATTTTTATTGTCAGAATGCAGAATTTAGCGCGGTTGACATCAGCACAAGGCGATTTTAATGGGTTACCTTTGTTTCGGCGAAATATGTTTATATCATTTCCCAACTGTTTCATTTGCCAACCCGCTTTGTTTTCTGTAACCGTAAATATTTCAGGATTTTATAAAAGCTAACCTAACCTATCCTATGGGATTCTACACGATGGTACTGAAATTAATCCTGAAATATTCACAGTTACAGGAAAAAAAAATGGGTTAGGTTAGATTAGGTTAGGCTTCTCCCGATTAAAATATATGTTTTAATCCTTCAAGATAAAAGGAAAGGAGTGTTACAAGTTTGACGACTATGTCTGTCTGTAGTCTGTCTGTCTTGCTTCGTAGCTTTAGATGAACGTAGTTTAATTAGGATAGTTGTTAGCTAGGTTTTTATGGAAATCGGTTGGGGGTTACAATAGTTATTAGCTCTGAACCTAGAAGCCGCAGTTAACCAGGCGTTTTAAAATTATATTAAAAGTAATTATTTTAGCAATGCACTTATTTATCAACGATTGCTTCCAGGTACCTATTGAAGTCGACGCCGGCCCGATCCACCCCTTACAGAGAGATCTGCAACTCCATACTCGCGGAGATGCCGTCTACCGGTGCAGGTAAGAACAACTAGACGTTACTAGATGCAGATGTAGTGAATAAATATTGGACATCGTATTTGGTCAGAAAAACTCACATTTACCTTTTCAGTATCCATAGTAATGATACGTACGTTGAAAGATATTTCGATAACATAATAGGCATCCAACATCTACACGTGCTCGTATTTTTTATTTACTTTTTGCGTGTAAGAATTATCTACAATGTCTCTCCAATGTAAGTCTTATAATAATATTATCATAAACAGAATAAACACATTTACTGCCGCATAGTGACAAATCGAGCCATCGAGTAGATCGATAAATTAGTAAGTGAGGATCGATGTTTCTACCGACACGTCTGATTCTACCATCAACCGAAAGCAACGTCTAACTGAAAATACCGCGTCCAAATAGGTCTACCCGTTTGGGAGGTACAATGCTACACAGATACATAGATCCACACGTTAACTTATAACATACCAATTTTTATGGCTGTACTATTAACTAAGTAAATTACAATAGTTACTCGCAGTCCTAAGATCTTAATTTCGGATAGATTCTGGTACAGTGTGTTATGATTGATTAGCGGCCTTTACACATAAAGTTCGGACCGCGGGAAACGCCACGCGCCGTTTCAATCTTCGTTCCGAACCGTACATTTTTTTTTTACTATTTTCCTATTACAGTTGCATTTAGACGTACGTTTCGGAACGAAGATTGGAACGGCGCGTGGCGTTTCCCGCGGTCCGAACTTTACGTGTGCAGGCCGCTATTGTCTAAGTCAGCTATATCTAACTGGTTGCGAATTTTATGGTCGTTCGAGATTATCTCGTTATTGTTATTTAATCCATGTTCTTTTTCTTTTAACGTTGTTTGTGTGTCACTTTCCGTCTCTTCACCAAGCGGTTCCAATGGAAGACCAGTGTTGGGTTTACGGCTAGCGAATGCTGAGTTGGGAACTTGGGACCGTTTCGCAACAATTTCTCTGTGTCTTGTTCTTTTTGTATTTACGTAATGTGATTTTGTATTATGCGAATAAATAATAAATAAATATCAGGGGACAATGTCACACCAATTGACCTAGTCCCAAACTAAGCTCTAGGCTTGTACTATGGTACTAGACAACGATATAAATACTTAAATACAGAAATATATACTTAAATACATAGAAAACATCCATGACTCAGAAACAAAATATTCGCGCTCATCACACAAATATCTGCCCTTACCGGGATTTGAACCCTGGAGCGCTAGCTTCTTAGACAGGGTCACTACCCACTAGGCCAGCGCGTCGTCGAAATGTCTCTTTATATTTATCAAGTACTTGACTAGCATCAGACAAGTAATTATTTACTTGCAGTTGTTTTCCAAGTCGGTGGGTGTCGACAGTTATGGTGTCACGCATTGGCAACGCGCATTGATCCGCCTACGGTGGTTATTGTCTGAGAGCGCCAGGATTGACTTTTGCAATTGGCATAATGAGCGGTGTGAGTGTTTACCGCCTATCTATTTGTGATGTTGAAAACCTACTATGGTTGAAGTCATGTGTGATTGTAACAATTAGCCAGTTTGAAGTATTTTAGATCGAAGCCCCGGCCAAAAGAGAGGAGTCTTATACGTTTAAAAGGTGTATATGTGTATGTGTGTCTGCGCGTCTGGGCACCGTGGCTCCCAAACGAATGGACAGATTTGAACGCGTTTTTTTTTAAAACAATGTTTGTTTAATTGGGATGGTCCTTAGCTAGGTTTGATGGAAATCGGTTGAGTCGTTTAGGAGATATCAGCTCTGGAAGTATGCGAAAATAGAAAATTATACAAAATGCATAGATTTGTGCTTCTTGCTCTAGAACTAAAGTTAAAGTAAGACAGCAATAACTTCTGCATTTCTTATTGCTAGTCTATTTCGCCCTTTACACTAAATAGGTAACTAATTTTGATTTAGTCTCCAATTCACTGTAGCAAGGACACACAAATCTACGCATTTTTGTATGGTTTTCTATCGCCTTGTGTTGTGTGTTAAGCGGCTTGTGCATCTACATTTATCTTTCTTTCTCGGTTAAAAACACAAAGCCGGTACAAGTTAACTTAACCAAATAAAGGTGGTATGGTTTTCTAATCGCAACAAGTTTAGATGCGATCTCGTGGGACACGTTAAATTAATGTAAATGTTCCTCGAGTTTTCAACCAGTTGTCGAGATTTAAAATAAGTAATGCTTTATTTTTAGCATGCGAGTGTCATAGTCATAGCCTAGGCTGTATACAATTTATAATGCTAAGTACTACTTGTCAGTCAGGTTTTTTACACCATGATTTATTGCCTTTTGATTTTGAATTATTACGAATAACGTAACCCGATTATCATATTAATTCCATAACACGGGTGTCTATTATCTCAGTATTAAATCACTATCCAATCGCATGTTATTAATTGGCGCTTCAATCCTTCACAACATGTTTGGAAACAAGCTGCTCGCGACTTTCTACTAATCGTCCGCGGCCATTCTGCGAGTCAGTCACAGCGCGCACATACTCGCGGAGAGTTGTAAAAAACATATCGAAATTGTATCTAAGTATATCGTATATTATCCGTATTTTCGCCGGCCGGTATGTGAAAAGAAAAGTGGCGGAGACGTCAACGTCGGAGTAAGTTCCGCTTGGTTTGATGCTGTTCTAATACGCCGCGAAATTTGTCGTTTGAGTGGCGTTTGTTTGGGTTTCTATTCAATGCATCGGATTATCTCGTTCTTTAATTATACTCTTTATATATTGACGGCTCGTTAGCCTAGTTGATAGTGACCCTGCATACGAAGCTAGCGGTCCCGGGTTCAAATCATGGTGAGGGCAGATATTTGTGTGATGACCGCGACTATTTGTTTCTGAGTTTTGGATGTTTTCTATGTATTTAATTATGTATTTCTCTATATAAATAAGTTTACTGTTGTCTAGTACCTATAGTACAAGCCTAGAGCTTAGTTTGGGACTAGGTCAATTTGTTGTGACATTGTCCCCCTGATATTTATTTATACATAACATTGGTAATTTAAGAGTGGAAGGGAATAAAGGACCCTAAGTAGTTCAAAGGCAGCGCAGGTTTAACGCAATTCCCAGGATATTTAAAACCAGAATCTTTCACCTTGGCGATGGATACTGACTGGTGGGTGGTTGGGACTTTGAACGGGTGCCTAATTTACTTTATCGAAACAACTTTCAACGAACGTTTCATTACGCAGAATTTTCATTTCATCAAAAGGCATTTCTCGTCACAGAAGTATTTTTTTGGTGACTACCAAAAGTCTAACCATACCTAACCTACGTAATTAATGTTTTATATATCCTGAAAACATCATAGTTTCAACAGAAAATAGCGTTAGATGAAAGGAAATTCGATGAAATGACACAATCGATGAAGTGAAATTCGATAAAATGATGGGTTACCACTTTGAACATCTTAAATTGGGTTTATAAATAGTTTATAGACCATAGTTTAATGTAGAATTATTTAACGTATAAATAAAGATGATCATAAGGAGTACAATCACGGTTTGTGTCATCGTAATAATAATAATAAGAATGAAACGTCAAATCATAAACAAACTATTATATCGAGGTGTTAATATTGACTTTCTACGGCAAGGCTTTCTATATATCTATATATATAAAAGGCAAAACTGACTGACTTATATATCAACGCACAGCCAAAACTACTTTACCTAGAAACTTCAAATTTGGTACAGGGGTTCCTTTCATGATGTAAGTGAGCACTAAGAAAGGATTTTCCGAAAATCGACCCCCAACGGGAAGAAATGGGGGGGAGAAGCGGGAAACTAATTCTACGCGTACGAAGTCGCGGGCGTCCTCTAGTTGTATATAAATTATCACTTTGATCGCGACAGTCGGCGTGTCACGAGGAAATGAGGTTCTACTGTCAGTGAGTTCGACGCGTGGCGTTCAAGACGTTGATTCATGAGACCACTATAGAACTGTTAAAGGTCATAATGAGCTAGTAATTTGTAATTATCTGTGTGTTGTTCGGCAGCGGGCGCGGACTACCAGCTAGGCGCGGCGCGCGTCTTTGTCCGCGAGGCGCTGCACCGAGCGCTGGAGCGGACGCGGGCGGACAAGCTGAGAGCCGCCGCTACTGTGCTGCAAGCGCGGGCTCGGGGCTTCCTCGCAAGGTAGGAAACGACATAATAGGTCAACTGCTTTCATTTTTTGATAAGTCTCAAGCTTTTGGAGTGTGTAACAGTACACGACCATATTGTAGTACCTACTATTGGGAAACAAGAGTTGTGAACAAGTAAATACAACCATCTATGACAACGCCTCCAGCGCCGTAAGCGCATGTAAGCGTAAATAATTTTGACAGCAAAGTGCATCAAATTTTTACAACAATAGATAGCGTGATGCTATCGAAGTTTCCGCAGTCCGTCCGTGCACAACTTCCAACTTCATTTCAATTCCCAATAGACTTCGTCCCGAGGCCGCAGTAACAGCTATAAGCCCGTGAAAATGTGTTCACGATCATAGATGTCAAGTTTGACAAGTAAAAGAAAGAAATAAAGAATCATTTATTCGTTACATACCTACATACCCGGGGTTGTGGCAGAATACCAGTGTTTTGCTTACTAGAGTAATGCTATACGCTGAGCCATGACCTTTATTAACTGCTGCGACGTACACATGCGATTGAAATTGTACCTATTTTGTAAGTTAGATTGATATTGTTATTTTCCACCAAATATGACAATTGTATGTGTGTGATTGAAGCATCAAATAAACGTTTTATCTATATATCTATCTACATAACAAAGAACAGGTTAACCCGTAGATACAAGAAGAAAGTAGCCATGAAATGGTCCCAACTCAGCGTAATGCTGGCATTAAAGTCAGCGTTGGTCTTCCGTTGGAACCATCAGTGAAGTGAATCAATTCTTTCTTACTATTTGCAGGAAGCGCTACCAGCAGATGCGGGCGGCCGCGGTTCGGGTGCAGGCGTGGTACCGCGGGCGGAGCGCGCGCCGGCGCTTTGTTACGGCGCGACGCGGCGTGGTGCGCGCGCAGGCACTCGTGCGCGGGCGGCGCGCGCGCGGCCGCGTGCACGCGCTCCGGGAGCAGCGCAGGCGCCGCCAGGAGCAGCAGCAGATGCAGGCCAAGTGAGTGCCACGAGCCTGGAACCACTGGAGTAAATGATGTCTTGGGGCGTTTGGTAGTCGACTCGAAAAAGTAATGGGGATGGCAGAGGGCTAGAGGCGGTTTTTTTTCTAGTATATTTTAGAGTTTTTGAGAATAACTATTAAATTAATTTTACATACATACTTGTTATTATCATTGGCGGTCTGAATAGGATCCGACTGTATAAACGAGTTCATGACGAGATGAAAAAGAGAAGAGAAGTTTACGAAGCATCCTGAGTTTCGCGTTTAGTTTAATTCACATTTCTATTTTGAAGTCAGTCGAATCGAGTTTGAAGTTGATTGCGATTGCGAGTGCGTTAGGCAATAGGCTTGTAGGTTAAAACTAGTTTTTATTGACATAAGAACCACACAAACAATTACACCCTGTAAACTTGTTTGGCTAATTTTCAGACGACGCGTCGCGGAACAGAAAGCTGCTGAGAAGGCAAAAGCAGAAACCATGCAAGTGCTGGAAGTTCCTGCAGAGTTAGCCTTCATCCTGTCCAAGATAGACGAGCACCAGCCGCCGCACCAAGACCGGCATTTAGCTAAGGTATGAAGAATGCCGTAGAGCAGACGGCAAAAACAAAAAGTTCTAAAAGTTGGTGTTTTATCCTTTACGCCCGTATTGTGGCATCTGGCTAAAAGCGCAATTCGGTTTGTTGCAAGCGTTGCTTATTAAAATTTGAAACAAGGCAAATGGATTCGATCATTCTGTCTTGCAGCTGGGTCGGGTCCAGTTTTCTGGCATTTTATGGTTCTTGTTTCCCACTTTGCTAAGCTCACAGTTTAAATTTAAGGACTAAACTTGTAGAAACTTCTGCTGAGTCAGTTCCAATCGCTACTACTATCATAACCTTAAAGGTGGAGTCACATCCATCAGCGCCGATTCGCATTTTGTCTATAGAAAATGGCTGTTTTTTTATTAAGATGCGTCGCATGCGAAAGGAGAATTGATGCGTACGCATCTTGATACAAAGTAACTATTCTATATAGACAAAATGTGAATCGGTGCTGATAGATGTGACTCCACTCTTAACCTAACTTTCCGCCAAACACCAGTGATCGCATTGTTCAGTTGGCTGGGTATAATGACTAGCACAGAGGCATTCCATCTTATTTCTCGGAGTTGGCAACGCAGTCCGCTATGGAACTAGCGTGATCATAAAAGCCGCAAACGCACATAAAGCGGTAGCGGCGCGGTGCGGCGCGTTCTCATACTAAAATGCGTGGTGGAGGAGTTTTTAGAATGGGAACGCGCCGCACCGCGCCTTCTCAGCTTTTATTGCGCTGGAACCTAAAGGGGTATACTGAGGGCTAACATTTACTTAAATCCTTCGTTCCATTAATAAATCGTTTCGTCAACTAATGATAACATTTGCCCTTTACCCAGGTGGCAGGCGACGTGTACAGCGAAGAGGACCGCATCCAACTGCCCAGGGACCTCCAGCAGTTTGCATTCTCCAAGTTTAGCTCAGTGTACTTCGCGGATGGCGGGCAGCTCAGCCCGCGCAAGCAGCCCATCGCGAGGCCGTTTCTGGCCAAGTCTGCTGTCAGGTGAGACGATACATTACTATAGTCTGTACTTTTAGGTATTTAAAAAAATGTAAACAAAAAACCCACGTGATATAGTTGGTCAGCCAATAGAAGTAGAGCACTGATACGTCAAAGTTCGATTAAACGGTTTTGATTGGCTGTTCAACAATGCCACGTGGTTTGGATTGTTAACATTTTTTTTTATACCTAAAAGTACAGACTATAGGTCAGAGGTGGTGATAGAGATGGGCCTATTCGGATACACTTCTACCCTCTAGCACCTTTTATGCAATACCCATTTTAAACACACTCACATGGTTTCCTCACGTTTTCATCGTAAAAGCATCGGATGATGTACTTAAGTTAGAAAAACACATTGCATGGCCACCGCTCTGGTTCGAACTACCTTGCGATCACGAATCATCACCCTACACCGGTGTTGGTAGTCCTATAGGACCTGCCTGGAAATTGGAAGGTTATGAGGGTTTACTATACGACCTCATGTCTTTTGCGTGAACGAACGTCTAGTGATGAGAGAAAGGTACCTTTAGAAGTAAAGATTGCTATTTCAAATCTTTTTCATTGGTAGTTAATGTTTAACGATATTTTTCATTTCAGAGACCAAGATTTTAATGACGCGGTGGCTACTTTCAAGCTGATTCTGAGATGGTGTGACGAGTCTGCAGCTGGGAATGAAGCAAGACAAAAGGTATTTGAAGACGTCATGTTTAACTATGGATAATTGACCTCTCTACACTTCATTTGTTAAGGCACTTAATTAAATGTAAACAACAAAATCCCGTGATATAGGTTATCAGCCAATAGAAGCAGAACCCTGAAACGTCAATACTGGACAAAACAGTTTTGATTGGCTGTTTAACAGAACCTCGTGGTTTGGTTTGTTTACATTTAACAAAGTAATTAAATAAATGAAGTATAATGTTTCGACAGGCCCAAACTGTGATTGAATGTGGTGACTGCGTATTGCGTGGGGTTTTGTTGAGACAGTGACGGATTTGCAATAATTTTATCTTCCATAGATCCTGGCAGACTACATCGCTTCCCGTGGCCTCGCGTCCCGAGGCTTGCGTGACGAGATCCTCGTCCAACTATGCAACCAGGCGGGAGGTGACTCGCCGGCGCGTGTGTGCCAGCTCATGGCTCACTGCCTCGCCGCTTTTCAGCCTACGCCGCCATTGCACAAGTGAGTGTACATTTGCGCCCCGAGGGTGACTAATGTCAATGTTTGTTCCCATTATTAAATTTTGTTTTAATTTTTCCAATCACAATGAACTAATGAACCATAGACATTGAAGGAAACGACAGATGACGGCTGCAGGTGTGCGACGTGCGACCTCGTTTAACATAATTATGAAGGTCTTAATGAGTATGAGTATTGCAACCGAGCATTCCTGCATTTTCACAGCTTGATAGCTCTTAAGATACAGCTCGATCGGTCATATACTATGTACACATACTAAGTATGTACTTTGACAGGCTGTCAGAACGTGGCCTGGATCTGCCTTAATTATAACCAAATGTAAAATCTTCCAGGTACCTAGTCCGCTTCGTGTCGGAGCGCGCTCCGGCCCGCGAGCGCGCGCAGCTGCTGCGTTTACTGGGCGGCGGCGGCGCGGCGGCGGCGCGCGCGGGCGGCGTGGCGCGGCGCTGCCCGCCCACGCTGCTGGAGTGGCGCGCCGCGCGGACCGACGCGCGCGCCGCGTTACCGCTGCGGCTTTATGATGGTTCGTACTAGTGTTATGTAAAACTTTCAAAATAGTAGCTTGCTTGCGTTGCGCCAGCGTAAAGTTTGACGACTTTTCTAACTTCTATACAGCCTTCATACGTTATTTTTTAATTTCGAAAGTAACAGTGTTAACAACATTAAATACTTATGTATTAAAATAATCATTAGGTACACAGACGGTGGGACTGAAAAAGTGATAAAAATTAGTTTTTTTTTTACTTAGTAATTTAAAATATATATTTCGGTTATATAAATACAAACAAAGTATATACATTTATTATATTCATCACGTCACTCAAAAGTGTCAAAACAAATCTACTACTGGACATGCATTCCCCAAAGATCTGCACTGTTAATGAATCCTGTGCTATACGTGTTCTGTTTTGTAAAATGCCTCGAAAACTACACGAACAAGACGAAGAAAACAAAAATATCAAACATTGCATTAAAAAACAAGGTTTTTTTTGTAGATTCCGTGCAGCACGTGTCCGTGGACCCGTGGACGACGTGCGAGCGCGCGGCGGCGGCGGCGCTGGCGGCGGCGGGCGTGGCGCGGCGCGCGCCGGGCTGGGCGCTCACCATGGAGCACAACGGACAACTCACTGGTACAACACTTTTATTGTCTAGACATTACTGCGTGGTACTACCGTCCCATTTTATTTGAACCAAAAGCGAATTTATAAATGTCGACGGAGCTCCGCTTCCGCGGAGCTCCTGTTTCTGGGTGTTTTCGCCCTTTGGGCCTGCTAGAGATCTGACATGACGTAAATTTACCTCTTATTTATAATACTAATATTGACCAGTTGTGCCACGGGGAATACACTAGACTCTTATATCTTAGCCTTCTTTAGGATGTCTGTGTGGTGCAACGTTTCAATAAGCAGTCGGAGTTGAGATTTGTTATTAACCTCTGACAAAAAAGAACGTCCTAATCAGTGGATCCGTTTGAAAAGAAAAGAAAGAAAAGAAAAGAAAAATACATTTATTCACTACACACACGATACACAGAAAAAGTAAAAACAGAAAACAACAATAAACAAGTAGTTTGGAAGCTATGTTGCCACAAACATGCAGGAGAATACGTTAAACTTACGTTTCGTCATATATTCAGTCACACATCACCTGCAAACGTTTGAGAAATCGAGTTTTGAGACGCGTAAATTGTGCTATTTGTATGTGGTTTCTAAACAAGATCATGTCGACACTAATCTAAGTCAGACACCAGGACCCACTCACAATTTTAGAAGCGTAGCAAAACTTGCCATGACAGTAAAACGTTCTTTGCAACGACGTCCATGGATATACAAAAAAAAAAAAATGTGTCACCAGCTGATATTTTCAAAAGGGGTCGATGTATGTAATATATCGTGTATTTCCAGAATGGTCTGGCTGCGAGTTCGCGCTCGACGCTGTGGGTGAGATCGAGACGTGGAACGCGCTGCCCACGGCGCGCTCGGACGCGCTGCGCGGCGCCGGGCGCGGCCACACGCCGCCCGCGCCGCCGCCGCGCGCCCTCGAGCCCGAGCGGCCCGCGCCGCGCCCTCTGGTAACAAACCTTTATCTACTTGCCTAATATAAACTGCTAATGTCGATTTCGTTAACGGAATCAGAATACCACCTATAGCGTAACCGAAGCGTGAAAACAGTCCCGTAATGAGCGTTGCCATAGTAACGACAGTTCTTTTATAATTATTATAGCATTGTTATTACCATGGTTACGTGTATGAATAATGTTTGGTGATCAAGTGGCATCTCAATTATATTATACTTGTTAAAAACTGTTTTTACAACAAGTTTTCGCGACAAACGTTGTAGTTTCTTTTTAACCTTGTAGAAAAGGTTATGTACATAATTATCTCTTAAGGTACGAGTGCCGAGGTTAGAACGCGAGCAAAGACTAGAATAATCAAATTAAGGATAACTATTTCTTAAAAAGCAACACACTACACCGAACCCGGCCGCCATAAAAGAATGGTCCTTTGCGCAAGCCACAGCACTCGCGTAACGCCTAATTTGCACTTGAAATTACAATCCGTAGGATATTTTTCTGAACGCATTATCTGAAACAATATCATCGGGAAAATGTGTCAGCAAGATCAATACGTTGATGATGCAGCCTAATGCACCTGCATTTTTTATATTCCCAGGTCCCACCACCAGAGCCACCAAAATCGCGTTCACCGAGCCTCAGCCGCCTACTCCAAGACTCGATGGACGACGGCATGTCCGAATACACCTGGAAGATGGACAGAGATGACTCCCACACGCTCACCAAACACTCCAACGAATATTCCAGAAAGATCTCGCACGACATCTTATCGCGAGAGTCCGCGTTAAACGAGAGATATTTCGAGCAAAACAACGACAAAATGCGAAGCAGATCTTTGGATAATTTGTTAGGTGACAACCCTGTGCCTCAACCAAACAAACTAGCTGATTTAGGGTTGTCACAGTCGCGGTTAAACGATCGGTATCACTCGGTGGAGAGACTCGGGGGTGCGCCGAGCGTGTCTAGCAGTAAGGGAGCGATGGAGATGGAGTATGGCACCGGGTCCAGAGCGGTGCCGTCGCGGTACATAAAGAGTCAGTACGCGGGGAAACGCGCGCCGGCCGGCAGCCAGTCCAGTCGCGCTTACATTGAGAAGAGCTCGGAGTTTGGTGGTGTCAGGTAATTTTACTATGTTTAATATCGAGAAATAATATATGGTGTCAAGTTAAGCGGTATTTGTCAGAATTAGAAACACAAAAACAAGAAACCAGGACAAATACACGTTTTTTATTTATTAGCAAAGCTATCGAACTCTATATCTTTAAACAATGCTACTAAATATCATATCGTTCAAAAGGCTTCCTATGCTAATACATACGGCTATAATGATCTAGGTACAGACGAGTCAGTCTAATATCCAAACCAACTTTCGAGATCTCGTTACTTTCCGTTTTTAATCCTATATTTTTCGCCCAGGTCATCAGCAATGTCGGACACATCCGAAGCGCCCAGCCTGGCCTCCCACGTGCGCCGCGTGCGCGTGCCGAGCCAGGCCTCCGACGTCGACCAGTTCCTCGACGATCTGTTCTCGCCCGTCCTCGACCCCAACATCGACGAGCTGTCCGACGCGCGCTCGCTCGCCGCCAGCATCAAGGGAGGCTACTCCGAGTTCATCGACAACGTGCTCAGTTGCGATTATAAAGAGCAGTTGCAAGCTCTCGACGACGCCAAACAGATGCGTAGCGCGATAAAAGGAGGGGGAAAGGAAGAAAAAGAGAAGAGTAGAAAGGAATCTAGTGTGGATTCCGTAGATGACTACATAACCAATCTTTTCGATCCGATCTTTATGAATGACAGTTTGAAAAGACTGACAGATGGTGAGGGACTATCGGGAGCTATTAAAGGCGGCGGTGTGACGCCTAGAGCGGCGTCAGCGAATACGTCAGCGCTTAGTTTCGGCTCGTCCATGCCTATTTCGATGCCAGCGACGCCTGAAGCGCTAGCGGCCGCGCTAGGACTACATCTACCACCATCAGGAACAGTAGACATGAATGTTTATCATCAGAGTTTGCAGCGTGCTTTCCTGCAAAGTGCAATGGCGCAGAATCTTCAAATTCAGCAACAGTTGCTGGCTCAGAATCAAGCTTTACAAACGTTACTTGCAGGGCAAGTAGTGGAACCTTCAGAATCTGAACCAGCGTCCCCGGTACGGGCTTCAACCGTCGTCCACGCACAAGTCCACTCTCCTCCGAGGCTCTCGGTGACCAAGAGTAGGCGCGAGTCCAACGAGTCTGGCGCCGGCGCGCCGCCGCCCCCGCCCCCGCCCATGCCCCCGCCGCTGCACGCCACGGACCCCTCGGAAGTCCGCGGCTTCATGGACCCCTACGGCCGCGCCAAAACCGTCCGCATCGGCAAGTGGCGGTGGCCTCCTCCCAAAGATGCCAACGGCCAAGACATTAACCAAGACTTTACCAAGTTTAAACTGAGGCAGATCCAGCGAAGACACACTCCCCAATCCCAAAGCAATGGGCTAGAACACGGAGCGGAACCGCGTGGTCGGTCGCGATCGGAAGCGTCTCCGAGTATGGAGTGGGAGGAATTCGAAGTAGACAGGCCTATCTCGCCGAGCCGCGAGCCGCCTTCCCAGCGCACGGCGCGCAGGAGCTTCGAGATCGGCGCGCAGCGGCCCTCGCCCGGCAGCGTCGGGAAACTCAAGCTCAGCTCTGAGATGAGACAGCGACTCGAGCGCGTGACGGCGAACCACTCCGTCCGGAGCACCTCGTCAGCCGCTGAGACTCCGCGGACGGTCAACAAGTTAGAAGACACTAGGAAGCTGATGTTAGAACGACAACTAGGTGGTGGTCCTCGATGGGACGCGCCCCCTCCTCCTCTCCCTCCGGCGCCCCCGGGCCCGGCCCCCCCTCCCCCTAAGTCCCCCCCGACTCCTCCAGACCGGCCGGCTCCTCCGCCCCCGATCCCCGAGTCGTCCTCGTTCGCCCAACTCCGCCGCGATCGGGACACGTTCGGAGTCCATCAGAACAGAGAAGCGGACGATCGCCACGCGTTCCTAGCCAACTGGAATTCGCGAAGACGGGATGAACCGGATTCGGGGCGAGATGACTTAGCGACTAGATTCCTAACGGCCGATCGTCGCGAGGACCGCGGTCGCGACGACTGGGGCGACGAATCGGACGGAAGAAGCTATAACGATGAGCGACAACAACGAGACGAGTGGGACTCCGAGTCCGGGTTGGACGCGCACGACCGCCGCGACATGCGCGACATGCACGACATACGCGACAATTTCTCCGGCCGAGACGCCTCAGAAATCTACGAGATACATCCGCAGAGAGCTGAACGGCGGAAAGAGAATGGTGATGATTTCGAGCGTAAAAGGTCGCCGTATTCCGACGATTTTGAGAGGTTTGATGGGAGGAAGAACTCGCGGGACATGTTGGTGAGTCGCGCGAGGGACAGCCCTCGCTCGGACGCCGGGTTTAACGACAACACTGACACGTCGAAGCGGGCGACGTTCAAGACGCACATGGCGCAGAAGGAGAGGGATCGGAAGATGGAAGCGGAGCGGAGGCACTCTGTGTCCACGCATGTGACCGACCGGACGGAGCATATTGAACGTAAGTCATTCTTTATGTACTATACACGTGCAGTCAAAGGTAAAAATATAATTACACTCTAGACTCAAAAAACCTTACCGCGGTAATAAAGACAATGAACCTTTGAGTACTTTATGGTATTTTAACCGGTGAATGTAAATGGTAAAAGAGAAACTACTAATTAACTTTTTTTACTTGATTTCTAGCTCAAAGTTTAACTGGAAGAGATCCTTAAAGGGATTAGTTCGCCTTTTGTGTTTCTCTTTCGTTTTTACTTTGTTATTTTCCGTTTGTGCAATAAAGAGTTACATTCAACCTGCATAAAAAATAACTTAAAAAATATTATCCATAATCAGCACATTATTACAAGTAATATAAAATATCCCCCACCCCAGGCGACGTCCCGGCGCCGGCGGCGCTGCTCCCGTCGGACCGGTCGTTTCTGACGTACGCGCGCGTGCCGTGGAAGCTGCGCGTGCGCAAGGAGGTGTTCTCGCCGCTCGAGACCTACAACGACCCCGCGGTGCTCGACCTCATCTATGCGCAGGTATTTTCAAAATTAAATCAAATCAAATCAAAATCTTTTATTCGCCGTAATATGGTTACAGGGATCTTCCAAAATTAAAGGTAAAACTGCATATTACACCATTGCTGGCGTGCGAATATTTAGCAAGTACAAGCAAACTTAACTACAATTTTTTGTAGTAAATAGCCACCAAACAGTGTTTTTTTTTACTGGGTCTGAATGGAGAAATCTGAGACTATCTAATAGGAGATATAGGTACTGTTTTAGGATTGTTTAGAGTCTAAACTTTCTTGGCATATTTTTTTTCTGAGTTGATTATATTAAATTGTTTTTTTATTTTATTTATATGTGTACTTGTTTATCATAACGAAAAAGTAACAAAAATAAGGTCTTCATGAAGATCAACTCGGTTTCATGTAAGGATTTCATTCGAGACAACAGAAATTGGTCAAATTGACTAACCTTGTCGCAGAACACCTATGATAAATTTTACCATAATTATCATCTCGTGACTTGACGTTGCCATAAAAGAGCATCCCCATTGAGAGCATTCGCGTGTAATGAGCATTCGGCGCAAACATCGCGCATGTGTAAGCTTTGTAACGCTGGGTTCAACAACGTCCACACCACTCGAATATCAAACCCCGATACTCTCTTTTTTTTTTTACTCTCAGTGGGGACACTCCTTTATGTTATCTTGTTTGTAAGCGTATGAAATGGAAAGTCTGAATGAGGAGTGAAGACCATGTCAAAATTTTGTGTTACGCACGTATGTACCGAGTTGGCATCGAACTTACTTTGTGACATCATTATTTTTAAATTGATTATATTTTGTATCAAATTTTTGAGCTTGGCGTTTTATCGTTCAACATCCCGCTAGCCTGTAAACGTCCACTGTTTCACTATGGATCGCCGTAAGAATTAAATTTCACCAACTCTGCACTGAAATCAAAAATTTATTTGCCTAACAGATTGTAAGCGATGTCACCTCCACCGCCTCCTCCCTCCGGCTGGGCGCGTCGGAGCGTCGCGCCGGCGCGGCGTGGCTGCGCGGTGCCGGCACCACGCCGGCGCGCCAGGCCAAGAGACAGCTGATCGAGCTGGCCAGGAGCTGGCCCTTCTACTTCGCGAGGCTGTTCTCCGCCAGGGTGCCGCCCGGCGAGAATGCTGTGTTAGCGGTGTCGCATAACGCTGTCACGATTGGAGTCAAAGGTGAGTCTATGGGCAGAAGATTAAGGAGTGTTTATGGTGGATGTAATAGTAAGGCTAATCAAGAGACAGCTGATTGAGCTGGCGAGGAGCTAGCACTTCTACTTCGCGAGGGTGTTCTCTGCCAGGGTGCCCCTGGTGAGAATACTGTGTTAGCGGTGCCGCATAAAGCCGTCGCAGCCAAGGGTGCCTTGGTTAAGGATTTAGTTTTTAAACTGTATAATGGAAGTATTTTCTACTTCGACATGGTGTTTTTTCAAGAGTATTGCGTTGTAAAAACCTATTTTTTTATCTTTCCTGAAAATTTAGTTGAAACTAAGGATAAATTATCTCAATCTGATTTTCTTGAATTTATTTTCTAAAAAAAAATCCAAAAAATATTCAAAACTCCGTGGGATAGAACAAGTTATGCATGTAAGAGATGTATGACCTTCTTAGCAAATACTGCAAAGTTCTGTGCCGCCATTTTATGTAGTAGTTCAACTCGTCAGGCATTCAACCTATCGTTTGTACTCAGGTCCGACGGGTCTAACGGTGCGCCGCACGCTCCCGCTGGCGGGGCTCCGCTCGGCGGCGCCGGCGCCGCACTCGCTGCAGCTGTCGCCGGCGCGCGAGCCGCCCGTCACGCTGCACGCGCCGCTCGCCGCGCACGCGCACGCCCTTATCGCCGACTACGCGCAGCAGGCTGAACAGGTGCGTACATGTTCCTACATTACAGGGTACGGTTGCCAGACATCTGTGAATCCTGGGAAGCAAAATGTGGTTAATTTTACCTGAAAATGTAAGGAAAAGTTATTTGATGTATCCGGCCTATTAGCGATTATGTCCGGTTAAACTGGTCGTTATAGAAACAAAGCTCTGAGCGTAGCACTGAGCTGGATCGGTCGAAGTAGGCCGAAACTATTGTCTCAGCGCAATAAAAACCTAAATATCAGTGAGGTAAAAGATTACGACGTTTAGAGCGAAATAGAAAAGGCCAATCTCCGTTTTCCGAATTGAAACCCAACTCCAATGCCTACATTTTCACTGTGGCAAAATATTTAACGGTAAGTAATAACCATAATTATTATATCAGTCTCATTTAACCCGATTACATACTAAACGTATAATAAAGAAAGTTTTTTTTATACTTTTCTGTACATACCTCATCGAGTTAATCACATATACCAAGAGCAATGCTGGTAGATTATCTTTCTCCCCATAACCAGTGATTGATCAGATAGGGTTTTCGTCGCTGCCCTCTAGTCCATTATTCATTGCCAGTGATATTAACAGGCAACATACATATATTTTTATTCACAGATACCTAGTGAACTAATTGTGTTACAAAAATGCTTACAAGATTAAATTGTTTAAGAGAGAAATGCCTTCACAGCCGATTGGCTACATTACACGGCCATTATACAATTTACCAGACATTTAGTAGAAGAGTATCAAAACGTCAACTACCAACGCAACAAATGCTTCACTAATTCTTACTAAAATTAAGTGTTAAATTGGTTTTGATTTAATTCGAACCGTTTTATTTTAAATCTGATTTATGTCCTTATACCGAAAAGCGAAATTTATGCCATCCGTTAAATTCTCATCATTGAACTTTAATTTATTTATTTGAAAAAAAAAAACATTAAGTATAATAGTAACAGGTACTAAGGCACTGTGAAATGCATATCGTTACATAATATCATACATCAGTTCTCACTTTCCAGCAGATATACAGTTTTTTAATCCACACATTTATAAACAAATAGTCGACGACAGACGCACATTCATCATCATCACCTCGCAGAACCTCAAAGATTAATCACTCAAAACCACCCACATACTAGCAAAAACATCGCAGTCTGGTACCGATGCGAGCAGCGTATTTAGAAGCTTCAGAGCGCGAACAAGTGATTTGCTGTGAGACACAGTGCTCGCCGTTGGTAATGCTAGCAGATGGTGGTGACGAGGCCGGAAGTTGAACTTCGTCAATGATGGGACACCCGTTGCGCCACCAACTCAGGACAATCGACTCTCCCTTAACCCTTCGTGTGTCGGACGGAGTCGCACACTTGCACCCGTCGCCTGTCGCAAAATGGCGCGTCAAAGGTCAAATTCAAATTTAGAACTGGTTTTATACCTTATAAGCGTTTCATTCAATGAATGATGAATGTCTATGGTTTATTAGTTCATTGGGCTTGGAGAAATTAAAACATTTTCGACACTATTTTACTTATATTTAAGTTCAAAATCTAATAAAATGTTGATCATGTGACCTTGCACTGATCAGTGCTTAAACAGACAACGGGAGCTACTGATCTAATTTCTTTATCTGAATGGGTTTACTTATAAAAAGCTACACTTTTTTTTCTCGCATAAGCGACGCGGAAAAAAGCTAATTGACAAGATTAAGGTTTCAAATTAAACAACGCTTAATGCGGGCTATAAGCAGTTATGAATATCCTAACACGTACTCTGTAAATTAAATCCATTCGGATTGGATAATACTCGTAAGCAGTAAAAACATTACATCTACTTTTTTAGTCAACCTTGTTATGTTTCTAACAAACAACTCAATCGAATCACGAGTTATGTGTGAGTTGGATCCAAACGGATTATCCATGAAAATAATATAGGTTTGTAGTTGAAAGTTTACACATAAGAATTTTGTAAGACACGTAATGCAACAGAATAAATAAACCAGTTAGAAAAAGTAACACGATTAATTAAGAGGCCTCATACAAAAAATAAGCAACGTTGCTTTTTAGCGTTCCGTACCTGTCCGTCTGTCTGTCTGTCACGCTCACGGCTATATCTCATGAACCGTGATAGCTGGACTGTTGAAATTTTCACAGATGATGTATTTCTGTTGCCGCTATAACAACAAGTACTAAAAACAGAATAAAATAAATATTTAAGTGGTGCTATCATACAACAAACGTTTGTCCTAATCGTCATATGTCCTAATTTATCGTTTGTCCTAAAATGGCTTTTAGGACAAACGGACAAAATATTATGGATTCCAATATAGATCCTAGCAGAGGCCCTAGCCAATATCGAACACTACTAACGCGTTTCTTTTCTATCACTCAAAATGTATGGAATGACATTCTCGTGCGTTGTGATAAACTGTCGTCCCATACATTTGAGTGATAGAAAAGAAAAACGTTAATAGCGTTTGCATGTTGGCTATGGCCTCAGCAAAGCTTTTGTAAGAGGCCTCTTAACTCCTAATAAAAATACATACTTATAGCTAACCACTTACCATCTGGTGACCTGTGTGCTCATTCGCTTTTTAAAAAACACCGCAATCAACTGTCAAAGATGTCACATCAAATATGATTCAGCATCTTATTGTGGTTATGACATTTTAAACTTTTAAAAGTAAAATCGTCAAAGACGGACTCGTTTCAACTTCCGACGTTGCCCAATTTGTGGTTATGCAACCTTTATCGAATTGGTTGTGATGTATGGGTTTATTCGTAACTCGATAGCAACGCTTATTGATGTGATTTGTTTGATTGTTTGTTGTTTGACTGTTGAAAGGTAATTTGTTTTGGTTACCTTGCTCCGCCCACGGATTATTTTAATTTTGTATTAAGTATACTTGCTAGGTTTCAAAGGTTTTTTCCTATGTAAATACTAGCTGTTCGCGCCCGGCGTCGCCCGCGTGTGATTTTTTTTATACAAAATTTATGAAATATTCTTTACGTCCTATTCTCAGACCTGCTGAATATAAGGTCAAGCGGGGCTATACCGACAGAGGGGTATATGCGTGACTTAATGCTTTTCAAGAGAAAGAATTCAACGTTTTAAAACTATTTTGCGTCCTTTTATAGTAGTTTCAGTACCTTAATTTATATAAAAGCAAGCATAAATAGTTTTAAAACGTTGAAATCCCTTTAAAAAATTAAGTAACGCGATTTACCTTTCTGTCGAAAAAGCCCCGCTTGACCTTATATACACAAAATTTCATAAGAATCGGTTAAGCCTAGGGGTCACAAAACCGGTTTGACCGAAAACAAAACCGGTTTAACCATTTCATGCTTAGATTTCATGTGATTATTAAGAATAACAATGGCTTTATAATACAATTAAGTGTACATTAAAAGATAGTTTTTTTTTAAATCCTAAATACCCGAAAATACCGGTTTTGGACATAACTTGAGAACCGGTTTTGTGATCCCTAGTTAAGCCGTCTCGTCATAAAATTCTGTGTTTGTAACAAACATTAGATGACTATCGACGAACTATACATAATAGTTCGTCAATTGTATGACGATTTTGTCTTTAATTGGAAAACCTTAAGTATTGAAATATCTTTACGTATCGTATAGAAATATCAATTGTTGTAAGTAGTGGCGCCTAATATGTATAATGAAAGTAGGCGTTTAGTGGTAGTAGGAGCTTGTGTCCGTCCGAGTCCCTATGACCATCTTATCTTTTAACCTACCGCCTAGCAGCAGTGTTCGCATTGTTGTGTTCCGGTGTGGGGATAAGACAACCGGTGAAATTAGGAAAGATCAAAAAAAATAAGTCACGGTTTTTACATTCCAATTAAAAGAATGGGTAATTTTAAGAGACCAATTTCATTCATTCTGTATTTGGCCCAATAGTTTTGTTTTAATTTCTTTATTTATTTAGCAGACATTTTATGGATGACATGATTATTTCAAATTTAAGTTGGCATTTTCTAATAAATTACAACAATTAAATGATATCTAATGATAAAAAGTGATTGTAATATTGTATTAAAACATACTATTTCAAGCGGTTTTCGCCTAACCCGTAAGATACACCTAGGAGGGCTTCAAGCCGAAAACGAAAGTCAAACAAAGGTTAAATATACTTTTGTCGAAATATCTGAAATAGATAAATATTTCAAAAACTTAATTATGCAGAACGGCTTTAAAACCCTATTCCTCGAAATGGTTTTCGAATTAGAGTAATTGTAAAAATATGAACAATGCCAATTACTAGCATAGACGCATTCCATCTTAATCCTTAGGGTCGGCAACGCAATTGTGATCTTACGATTTCAGTCTTGGGATTGAAAAAGTCTTTGGGTCACGGATCCCACTTACCATCAGGAGGTCTGTGTGCTCGTTTGCCAACTCGTCAAAATCTTTCCGGGATCCCAAGCTCTATTAGATTTTACATAACAGAAGTCTTGATAACTTCAGCCAAAGGCGTTAAAAAAGCAATGAGTTTTTTTTAAGTTACGAAGACCCGACTAATTTAGCCTCAAAATGAAATGGCGCTAGTAATTATCTAAAAAAACTATTATAATTAATGTTGCCTAAGTATCTAATTGCATTCTGGCAACAAAACGTTACACAATTTAATATGTTACAACAGTATTAATATATTTAAGAAGACCTTCCTAGCTCAGACTAAGTGTGTCGTAACACGTGACGTAAGCGCTACAAGGAAATCAATAACAATAAATTACAATGTCCAATCATTAAACATGGCCAAGTGTGAGTCAGACTCTCACACTGAGGGTTCCATACAGCTCGACTCGAGTTTGCACTATAATCACACTGACCATAAAACAAAAACAATGTAAAAAAAAGTTTCTTTGGGACGCCTCCTTATTATTATTATTTTCGGTTTTTTGTTAACTTATACGCAGCTGTCTCTCTATTACCGTCCAAAAGATACAGCTCTTTAAAGTAAGGACAGACAGACAGACAGACGGACAGCCTTAGCTATAGGCCGAACCGTACATTTTTTACTATTACAGTTGCATTTAAATTTACACGGTTCGGAACGAAGATTGGAACGGCGCGTGGCGTTTCACGCGGTCCGAACTTTACGTGTGCAGGCCGCTATTGGGTACGGAATCTAAAACAAATTTGCCAAACTAGTTTGCATCATGGCATGTTGATATGGGTAATTCCATGATAACTTACGTTACAATTTGAACTTTTCGTTGCAATGCATAAATGGTTTATGTGTATATTAATAATAAATCCTTTTTCTTTTTTGTACGTATAAATACAACATTGGAAGCCCTTTCTATTTAATTTTATATCAGCCGAAACCCAACAATAGTCTCACCCCAGCACACTATAATGTACTGGTAACTTGCGTTACATGAAAAGGACACGAAGTTTTGTGACTTCATTGTAAGTGAATATTTCTCTGATATTTACGATCGATTTTGTTTTTTATCGATGGAAACGATTAGGTCAGAAATCTAAGTTTTTTAATGTGACAAGATATATTAGTAAACTTTACAGACGAAAATTAAAAAAATACATAACATTGGTAACTTGCGTTACGCGGAAATAGTAACTTTCGTTACTTCCGAACACTTACTTGAATATGCATCGTTGCTTACTTAAACATAAAAAAATATTAACAAAAATGGGATGATTTGCCGTTTACTCCTCAGCCTTGATATTTTCATCGCGTCATTCTTCCAAGTCTTTGGATATTAGACTCTTTTGAAGTTGATTGTTTCTCCAGAATATGACGTGACACTTTGACACTCCAGGAACAGTTACTCTTGCCTTGATTTTCCTTCTATTTTCTTTCACACATTTCGCTTTTTTCGATGATGGTAGACGCTCAAATTCTTCCCTTTTCTTTTGTCTTGTTTTACGACATGCCTGTTTCGTTTTTTCTTTATATTCCTCATATTTCCCGTTCTCCTTTAACTTCTCTCTTCTTCTTCTCATCTTTTCAGCAGCACTGAGTGGCATTGAAACTAAAAAAAACATCTTTATAAAGGTAACTGTTGTTACTTTCATGTAACATAAGTTACCAGTAACTTTCGTTACAAACTTTGAAAGCGGATTAAAAAAAAATGGTTCTTCTAAGAAACAAATTAATAAAGCAATATCACTCGCCCTAATAATATTTAAGATATGCAGAAGAATTATCCAGCTAACTTTGATATAATATAATATATTTGAAAATGAATACATAATGGTAACTTTCGTTTCAATTATCGACAATATATTTTCCAGCAGCTATAACTTTGGCAAAATTTTATAAAATTTGTATCCGTTTGTGGTTTTACATACAGTAATAACAGTATTAGAAATAGTATTGTAGTACTTACCGAAACCTTTATTAACACTTGAAATAATTAATGATCTTTTGGTCCGTTTTTCAAATAATATTAATACAATTTCTAAGGGTAATGAATATGACGTTAATATGCTAACAACACAATGACAAATACGAGGAAAAAGTTTATAATACCCTACTTTGAACTATAAACAAATGATAAGACAGCAAATAGTATTGATATACACACTTTAAAAAAAAAATATTTTTTACTCTCTATCATGGAATTACCCATATATTAGTTAGTAATTCAGGTCAGGCAGATGTTGGTTTATGATCGTTCTTAATTAGTTATTATCTTGGTGGTAACGCGGTCACTGAGGTAATGTTGCACATTGCAAGTATGTGAATGGCTATATACTCGAACCGACCATAGATATTTTAGAGACAAGTAAGTTGTTCCTTTTTTAAAATTGTGTATTAAAATTTGTTACTATGGGACGAATTAATCGTCTTTAACCGACTGAGTGCGGTTAGAAGCTATTAACAAAAGAATAGACAAAATTAAATGTTTGTAAGTTAGCTTTAGAACAAATTTTATATTTAAGTTTTATTCAGTTTGTTTTTATAAAGATTCTATAAGTAAAATAAAATTTGCAAATACCTATGTGGATGAGCTAAAAATATTATATCAATTATAAAAACGTTATTGACTGTAAGAATTCTGCATATAACTAAGATTTAAATGCATAAAATAATTTACTAAATTTATAACCTACCTAAATTACCTTACTGGAAGAGATTCCATATGAGATAAGTTCGCCTATGTCTACGTTATCTAGTGATGCAAATACGTTTTGTAATTGTTTATGTGTAATAAAGAGTTTACACATACATACATACATACATACCTAATAAATAACGATTTTTTAATCTAAATTGTGTCTGTTTGTTTGTCTTTACTTCTCGTAAAAATGGTGCAACATAGGTGACTGGGAGGAGGGTCAAGAAGTGGTAAAGGTTCCGTTGTTAAACATGGTTAAATCTTTATCGTAGTTTGTATCTTTTGTACCTGGTAGACCGAACGTGGCTCGAGTTGAAAATCTCTCAAAGATGACAACTTGACAAATCGATTTCTTTCTAAAATCGTTAAAGCCGTTTACGGGAACGCGATTAGAAACAAATATATCAATATTGATTGAATGCCGTAAATAAAATGTATGGTCAGAAATCACTTTCAGTCGGAGATTCTACATCCATAGCTAGATTCCAAATGCATAAAAACATAAGAATAAGAACTATTGCTAGTAACTTGCACTTAGGTGCCCCAGCCAAGCGGTCATATCTGCAATTCAATTAGGTTTTAATGAGAGCACACCCGGAGCTCGCGTTCACGTGCAGGCAAACTGCAAACACAATAAAATGTTTTATTAGTAATAAAATGTTTTGACGAATACGATTTTTTTAGTAGGTCGTGTGTTGTAATGCAATTTTTGGTTTAATATTTTTTTGTTTATCTTAGTACATTGTCATTCTTTTAATTTTCCGATTTAGGAAATGCGAAATGGCGATTAAGAAATCGATAATGTATGTGGCTTGGTTAACTTAGGGTGTTACCAGACCAATCGATCGATCGCCGATCGACGGTATCGATTGACGTCGATCGAAGTCGATGGATTGGTCTGGTAGGAACTATCGATCGACGGATATCGTTCAACTAACCAATCGATCGATTGCCGGTCGACGTTGACCGGCTGGTCTGATAGCTTGATGAAGAAACTATCGATCGACTAATCCATTCTGCCATCGATCGACGATCGATCGATCGGTCTGGTAGGAACTATCGATCGACGTCGACTAATCAATTCTACCATCGATCGATGTCGTCGATCGACGATCGATCGATTGGTCTGGTAACACCCTTATAATTTTCACTTTTTATGTTTTACGCATTAGTATGATTTACATACAGTTTGTGCACTTGTATTTTGTTGTATATCTTTACTTACTTATACTTAAGTCTAAAACATCATGGCCTCTATTCTACTGGCTAAAACCATATATTGCCTTTGTCATGTCACCGTATTGTTTTTACTCGGTCACTATTGCTATCAAGCAATGCTCTTATTTGAGCTATCAAAACGTTCACAATACTACGAGTATAACCGTGGAGAATCTCAGTCCTTCTTTAGTATATTTCGGCAATCTTTGTTTTTCTACGAAACAAGCGACAAATATGCTGTCAGTTGCGAGTGTAAGTGAGATACCGATAGCCTTCCGAACGCTATTAAGTTGGAAGTATTGTATGACAACAAATAAAAGAATGAAGACGCTCGGAAATTGTCTACTGTTTCTATTTCCTTTACGACCGTAGACTGTGCCGAGGAAAGTAGCATTACGACTAAAGAAATCCCTATTCGTCTATAATGATACCGTCCACATTTAATTCTGTGCTATAAAAATGAAATGCGTATTGCTTTTCTTTATACATTCTATAATCCGCTTACAACCACCGTCATAAGAATCGACTCACTTTAGTAAGGTACCTATTTACTAACTTTTTCTTTTACTACTTTGACTAGTGAGGGGAACTAGGGGTCGGAAGGGGCCGCCCTAGGCGTAATTTTTCGAATCAAATCAGAGAAATACTGGTAAAGGGCCAAATTTTAAGCACCCGAAACCGACGTGCGTGCATGACTCGATGAATGAATGTGGAAGAAGCGAAAGAGATTTGTCAAGATCGTAGCAGGTGGAAAGAAGTGGTCTCTACCTACACCTCTGGGAAACAGGCGTTAATGTATGTATGTACTTTGACTACTTTAAACATTAAAGTGGTAAAGCGACAAGGTACTAAAACAACGCAACAGAACGACTGCAAGACTGGGCGGGCATGATAAAGTATATGATGATAATCTAACTATGGGGCCGATAGATAAATGAAATTTCAATATTGCAAATGCCCTGCCAACCCCAAGGACTAAGTTGAAGTATATAAAATATAATAGTCTTACTCCCACGTGGAACACAATAATGCGAACACTACTGATTGGCAAAAGGCTAGCGGGTCAGATGTTGGTAACGAATAAAAAAACTATTAAAATATTTTTAAACGCTCTTACGTTATTAAGATTGCTCGATTGGGGTCGCGAACTCGCGAATATCTCTGACAGCTAAGTATTATGTCGATTCAGCAATTTTTGCTACTAGCTGGTGAGGCGGGGCTATTGTAACTTTTCATTCTAAAACGTGTTCTAATTTTAAAATTAGTATGAAAAGCTACAATAGCCCCGCCTCTCCTTACTTGAAATGCGCGAAGACATACTGTTATATATGTGCATTCAGGGTGCGTATTAAAGATTTTATTGCAACGCGCAGGTACACTTTATTTACGCTATGCAATCAGATTTGACCTAGATCCTAGATAAGCGTCAATAAAATACTGTAACAGCTACCTACTTATTAACTAAACAACGGACATTGAACTCAGTCTAAGAATGTTTTGGACTTTCTGACTGAGGGGCGTTTTTATAACGAGGCATAATCCGTCAAGTTCCATAATCTATCACAGGCAAAAAAAAAGGAGATGAAGTTGACTGACAGTTGGGATCCAAGGGGATCCAATCATTTAAGTACCTAGTAGAGATGCACTTAAACATAACTTGAATGTTACTTTTTTTTTAAGCAAATAGTTGTCTTAAGATATAGCGATAGCTAAACTCCAAAACAAAAACTAACGTTTTAACCACACTTAGGTTTAAAAAAACCTTGGCACGTAAGAATTAAAACAAAAACTATTAGTATAAACCGTAACCTCTTTGATCACGAATTCCATTCATTTGTTTTTAAATCGACGCATGAATTTGAATTTCGAATAGCATAGAGTAATAAATGGTGTGTGCAATGTGCATGCCGTTACGAGCCGTTAGGCGCCCGGTGACCGCCTGCGGGAGGCGATACTGGCCAGTGAGAATAGTGCAGGCCAGTGCATCCGTAACATATCACTTTAGTCCAGTTTGATAATGAAAGTTAGCAAAGTCTGGGCTTAAGGAAAAGATATGGTAGATTTGCCGGGCAAGACCAAATTGTAAATATCGATAATTCAAAAGTTGCTATATAAGAGAGCGGATTTCTTTCAGTTGGAATTATCCGAAACTTTGAAGCACATTTAATAATTCCGAGTTACTCGTAAACCGTCAATATTATTTGAACTGGGGTTTTCAGCCTCTTTTATGAGTAAGATACACGTTTCTTTGTCTATTAAAACCTGAATCGGATTAAGAACTAGATGACCTGAGCCACTATTCCACTTCGTTTAAAACCATAACATTATCGTATTGATTTCGTAACGGCCGCATTTACTGTAAAGTGAATAAGATCTAAGAGCTATAACATTAACAACAGTTTAAAATTAAAACAAAGTTAAAGAGAGGACTAGGTAGCCTAGCTCAAGTGGTCGAAAATAGAAATCATAATAAGTTAATTACAAATTCTATATTTTTAGTAAATACTTACCGCTGTGTGGCTGAACAAATTAGCCAACTTAACTAAAGTAATAAAAGGAAATTATTTAAATTAAGCAGTGCGCAGTAGGTAGCCATGTTTATTTATCTCCGGCCATATCGCACATTTTGGGTTTTTAATGAATTTCGTGACTTTCTCCGGTCGCTCTAAGCAGCATCGCATTAAAGATGTTAAGATAAACGTAAGTGCGGTTAGATATTAAGATGAATAAGTTTCACTGGACGTGCGCGAATTGCAAGTAAGCGTTAGACAACTCTTTAGATGAAACGCTTAATAGAAATGTAAAAGGCTATGTGCCAGTGGAGGTTGGTCCGAGTGGATACAATTGAACGAATGAAGCGTTAGGAATGTCAACACATCTACTTTTTACGTAATTCGCAAGACTGTACGAGTAACACACCTATGCAACTTAAGTGGCGGATTGACACGAAACACTAATTAATTAAAATTGAAAATGAAAGAACACCTGCATCTCCCAAACGTAGCACTCTCGTAGCACGCAACGCTACGACACGTCGAAACTATCGATACTATCAACGCGATCGCGATTAAATCTAGCGTGTCAAACACCATGGGTTATAGCTATGCGCGCGCGGCAGTCGAGTGTCGACCGCGCACGCGCGCGCACCATGCAGCGCCCGGGGCTCTCGCTAGCTATGCGCGACAACTGGCGCCACCTGCAAAGGCTATATGGCTTGGAGGCTGAGTGTGAAGAGTGCGCGCCCCCGCGGCGCGCGCCGAGCCTCGACTCTCTCATTAACTCCTCGGAGGACCCGTCGAGCGCCGACACCGCGCCCGAAGACTCCGACTCCGGCGCCGATACCCGCGAGCCCCGCCCCAGAAAGGACCGAAAGAAATGCCCGCAGAGCTACTCGTCGTCGTCTTCCGGACACATGGAGACGATACACGAGGAGACCACGGAGCCAAAAGTGTCAGTGAAGGAGATTCTGGCGAGGTTCGAGAACTTGACCGACCACCCGGCGCCGGCGCCTGCGCAGGTCAGTGCTGTGAAGTGGCTATTCGTGTGTTAATCGATTTGTACTATTTTTTAAAAGTTTGCGGGCAAGTATTTTAGCGTCATGTGTCTACCAGATTTTGGTGAAATTAAGTCACAAAATCATCAAAATATTTTGAAAGTAGTTTTGTTGTTTGAGCAAACATTTTCTTTACACAGAGATAAACATTCCAGTTACTTATATATTTTGTCATAGAAACAAAACAATGCACTTTCCGAACATGTAAATTCAAAAAACGTCATCCAAATAAATAGTAAAATAACTAATAGGTAACAACTAACAATAACCCAGCGACCACCCATATGCTAATTATATTGCTGTTTGTTATTCTTAACCTAACAATGGGCGTCGCGTGAAACCGCGCACGGCGACACATCTTACTGAATCCATGATGAATGTTAATTGCTAATCGATTATTGTTTTCCAAACGCTTTCCAATGCAATGATCGATGCTCCCGATGCAACCGGTGGCGTAATATATTGATCAATTCAGCGATCATTGGGTGCATTTTCAGGCGTTTACGAGTAAATTGATTTCTGAGACGTTAACTAAAGTAAAATGATTTAATTTTATTGCATAATATGTTTTGGAGTCATTCTACTTCTTTAAGTTATTAAAAAAAAACGATTTAACCAGATAACAGAATGTGACAGACTTTAGTTTCATCCTCTTCTTTTATCGTTATTCCCTCGGGAACTTAGTAGCCTATGTGTTATTCCAGTCTATAAGCTATTTCTATTCCTAATTGCATACAAATCCGTACAGCTGCTGCAGCGTGAAAGAGTAATAACAAACTAACACACACACTTGAACTTTCGCATTTATAATATTAGTAGGATTTTCCGACAATTGTAAAAATACCACTACTAAATTTATTTATTAATTGAAATTATACATTGTAAATTATAATTTGTATTAGATATGGCCGTGCAGGTGACTAAAACCATTGATTATGTATGACAGTAATAAAATTATGATTTATCGAGGATTGCACAAACATGCAAATGCATCGTTAAAATGTGACATAATGCAGGTCATCGGAAACGTTTGTTTAAATAGTCGTGACTTAATTGAGCTGTGCATATCAATGAGTTGATTGGGGGTTATGTTACTGAAATAAACTAGTTCAAATTCAAATTAATGTCTGTACAAAGCAAAGCCGGTCATCCATATTTACATACATACATACATTAACTCACGCCTTCGTTCCCAGAGTGGGGTAGACAGAGCTACAGAATTACCAACAACTCTAAAAACTTGTTGATAATTCTGTAGACAGATCACCATATTTTTGGTCTCTATTATCATATGTAGATAGATGCGTAAGTGAATATAGAGTTCGCAATCAACTTATACCGCTCAGTTACAGAATTTTAATACCTATACAGGGTGTCTTAAAAACCTTTCAACATTTTTTAACAGTAGGTAGGGTGGATGATTTGGATCATCCCTACATTGGTATTTTTTTTTTAAGTTAATTTTTGACTGAGTTACAGACTGATTTGTCATCGCCCTTCCTGATGATGCTCTCAGTGTGCCCCATCTTAACTAATTCATTCATAACATGTGTCACAACGTATTGTAAATAAACAAACTGGAAAATGTTTCTACTCATGGTCAAATGCTCCATGGGGTTTAGAAAACTGAGACTTTATTGTGTAATATGAACGAAAAGACGGTCTCTGTTAAGGGCTTATGTCTGAAATAATTTAAATATGAAACTTACGATTACGATTTTTACTCATCAGTCTCGTACACAACTAAAATACACTATCACTATCACACTATCACTATCACTTTTACATTAAACTTCTTCTACGAGAATATGAATCATGGATTAATTTTATTTATTTGCGTCTACCAGAGATTACTGCGAATAAATTATGCACAACAATTAAAACGAATCGTTAAAGTCTGAGTATGCTTTGACAATTTGACAAAGTTTTTTTTTAAATCTTGTACCTCTTTGTGCAAGGAGGTTTAAGATTTCTTTTGTAAAAATAAAATCGTCCTTACACGTTACGTTTTATCAGAATTCCATTTAAAGCTGGCATCATACACGTTGTTGAATGAAATTCTTATCCTAGAAGAAAGATAAAACTTAGTACTTGTAGCTTAGTAAGAAGATGCTGAGAAGAGGTCATCTCGTGGTGACACTACAATACTTTGATAAAAAATTGGATCATGTTGCCAAAATTCGACACCGGAAAAAAGTCTGCAAACACATTGTGTGCATTTTGAACGGGAAACTATCCACTTGAAAGTCTGGTCCATAGAACAAGTTACGCACAAGGATCTTATATTCAGACTGGATCGATTACTAACTATTAATTGCTAATCAAAATTATACCGTTATAGCCAGTAAGGCGGTTACAAATTCTTTGATGACAGGGAACCAAGAAAACTTAGTTCAAGTGAGACCGACAAACCCGATTACTGTGTCTCACTCAGATGTTCCAAAAGCACTAGGGTGGCGTTGCATTCCGGCGGGTTTTTCAGAAACCATAAACAAATACAGCTAGCATTTTATTTTATGTTTTCGAAGCTATTTAAAGATGTTTTATCATTAATTATTTTATTATACATTATTAGGTACAAGACTAGATTGAGACTTGGTTAATTTGTGTGAGCCGAGGGTGCAAAGCGAGGATGCCGTCATACTACATGTAACGTGTCTTCTCCTTCACAATAAATAATCCATAGAATAAGTAGTAGCATAGAAACCTTTAGAAGACCTTTTCTATTTATGGCATTCATAAGGAGTTAGAAAATTATGTGCTTTTAGGTACCTATTCTTTCGTTATCTTACATGTTGTCACAGGGTTTGAATTGGATCTGACAACGCCAGTGTTGTTGCTGAGTCGAGAATCATTATCGATGTCGATTCAACTTCACATTTTATTTTTTTCTAAGAGTCTTACGGCCGATTTTCCCAATAGCCGTACTAAATGTATACTCGATGATGATGCAATATTATAATTTAAAAGACCCGAGGGGATATTGCCTAACGCACTCGCAATCGCAATCATTTTCATTTTGAAAATCGAAGGCTTGTCTACAATTCTGCATACAAAATCAAAACAATTGTTCCGCTTTAAAGTCGATTGCGATTGCGAGTGAGTTAGGCAATTGGCTAGCAGATGTGATGATGGAGTCGAAAATTGGTAACAGGATCTGTTCGACCCACCGAACCACATCCACAACCACATCTGCTGGTGGGTAAACGTAAAGAATGTTGCGTTATCGTTAGTTTGGCCTTGATAGGCAGATGATGACATTGCATAAAAAATTACAGTCGGCTATAAAAGCATGTCCTGAAAGCAAAATTTTGATAGAAACTTTTTGTTATATGAAAGAAAAGGAGAGAGATAATTTAAATAAAGAATATATTCTATAATTTCAACAATATTTTATTTGCAATTTTGGAGCTAACAATCAATTGCAAATTATAAAGAGATCATTAACCGTTTTGGTGAAAGTCAAGTTGAAGTTCTCTGGTCCAGGGGAATTGAAACCTAGTCGTGGCTCCTAAAATGTTTGCGTACATACAATGAACATACAGTCGGGGCCAATAGAAATGGCAAAAGATGTAAACAAAACCAAACGGACCAAATTAACATTATTACTCCATAATCACATTAATCACGTCCTTTTGGACAATTGGATCCAATCCGGATCGTTACTTTCACATTCTGTTTAAAATAAAATGGGTAACCATTAACTATTTGAATTTTTTTAATAAAAACTGTTTGCAGAAAATATTGAGACAATTTGTCAAACAGTACTGATTTGTTTACATCTTTTGCCATTTCCATTGACCCTGACTTTAGGTACGGCATCGGGTTTAACATGTTATCCTTTTCTTTGCACGCTCGGCAAAAAAGAGTCGGGATGTTTTTTTTTTGGATCAGACCTTGTTACGTCTTTTAGGTTTATGATTTTCTCGGTTTACTCGTATTCGCAAAATGTATCCAATTAGGTTTTCATCTTTTGGAAATCTGCAAATATCGAAAAATTTTCACATCACTATGCAAACTTCGATTGCTTACCTTACAACCAGGAAAATGTTACTATTTGGCCTAGATTTCTATATTAAAGTAATTGGATGAATTAATAAAAACACGCTTGGTGAATATTTGAGGTTATGTGTCAAACTACTAATTTGTTTACATCGTTCACAAGTTCTATTGACGGCGACTTTATATGTTCTTATTCTATGCAGTAATCAGTAGTCCAGTTTGAGTAATAAGTCCTTGATTACAAAGTATTCTTTGGTCTGGCCACAGGGTCCGGTCTCTACCGGCCTAAGTACTAGACACGCACGCTTGTTGCATGGAGGCAATATAACGAACTCAAAACTGACAACTGCCTACCAGGCTACGAAAGGGACATAACTTATAGTCATGTCCCTTTCGTACTGACTGCTATAAGTGCTAATAACTCTGTTCCTTTCGCTGGAATTTTAGGAGTTAGTTTTAGAGGTTTTGTTATCATTTTATTAATGCACAATGGCATGTAAAAGGGGTAAAATACATTAATCTTAACTAAATAAATGGGTACCTTTATTTTTAATTCTAAGTCTGCATTTCACCAAACTTGGAATGTATAAGACTTACTCCGAGACTTACTTGGGCGTTTAATCTAGGAATATGATCTTATTCCAGATTAGTCTAACGCAACCTAAATGAATAAACGATAAGCTGCAGCTATAAATTATATAACCTAAACCTTTTTTATGATATTGACAGCGTGTCAAAGAATTTTCACCTCTGAAAAATGTGACAAAATCACCGAATATTATTGCAAAAATGAATTTAAGTAAGTACCTCAGTATGTTTTTTTTTGTAATAACTATTATTCTTATCTAGCTAATTTTACACAAGGAACTTAGATAGAACAACCTACGAACGCAAATCGATAAATCACGTTGATGAAGGAAGAAGTGATGTAGGTAACTAGGTACTTACTTCTTAAGAAATTGCAAGCAGTAGCCAGCTCAAGGAAGATACTTATATCTAAGAAAACTCGCAATAGAGCTAAGAAAACTAAAATAAGTAAGTAATGCTTGTGTTAAGTGCTTACTAGCGTCTTGTTTTGTCAAGTCCGTCCGTCCGTCTGTATGTTACAGGCATTTTACTCTAAAACTACAAGAGATTTATTGATGAAATTTGGAGTATAGGTATGTTGTAGAAGCCGCTACTTAGTTTGGTAGTTAAATAACAAAAACAAATGTAGTACAGAACAACATTTTTTTTGCTCTACCTACTCCACTCTGGGAATGAAGGCGTCAGTTTATGTATGTATGTAGGGGAGGTAGGGGTGCATTGGGCACGTATTAACCGACAAAAAAAAAACGGAGGAGGTTCTCAAGTCGACGCGTATTTTTTTAGGGTTCCGTACCAAAATGGTACAAAAGGAACCCTTATGGTGAGACTTCGTTGTCTGTCTGTCTGTCTGTCTGTCTGTCTGTCTGTCTGTCTGTCTGTCTGTCTGTCTGTCTGTCTGTATGTCACAGCAACTACAAATGCTATCAACTTGAAATTTGACAAAGTTGTACAACTTGCTTGCCCGCATCTATTTGTAGTAAAAAAAATATGAAATTAATTTTATTAATAATTGAAAAGGGGTCTAGAATGAGGGGTTCAAAAATGAAAGTGGTTCGATTATAGCAAATGGGGTGTCATATGAAAGGTATTAATCTGCACATATCAAAACTATTTTTTTGAAAATTTTCTGTGATGTACTTTTTGATTTATAGCCAAAAATTTACAAAAAATGACCGTTCCCCCCCTTATCTCCGAAGTTTATTAATCAAAAATTCTGAAAAAAATCCTGTCGTATAGATAATTACTATTTTTTTCTGGGAAAAATAAAATAAACTGTTCATTATTTACAGTTTTTGAGAAATAAAAAAAAAACTAAGAAAATCTGTATAAAAATTTAGACTAGTCAAAATCGACCTTATTACCTGGAAAATAAAGCTTATAACAAAATGAGTATTTTCTTTTGCGGTTACCAAGCATATTATCTTCAACTAGCTTTCCGCCCGCGACTTCGTCTGCGGAGAGTCAGAACTTCTGTTGAAAGTACAGTTATAGTTTACATCACCTTCTAAGGCTTTTAAAAATAAAGTCTAGATCGTGAATTTTAAGTAAGCAGTCCACATAAACAACTTTAATTTTGTGGCGCTAACCTTCAAAACAACAAAATTGACATAAAAAATAAATTCACTGCCTCTCTTTCACCATTACGTTTTTTTATACGATTCTAGATAAATTTGCCACATTTCTATACAAACAATTAACCAACTTATCAGAAGATTTTCGAAAAACAACGAAGCTGAATATTTTCTGTATGTAATAATAATACCCATTTTCATATCTTGAAGGTATGTAACTTTGAATATTACATAATTTCGATACGAACTTTACAGTCAGTAGTCTTAGATCCCAAGTTAATAAATAGATAGTTAATAAATCAGAACATAAAAGTATTCGTTCCTGTAGAAACTTTGCAACCCCCTTTCATCCCCCAAGGGTTTGAATTTTAGTTATCACGTGACTCATTGTTTTCATTGCAGAGCAAGCATTTCTGCCAAGTTTAAAGTAAATTTAAGCATACCAAATATTTTTTCCAAAACTAATTTTGCAACCCCCTTTTAACCCTAGGGGTTGAATTTTAGTAATCGCTGAAATACGTGTCTCATTATTTGCATTGAAGAGCGTTTCTACCAAGTTTCAAGTAAATTTGTCCATAAAAGTATTTTTTCCATTCAAACTGCAACCCCCTTTCATCCCTCTAGGGATTGAATTTTAGTAATCGCTCAAATAGGTATATGTCTGATTATTTTCATTGAAGAGCATTTATACCAAGTTTCAAGTAAATTTGACCACAAAAGTATTTTTTCCATTCAAATTTTGCAATTTCCTTTCATCCCTCTAGGGGTTGAATTTTAGTAATCGCTGAAATACATGTCACATTATTTGCATTGAAGAGCATTTCTACGAAGTTTCAAGTAAATTTGAGCATACCAAATATTTTTTCCTAAACAAACTTTGCAACCCCCTTTCATCCCTCTAGGGGTTAAATTTTAGTAATCGCTGAAATACGTGTCGAATTATTTGCATTGAAGAGCGTTTCTACCAAGTTTCAAGTAAATTTGTCCATAAAAGTATTTTTTCCATTCAAACTGCAACCCCCTTTCATCCCTCTAGGGATTGAATTTTAGTAATCGCTGAAATAGGTATATGTCTGATTATTTGCATTGAAGAGCATTTATACCAAGTTTCAAGTAAATTTGACCACATAGGTATTTTTTCCATTCAAATTTTGCAATTCTCTTTCATCCCTCTAGGGGTTGAATTTTAGTTATCACTGATATACGTGACTCATTATTTTCATTTCAGAGCATTTCTGCCAAGTTTAAAGTAAATTTGAGCATACCAAATATTTAGGTTGAAATTTAGAAATCGCTGAAATGCGTGTTTCATTATTTGCATTGAAAAGCATTTCTCCCGAGTTTCAAGTAAATTTGACCATAAAAGTATTTTTTCCAATACAAACATTGCAACCCACTTTCATCCCTCTATGGGGTTGAATTTTAGTAATCGCTGAAATATGTGTCTCCTTATTTGCATTGAAGAGTATTCCTACCAAGTTTCAAGTAAATTTGATCGTAAAAATATTTTTTCTTTAAACACTTTGCAACCCCCTTTCATCCCTCTAGGGGTTGAATTTTAGTAATCGCTGAAATACGTGTCTCATTATTTGCATTGAAGAGCATTCCTACCAAGTTTCAAATAAATTTGATCATACAATATTTTATCTGTAAACACTTTGCAACCGCCTTTCATCCCTCTAGGGGTTGAATTTTAGTAATCTCCGAAATACGTGTCTCTTTATTTCCATTTAAGAGATTTCCTACCAAGTTTCAAGTAATTTGATCATAAATTATTTTATGTAGATATACACACTTTGCAACCCCTTTTCATCCCTATAGGGGTTGAATTTTAGTAATCGCTGAAATATGTGTCATTATTTGCATTGAAGAGCATTTCTACCGATTTTCAAGTAAATTTGACCATAAAAATATTTTATCTATACACATTTTGCAACCCCCTTTCATCCCTCTAGGGGTTGAATTTTAGTAATCGCTGAAATAGTTGTCTCATTATTTGCATTGAAGAGCATTTCTACCAAGTTTCAAGTAAATTGGACCATAAAAGTATTTTTTCCATTCAAACTTTGCAACCCCCTTTCATCCCTCTAGGGGTTGAATTTTAGTAATCGCTGAAATACCTGTTTCATTATTTGCATTGAAGAGCATTTCTACCAAGTTTCAAGTAAATTGGACCATAAAAGTATTTTTTCCCATACAAACTTTGCAACCCCCTTTCATCCCTCTAGGGGTTGAATTTTAGTAATCGCTGAAATACGTGTTTCATTATTTGCATTGAAGAGCATTTCTACCAAGTTTCAAGTAAATTGGACCATAAAAGTATTTTTTCCCATACAAACTTTGCAACCCCCTTTCATCCCTCTAGGGGTTGAATTTTAGTAATCGCTGAAATACGTGTTTCATTATTTGCATTGAAGAGCATTTCTACCAAGTTTCAAGTAAATTGGACCATAAAAGTATTTTTTCCCATACAAACTTTGCAACCCCCTTTCATCCCTCTAGGGGTTGAATTTTAGTAATCGCTGAAATACGTGTTTCATTATTTGCATTGAAGAGCATTTCTACCAAGTTTTAAGTAATTGGACCATAAAAATGTTTTTTCCCATACAAACTTTGCAACCCCCTTTCATCCCTCTAGGGGTTGAATTTTAGTAATCGCTGAAATACGTGTTTCAATATTTGCATTGAAGAGCATTTCTACCAAGTTTTAAGTAAATTGGACCATAAAAATGTTTTTTCCCATACAAACTTTGCAACCCCCTTTAATACCTTTAGGGGTTGAATTTCGAAAAATCCCTTCTTAAACGACGCCTCCATTACAAAACCAACTTCCCTTCAAAATTCCATTTTTTTATCTTTATCGGTTTGGGCTGGGCGTTGATATGTCACCCGGGACATTGCCTTTTATATATATAGATACGGAACCCTCGGTGCGCGAGTCCGACTCGCACTTGACCGGTTTTTAATGTATGATCATGCATAACCTTTTACAGCGCGATCCAATTTAAAAAAATCTTTTTTGGTTTGATAGAGTATACTTCCGAGGTGGTCCCATTGTCACCAAATCTGAATCTGATGAAGGGATCCGTGAGGAAATGAGGGAACTCTTCAAATATTAAAGGCATATTAGTAACAAATCCAGCATTTGCATTCAGAAAGTATCATTTGGTGAAGTGGAACTGATGATGAAGACCACAAATGGCTACCGGAACTCCGCAACGGTACCTATTTCAAGGGTGGCGATAAGATATCTCGATTAAGGTAATTGAGCAATTGTAACGAAGAACATTTAATTATGACTATGACTTTCCCGCGGCATTGCTTGCGGCGAGCTTGAAAAGTCTTAGTTTCATATCAACTAAGAAGTCGAACTACACTTATTATGATCGCTAAAAAGTATAAAATAAAATAAAGGTTTTTTTTTTAAACTCCTACCGTTATCAATAAGCCGCGAACGGGTTACCCCTTGTTGCGCTGATTGAACCTGTTAAGATATTTTAGTTCTTACACATACCACGTCGCGTGCAGTGCGAGAAAAGAGGGGATGGAACGGGTTACCGTAACCCGAACGATAAGCGGTTAGTTCGAAAACATCTGATTCAGTAAGCGGTTACCGGTTGTTACGGAACGGGTTACCCGGCTTGAACGGGCTATCGTAATGAACGGCTAAGCCGATGAAAGGCTTACCGAAACGTTTGGGTTATCGTATGAAGGGGATATCGATTCGAACGGCTTAAGCAAACGAACGGGTTTTCCGGTCCCTGGTTAAAACAAGGAGTGAAAGCCACTAATTAAGAAACAAAAATAAACACCATTGACGAGGCCCACAGGTATAAATGTTATAGGTGATAATATGTTACCCCTAAGCATGACACGGGATTCGGTAGCTAATTTTTGCTCAGACAAAAGACCACCGCAGTTGTTCACATCTTTTGGAACAAAATTATCGGGAAGTTTCTTCCCATAGGTAGCAACTTCACGAGACTCGTCTGTGGAATGAATTGTTTAGACACGGTTGTGTTTTGTAGCGAAACAATGAATAGTTAAAGTAAGTAATCAAAGAATAAGTATCTATTAACAGAGAAAGAAACTGAAAAGTGAAAAAAAAAAACCGCCGAAGAAAGAAAACTGAAAAGCAAAAAATAAAACAGGGCCTTTTAAGTCTAATTAAGCTCCTACACTAATGTTAATACCTTAATAAATAATTTTGAGTCGGCGCCAAACAAACACCTAATGTTGAAGTTTAACTACAAATAGGTCGCTATGCTTGTACCTACTTCTTCTTCTTCTTTTTTAGGGTTCCGTACAAAAATGAAAAAACGGAACCCTTATAGGATCACTCGTGCGTGTGTCTGTCTGTCTGTCTGTCCGTCTGTCACAGCCAATCTACTCCGAAACTACTGGACCGATTGAGTTGAACATTGGTACACATATGTAAATTGATGACCCAAACACAGATGTGCAAAGTAAATGTTTATTTTCTAAATAGGGGTCATTTACTGGGGACAAATTAAGAAATTTAAAAAAAAAGTTTTGCAAACCTTACTGTGTCAGATGTCAAATGAAAGGGCTCGTTATGAGGATCTCGTTTTGTTATTGTTGTAAAATAAATATTTTTGATTTTATAAGACTATTCCCCGCTGATCTCCGAAGCAACTGAGCCTAAAATTTTTTAAAAAATACGGAATGTAGTTTGCTGTTTGTAAATTACAAGAAAATCTATAAGAATTCTATAAAAAAAAAAGTATTTACGGAACCCTCTCAACGCGAGTTTGGTTTTTATTACCGAATGACGGTTCACCGCGGTATTTCGCAGTGATTTCGCCAGTGCCAAGTGAGTAGAGTAAATCAGTAAATAGAATAAGAGCCGATTCGATCAAAGACTTACTCCGAGATTAGTCGATACAAATTCGGCATTTAATCTAGGTATAAGACCTTATTCCAGTTTGGTCGAATACGCCCTAATCAAAAGTAAAAACTCCGATTTCTTTCAATCGGCCATCTTCCCTCCATGAAGGTTACCGGAAGAATTCTATGTTTGTACTTATTCTATTATTCAACACGTCTGAACACTGGCCAAATTGTCTCACTGGACAAAAGCCATATAATCGAAGAATTAACCTAACCTTGTCAAATTGAACTTAAACTAAGAGAGCAGGGATTTTATTTATAATAAAATATTAATTTATTTCGGTCGGTCTCAGGTAGGTACTTAATCATTTATTTGTGCTACGACGAGTTTTTCAATATTATACGAATGAATAGAATTTAATATTAAACAATTTATAGGTTAACATGCCGTATAGAAACTATTCCGATAGAGAGTTCCATAACATGTTATTATGTTATGACGCTGCTGGCGGGAATGCGGCGGCAGCCCGTCGAATGTACGTTGCCAGGGGGTTCGTTGAGGAAAACCGGACACCAAGCGGACAAACATTCAGGGCCGTTGCGCAGAGGGTTAGGGAATCGGCGTCGTACCGAGTCCAGAGTACCGACGCCGGTAGACCTAGTTCCCACACCCAAGGTAACGTTATGTTTGAGTTAGCATTTTATTTTTAATTTAAATACCTGTCTGATTGTGAAAAAAGCATACGCATGTACGATACATAATAGATTAAACTTTGTCTATAATTTGTGCGGTAAATGGACATCTTTAAACAGGGGTACATTGTATGTATGTGCGCTTTGAACGTACGCGCTACTACCCAGTGGTGAAGTGTGGCATAAGACTGAAAGCGCTGATTGATGCTAAATCAGTCGTGACTGCACCGTTTCCTAAGCAACCGTACGTACCTAAATCGAGCTCTTAAAGGGACGGAAGTGAATAAAATAGTGTTAGGCCCGCTGGCATGAAGCGCGCAGCGCGTCAGCAGCCAGCAGCTCCTGACAGCGCTGGTGCCAGTTCGTGCCCAATTTTCCTCGTAACTCTCGTCATTATTAAGGTGCATTTGATATTTTAAGTGTCTTGTAAAACGGCGCCAAATGCGTTGTGTCGTTGTTTATAAGATATCATGTGTTGGTAGCTGAACGGGACTACCATAACTGCCAAAAAAAATACTAGACTGTTATTGTCTTTAGACAGAGGATCAACGTATAAGAGCGATTGAGAGAAAAGTACAAACCTCAAGCTTATTTTAAGAGCTATCGCACTGTAGTTATAAAACCTTCCTTCTTCCTTCTTATGTTCAAACATGGATAATCTAATCCATTCATACTAATATTATAAATGTGGAAGTAACTTGATCTGTCTATCTGTCTGTCTGTGACGCTTTTACGGCTCACCCGCTGGACCGATTTCAATGAATTTTGGTATGCTAGCTTGAGTCAGCAAAGGACATACAGGATGGAAAGTTAAAATGGGACAGTAAGGGCAGGGTAGTGATTCTCTCAAAAGCAAGTCAAGAGTGAAGTCCAAGCGGCGAGTTTAAGTAGTCCCGTCAGAGCGAGCAAAATACATTTTACCGCGTGCATTCTCAATTAGGCAGCCATACGTTCGAGAAGCCATGGTGCCAAATTGAATACACGCGCTGAAATGTGTTTTGTTCGCTTTGACGGGACTACTTAAACTCGCCGCTTGGACATTCACTCCTGCGTTCGCTCACCTTTGCTTTTGAAATAATCACTACCCAGCTACTAGATCCCTTGCTGCTACGCGAAAATGCTCTTAGAAGACCTTCACTAACTTTTTAAGTAATAAAAATCGACATTCACAGATTGCTGAAGAAATGTACAGTCAGCGAGAAAATCGTCAAATTTGAGTAAATTTTTTTTTAATGCCAATCGGTCCCATTTCTTTCAAGGATTAAAACACTCTTTGGGACCAACTAAGGTGTACTACAAAACCCACAAAACAAAGAAAACTTTTTCCATACAGTTCGTATACTACTGTGAATGTCGATTTTCATTATTTAAAAGTTAGTAAAGGTCTTCTAAGAGCATTTTCGCGTAGCAGCAAGGGATCTAGTAGCTGCCCCATCTTAACTTTCCACCCTGTATAGCATACGCTTTTTTTCCCGAAAAATTGAATAGTTTCCAAGAAAATAGCGATAACCGATTTTTTACCAACCAATTTCTTCTATCTGCCTGTCTGTATGCTAGCCTATCTGAATGTTTATCAGGTATTTGCCATCAGAATTGAGGGAACTCCTCAAATATTATAGGCATACATATAGCGATTTTAGTATTTTATGTAACAAGTCTAGAATTTGCATTTAGAAAGTATCATTTTTTGGTAAAGTGGAACAGATGATGATCACATATGACCACCGGAACTCCTTAATGGTACCTATTTCAAGGGCAGTGATAAGATATCTCGATGGTTTAATATATGACTATGATTTCGTCGCGGCGTTGCTTGCGGTGAGTTTTAAAAGTCATATTACTGCTATGTGGGACAACATAACAGCAAAAAGTATAAGGTAAAAAGGATGAAATAAAATGTTTGAAAAAAACAAAAACCGCCATCAAAAACTTCTTATAAAATGGTGGGTAATAAATAGGTCAGGCACACTGAAGTGGGTTTTTAAAACATTTAATTTATGATATCTATGGATAAACTTAAATTATATTAATCTACTTTTATTTTGTCATACAGATGAAATAGACGCCGTGGTCCGGTTTTTCTTACAGAACCCCAATGAAAGCGTCCGTGCTGCCAGCCGCATTCTCGACCTCGACCGAAACTTTGTCCACATCACCCTAAAATCTGCAAATTTATATCCGTTCCACCTACAAAAGGTGCAACAAATGCTGCCGCCCGATTTGCCAGCGCGGGTTCGCTTTAGTGAGTGGCTTTTGCAGGACCGGGAGCGGAACATCCTGTGGACGGATGAGTCCACTTTTACTCGCGGGGGTTTTTTCAACATGCATAACGAGCATCGTTATGCTCGACAAAACCCCCACGCAGTGAAAGTGTGCTCCTTCCAGCATCGCTTCAGTCGGAACGTGTGGGCTGGAATTTTGAATGGTGTCGTCCTTGGGCCGGTTTTCATAGACCGGCTTAACGGGACGCGCTATTTAGAATTCCTCACGGGCCGACTCGAGGAAATGCTGGAAGAGGTTCCGCTCGCTGACCTGCGAGAGCTTTATTACCAGCACGATGGCGCTCCCGCCCATTACTGGCGAGTGGTGCGGCAGCATTTGGATGCACGCTTCGGTGGGCGGTGGATCGGGCGAGGGGGACCTGTGCCATGGCCGGCACGGTCCCCTGACCTCACACCGCTAGATTTTTTTTTGTGGGGCAGGGTAAAAGACCTCGTGTACAGTAAACAGTCTGAAGTAGAAAGTGGAGAAGAATTAGAAGGCCGCATAATCTCGGCCTTCGAGGCTATTCGCAGCGATGCAAACACTCTGCGCAAAGTGCGTCTACACACGTACTCTGCTGCAGAGTGTTGCATTGCAAGGAGCGGTAGCCACGTAGAGCCATTTTTGTAGCCTTCTTCTTCTTCTCCACATAGTTCCTTCTTCTTATTTATTTTTCTTCATTTTTATTTTTCTTCAATTTTATTATGTTTTTCTTCCCCACACAATTTCTTCTTTATTTTTCTTCTTTTTCCCTGCCCCATGACCCATAACTAGTACCTAATAGTTTGGAATTATTCAAAAATCACATTCAGAGCAAGCTGTGTTATCCTTCTCAAATCATGATTGTAAAAGTATTATAAAGACTTGTTTGGCGTAATTCTTCATCAATATAATAACAATTTTAAGATGAAAACTATTTCTGGGTCAAAAACTTAGTTTAATGTAGGCTACTGTAAGTATTTATAGGAATAGAAATACTAACTTACTTTTTTACTTCATGAACTTGATAGAAAATGGTTAGAAAGATCAAAACTCGTGATTGCCAAGTCACCCTAAATACGGGTAACAAAGAAATCATGTCACATAAAGGCGTAGCCTTAGCGTTTCAAGATATTTTTTTACCGCTAACCATAAATACAACGAAATGTCTTCAATCATCTGCGGTTAAAGCTCAAATGTTACTTTGCACTAATGTCAGTAAATGTGATATAAACTTTGGATTTACGCTCAATACATTCAATTTTTATGTTCAAGGTATTTAATAGCTCAGTTTCAGACTACCATCTATAACCTAACCAAAGCGTGAACACAGTTCCATAATGACAGATGCTGTGGGAATTACAGTTCTTTTATAATAATCATAGCATTCTTATAACTATGCTTACACGCATGAACAATGACAGTGATAGTGTTTGGTGATCAACTGACATCTCGATGTTTATATTATACTTGTCAAAAAGTGTTTATACCTACACTGTTTACCTTAATGAAATTGAATAAGGTGCTAAATACAATAGTAGATTGTTCAACAAGGGACTAAAATAAGCCATAATAACACGAGGTGTTTAGCCACCCAAGCGAAACGCTGGTGGCTATAGTTCGGGTGTCATTATGGTTGTTTAGTCTCGCGTTAAACACTCTACTTTTCCCTTTGAAAAAACGACGTTCAGTGCCGGATTAGCCACGTAGCAAGAGTAGAAAATGCTACGGGCCCCGCGCACCCACGTCTAACCTCTAAAATGCTAGTATGGTAGACGTTCTCCTGTTTTGGTACTTACATCAGTATGCGTGTACTCATATCTATCAGGGTTGACGATAGGATGAATAATCCAGTCGATATTCTCCAGCAGAATAACCTAAAACAAACCCCAACGCAAAATAGGCGCATATCTAAGCCGTCCAGTAGCGGAAAAGAGCCCGCCACAACCTGTAACCTAAAACAAAACTGGTATCTTTATAGAATTTGCTACGGACCCCGTGCTTGCTCAATCCGGCACTGACGATGTTCTATACAAAGTTACAATATTGATTATAAGAAAGTTTCTTACAAAATTTGTTCAGCGGTTTTTTCTTTTCGTTTTTTTAATGAAGTTCCGCTTTACATGCTTGCTTATTTAGCCAACAGGTTTAAACTTGAAACCTATTTTAAAACTAATTGGACATGCATTATAAAATGAATTCATCCTTAATATAATTAAATATTTTTTAACCGACTTCAAAAAAGGAGGAGGTTATACGTTCCACTGTATGTTTATTTTTTTAAATGTATGTTCGCCGATTACTCCGTCAATTGTGGACCGATTTTTTAAATTCTTTTTTGGTTTGTTAGAGTATACTTCCGAGGTCCCATTGTCACCAAATCTGAATCTGATGAGGGAATCAGTGAGGAATTGAGGGAGCTCCTCAAATATTGTAGGCAAACATATAGCTATCGCTATATCGGTTTCGTTTTAAATAATTACCTACTAATTATATCTTTCTAAGCCTAATGTAATTACTAACAAAATATGGACACTGTCTGCAATAAACTGATTTTATTTCATTTATTTATTTATTTATAGCGATTTTAGTATTTTTAGTAACAAGTCTAGCATTTGCATTCAGAAAGTATCACTGGGTGAAGTGGAACTGATGATGAAGACCACAAATGGCCACCGGAACTCCTCAACGGTACCTAGTTTAAGGGTGGCGATAAGATATCTCGATTAAGATAGTTGAGCGACTGCAACGAAGAATATAGAATATAGAAAACAACTTCTTCAACATCAGTTGGACTAACCTATTAGGTATCTACAATTTTAAAGAAGTAATTTTTTGCGTTTTTGATGGCGGTTTTTTGTTTTTAATTAATAATATTTTTCACAGTTGTCATTTTGAGGTGTTGTTTCCACGCCCTAAAAATTGGCTATGCAAAATCACTGAAAATGGCGATAATCCTTCATTCACAAACACGGTGATAGGATGTTTAGGGGTTTACGTAACACCTGGCCATAATGTGAGTTTTATCGCACGCTGCGCGTACGGTAAAACTCGCATTGTGGCCAGGTGAAGACGTAAAATTGTGTACTCATCACGGGCAGTAAAAAAGAAAGCCCTCTATCGCATATTTACAACCCTCGCCTACGGCTCGGGTCTCAAATACCTGCGATTTCGGGCTTTCTTTCTTTTACAGCCCTTGTTAAGTAATGTACTATTCCGAAGAAAATTAAAAAATACTTTAATCCCTAGAGATTAATAAGGAGCTTTAGTCCCGATACGCAGAGACTAAAGTAACATTTTAAGAGCATGAGAATTTAAAACATATTTTTTTATTTTGACTGTGCAGTCAAGGAAATGTACTGTAAAACCAAAGTAGGTACATACCTACCTATTTATAGCAGGGACTGTAAAACCGGTTTTATTCCACACCGTATGTGAGCCGTCAAATTATAAGTTATAACCGATATAAAATGAGTAGACCTAAGTTCCAATTAGAGTTATTAATTGTCATTAAACTATTGAAATTATCGCAATGACTATTCTTTTTACAAAATAAAATACTGTTATTCAACACGTCGTCAATTAATAAAATTCCATTGATAAAGGTACACTGACAGATATTATTTATCCGGTACTTAATATTTGATAACAAATATGCCACTATTAGGTACTTACCTATGATATGGCAATTAGCTAAATCGCTAAAGGTAGCGACTGAGTTGTAACATTTAGGTGCAATTTCACTTTAATGATCAAGAAAACCGCTGTAGTAAGAGGCCTCGTAAAGGGCACCTGTGATCTACGGTGGTATGTACCATGAATGTGGTGGTGGTATACTAGTATACATATTTTTTGTATAACGCCGTTTAACACGCAAATGAAGTCGGTTAAAAATTGCGCAGCGGCCGGTCTTCGCCTGATAATTATTATTGGTAAGGTACTTACAACCTTATTTCAAATAGGTCTAGCAAAGCACCAATCCCCTCCGGCGGTGTACGGCAGAATCTGTTTTCGGCAGAATCTTGATTGGGCAGATTCGGCTTTGGACAGAATCGTTTTACGGCAGAAGTACAGTTCCACAAAATATGAAATACTGTATGGCTTTAAGTAGTATTCACGGCTGTTTTCTAGTGGTCCTACTATATTTTGTCCTACTGACTTTCGGCGGGGCTCCTGTTTCTTGGTGGTTTGCCCTTCGGGCATCTGAAGAACCCTAACTAACCTAACCTACCTACTTTTACAACCACAATTAGTATTTCGTGATCAAATCTAGGTGCACTTTTGATACAATTGACGGCACCAATGTTGGACACTTTTAGCTGAAGGCACCAATAATGGATGCTATCTCAAAATAAATGAATAACCCTTATCTTCTGTACCTACTATAAGAATCAAGTGTCCATTATTGGTCCTTGTTCATTATTGGTTCCATCACCCTAGGACCAAGAGTAAACGTGTGTATTTGTATGATTAAAAATAACTAAATGCTAGGTACTAATTTTATTACCTATCATTTGTAACACGTGACACATTTGTTGTTTGTAAAAATGCTTTTTCGAGGTTAGTTACAATGTAATATTAAAATCGTTCATATGACTTTTTTTTTCATTTGTCTAATACATGGTCTGCCATAAGACTATTCTGTCCAAAGCTGATTCTGTCCAATCAGGATTATGCCGAAAATATATGACGTGTTTTGTCATGGTCCTACTGATTTAACATATTAGTAGGACCAAGAGGGAGACCTATTCCTCGTAGTTCTACTAGTAGGACAAATTGTGAAATGATCGTTTTCATTTGCTAAAAATGTAAATACGTAGGAAGGTTTCAGGCCCGAAGGGCCAAACCACCCAGAAATAGGAGCTCTTAATTTCAAATCAAGTAGTGTCGACGGAGATCCTTTTCTCCACATTACGTCTATCTATCGCTATCACTTACTATCGTTGCTCCTCATCGCATCTGACAGTATAATTTCTCGTACATGATAAGTTTCTTAGAGTAATGAAAAGTTTGTAATGTACCTACTTATCCTATGGCCATTTCGGTGATTCGAGCTATCTGCATACTTCATTTTTTTTTTTTACTCGAAGTTGTGTTGATTTATTACGTGAGTACGTCTTCACGTTTTACCACCTATCGATCGTTGTGAAATTTGGTACCCAGATGTTACAATAAAGAGCCGAGGAAGAGCGACAAACGACTTGACTTGTGTGCGGACGGAGTCGCAGAGCTCGTTGTCAAACGCTAGTTGTTCATAAATTTCGATCAACATAGGCAAACAGTTGCATTCGTTGTCATGCTCCTACTAATAAATAAGCAAACTAGCCGTCATCGTTAGTCTGTCGTCATAGCCTCGTCCTGCCCAATGACTTTTAATAAGAACAAATAAATTTAGTACAACATCCATACAAAAGTGTCCTTCATAGAGGAAATTAGTCAGGACAAGGATAGAGCGAACACGAAGCCGGGCTGCGCAATGTTATTCGTGTTTTCTTAAAGGGGCTTCTAAACGGGCCATATTTTCACTGCAATATGTGGCCGGCAACTATTGGTGTCTTTCTCTAACATACGAGTAAGACAGGGACACTAATAGTTGCCGGCCACATATTGCAGTGAAAATATGGCCCGTTTAGAAGGCCCCTTACATGTTTGCCGCGGGGGATGGATGATATCCCCCGCGTTCGCCTGCGGAGGGAGAACCTAACATGTTAGGTGTTAGAAAAACACGATACCATGGCGCAGCGGACTCGGCTTAAGGGCAACAACCGTTATTAGGACCAATTTTTTTATCCGTAGGCATGGTAGCTTAGCCAAAAGGGTAAAAATTATGTCGCTACTACTGCTCGGAGTGAAATTGGCAACATGATCATCGATGTTTAAACTTATTTAATATAAATAATATTAATTTATTACAATGGACATAATTTTATTCTGATCTGTATTCAAAGTCCAAGAGAGGTCCATTGTCAGAGTCGACGTTGAATTTGACGTTGCGATCGTGACATTTGAAGAAGAAAAAACAGCCTAGTTTTTGTTTCATTTCTTCTTAAGAAATACGTAATCTAAAACAGAGAAGAATAGCTGGTGCAAAGTTCATAATATAGTTCAGATTCTGTACTAGTACTCTATGAGCTATACCACTTTGATTTAAATCTATCAGGGATGCAGGTTTGGCAATAGGATTAATCTTTGATGCCATAAACACATCAAATTCGCAAATCTTGTATTGGATTTTTTGTACTCTTACACGGTTATTGCTATAACACGGCATTTTCTTGAAGCTTCCTATTGCAAAAACGAGTAAGATAATGACAGGTTAGCCTAATTGTGCAAAATATGTACAGTCTGTGAGCACTTAGGTGCTTTGGATTTGAACTTTTTTCTCACTCGCTCCCATACGCTCTTATTAAGAGCGAGTGAGAGAGAAGTACAAACCCGAAGCACCTAAGAGCTATCGCGCTGTACTACGTAAGTTTATCGATTCCATGGCCTGGGAAAGGTTGGTATTTTTTTTCTCTATGGTAAGTGTTACATTATAAATAATTATAATCAATTATGCGACGGCCTTTATATCCATCGACTAAATGTTTTGCATTACGGATCAATACGGAGAGCACTAAAATCGGATCGTTCAATCCATGTCTATCCGAACTTTTAGATGTCTGTCTATGAATTTATGGCTGTCATTAGATGTCATTGTTAAATTATGTTACTTTCAGATATTTTAGTCGTAATTATTTTTGCTGTAAACCAGTTATATGGGCCACTTTAGAGCAGGAAACAATGGTAAATGGTTAGATCTCGACAGTAATATAAGACTGACGATATTATCAGCCTTGGCAAAGCATGAACAAGAAGCAAGAAGCAAGAGATCTAGTGATTTCACATTTAAAACCAGCTAGTGTTCAAATTGCAAAAATAAAAATACAGTAAGTTGCACTAAAAGTTATCTTTTTTTTTAAATGTTAACTTATTTTTGTTTACATGGAGCGAACTGTTTGTTTACATACCATGTAAACAACGTAGGTAAGGTCATTGACCTTGAACTTGGAATTCTGACGTTAGTTACTACGAGCGTTTGGAGTAGTATAGTAATCAACGCCAAAATGTCAAGGTCAAGATATCGGCTGCGATACATCAAGTAACAAGATGAATATAATTAAACCTTCTTTTTTTTTTACTTTAACAGAAACAAAAATGAACCATACCCCCGTGATCAGAATCGTGCGAACTATTACCCCGCCAAATATGTTGAAAGGTTTTTAAGACACCCTGTATATTTACTTTGAAAAAATATCTACACGAAAATTTGTTATGATAGTACATGGTTCCACTTTCAAATCACGGTATCAATCTCAAAAGTTACTGACGTGACCACAGGACAGAAAAAACAGTTGAAGTGTCAAGTGGGCGTGTTACGTGTGGCATGGTTATGCGGAGTTCCAAGCAACATACTTTTGCCGCGATCGCTTATTTCGATATTTCGATATTTCTAAAATAGGAAATAAGTCCGGAAGCATGCCTTATTGTACTATTTTGGAATGTAAAAACGATAGCCGCACCAAAAACATTTTCCATGGTGGTGTGTTGTTTTTATGATAGTTTGAGTATTGGCGATTGGCGACAACATGTCTGATACTAAGCGAAGCTCATGCCACTTCCACTGTTTTTTCTATTCCGTTGACATGACTAGACATGTTCTTTTCATGTAGCTTTCATGTGGTTATCTCACTGGGATTTGAATAGTTTAAGAGTGATATTAGGATTATTGGGGGGGTCTGAGGAAATACCGACAAAATAACTTTTCGTAAATGTAGCACAAGGCTTAGTGCTAGTGTAGTATTAATGCCCGTAGCAGGTATTATGAGTCATGTCTGTTTGTCTGTGGCTTCATAGCTCCCAAACGGATATACCGGTTTTAATGGAGTTTTTTAAATTAAAAGCAAGTTTAAACAGGGTGGTTTCTAGCTAGATTTAATGGGAAACGACGGCTGTCCAAGAGCTACCAGCCCTCCGTCAAAGTATAACCCCAATTAACGTCGGGGATTTTAAATTTAAATATTGAGTTTTTTGATCGCTAGTGTTTAGTTTTCTAATTTGTCTATATCGTCCGACTTTGTGCACAGACAGACAGACAACCGTCAAACTAACAAAACCTCTCTTTAGGGATATAATAAAAGTCCTAGTGCACTGCACTTACATGCACTTACGTTCATGCTCTCGTCAGGCTGTTTCGACTTTGTACATAAGTTATTTTCATATAGGGTGACGGAACCAGTAATGGACAAGGACCAATGATGGACACTTGATTCTTATTTTACAGAAGATAAGGGTTATTCATTTGTTTTGCGGCAATCAATTTAGGAACGAATAAAATTTGAATTAAGAGTGAAGTGTCCATTACTGGTGCCTGAGCTAAAAGTGTCCATCATTGGTGCCGTCACCCTTAGGGTTTTTTGTTTTAGTGCAGGGGTTCCCAAACTTTGTTTTCTCATAGACCACTTTCAAAAGTTAACTAGTTCTGGTAGACCCCCTACATCACATTTCTACCATATTCCCAAAACTCGGCAAAAAATGTGAAGATTACGTAGACCCCCGTCGAGCTCCTGTGGACCCCTGGGGGTCCACCTGGACCACTTTGGGAACCCCTATTTTAGTGCAATAAAGAGTTTACTTAAGTACTTGAAAATATAGTCTAGTGTCTCTCAAAATAGTTGTAAGTTGTAACCTAGCGGGCCGGCGGCACACTTTCGTACCTTCATTATTTCTGTTTACGTTACGAGCTAACTAATTAATTATGATACAAGCTCCAGGAAGTGGGTTCCGCCATCTAAACATTGAACACATTGCTTTTGGACGAAAACCGCAGCAATAAGGTTGGTTTTTGGCCAGCAACCTTTATGTAAGAAACCTAAACGCGGGTAATGGTGTCAAATGGAAAGTAATTTAAATAAAAATAATAGTAATTATAATAATATTACAAGATACGCGTTATATTAGCTTGTTGTTATTTGTTTGGAAACTTTAATTTTCCTATACTCGGACAACCTTTTAAGTTTTCTATAATACCTGCAGTTAGGTTAGGAAAGAGTTTTAAAATTCAAGCGAAAATGACTTTAGGATTAACGAAAATTCGGACAAATGATACATTAGAATTAGGACAAATGACGATTAGGAATTCCATGGTGGAACCCATCAAATTATCTTTTCGCGTTGTTTTATCAGAATCAGTCCTGTACTCTATAAAATAACAATTCACGAGCCTTATTTCCCTTTTTATATAACTTATCTTATCTATTTCTGTCCCACTGCTGGGCAAGAGCTTCTTTCACATTTCGCCACATTTTCCCATCCAGCGATTCCGAAGCCCACTCTTATATATATATACATATACTAGCAACCCGGTTTATGAGAGTTTTCTGTAACACTCTTACATGATCCAGAATTAATACAATAATTATACACAAAAACTATCCTCTTGAAGCACTCTATCTGTTGAAAAGAAACCGCATTAAAATCCGATGCGTAGTTTAAAAGATCTAAGCGTACATACAGAGGGATAGACGTCGGGAAGCGACTTAGTTTTCTACTATGTAAAGATACTGGCAATTATTTCTAACTAGGTACCTACCTAGTTGGTTTCCTATAAATAGTAATGCAGTAAATTCATTTCCATATCAGATGCATAACCGAGGAAATACTATGTAAATATAACCCCAGATCAACCCATTTAATCACGTTTACTGCGGCAGGCAACTGTTAAGTAACTACCTATTCCTAGAACGAATCATACTAATCTAATATGAAGTATACGTAAATGTTTAACTTTGTGTATTTAGTTATTTGTTACTCCTTTACGCTGCAACGGCGGGACAGTTTTGAAAGAAATTTACCCTGGATTGACACATAAGCTACTTTTAATCCCGGAAAAATTGAAAGTTATAATCGAAATCATCGCGGACGAAGTTGCGGACAGAAGCTAGTATAGTCGAGTTCATAAATATTTGTACCTTGTCACTTTAATCGCTGTGACAATTCATGTACCTATGGCAGTTTAAACATGAAATTAAATAGACAAGGTAGTAAAGTGTAGACATATTTATGAACTCGACTGTACAAAATTAAAATTAAGTCTGTGGGCGGGGCAAAGTAAACAAAAAAGTAAACAAACAAACGATATGTCATGTTCGACATGAATCGCTGTTTTGACGTCTAGTCAAGACATAACATTTGGACAACGCGGGTCTAGTTGGTATCCTACCTATAGAGCTGAAAAAAATGTTTATTAATTTGGTCCTGAGTCTTGGATGTTTCTCTGTTTCTCTATGAATGTTTATCGTTGTCTAGTATGACCGGGGCTAGTACGGTTGCGTTTATCGCGTGACAAAATGTGTACAAAACATGCGTCACTTTTTGACACGTATATAAGAACGAGAGTGACGGATGCTTTGTACACATTTTGTCACGCGATAAACGCGACCATACTAGGCCCGCAGCACGGGTAGCACAAGTGGTATTTTCTCGCTTGTCGATCAGTGCGTCTCTATCGTTACTGACTAGATAGAAAGGGAGATCCGAGCGACAAACATGTCGCGGGCAACTTGTGCTAGCCGTGCAGGGGTCCTAATATGGCTGCGTTTGTCGCGTGACAAAGTTTGGATAAGGCATCCGTCATCATCAGCGGGCCTAGTATGGCTGCGTCTATATCGCGCGTCAAATGTGGATAAAGCATCCGTCACTGTCGTACTTATATTACGTGTCAGAAGGTGACGGATGCCTTATCCAAACTTTGTCACGCGTTAAACGCAGCCATTAGGGCCCCTGACACGTTATATAAGTACAAGAGTGACGGATGCTTTATCCACATTTGACGCGCGATATAGATAGACGCAGCCATACTAGGCCCGCAGTACCTAACTATATTACAAATCTAGAGCTTCAGGTCAATTTGTGTGAGATTGTACCCTTTATATTAAATATTATATGTATATCATTCAAGTCGATACAAAGTTTGATCCGCCTCTGGCGTATACCCATCCAGCATTGATTTATTTATTTAATCTTTATTGCACAAAAATACCAATTGGAGTACAAAAGGTGAATTTAATGCCTAATGGCAATCTCTACCAGTTGACCTTTAAACAAATCAGAAAAAAATGTGTTAAAGTTCTCCCAACCGCTAAGAATGTAATTTAGATCTCGCTTTAAAAAATGCAACATTAACTCCAAATTAGCGTTAATAATTTCCACCAAGCCCTTTTGCGGTGGCCGCCGCGGTCATAAAACCTTTAAAAGCCACTTAGATTCTCTACAACTTCAAATCTGACACGTTCAACGCAAGCGCATTTACACATTTCAAATCTTAAAGACTCTATATCGGGTCAGATTTTTATATAAATCTGGTACGTTGGCACTGGATTTTATATTCTATTGATGTGCGTACCTATACGTTTACGTAACCGACGGGATTGTGATTGCTTCCATCATTTAGCGCTTAACTGGGGGGGGGGAGGGGGCGAGGGGGGTGTGACCCCTCGCCAGTCAAGGAGAACCTGCGTTATTACTTGTCACTATATAATAAATAGTAAACACTTACGTTGGTATTTTGCTATGGTATTGTTGCGTAGTTCAAAGTAGATGTTGCTCGATAATGGGCGTTTATTTTTCTTTGGTTTAGGCCATGCCAGCCATACTGCTATCGTTAACTCTTACTGTCAATTCAACAAGAGCTACCTTAACAAGGTCAATATAATTATGATATAGAGGCAAGATGAGTTTTAAAGATGTGAAATAGAGCCCTGTACAATCTGAAGTAATTTTGGCAGAGTTAAGTGTGGCTTTCTTTAGTACCTATGTCTCTTACATTACTTACAGGACGTGCGATTCTAGCAAAGCTGCATCTAATTTGGTTTAGTTATATTGAATACTAGCTACCTGCCCTCGCTTCGCTTCAGTTGACGTCAGTTTTCCGTAAAACCGCATGAAAATCCGTTCAATAGTTTTTGAGATCGTCACGAACATACATACAAACAGACGGACGCGGCGGGGGAATTTATTTTATAATATGTAGTGAAACAAGAGGTAGGTTATCTAAGACTATTCATTGGCTTCTGCGCAAAATTTTGTATCTACCAGTATAATAATTTAGTTGTTAGAAAAGCGTCCAAAAAATATAGTACTATATATTTTGGTCAACATTACTTATATAATGGCCTCAATTATACATTTACTACATTAATTGGCGTAAGGAAGCCTTTTTTATGTACCTAGCTAGTTATTTATCACAAGAAGCTGTCAACAATAGCGTAGGAAGCGTCGATACGGCGATGCGAGCGAAAAAGTAAAACCGTCACGTTGAGTGCCCAGGCGAAAGTTATCGTGCGAGCCACTCCGTGTCTTGAGTGTGATAAACATCGATCGGCGCTACATTTAATATATCTATTAAGAGCCTCGGTAGAATAGTGCATCCACTCGAAATCGTAAGGTATAGAGTTCGAATCCCCGCTGTCACCAACCAATGAGTTTTTCTAAATTAAGTACATTACCCGATGAAAAAAACGGTGAGGAAACGTGCATATTCGAATAACTGAGTGTGTAAGAGGGTAGGCAAGATCCTAAAGGGGTCGAAGTGTATCCGAGAGGTAAGCGTCAGAACCCCTGGACCAATGGAGATATTTGATGTTCAGAAAATACCAAAATGCACTACCTTTTTGCTACTAGGTACTTACCTAACCAAACCTAACTTCAAATAATTAGTACCTCGATTGACAGCGAAAAAACGAGTAAAGAAAGTGGCCAACATTTTGACGTCAGGGTGTCTGGACCAGTTTTTTTTACATAGGTCCATCTGTAAGATAAGATAAGTAATATATCTATTATCTACCCTAAACGTGTATTCGATATGTATTGGTCGGCCACTGTGAGTTTGTTAAAGATCTCGCTCTTGCTAAGAGGACGTCAGAAACAAGCAACATACCTACGTCAACTTTTTATAAGTCACTTTTCATCCTTAAACGCCCGATTTACTGAATAAGGGCCAAATTAAAAGCAGTCGAAATCGACGTACGAGCATGAAGAGGTTGATTAATGTAGAGGACGCCAAAGTTGTATGTTTAATTGTTTAGGCTGAGGCTCCACTAAGGCGGAGATGAGCGGAGTGGAGCGAAGCTGTGCCAATATTAATCAATAGAATCTAAACTAACGTGCGGAAGGGCCGCTCGACGTAACCGCATGCGCATTCTATTGGTTAATATTGGCGCAGCTCCGCCATAGTAGGTATATTATGGCTCCGCTCCGCTCCGCTCTTGGAGCCGCACCCTTAGATGGGTGCACCGGTGCACCGGTGTTCCATATTTTCTGCCTGATATAGGTGTGTATGCATGTTTGTTTGTATGTATGAACTTTTCATCCTTATTCCCACTGTAAAGTTACTGATCTATGATCTTCTGGTACTAGATCCGATAGGGTTACCGACAATGCTCTCTGGATCTAAGGCACAAGATCATATTTATACTTCATTCAAAAACAAAACATATAATCACAAACTAAACAGTAAACACTGACGCTATATCGATTGCCTCAGCACACCGAAAACAATAGTCAGCATAACAAAATGACATCGAAATATTAGCAAACGCGCATCGCGTCCCAAATCGATTTGCAGCATGTGTTTCATTCGATCCGCGATACGTTGACAATGCGTCTAATGTAATAATACAGTCGGGGCCGGCGGACAATCGCGGGAACCGGCCCGTGCTTCCGTTTCCGACACGCGTGTCGGCTGAATCCTTGCTCTGTGGCGTTTTTCTAATGTTTAAGTTTTTAACCCTGTCATTCTCTGACGCAAGAGTTTCTAAACGAGTTATACCTATTAAGGGCCGTATTCATAAACTGATATGACTGTCTGACATCAGAAATAACAACTTTTTATGTTTATTTTGACGTGTGATGAGATCGGCATCTCAGCCATGGCCCGTTTAATACTAAGACCCTGCTTTGCTACTGCCTAAGGGCCGTATTAATAAACTCAGCTGGCATGCACGCCACAAGATACGTCAAACTTAACGTCAAATTATATAAAACTGTATTTTTTACGCATTACGGAAGATAGCCGATTAAAAGATGTCCGGCTCTTTATTTTTGATTAATTCTACTTAGTTACTGATTTATTTTACTTACTTGACACGGGCGAAATCACTGCGAAATACCGTGGTGGACCGCCATTATTAAAAAAAGAAGAAGGAGACTGTCGAGATCAGTTTATTAATTAATACGGCCTTAAGTCCCGAACCCGGCAAGATCTACCAATTTTAAATGTTATATCTTTACGTGCCTACGTGGTATTACTTTCTATTATCCTGCGGGCCTAGTATGGCTGCGTCTATATCGCGTGTCAAATGTAGATAAAACATCCGTCACTCTCATACTTTATTTACGTGTCAGAAAGTGACGGATTCCTTATCCAAATTTTGACATGCGATAAACGCAGCTATATTAGGGCCCCTGCGGGCCTAGTATGGTTGCGTTTATCGCGTGACAAAATGTGGATAAAGCATCCGTCACTCTCGTACTTATATACGTGTCAGAAAGTGACCATTTTTTATCCACATTTTGTCACGCGATAAACGCAACTATACTAGGCCCGCTGCACGGCTAGCACATGTTGTCCACGACTTGTTTGTCGCTCGGATCTCCCTTTCTATCTAGTCTGTAACGATAGAGACGCACTGAGCGACAAGCGAGAAAATACAAATTGTGACTAGATTTTGGCAGCCATTGCGTCCGCGTAGAATTAGTTTATCGCTCGCTCTGTATCTCCGCTTTGTATCTACCACCTGTGCAAAACTCTATAAGTTCTATAACACACCTTAATATCTCGGTAGCCTTATCTTTCCTACTAAACGGTTATTATACGACCTTGCTCTTAAAGATATTATAATCTCTTAGGTATTCAGGTTAAGGAATATACAAACTTCCTTAAACAGCTGTTATACAGCAATTAAGCGGTGCAGTGTCTGCTATATACCGCTTGTGTGCTAGTTACGCTTGATAGCATCGATAGATCTAGACGTAGAGCCGTGAATTCGGAGCAAACAAACACATCTTTGCACTTTATATTAGTAAGGAGTTTACAGTAATATAATAAATGATAATAAGAGAAATATTTGTATGTCTTTTTCTGGTAGTATGTGGGACGGAAGCAAATAAACTTTCTTTATGAATCATAATCCTACTACGATTGTCCACTTCTCGGAATTCCCACAGAGACGTTAACTTTACAGTTTATTGTGCGGTGTACAATCGTAAGGTAATTTTACTTGTGTGACAAAATGGACAAAGGTAAAAAAATTGGTCTATAACTTTTATTGTTGTTAGTATTGAATTTTTTCTATCCTGCCTCACTGGAGAAGTGTTATAAATTGAAAACAGGTTTTTTTAAAAGTTGTTCTTAATGAAATCTTGCTTATAGAGGTTTGTCTCTAAAGTTTATTAAAAAAAAAACAATTACTGAGAACATAAATAAACGAATTTCTGCTATTGGCTAAAGAGCTTAAACGCCACATGGTCTTTTCTACGTCACAGCTAGACTTAAAAAAAAACAAAACAGGGTCGTAAACATAAGCGTGGCAAACAGTGATATATTTTTTACTCAGTAGGTAAATAATAATAAAAAAAATATGTGTAGCAGTGATTTACATTAGAACACATTTTCAAAAAAATCCAGTCGGCAATTTCCATTTGGAAGAAAGCGTCAAAAGGGACCAACTTACTTTTAAGTATTATTATGTTTTTATGATTGAAAAAATGACCTTTTGCTGAAGTTTCTTGCGGCGCTTCTTCTCCGCAATGATGGACATGTCCGAAGCGCTGGTAGATTTACTCAATGTTACCGACGTGTAAAAGAGCCATCATGTGGCCTATTTACTGAATAAATATTTTGAATTTTTGAAATTTTGAATGATATTGGTACCTATGTTTGTTGAAACCACTATCGAAGGAACTGTCGGAAATAACACCGCATTGAAATATTCTGTTTTCACAATAAAATCACAATGTTTTCGAACGTGACATGTCATCAATATGCGGCGCCGGCGTCGATTATATTCGCGATTTGACACGAGAGTGCGACAAATTGACGCTCATTTTCATATTAGCTTTCTAATCCCAACTGAATGCGCTTTAAGCTCGACTAAAGCAGTTGATTGGATAACAAAAAGCCCTCACACATCTTATGCGTTATTTTATTACTAGGTACATAATTTACAAAGAACAAAATGAATTCAACATTACGGACACGTTTGATAACGCATCCGTAATGTTGGTATTGCGCAAGATGATAACAATAGGGTATTTGCCTGATATTAAATTTCGTATATTATTTGGATAATATATCATAGTATAATAAAATAATTAATTTTTTTTTATATTTTTTTTGTCTATTTCTTTCTTACAAAACGATGTTTTGCGTGTAATTCATATGGCGGTTGAGTAATATGACGTCATATTACTGTATTTTCCTCTCTGTCTAAAAGCAAGTTTGAAACATTTATATCTTTTGTATTTTTAAAGATATTAAAAAACTATTTATACTAGGCTATTCGGAAGGTAAAACAGCTTCAATTTAAATACTAATTAAAAATTAGGCAAATACCCTATTGTTTGGCCCATTCATATAAAACCACACCCAAAACTGGATGTTGATACAGGATTACAGACAAAGGGATCCATTATAGTAAACTCGTTTTTGTTTTATAATATTATGCTTAATTTGTCACACTTTTATTTGTACTATAAAGCACATTCGTAAATACATACGAAGGCTTCAAGCAAATATCACTCCTGGGGGCCTAATATGGCTGCGTTTATAGCGTGACAAAGTGTGGATAAGGCATCCGTGACCTTCTGACACGTATTATAAGTACGAGAGTGACGGGTGCTTTATCCACATTTGACGCGCGATATAGACGCAGCCATACTAGGGCCGCTGCACGGGTAGCACAAGTTGTATTTTCTCGTTTGTCGCTCTGTGCGTCTCTATCGTTACAAACTAGAAAAAAACTCGTGTTGGAATACTGAAGCCATTTTAATGAATGGGGTGTCATAATTTCGTTAAGATTCATTCGTAACCGTCACGTTCAAACATTTTAAGAGAAAATTAACTCGTTTCGTTTTTAAACTTGTGTATGAAGAATCGAACCTAAGTACGAGAGTGACGGATGTTTTATCCACATTTGACGCGCGATATAGACGCAGCCACGCTAGGCCCGCAGGAATCCACTCATGATTAAAGCCGCACGCGTACAAGTGATCATCGGTTTAGAGCTTTAGATGGACGAGTGCGGTTCGCTACCGTTCGTTTTTAACCATCTGTCGCCGTTATGGTCGCTGCGTCTTCCGCGTCGGGCATTGTGAAGCTAACGTTGGGAATTCTTATGTCTAGCGTGTTTGGTTGATAGACGCTAACCCCCTTACTAATAAACGTTGAGTAACCGTGGTGTAGTTAAACCTTGCTTTGTCCTTATCTGACAGTCAATTTGTTATATTAGTAACCGTACAATGTATATGTGTAAGAAAATAACCGGACAAGTGCGAGTCGGACTCGCCCACCGAGTCCACAGTTCCACACTACACGGTTAACTTAATTTAAAATTTAGACCTAGACCCTAGACTTGTAGTAAAAGACGTTGCTACTTGCCAAATTTCATAGTTCTAGGTCAACGGGAAATACCCTATACATTTTGATTCCCTCGAGAATGTCGAAATACACGTTTTTTGCGGCATAAACGGCCGCATCTTTTTTTTACGTTAATGCAGGAGTTTGATTTATTCACAGCTGCAAGGGACTGTAGACCAAAGTATATGGTTTTAATTTCAACTCGATACCTCCACGCGTTCCCGAGATCTGTCTGTCTGTCAAGACCCTTTCTTGACAGACAGACAGACAGACGGACAACGGGGGTCCTATAAGGGTTACGTTTTTTCCTTTTGAGGTACGGAACCCTAAAAACCAGTTCATTATTAACTGTACAATGTATGTGTTTATTATTTTGTTCAAGAATGGTAAAATAAATACCGAACTAAACATCTTACAAAAGTTGCTTAAAAATTTGTCAGTCAATTTGACCTGTCTTGAAACCGTAATATCACTCAAGATATTATTAATACGGTCCCAACTCGGCAGTTTTGAAGATATAGCTACGACGGTAAAAAAAACAGTATAGGTACCTATTATTAAACGTACAATGTATATGTGCAAGAAAAATAAATACGGACATAATTTTATTTTATTTTAAATACAGTTGTAAACAAAATACCTGATGTGATATTAGATCGAGATCTGTATCACGATAACAACACGATCATGCCGCTAGATCGATTAAGAGCACAACGATGATCGATTACTGCGCGCGAGTCGATTCGTGTCAAATATTTGCACAGTTAGCAGTTACATTATCATTGTCTCTCCCTCGTATTGCACAATATCGTGATGCAATTTACGGATCGATGTAAATATTTTTACATCTTAACTTTCATCGATTAATCGTTTAAGTACTCGACAACATTTAAATAAGGAACTTTTGATTACTCGAATAAATAAGGTTATGTAAACGATCGCGTATTATGTGTCGAGAATCCCCGCCTTGATTTTGAGGCACTCCTTACAACTGTCAGTTATATTTATGAATATGAAAATGCATTCGTACCAGAATGACAGCTGTCAAATTTGTCGTGTTTATTTATATATGTTGTTTTTCGTAAGTATGACGCATTTTTTTATAGCCTATGACACACAGAGTTAGTTAGTTAATGACGATTAAATCGTTCCTAACGTTCGATTCTTCATACACAAGTTTAAAAAAGAAACGAGGTAATTGTCTCTTAAAACGTTTGAACGTTTTGGTTACGAATGAATTTTAACGAATCATTCTGACGCCCCATTCATTAAAATGGCTTCAGTATTCCAACACGAGTTTTTTTCTAGTCTGTAACGATAGAGACGCACAGAGCGACAAACGAGAAAATACAACTTGTGCTACCCGTGCAGCGGGCCGAGTATGGCTGCGTCTATATCGCGCGTCAAATCTGAATAAAGCATCCGTCACTCTCGTGCTTATATTACGTGTCAGAAGGTGACGGATGCCTTATACAAACTTTGTCACGCGATAAACGCAGCCATATTAGGGCCCCAGGGTTCTGACCATTTATGTCAACCGATTTAAGTATTTCACCATAAAATTAGTCCAATAGCTCAGGAGCTAAAGAGGAATCTTCGATTATTGGTCACACCTTTTGGCTTCGCACAGTTGGTACACTTGTTTAAAGCCTCGAATGTTCGAGAACCCTTTTAGTCACGGTGTTACTTTAATATATTTTGTATGGGTGCCTCAAACTGTCCCCGCCAACTGCGTGCGCGCCGATCCGTGCTTCCGTCCAGTAACGACCGACGTTTTGTCCTTACGGTCAGACTAAATCGAAACCTACTCGTTTCGTGACTAAAACGGATATTAACTTCTTTGTTAGGTTTGGAAGGCAATAAAATGGCGGGTTTAACAACAGCTGACGTTCCAGCTCAATTTCTGCGATTGCCATAAACAACAATTGCGGCCATCTTTATTGTTTGTTTAGCGACCCGAAACATGAAATGTTTATTATAAGACACAGAGTTTAGATTTTTTTTTAGTCTGTACAGAGGGAAAAAATTTTTGAGTTTAAAATGGCAGTTTTAATTTAACAGCTCATAAATTTTCGCGACGTGCATATATTTTGACAACAGTTAATATGCATCCTAATTAACGTAAAAACACGTGTATCGTTAACATAACCTGTATTTCTTTTTTTCCTACTAACTTGTATAATTATCCCTCAATTAACTTGCAATTAACTTAGACTAAATGTGATACGTATTGCTGCTCGATGGACCCTTTTAAATAAATTACACAAAATTTATTAGAGCTATTAATATAATCCTTTTTTATATGATTTATAGAGCTATAATTTTCGTTTAGTTCAAATTTATGTTCATATTGAAGACACACTGTATATCAAAAAAATAATGAATACATAAAAATCTGCTCGGCATTATTCCGGTTTTTATTTAGCAATCATAATCATAATACTAGGTCCCGATCGTACCAGAAATAGAAAACGAAATAACTAACTAGGCACTGGTCTACCATCGTAGTAATACTAAGGCACAAAAGGTATATCACTTGAGGAAAGGCCACAATCGCTTTCAACCAAAACATTGCCCATATTACCACTGCCCTTTGCAATTATGTGTAATGCGCGTGCGGTAATTGTCAATTCCCGCCTAAACTAATTGCCATAGGCCGCAACGAGAGCGGAACGCGCTCTCTCGCTTTCTCTGATACCTAATATAATAAACACACGGCGTCATTCGCATTAATAACACTGGCTGATATGAATAGCCACCGTTCTATTGGGAGGGTGGAAATTCAAAAAAGGAACGTTTTTTTGGCGGGATAGCCAGCGAACCGTTTTAACGGTTATTTTCGGGAAAAGGCTGACTGAGCAAGGAGGGTGAATATATTCCCACAGAACAGTGTGCATCCAACCTTTGCATCTTTAAGGTCGACTATATCTTGAGCAAAATCGCGATCATAAAACAAAGATTATTTATGTAATTATGTTTTTTTATTACAAAACGCGTTGTCATTCACACAGGAGGCACTACGGATGCGGTGGATTATATTGAATTATGTGTAATTTAGGGCCACCATCGCGCTCCTAAGCGCAAAATAAGTAGAAGCATCTAGAAGCCATTCAACTTGCACAATCCTTAGGGCACAAATTGTCTGTTTTATATTTTCTCACAGACTCAACTAGGCGAAAACTTAAAAAGGGAAATAGCAAAGACAGGTTGAACTCTGGTTTAATAAGCCTTTTCCTGACCCAGTAGTGCCTTGAACTCTTGTGCGTTTTTACAACGAAATGCAAACAAAAACAAAACGGCACCCTAAGAAGGAAAAGGACCAAGACAAGCGATGCATAACACTAACGTCAGCGATTTTCGCAAACCGACAATGTACGACGTAAGCTCGATCTATCGAGTCAGCGTTAATTCAATACATCTTGTAACTTTTGGAAACCCCTCGGGCAACAGGACGGTGGCAAACGCGTTAAGTGAGACACTACATTGAGTTTATAAACGTCAGACTTTATTTAAGTTTATAATGCATTAGCGACCCGCTCTCGCTTCGCTTCAGTTTCTGTAACACCCGTACATAAACCAGAATGTGTTACATACATACGACACGACCTTCTGTGAAAAAATATCTATGGTGGCGTGGTTTAAGAGGAGTTAGCGGATAAACAGACAAACATATAGACGCAGCCAGACAAACAGCTGAAAGCGACTTTGTTTTATATAATAATATATGATGTTAATAAAGTACCTAATCTAATAATGAAGAAGTGACCCTGAGGCAGTGTGGATGAAAATTTCTTGTTGTCTCCTCAACGTGCGGCGGTTGACGTTTGTTAAAGCAAGATAAACAATTTAATTTATCCCAAGTCGTGACTAGGAGCTCGTGCGATCATATTTCACGCGCTTTTTGTCCGATCCGAAAGATAAGTGCGACGCAGAGAAAGCGAAGTCTTTTCGTAACAGATGTTTTGTACATCCTCATGTTCATTCATACACACACGATATTGTAAAGATGACGAGACGTTACGTTACGTGCTTGATGCTGAGAATTAATTAGAGGATCCCTGGATTATTTCAATATTATTCATGTCATACCCGTATTTATTAATATTGTTTTTAGGAAAAGAGCACGACGAAGATGCTAAATAGAAATTTTCGAAAATCGACAAAATGTATAGGATTGACGTAAGCTGTTGACAGATCGCGTCGATCTGACAACTTCATACATTTCGAGTCGATATAAAACAGAAACGCTAGCAGCAGCTTTGCATCTTGGTTAGAACTAGGAACAGATATTTAAGACGATCGAAATAAGAACGTTGTCTAGGACTTAGCTATTCGTTTAGATAAACCACGTGATCAATTTGTGATCCCATACATTTCAAGACGATAGAATAGAAAAAAAACCGCTTTCAAAAAGCAAAAAATAACTTCATTTAAAATGGTAGGTAATAGGTCAGTCCAACTGAAGTCTGCTTTTGGTTAAAATATTGTTGGACGCCGACTTCAGTTGGACTGACCTATTTTACCTACCATTTTAAATGAAGTTATTTTTTGCTTTTTGAAGGCGGTTTTTTTGTTTTTTTAAACTTTTATTTTATTTTATACTTTTTAGTGATCATAATTATACTGTTATGTTATGTAGTCCCACTTTATTTAATAAGAATTGATAGGAAACTATAGAATATTGAAATTCAATCTCGCCGCAAGCAACGCCGTGGGAAAGTCATAGTCAAATACTTAAACATACATATGCTTCGTCAATTCGTCATAGTCGCTCAACTATCTTAATCGAAATATCTTGTCGCCACCCTTGAAATATATACCGTTTAGGAGTTCCGGTGGCCATCTGTGGTTTTCATCATCAGTTCCACTTTACCAAATAGTGTTTTCCAAGAGCAAATACACGAGTTACAATGAAAAATACCAAAATCGCTATAGGTGTGCCTATAAATTTTGAAGAGTTCCGTCGATTCCTCATAGACTCCATCATCAAATCTTCATTATGATAAGAATGGGACCAAATGGGAAGCACCAGCTTTCAAACAAAAAAAGAATCTTCAAAATCGGTTCACCCAGTCGAAAGTTCTGAGGTAACAAACATTAAAAAAAAAAAAACATACAGTTGAATTGAGAACCTCCTCCTTTTTTGAAGTCGGTTAAAAAAGGTTAGCGGCGTTGGCATTTTGTTTGGGCCCTCAGATCTGATTTCGTTGCCCTAGAGCGCTTACCTTTTAGCACAATGGCAATAAACTCGTCAAGTTACTCTGAAATACTAATGAAAGGTTTTACAAATGAAGTTTTTTGTTTGTAAACACTATCGTCAGATCACGTGATATTTAGAAACATAAGCCGCATGACGCCGTAATATCCAATTGGCTTTTGAAGGCGATGAGGAAAACTAACTCGTTATAAGTTCTTTTGGAAATAAAAACAGTGTCATGCGGAAAGAAAGCTTACGGTCTCTACGTAATTAATAAGTTTCCATATACGGATACTACCGGATAGCTAAGTGCATGCATTACCTGTAGGTTTTGCAATTGATTTAATGAATGCTTGCTACCGCCATCTAGCGTCATCGGCGCGAAGCACGAAGACGAATGCATTTGTTTCGCGCGTTGCGGCGCAGAAGCAGCTGTCTTGTTGATTGCTCGAACAGTGGCGCCACTGTCATACTCCACCACATTCACCATAATGAAACACATACATACTCATTTCGTTAACTTACGGTTACAATAACATGGCACTACCTCCTGTTTTGTACCGTTCAACAGCTTTGACCGCTTCAACACCATGAATAACGCTTTGACATCATTTTAAAACAGCCACTAATTCTTTTTAGAAAACAGTGATACAACAGTACTAAACTTAATAAATAACTATTTGCGTGACCCTTTAGTATGTACCTATTATTTTTTTATGTTCGCACAATTGTGCGTTTTAAGTGTTTAAGTTTAGTTTGCGACGACTTTTAATATCTGTGTCAAGTAACTGGGACGTAACTCTGCATATTACAGAAGTATCTCTACCGTGTGTACTCAACAAGGTTGATGTGTATGGTTTAACAATGCCGGGTATGCTTGACATGGATCTGTCGTCGATACGCTAACGATGATAATAAGAGCTGAGGTCATCTTGAAAGTTTTTCGAAGGCTCTTCTGAGTAGGTATCTGTCTGTGACACGACGGTTGTTCTCATATAGTACGAGTATTATAATCAATACTAATTTGTGAGGTCCTGGAGCACATATTTTAGTCACCAAAAACGGGGAGCGCCTAGTCGACGTCACAGGTGACCGAAGAGCTGGCGGCTTCCTGTCTCAGCGAATAAGCGTAGCTTAGCAATTCGAATAGGAAATACTGCTAGTATCTTTGGCACAATGGCACAGGGGCCTTTTTTAAATATTTTCTTTTACTTAGTCGTATTTAGTTTTAGTTTTTAAGTCGATTTTAAGTCTTCGGTTAGATACTTTAATTAGATATATTTGCAATTTACTTATGTAATATTTTGATGTAAATGGCCTATATTTGTATAATGCAGCAGTTACAATAAAATATTTTACACTATTTTAATAATGATAGCATATCTGGGTATTTTTGACCCTATAAATGTTAATTAAACAATTATGTTATTTTTAGCATCTTTAAGTTATTATTACTGAATTTCTACCTGTGACTCCATTGAACATCGGTCTTGATGCGACACAGTCATATCATCAACCAAAGATACAAATAATTCTAAAGATGTTACGTTAAATATGTTTGGGTTAAAGAAACTGTTAGGGATATCACACCAACCTTAGGCTGAGTTCCAGAATTATACTCGTAACTATAAGTGAATAGTTTCTTGAAGTAATCACTTAAATAGATAGATCTTTTAATTGTTTCTACTTTGTATACGATTGCACTCTGTTTTACGAGCAAATGATACAGCCACAGACCTTTAATTTCCACGGCACATTGCGTACCCGCACAAAGTATACCCTATGAGCAAGAACCGTTACTAACGATACACTGGTCATCAGCCAAATTCACTTTCTTTCATTTTCCCAACTTTCCCGGGCGATCCGTCGGGCGGAACATAGGCATGGACCTATTAGTCGGGTCGATGAGGTGGTCCGCATATTACACGCTAATGAGCGCGACATAATAGTGGAAAAGTGATTACAATGTAATCGTGGTTCGTTGTTACCAGTTACACATTTCTCGTTAGTAAGTAACGTAAACCGTTACGTCGTAGGCGTAGGCAGTGTACAGAAAAAAAACTGCGTTGAAATTTCTCAAAGAATTTATCATGGACAAGGTTTCTTGCCGATTGATCTTTTGCGCGTTTATCAGCTGTTAATCGAGACTAATCTAACAAGTCTATAGTCTATGCTCAGTGGGACTAAATTGAGTACCTACTGCTGAGATTCTGTTACCACCTTCCAGTCCATTACTATCATATCAGTTCTTAGACGCCTTTTTGTGATATGCATTGTCGTCAGGCCCATTCTAATAACGGTGTGGTTCAAAATTGCCTTGCATGCAAGATTTAAACAAAACATAGTAATTGTAATAAACATATAAATATATGAAGTTAGTAAAAGCTTCTTAAAACTAAGAACTTAATTCTGAAAATGCTACTATGATTTATTTACAATTTTAAAAACATCAAAACCTGATTTAAATATTTTTGAAACTGCTATTTTAAGAAGGCGCCGTCCTCATTCTAAACTATAATAAGCACTGTCTAAATTGTCTAAATTGTAGGCATAATAAGTTACAAAATGTAATTATCTATATCATATGACGTTAACCTTTAGTTTCTTTACGACTTCTTTGTTTACTGGAAATCTTTTGGTAAATCAAGATGCCTGTTTATTACAGGGCCTGTATTCTACTAGGTAAAATCATGTTGCCTTTGACATGTTATCGTATTGTCAACGTTACGACAGCTCTTATTTACTGAACAGTAATGGCGGCTAAGTTAAAAACAATACAATAGCATTTAAAAGGCAATATGGTTTTACCCAGTAGAATACAGTAGGTACAGGCCCAGGTATTAATGTACCAGTGCGAACCTATTCACGTTTTCCCTTGTCTTATTCTAACCCTACAGATGAACTGAGTTGCACCGACTCAAGCTAGCTTGTCCAAATAACTGTGACTGGGTCAACTGCCTTGCTCTAGGTGCTAATATTATTGTCTGCGTATATTTAACGGTGCCTCGTTATTCTGCAGTCTTTTCAGCAGAAATTTGTATGGACCAGCAAATATAAAATACGTAAGACGTATATTAAATTCGTTCACCTACGTTTATGCAAGAATACAGATGTACAGTTACGTTATAGTTGTAGATAAAATCTATCAACGTAACAAAATTAATATGCTAAGAGAGATTTTCTCCCAGCTAACATAAAAGTAGAAAAATAGCTATGCTTTTAGTTTTATCGACCGAAGCTGATACAACAGCAGCAAGTAATTTTAGGATTAAAATCTTAGTTAATGTATCTAACGTCTTGTTAGGCTCGTATGGTATTAGACGCTTATTTACAAAAATCACAATTGATTTAGAAGCAACAATGTTTTTTGGGGCGTTCTGCTTCATCAACTTTTCTTCTTAAATAGCCATGTCCAATTGAACAAGGTAGTTCCTAAGGTTGTGTACGTGCTAGACTAAAAAATAAGGTAGACCGAGTTTAACAACACGGACGACGTCTAGTCAGTGAGAGTGAGCCTCTAGGAAAACCGCAGCCGGTTCCGGGAAATTACTGCACCTGTACAGTCGCCGGACAGACCAATGAGAATAAAATATATTGCATGATACTATATTTTTTTTAGGGAAGGCGGGAAATCAGACTCACTGTTCACCTACCTTTTTTTATAAAATAACCAATAACCAACAACATTTGTGCAAAAAAAATTACTTTGACAGCAATGATTTTAGTGTATTTCGATGTAGAAAAATAAATTCAAATGTATTGCGTTGTCTGGTTTTAAATTCTCAATTTTCGGCCCTATCCCTATCTTACGAGCTAAATCGAGGCAACGTTGACTAACATAAGTGACTCCATCCCTAGACCCTTCATTTTCTCGCCTTCGTCATTTAAATTTAATTTCAAATATCTTGACTAATAAGCACACCTTATTAAATAACAAATAAGTTGATTGATCGTTATATCCAAAATAAAACATTATTAATAAAATAATTAATTTGTACATGTACGTAGATGATGAGGCCAGGTGATGCTTAAAGAAAACCTTGGAAGTTAAATTAGTGACTAAACTATTAAATTTTAACGTTTTTCCCACGACTAATATGACTCTGCTCATTAACCGCGACTGCGTTTTAGTGTGCGCCTACGCAGTTTAAATGGCTATGTTGTTCAATAATGAGTTACGACAAGCCTTTAATTTTCTGACCAACAGAGATGATGACTTTAAACGTTTTTAATAAACGTGGAGTAACCGAGGAGTAGCTAAGCCATGCTTTGTCCTTATCTGCCAAATTCAAATGTCACAATTACAGATATGGGATATGAACACTTGGGTTTAGTGTATACGGCTTTGATCGAGACGATTCTAGTTCACTGTGTGTGATACTGATAGCACACTCGCTCTTACCTCTGAAAGTAGCATATAAAGCCGCGTATCCACCAAGCGCACGCGCTCGCGCGGCATCCTCGCGAGCCAAATGCTCGGTTCGTGTGGACGTGCCTCAGAGGCTCTACTTTGAAATCCGTAATTCGAACTTCGTCTATTGCTATCCGTTTTGCTCTCGACGCGTCGCTAATTCGCAAGAAAGTGATGGGGCGATCCGAAGTTCGAATTACTGATTTCAAAGTAGAGCTCCAGGACTCGTGGCCTCGGCAACGTGCGCCCGAACAGCCCTGAGGCACGTCCACACGGACCGGCGTGCGCTTGGTGGATACGCGGCTTTTGACATTCACAATCAAGATATACGGTTGCAGGTGAACGACGTCCTTTCTTGCTTTTTCAGTTAGCTTTTATTACCCACCATATATTGCGACAAAATGCTATTTCGTTTGATTTTGCTATATGGCTGCAAGTGTTGTGGTCTTATTAGCTGGACCAGCTTCGCTTGGTATGTGCAATGAGCCTTTTTTTATGGAGTTCTAAAGTGCTTTGGCAATAAACTGATTTACGAATAAACATCATTGCGTTAATTCCCATTAAAATATTCAAATGAACACTGCATCTAGTTACCGGTCACGCGAGTCACTGAACCGTCACGAAATTAGAAAAAAATATGGGTTATGCCTCTTCTACCGAGACCGCAAAGAATTCTGTGAAGGTCGTATTGTAAGAAATTTGGCTAAGGTAGAAGATAATTACTTATCTGAAGGTTTGTAGTGAAAATATACGGCGAGCACTGAGTAAGGAATTCAGCCGCCATTCAGAAAGTTGGTGCGCCGCATTTCTTTTGTTTTTCAATTAAAATTAATCATAGGGCCTACGTACTTGGTGCTGTACGTATACTGAATATCTGCTAAACCAAAAATTATAAGTAAAACGCAATTAGTCAATTTTAACATTATCAACTGTCCAGGCAGGGCTTTTATTGTGGCAAAAACCATATCGTCTTTGACATGTTATCGTATTGTCAACATTGTTATCTTTAGCACTTATTTACTGGATAGTAATGGACTAATGGCAGCGAGTTAAAAACAATGCCTTAACAAGTCAAAAGCAATATGTCTTTACCGAGTTGAATAGAAGCAAGTACCTAAATTTGTATGTAAACTAATATTCTGTTTCGTTACTAATAAAGTAATAAGACCAAGGCAGAGTCAAAACATTCTAACGTAGTACTCACAGTGAGAACTGCAGTCATGCATGTCGCTTTTTATCAACACCTATTGTAGAAAACACAAAGACATGCATACGTCTTTTTGGGCCATAATCTTTCAAAATGTTTAGTAAAAGTACAGCTTCAGGCGTTATTCTCTTAAAAACGGCTAGCCGTCGAACGGTTGCAGACTCACTCGAGCGGTAAAGCGGATAAGCTGAGAATGCACGCCCTTAAATGTTGATTTTACGCTCTGACGGCACAACTTCAACTCGCCGGTTAATAATTGGTGCGACGAATTTAAGAGCGATTTGTTCAAGAGAATCACCTAATTGTTCGCCTGAAATCTATCCATTAAGAAACTATTCAAAGTTTCATGTAATTTATATCCGCTGCTCTAAAACCAGTAAAGTAAACGTTGCTTTTATTCAACTAGAACATAGCATTGCTTTTAACCATCGCTTCTAGACACATGAATCACATCCGACAAAAAAACCGACGATTGTCTAGGAATTCGATATGTGAAAGAAATTACCGATAAATCGGAGCACGCATCGAGATTGCATCAATATTTATAAAGATGGCGGCGGCAGGCCCGCGCGCGCGCACACCGCCGCTGCACTTCGCCGGCGCAGCGCGGGAAGTGCACTCAACCAAAAACACACTAGTCATCGATTAATATACAAAGTGCAGTGCAATTCAATATGAAAACAACGCAAAAAGAAGTTCTAATTGGTTCTATTGTTGAATAACGATTTGGATTAACGAACGAAACGAATTGATTGTAGTGTGGCTACAGCTGACATGGAGAACTTTTACGATATCATCCGAACGCTGAGCAGAAAGACTCTCAAGAGAAGGATTAAGGTACCTCAGGCCAAAACATACATAAAAACTGTATATGAAAAAAAACTAACGATCATTATCGATTTTTTGATTGATTTCGATTTACTAATAGACTGATGTTCTCGTAGCTACAATATACCGTGGTTCATACGTATCGTCAACGTTACCCTTTCTATTTATCATGAAGGGTAGGTAATCCTTGGCTGAAATCTTCTAGACTCTTAGCTCTAAGCAGAGTCTAGGCTGTTAGGTTTCCTAGACTCTGCTTAGAGCTAAGAGTCTAGAAGATTTCAGCCAAGGATTACCTACCCTTCGTGATAAATAGAAAGGGTAGGGTAGGGTAACTCCAAGAATGTATGATGAAGCTTTTGCATTCAGGGTTATAGTCTATTTCACACCTCCAGACTTTGGTCACCATTGCAGGTTAAATCGTATTTTCAGTGCTTGAAGTTTTATTAGTTGCGTACATGAAAAATTGTAGTAAAAGTAATTCAGCTTGAATTAAATTCAATGATAGGTGCAGTGATATTGTAATTTTATAAAAAATATAATTAAAAACATTTAAAAATACATAACAACTAATAAGAAATGTCTAACGTAAGATATAATCTAATCTTTAGTCTGCGCGCAAACTTTCTCGTAATCTGTGGTTATCCGATTATTGCGTGGTTTTCATAACTAATGAAGGGTCTTGTCCGTACACGTAAGAAAACGCAGCCATGCGATTATAACGAATGATTAGTAGCTATTACCCAAACAGGCTGAATTTCACCAGCCGTAACTACAACTAAACGCAGTGGGCAGAGGCAGCAGCATCCCATGTTAGGAATACGTCACAGGGTTGCCACATCAAAGTTAGTCAGCGGCCCTGGTATGGTTTCGTTTATCGCGTGCCAAATTGTGGATAAAACATCCGTCACTCTCGTACTTATATACGTGTCAGAAAGTGACGGATGTTTTATCAAAATTTTGTCACACGATAAGCGCAGCCATTTAGACCCCCAGAGGCCCGTTTCACGAAGCTACAAGTTACAAATTACAAGCGGAAGTCTCTTTCTAACTCCTTCCGTTAGAAAGTGAGTTCTGCTTGTAATTTGTAACTTGTAGCTTCGTGAAACGGGCCACAGGTTGTATGAAATTTACATGCGTAGGTCAGCTCACACATGAATTGTACGTTTGCTCGTAGTTTTTACTTGCCGCTTTTACTGAAGACAAGAAGACAATCTACACATAAACTAATCATTATTAGCAGGAAATAATTAATAATACGCACCCTTATAAAGATTTGAAGTATGATGTGTAACAAGCTAAAACATTGTATATTAATACATAACTAGCGACCCGCCCCGACTTTGCCCAGGTGGAATCTGTACTTACTTTTAAGTATTATTATGTTTTATGATTGAAAAAATGACCTACTGCCTTCTTACGGCGCTTCTTCTCCACAAATAATGGTCTTGTCCGAAGTACTAGTAGGTACATCCGTATTACCGACGTGTAAAAGAACCCTCATGTGGCCAATTTACAGAATACATATTTTGAAAGTTGAATTAGATTTTTTTGAATTACTTATGTGTACAAATACTTATATTATAACTTCCCGAAAATATTTTCTATATTGCAGTAAAAACGGCATCAATACCTATGCGTAGATTTAAACAATTAAACGGTCAAACAGACAGACGGACATTGTGACTTGAACAACAAAGAGTGACATAACCTAAAACCTTAAATACGTACGTACCGACCTTTTAAAATTACCATTAAAATTGGGGTAGCGTAGCACCCCTAGCGGCATCCGTCACACCGCAAGCGCAGGCAGAATGTATTAACGCTCGGACGCTACGCTTTCGTGCGCACGAGTGGATGCCATAGCGATCGCGCCCGATGGTGGGTCTCTCTTACGGAAATACCTGCAGGATGGTTACCACGAACCACTAAATTCGAAAGTCCCTGTCACTCATTCCTTGAGACTAAATTGAGGGAAAGGGATGCTAGTAACGTAACTTTGGAAGTTTGATTTTCACAGTAGACCCTTTAGCGTGCTGCTCAGACTTGAGAATGCCATTCTGACTACCCCTGACGCGACATATCAAAGAAAAAAAAATTTTACGCATTTTTTTACGAAGTTATATGAGAAGCAAACCAAATTATTGGTGCAAAGTGTAAAGTCGATATAAAACGAATTCAGTTTTTATCGCCTATTCCACAACGAAAAGTAATGTACTCATATAAAGAACTTAAAAAACTATGAGAACAGTTACTTAAGAAAACTAAATTTTTGTTTCATAGTATCTGTATAAAAATACATACATTCGGTAGAGCAGTATTGCGGTAGATAAATTATTCGTCACTTTCGTACTCACACATAACTTGTGAGTAAGTGAAGCATTTTAAGATATTTAAGCCTACATTAAATCACAGCGGTAAACACAACCATAACAGCGTAACAGGCACGCTGAAAAATAATGTTTCTTGCTATTCAACTTTAACTGTACCTAAGTTAGATTTCATTAACTACACTGCAATGAAATCGATTGCACCTTAAACTTTACAATAGAAATATCTTACATTTCGCTTCCACGTAATGCTTTCTAATTTCCACATGAAGAGAAAGAAGATTGTTGCAACGAGCGAAATGGAATTATTTTTTGTCTAATACCAATTTGAAAACGAGGGAAAACAATGCCATATGTTCCGATAACAGTTAGATAATGGAGTAGGCATAACGGACGTTTATAATATCGCACTGCTAGATCAAAACGGGTAGTAACTCAAAATACAACTGTATTTTAAAATCAACTTTAATACAACTTCTATGAACTTGAATCCAAACTAGAAAGGATTTTGAGTTGATGCTGTTTTGATCTAGCAGTGCGATATGCTTTTCTTAATTACCTTTTGTTTTTAAATCGGCCGCCATTACTGTCAAGTAAATAAGAGTTATCATAAGTCATAACGTTGAAAATACGGTAACAGGTAAAAAGCTAGCCCTTAAAATGTCTTTCGTGGAATTCTGAAAAGCCTACTTAGTGTACAATCGACGTCAAAGACATGTTTACTGTTTGTTTGGCACACTATTTCAATGGAATAAGGTGAAAAAATGGAATATCTTTGATTTCGAGCGTACCCAAGCAAAGCTTCTCCGAGTACTTGCGGTCTAAGCTAATTATTATGCTATTTATTAAAAACTAATATTTCATTTTATTTCTTCTTGGATACTCCACTACACTACGGACCTAATGTGAAAACTACACCATAACCAAAATAAAACTAAATAGACTCATGTTTGTTGCAGATCCAACCAAAGGCAATCACAAATGGAGTCACTAAAGAGCGCATCGAGCGCGACGTGAGAGAAAGAAACGACTCCCGGGATTCCCGGGACTCCCTCCGGGACATGCGGGACTCCAGAGAGACGCGGGAGTCCCGCGACGAGACGGAGCACGCGGAGCGGCGCGCGCAGGCGTCGCCGCCGCGGGACCGCGAGCGGGACAGAGACAGGGAGCGGGACATGAGGGATGAGAGAAGAGAGCAGACGACGCCGCAGCATGACGGGAGACATCCACTGCTGCAGTTCGCTGTCGATCATTTCCGACAAAGTCCTGAGTAAGTACACTTAACATTAAAAAACAAAAAACCGCCTTCAAAAACGCAAAAAAAAATACTTTTAAAATGGTAGGTACCTATAGGCCAGTCGAACTGAAGTTGGCTTTTGGTTAAAAATATTGTGAGTCGCGCACTTATTTTTTGCGTTTTTGATGGCGGTTTTTTGTTTTTTTGAAACATTTATTCTTTTTTACACACATTTCAAGACATTTCAAGACATTTCAAGTTCACAGCAAGTAACGCTGCGGGAAAGTCATAGTGATATTTAAACAATCAAGGGCCTGTTTCACAATCGACAAGTAAATTTATCTGCCATTTAACGGTGGCTCTCTCCTTGTCTATTTTCAAGTGCAAGAAAGAGAAAGTGCTAAATTTATGTGTCAAATAGGTATGCTTTACTTGTCGATTGTGAAACAGGCGTTAAATGTTCTACGTTATAGTCGCTTAGGTAACTATCTTAATCGAGATATCTTATCGCCACCCTTGAAATAGGTACCGTTGAGGAGTTCCGTTGGCCATCTGTGGTCTTCATCATCAGTTCCACTTCACCAAATGATACTTTCTGAATGCAAATGCTGGACTTTTTCCTAAAAATACTGAAATTGCTATATGTATGCCTATAATATTTGAGAACTTTCCTCAATTCCTCACGGATCCCCTCATCAGATTCAGATTTGGTGACAATGAGACCACCTCGGAAGTAATACTCTATCAAACCAAAAAAAATATTTTTAAAATCGGACAAATCTCATCTCTCGTCGGATCATACATAAAAATTATATTTATACGGGTTAACTTGAAAACCTGCTCCTTTTTTTGAAGTCGGTTGATTAATAGATGCTTTTTGTATTTTTATTTTATTTTATTTTATTTATTAGGTACAATAGCATGTTGAACACCAAGCATTTAAAATTAAGGTTATACAAAAGACACTTAAATAGTAACAACACAATAATGATGTGATTGATGTGAACAAACGTCTTCACAGACGTTAGATTAATCTACATTATTATATTGTCATTTATACTATTTTTTTATTTCAACGTCAATAATTAATTACCTGAAAATTTTCTGGCAAAACTTGATAAAAAATTATAACACTTAAATTAAATAAAAATGAATATCAGGGGACGATCTCACGCAAATTGACCTAGTATCAAACTAAGCTCTAGGCTTGTCTAGGCTTGTACTGTGGATACTAGGCAACGATAAACTTATTTATATGTATAGAGAAATACATACTTAAATATATAGAAAACATTCAAGACTCAGGAACAAAATTAAATATTCGCGCTCATGACACAAATAACTGCCCTTACCGGGATTTCAATCCGGGACCGCTAGCTTCGAAGGCAGGGTCACTACCAACTAGGCTAACGTGTCGGCCAAATTGATATCTATCATATCAATTTAATTAACATCGTTAGCGGAATCTACGCTAATTTAAATAATTCCAGTATTCAAAGTCACCTAGAAATACTTCCTTGAGAAATAATCCGTCGAGCGTGTTTAAACCATTGAATTTATTATCTTGAAAATCTAAATGAGTACATACAGTTTTTATAAATTGAAACACTAAGTACTATTTTTTATTTATTTATGAATACAATTATTTAAATAATTAGATATGTCTTATCTCTTGAATAGATAATTTGCGCATCGCGTTTTTTTATTCGTCGTAATGAAACCCTAATCGGATATTTCTGTTAATCAGCGTGACTGTGAACCAGCTCCGAGTTATCCAAGCACCATGACGGCACGTACTCAAAATCCTGCGTTAACTCCGTCCGTTATGTTTGGTCAAACAATTCACAAACTAGAGTGTTCATTAAGTGATAATTGTAGTTTTCTGTTCGCGGCCGTAATTATAATGAACGTGTGTTTATGTGTATTAATGACGTGGTTAATAATGCTACACAGTTAGAGCGCGCTTTAGTGGTGGTCGGACATTGTGCAAGGTCGCTACAGCCGGGAGAAGAGGGTTCCATCATTAGAGCGAAGCCCTGACGAACCCTCCCCACTATCGCCCTCGCCGATGGCTAGCATACCTATCCCTTGTACGCACTCCTCCCCTCTATCCGAGGGTTCACGGAGGAGCTCTTCCTCGTCGTGCTCGGAGCAGGGGGCGCCTTGAGTATCGGTTGCTTAGTGGCTTAGGGGGTCGATTCGTGATCGTAAGGTACCGAGTTCGAACCCCCGCGGTCACCATGTACCAATGAGTTTTTCTAACTTAAGTACATTATCGGATGCTCTTACGGTGAAGACAAAATATCGTGAGGAAACCTGCAAATTCGAACAGCTGAGTGTGTAAGAGGGTAATTGCACAAAAGATCCTTAAGGGTCGAAGTGTTTTCGAAAGGAGCCCATCGTGAGGAAACCTGCAAATTCGAACAGCTTAGTGTGGAAGAGGGTAATTGCACAAAATATCTTTAAGGGTCGAAGTGTTTTCGAAAAGAGCCCATCTGTAAAATAAGGGAGGGGGGGGGGCTTTCGCTGGGGATTGGGACTCGGGCACAGCCTTGACTACGTCGTGGGCCGCCGTGGCCGTGTCCATCGGCTCTGGCTGATTTTAGTTTGTACCTATAGGAGATGGATATAAATCACATACAAAGTATACTAGACTTGTTACCTTTTTCACTTGTACTTCAAACTTCTTTAGTGAATACAAACTTATTAGCGACGCGTATGCGCAAACGCAGCGTCACGCTCCCGATGTTCGCCCATCACATTTCGTTTGACCGTATCTCAGCCATCTGGTACTACATTGGCTTTAACGTCTTGTTAGCCCACTTATTATATTTATGGTGCAAGATTATAAGTAGTTTTCTCTTCACGGAAATTAACATATGGTCATAATGAAAAGACTTTTCTTACTGTGAACCAACATAAAGACGATAAATCGCTGATGATACTAAAGCCTAGTTCACACGCATTTATTTGATTAATTGGTATCTTAGTTTTAGTTTAATATTTACTAAATTCTGACTTTGCTACTTAACGGGCCTTTAACACGTACTTAAAATAGAGAACAAAAAATGAATATACCACACGATCACCAAAAGTGAAATTAAAATTAAAATTGGTCAAGACATACGGATAATACAAGCATTTTAAACTGCTAATTAGACAGCGATTAAACAGAGAGATCCGATATGCACTGTGACGTCATGTAGTAGGCCGGCCATATAAATGTATAGGAACAAATCTTTGTTCTGAGTTCTTTGTTTGAAAACTACATAATTAGAGATATACATGTCAGAGGACAATCTCACACAAATTGACCTAGTCCCAAACTAATTTCTAGGCTTGTACTATTGGTATAGAAAATACATAATTAAATATATAGAAAACAAGACTCAGAAACAAATACTCGCGCTCATCACACAAATATTTGCCCATACCAAGACCGATTTTTGTAATAAACATTCATATTCATAGTCATATCCATTTCATTGCATTGGCCAATTATTTACCAATATTCTTTATTAATAACTTAATCATACAAATCACATACTATAACCGAACGAACTTACAAGCTTACTTAAAACTACACTAATCTAACAAACCGCTACCAGTGGGCATAGTTCCCAAAATGCTGGCAGCATTGCCACGTTGAATGGCAATGCTTAATCTTTGTGCCAAGTACAGACCAGCATTATGGATACGGGTTGCGTCGATCAGGCGCTTTGACACATCTTTAAAAATACGATGTGCTCCTGGTCCCCACGGTCCTAAAGTTTCGACCCCAAAAGGCTCAAATATGTAACTTCTATCAAGTTGACTGTATTTGCGCATTTTGAGGGTCTCCGCTGATTCTGCCGCGAAACCAGCCCTAGTACTTGTTCCGGGAAGGTGTGTCGGCGCAAGGGTGTCCGCGCCACGCATGTGGCATCCCAAACTAAAGGCCGGCCTAACTTCCACGGAACAAGAGTCATCCCATCAGGTCTTTTACCATCGTCGCGCATGAGACCATTTGGTTCCAAAATAGCCGCACAATTGGCGGTGGTAAAATAATTATCATTGCATTAATGGTATTTACATTTAATATCTTGTTTGTTATGTTGTCGTTATATGTTATTATGATCCCTCACTCCCAATGCCCTAATCTATGTGTTAATTCGGTCATCTCCATTGGCTTCATTTCACTCGACCCAACTCGCTTGTTAAAGTTTTCTTTGTTATTTAAATTTCCTATTTGCAATAAAATATTTCCAAACTCTTGTATAAGTTATTCAATGAATTCTGTTAACATATAATTTAATATTTATGATTATAGCATCACGGTATACGCTTACCCGAAAGATATCAATTTAGTTTTCGTCTCGATACATAATCACAGTCCCCTCGCCCGGGCCCAACTAACGACCTCCGTAATACATCATTTCCCAAATTGCTTTACGCCTTCCGACAATGTTTTGTGTCATTATTATACAAATTGATTATGTAACCAAAGGTTTTTGAGGTCGATGTTATTTGAAGAAATCTTCCAAAGTGTAAATAATACAATTTAAAATTATTAGAAGCTTTTATTTGGCCTCCTTTATTAGATTTGTTTACAGATTTGATAAGTAAGTTATAGTTATAGCTTGGAATAAAGAGCGATTGAGTATGACGTGGTAACAAGTGGGTCACAATATTATCCCGTGGCAGTTTTTGGGTAAAAAATATTCTCCCAACAGCAAACATTATATTCTAAAAACTATTTTTCCCAAACCCACTTTCGTCCACTTCCAGTTTTTGTGAATACCCCATATAACCCATGTACCTATGTAGGTACCTAATGGCTAGATCCAAATGGGCTAGACTTCGGTCACTGAGCGACAATAGTTCTGCCCTCGTACGGAGAAAACGCACAAGTGCAATTAATTCATAGAAGCATATTAAACTCTAAAGGGTTACAAGAAGGTTGGAAGTGCAATACAATTCATACCTATAGTAGATGTGACTTTTTTACGTAGGAGGGCAGAGTTACATAGTAAAATTAAGACGATGAAGAAGTTTATGAGGATTGTGAAGCTAAATTTTTTGATACAAAATGCAATAACGTTTATCCCCCCTTTAATCTAGTTCGGTTTTTACAATTTTTGAATATTCTATTTAATGCACAAACGGAGACGTATTATGTTATTATTTACCTAAATTACAATCAAAAATATCAAGGAAATATTGCAAATTATGGAAGATATTTAAATTTTAATTAATACCGGTATTAGCTCCTGAGACAGAGTTACTTTCGCATTTATAATATCAGTATGTATGTACGTTTAAGATACGATTATGATATGATATGACGGATATTCCATATCTTTCCCCTTCCTTATCTAAACGTCAAGTTACCCCTTGTAACTGGACCTGAAGACCCCCACACCTGACTCACACCGTTCTGTATCATTACGTCAACATTGTTCTTTGTTCGGAACCAGCTTCATTTCACTCCATCCTACCTCATTGTCTCGGCCTGAGCCGAGCATGACATTTACACCATCATGGAGCCTGAACCATCTGATAAACGTAATTAACAACCAATCTCTAATTACTACTGATACCTTACCAATTACTACGATGTGAGTGAGACGCGGATATGCTTGGAAGAGTGAGCGATATACTTTTCTAACCCGTTCAGTGTTGGCGTGGATATAAACTTCAACTTTACTAGGTACATATATACACTAAGAGCTAACTTCAACTTGTATCAGTCATATACCTACAGTGATACTATTTAAAAAAAATATTCATGGAGAAGTTTAACAGCACAGATAACTACACAGTACATATATACATACATTAAATCACGTAGAGACCACTTCTTTCCATCTGCTACGATCTTGACAAATCTCTTTCGCTTCTTCCACATTCATACATCGAGTCATGCACGCACGTCGGTTTCGGGTACTTAAAATTCGGCCCTTTTCCAGTATTTCTCCGTTTTGATTCGAAAAACTGCACAGTGATAACAGTATTTTATATTATTGCATTATTAAATACCGATTATAGAGCTCCCTGGGTTAACTTATTTAAGGAGGTGAGACGGCCGTATTGTAAATATGATAATAAACAACCCTAAGAAGAATATTGGGTTGTAAATGCTCTTTTGTGGTCATGTCGCGTTCTCAGCAATGAGTGGATTAAATAGACTTATACCGATTACCTTACCAGTGCTCCGATGCGTCCTATAGCCTTTTTAATTGTACTGTTCCCTTACCATGAGTTACAATTACCGTACTCGCTAGCAAGTCGAATGCTCTGTCTCTCGCAGACCTCGCAGTATTCATGGAGTGCGAGGGACAGAGCATTCGACTCGCAAGCGAGTACATTAATTGTAACTCATGGTAAGGGTACTGTTACTTTTCCACGCGCGTATTTACATTGAATGCGCTCGCGCATGTTCTCGGAATGTTAACGCTACAAGCGTTTTTGCGTCTGCCATTTCTCCTTCAGGGTTGCATTTGTTGTACTATTAATTTACTATTCTTTATAAAGTTGTCGGAATTAATTATCCTTAAATTAACCATTAAACACGTTATGAAAACTCAAAAACAGAAGCTAAAGAGAAACAGAAAATATGTCATAATCATAAATTATTGTAACACGTTATCGGAATAATATTGGTCGCTTTTCGACCATATGCAAATTGATTCCATAAGTATCTGTAGCAGAGCATGAAGAATCTTATAATTATGTATATTTTGAACTAATTAATTAAATATTCATAGCGCTTGTTATCACGTAACATTTAGTAGTTATCGCTTTATGGAAACTTTATATCTAAAAAAAACATACCATCACCTTCATCGAATATATCACCTGATCTTTGAAATTAAACGTAACTCGCATAAAGATGAAGATATACTTCAACTATAAAACATGGCCTCAATTTCCAACAAACTTGTATGAAGAGTGGACCATAATTTTTGCCGCCGTCTTCACTTGATGGTCATGATAAGCTAACAATCAACATACAACGGTCGTACGCATCAAGTGACCTAATTGTACGAAAAGAGTTTTTCGTAATGAGAATCTTAGGCAAGAGTTTTGTCAGGTGTATTCAAACGAGAAGACAATGCGCTATAAAAACGTTTCGGAAAAAGTGTGCACAGCCCTGGTTTGTTAGTTGTGCGTCGGGGCTCGGTCGGGCGTGACGCGGAGCCCTACCTCGAGGTCGGGACAGTCGCGGGGCTCCCGTGGAACATGCCGTGCGCGGCGCTGGGGCGGCTCAAGCACTGCATGCAAGTATCCCGGGGTTTACAACTTGTTAACTGTGTTTCTGTGTTTTATATAAGTGGAGTGTTTCTCGCTAAAATACATAGAAGCTGTTATACCTAAATAACTGTAGTGTCTTTCGCATCATTGTGTACGCTTTTCCGTAAATTGTCTTTGTTTTGAAGTGTCATTTAATGTAAAGGTCGCTGTTACATAGTTTTTTGCGATTATACACCATTAGATTTCATATTTATGTAACTAGTTTATAATACGACTTAAAATAAATATCAGAGTAAATACTGAAGCTCACACAAATACCTAGATTCGTCCCAAACTAGGTTCTAGGCTTGAACTATGGACCTACTAGATAACGATAAACAAAACAAGAGTAGAGAAATACATACTTAAATATTTAGAAAACATCCAAGACTAAACAAAAACTCATCACACAAATATCACTTAATCGTTGAAATAAACAATATATTATATCTATGTTAGTAATGCGCAGAACTTCCGTCATGACGAAAGCAATAAATTATTATGTTCTGTTATGTGTTGTGCACTACCAATTTGAAATTGAGAGTGCGTGCCTGCTCTCGGCATATCAGAAGTTCAGAAGCCCTCGCCCTTCGCCCTTCGCCGTGTGTTATCGCACATTTCCCACCATTTCCGAAATTGCGCGTCGGTGTCGCCTCGCGTGAATCGCGTGATCGTCGCGCGCTTTCCCTCTGCCTAGTTATTTTGCTTTGTTTAACACATTCGGTGCTAGGTTCTCAGATTTCCATACAAAATTGACTCTATTTTCATTTCTAACACCGGTTAGTAAAAGTTTGACAATACAATGGTGTCTGTAATTATAAGTTGTCGCTGTTGGACTGTTCATATGTCTGTACCTAATGAGTTGAAGCTGACATACATCTACTAGAAATAAATGATCAAAAGTCCCTCATAAATATATGTTTCTCGACATGATTTTTTTTTCTTCTCCTTTTTTTCCAGCAATCTGTCTCTTTGACATTCAGCCGGACGTCATGAATTTCCTTATTAGTCATTTATGGATCTACATCCTCTGATGTGCCCATCTTGGTATGTGTCCTATAATAGATCTTGGGGTGCTATAATAGATCTTGAGTCAGGTAAATGTTGTGCCTAGTGAATCCTTCATTAACTTTCTGGCAAGTTGGTTTGGATGAGTTTGCATTCTTTCGTAGTAAGTTTTTTTCGACATGACATGAAATCTTGTTTATCCTCCCCAAAAGATGTTGTGTAAGCAACAGTAAAAGTTGAGTAATTATTTGATCAACTTAATTGCTTTGTCCCATCGTCAAGTGTGTCGGATCTATAATTGTTGCGAGAGGCTTCGACCGATTAGCCACACGGTTGTGGGTTGCGCGTACGGCGTCAATTAAAAACGTCGATCGAGTGTAATCGCGACGGTGGTGCCTTTCCCTATTCATCTGACAGCTAGAGATCTTCGCAGAGGTGTGAATAAATTGAAGCACATACTGTTAAATAATAAAGATGAAGCTTAGCGTGGAATCGTGGCTATTGTTTGTGGTAGGTCGTATCCGTACTAATTTTGCGCGATAAATATGTAGGTGCTGTCTGTTGATTTTATTGCGGCTTTCACGGAACTATTGTACTTGGTAAAAAGCTAATTGGAAGAGGGTTGACGCGTCATAGCCTTGATGTTTATTTGTTTTATCAAATCGAGTTCGATCGACTAAAATCATAGGCTTTAGCATAGGCTTAGAAAAAGGTTCTTCTTTAAGCGAGGCAAGGAGTTCCTCGCGATCCTCCTTCGTTTTTTCTTCGCTAAGTGCTTATTATTTGTATATAATTTCCTTTGTCACTGTAATACGTTCCAACGCAACCAATACTTCACGCTCGGCTGAAACCCGGATTAGCAGGAAACGTTGCGCGTAACATACATCGCGTAACCAACGAAGGCCGAACATAAACAAACATTTGAAAGCCGAAATGAAATGTAAAATTATTCGTATCGTAATCCGTGATCGGTTCCTCCCATCGATACTTGTACCTGCTTTCGCCGATCGGCGCACGCGCCGCAGTCGAACCATGTCGGCCGAGTCGAGCGGTGATCAGTCGGACATCTCGGGTGATAGCCTGTCGGGCGATCACCCGCCGGGTGATGACGCGGAGAGCACCGATGATGAGATCGTCAATTTACTGTGAGCTTCGGTGATGTGTTGTGTGTGTTGAAATGGGAAAAACGTGTGTTCTGGTTGTGTGTGTGTGATGATATTAAATTCAATGGAGTTATGGCTTAGTTTCGAGTTTAGGGATTAAGATTTATTCTACTTTATGATAACGTGGCCTACGCAGCTAGCGGTCCCGGTTTGATTCCCGGTAATCGCAAATATATGTGTGATGAGCGCGATTACGTACGCATATAATATACATATTTATTTCTTTACTAATATACGTATTTAAGTGAGACTAGGTCAATTAATGTTCGACTTACGCTATTGTTATTAATAACGAATACTTAAGAAAGACCTTTATTTAAAGCCAAATGTAGTGTCGCATAAAGTATTGCTTAAACATTCATTAAAATACAATGTTGCTTATGGGTAGATGAACTTTTTTAGGTCTCAAAAAAAAAACAATATACGACACCAAATAATTATTATTCCTATGAAACATAGACAGGTCATTTCAGCTCCATAATATTCCATTATTTTCTACAGACACGTTTTATTTAGTAACCGTGAAACTAATGTCATCTTTAAGTGATTTAATTACCTAAAAATAAGCGACTTACTGAAGATGTGCTAACAAGCACTAAAGCTCACTGAGAAAGCAAGATAAATACAAACTTTTCCGACCAAAAACGATACTATATCTGTACTATTAGGTAATTATTTACAATTTAATTATAGGGTACTCTTATAGGAAAATCTTACGCAATTAAAAAGTTATCGCACCGGCATGTCAAAATGGATCTGGGTTTAAAATGATATTAACTATATGCTCGAGGGCTAACGGAATATAATTAACATAAATACTCAATTTTTACATCGTGCAGTTAAATCGACCATATTATGGAGGATTTGCATTAATTTCAAGTTAATACGCGGGTTTGATAAACGTTTGGTCGTAAGAGTTTTCCCTTAAAGTTAGTTGTATAAGTATAAATAGAAGTATTAAAATGCACGTTAGCCTAGGTGGTAGTGACCCTGCTTACGAAGCTAGCGGTCCCGGGTTCAAAACCTGGTAAGGGCAGATACCTTGTTTGATGAGCTGATGAGCGTGAGTAATTGTTCCTGAGTCGTGGAGGTAGTCTATCTATCGTTACTAGTGCCCATTGTAGGTACAAGACTAGAGCTTAGTATGGGTCTAGGTCAATTTGTGTGGCAATGTCCTCTGATATTTATTTATTCATATTCAAGATTGAAAGTAACAAACCTATCACTTTCAGTGGTACAGTCACCAACAATTATCCAATATTGCACTTAAAAATATCTGACATAGCTATAGAAACGTGTCAGATAATGTTGGATAATACCTATTTAACTGCTACTGACAGTACTTACCTATACACATCTTTGACTTTTACATATCTGAAGATCTAGTTACGTTCGTAAATATATTTTTTTTTACATTCAAAACAAACGTAGGTACCTAACTTGTTTGTTACCCAATTTTCACCATTAATTTAATCACGTTGAAGACTTTATCACTCTATAAAAACAATACTCGTACCAACTTTTTTTTTAAATAATCTTAAATGTAATTTTACAAGCGATTCCGAGTGTTTAATCGACTACGCGCCCAAACCAAACACGCCACATACAATTATCGACCAGAGGGAAATGGCGGATCCGCTGTGATGAAAGTTAATCACACGCCACCTGTGTGGTATGACGAAAATAGGTGTGTTAAGCATTCCGCGATATAGTAGAATAGTAGCCGACATATTGTTTATTTTTAACTGACCTTAGATGAAATGATAAAAAACCGCTTCAATTTGGTACCCAAAACAAGAGCCTTAAGCTTAGTTTTGGTATTGTAGGTCGTCTTACTAATTGGTTACAGTAGTTATGATTTTTCCTACTTCCCTGTTATGTATGAGCTACTTAAAATGGAGATAATCCCGAATCTGCCACTCCTCCACTTGACAGACTCAATTTTATCCGCTCCTGCGATTCTATAAGGGCTGGACTCTCAAGTGAACACAGTGAATACCAAAATTGTATTCAATATTCGAAAAAAAATATATAAATGCCAAGATGTTTCTGCCCCTGCCTATCGCAAAGAAACTTAATATTATACCGTGTAACAAACAGACTAAAACTCTTTCTATTTACTTATAGGACCTAAATGAAATTAACTCGTACTCTAACAATATCCCAATTTATTCCACAGACTAGAAATCCTAAAAGCAGATTCGTCTCTGAAGAGCAAGGCGAAGCGCAACGAATGGACGTGGAAGGCGCAGACCGACGTGGTGAAGTGGCAGGCGGCGGCGCTTAGGGCGCCCCTGCTGCGCCTTGCGCCCGCGCTGGCGCCCCCGGCGCTCGAGTGCTTCACCTGCATAAGGGCTTATTGCGGAGACCTTAATCCTAATGAGAGAGCCATGCATCAGGACCTGACTGAAGTGAAATGTGTTTACACTGTGCTGATGGTAAGTGATTTCTGATTTATTAACTACTAGAGGACGCCCGCGACTTCGTACGCGTAGAATTAGTTTCCCGCTACTCCCCCATTTCTTCCCGTTGGGGGTCGATTTTCGGAAAATCCTTTCTTAGTGCTCATTTACATCATGAAACGAACCCCTGTACCAAATTTCAAGTTTCTAGGTACAGTAGTTTCGGCTGTGCGTTGATATATAAGTCAGTCAGTTTAGCCTTTTATATATATAGATTTAGGTAACATCCAGAGACCTTCAAAACCTATGGTTAGTGGTGCCGTTTGGCACCTAATGTTTGTTGTTAAAGCTTTTGCTATCTGCTCTATACATTAAAGACAAAATAGATTACCATAATCAAACAATTAATAAAACAATAGGTATAGAAAATTAAAATAGGAGCGCAAGACCCAAATCGCCGCTAAACCCAGGCCAAAAATTTCTTTCTCGTTCAGATCTAAGATAATGCTTTCAAATAAAAACTTATTTACTTTTTTTACAAAACAAATGTTAAATAGCGAAGCCTTCTGCCTGACAAAACTATTGATTCACTTACATCAGATCCTTTCTTAGTCCATCGAATATAAAAATACTTTGTCATCGTGATGTTCATATTCCTTTAGAGAGTTGTGCAAACAGAAAACGCTCAATAGTCGCGGTCGTGGCGACGAGAGCTTCCGGAACGTAATAAAACTTGTTATAGAACAAACATAATATCACACTGCGAGGCCATAAACATATCAAAAGAGAATCACAAATGTTATGTAAGAAAAACCTCTTAAAAATGGTTCGCTAGCTTAATTTGTCCGATAATCCCTCTACGTAAGGTATGAAGGCTCAGAGGATAAATGATTATACAGCTTACATAACAAGGTTCTCAAAAAAATAATTAGAATGAACAGACGTCAGCACATGACGTTAACTGCAGAAACATAATGTAATATGTTTGTGAGACGAATTAAAAAGATAATTATGTATAATGGGCATGATGCCTGGAAGAGCAATGTTCAGTACAGAATCGGTGCGGTATGACTGCTTCTTTAAAATAACAACCGGTCAGTTTATCATCAATTCAGTTGTTACTATACTAATCCAAGAACACTTCAGCACAGAAAATGTAAGATTTGTGCCTCTCAGTAACTTTAACTTCGTCTTACAAAAGAAAAACCTTATCAGCCTTACACCCAACGTAAATTAACAACGAGTAGATGTGCATGTATTGTGAATTGTAGCCAGGACAATAGGTAGCTAAAGCGGTATCTAATAATAAGCAGTTTTGCAAATTTTGTGGAGAAAAATTTGAGTGCAGAGCGCTCAAGTCTTTAACGTTGTGTAATATTTCAGCACTGCCACTCGGTGCCAGAGCTGCGTGACGAGGTGTACTGCCAGCTGATGAAGCAGACCACCTCGAACCGGTCGCCGGCCGCGGACTCGTGCCAGCGCGCCTGGCGGCTCATGTCCATCCTCGCCGCGTACTTCACCTGCTCCGACACGCTCCGGTGAGTACGTCCACAGTGAGATGAGGTCCACGTCGGGATCACGCTGACCAAGTCAAAGTGTCGTATTGATAGCTTGTTTACACCGATTCGACCGTCTTTGCTAATCCATCCCAAGTATTGTGTCTAATAAAACGTATATTATTGTCTCGTGCCCAGTGTAAATATCTAGTCGTTTGACGATCATTATCGCCTGTATGTGTCGACTATTAAACATTGTCACACACCAAATCGACCCTTTAGCAAACGACCGTCGTCCAAGCACAACAGACAGTAAGCCGATCTTGTCGACGTCGAAGTCTTTTGATAGTCAGTCGACCTCGTGTAACCAAGCTCTTCCTGTCCGCAGGCCGTTCCTGGTGGAGTACCTCTCGGCGGCGGCGGCGGACCGGCGGCGGCCCTGCCAGGGCACAGCGGCTGTGTGCCTCGCCAACCTGCGCAAGACGCTGCGCTGCGGAGGACGCAAGAATGTGCCCAGCGTTGAGGAGGTAAGGACAACAAGAGGAGCACATTAGTGCTGCTGAAATGCTTATTAATACGGGTAGTTATATGTTTATCGTGTTTTACGACACGTAAAACGCGTTTGGTAGTGAGCTACGAAGCTAGTGATCCCGGGTGCGATTCCCGGTATAGCATAATATTTGTGTTTCTGAGTCTGGGATGTTTTCTATGTATTTAGGTATATTTTTAAGTAAGTGTGTCGGACAAATACATGTTTGATTGTTGTTGTTTTAATTATGTTTGTGTTCTTTGATATTTATGTTGACGATCTCAATGTAATTTTTTTTTTGTAATATATACAGGGTGTCTTAAAAACCTTTCAACATTTTTTAACAGTAGGTAGGGTGGATGATTTGGATCATCCCTACATTGGTATTTTTTTTTTAGGTTAATTTTTGACTGAGTTACAGACTGATTTGTCATCGCCCTTCCTGATGATGCTCTCAGTGTGCCCCATCTTAACTACTTCATTCATAACATGTGTCACAACGTATTGTAAACAAACAAACTGGAAAATGTTTCTACTCATGGTCAAATGCTCCATGGGGTTTAGAAAACTGGGACTTTATTCTGTAATATGAACGAAAAGACGGTCTCTGTTAAGGGCTTATGTCTGAAATAATTTAAATACGAAACTAACGATTACGATTTTTACTCATCAGTCTCGTACACAACTAAAATACACTATCACTATCACACTATCACTATCACTTTTACATTAAACTTCTTCTACGAGAATATTAATCATGGATTAATTGTATTTATTTGCGTCTACCAGAGATTACTACGAATAAATTATGCACAACAATTAAAACGAATCGTTAAAGTCTGAGTATGCCAATTTGACAAACTTTTTTTTTAATCTTGTACCTCTTTGTGCAAGGAGGTTTAAGAATTATTTTGTAAAAATAAAACCGTCCATACACGTAACGTTTTATCAGAATTACATTAAAAGCTGGCAATCATACACGTTGTTGAATGAAATTCTTATCCTAGAAGAAAGATAAAACTTAGTACTTGTAGCTTAGTAAGAAGATGCTGAGAAGAGGTCATCTCGTGGTGACACTACAATATTCTTTGGTGAAAACTGGATCATGTTGCCAATATTCAACTCCGGAAAAAAGTCTGTAAAGACATTGTGTGCATTTTGAACGGGAAACTATGCACTTGACAGTCTGGTCCATAGAACAAGTTACGCACAAGGATCTTATATTCAGACTGGATCGATTACTAACTATTAATTGCTAATCAAAATTATACCGTTATAGCCAGTAAGGCGGTTACAAATTCTTTGATGACAGGGAACCAAGAAAACTTAGTTCAAGTGAGACCGACAAACCCGATTACTGTGTCTCACTTAGATGTTCCAAAAGCACTAGAGGGTGGCGTTACAAATGTATTATTGATATTTAAAATAATTTATTAAATTAAAGTTACCTTACCTACTTGTAACGACAAGATGACGTAGATATTTATAAAAAACGGGTATACTTCGTCTAAGATTTAGAAAGACTTTTTATTATCTGTGATCTGTTTTCAAAGTCATAATAGACGAACGTCATTCAAATATAATGTAAACAAAGAATCGCAATATGATATAATTTATTATTTCAGAGTATATGAGCATTCAACCATTGCTTATTACCTAGACCTCAATTAATACAACACTTCCTACATGACCCTTGTTTCTAGACTAGATTTACTTAACACAATCTCATTAAATTTGTTGTAAAGGCGGATTCCATACTTCCAATCACGAGTTTCTACAATAAATGTTGATGCCGTCGTTTTGAACCTCTTGGAAAACCTCACCACACAAATTATTAACATTCATTACACATAACTCAAAAGAGAAATGGTCTCATTAATGTGTTAATTTCATCATAAGAATTACAGTCAATTTGTAAACAAATAAATTTGACATGACAACAGCTGTCTTCAAATGTAGGTGCCGGCTAGATATCTAAATTGTACTTATAAAATAAAATATTGGAGAGGTTTTATATGTTTTATGTAAAACCACAAAAGAGCTTGATTAAGCGCAATTCGGACCGGCATTTATTTATATTTTTATCTTTTTTTTTTTATCTAACTACAGTGATCGATTCGAGAAGCCTATTCTTCGAAATGGTTTTGAAATTTTCGTACATTGTTAAAAATGGGTGTATCTCAATTCCGGCGGGTTTTTCAGAAACCATAAACAAATACAGATAGCATTTATGTTTTCGAAGCTATTTAAGCATACAAGACTAGATTGAGACTTGGTTAATTTGTGTGAGCCGAGGGTGCAAAGCGAGGATGCCGTTACATACTACATGTAACGTGTCTTCTCCTTCACGATAAATAACCCATATAATAAGTAGTAGCATAGAAACCTTTAGAAGACCTTTTCTATTTATGGCATTCATAAGAAGTTAGAAAATTGTGTGCTTTTAGGTATTCTTCCGTTATCTTACATGTTGTCACAGGGTTTGAATTGGATTTGACAAAGCCAGTGTGTTGCTAAGACCCGAGGGGATATTGCCTAACGCACTCGCAATCGCAATCATTTTCATTTTGAAAATCGAAACAAGGCTTGTCTGCAATTCTGCATACAAAATCCAAACAATTGTTCCGCTTTAAAGTCGATTGCGATTGCGAGTGCGTTAGGCAATTGGCCAGCAGATGTGATGATGGAGTCGAAAATTGGTAACAGGATCTGTTCGACCCACCGAACAGATCCTGTTACCAATTTTAAAATCGTTAGTTTGGCCTTGATAGGCAGATGATGACATTGCATAAAAAAGTACCTACTTAAAACTAAACGTAAAAAAAGTAAACTTTTTGTCATATGAAAGAAAAGAAGAGAGATAATTTAAATAAATAATATATTCTATAATTTCAACAATGTTTTATATGCAATTTTGGGATAACAATTAATTGCAAATTATAAAGAGGTCATTAACCGTTTTGGTCAAAGTCAAGTTGAAGTTCTCTGGTCCAGGTGCCTATCGGCGACACTTCTGTATTCAAAGTCCAAGAGAGGTCCATTGTCAGAGTCGATGTTGAATTTGACGTTGCGACCGTGACATTTGAAGGAGAAAAAACAGCCTATTTTTGTTTCATTTCTTCTTAAGAAATACGTAATCTAAAACATAAAGAAGAATAGCTGGTGCAAAGTTCATCATATAGTCCAGATTCTGTACCACTTTGATTTAAATCAATCAGGGATGCAGGTTTGGCAATAGGATTAAACTTTGATGCCATAAACACAATCATCAAATTAGCAAATCTTGTATTGGATTTTTTGTACTCTTACACGGTTATTCATTCCTATTGCGAAAACGAGTAAGATAATGACAGGTTAGTCTAATTGTGCAAAATATGTAGTCTGTGAGCATTTAGAAGGTTCTTCGGGTTTGAACTTTTCTCTCACTCGCTCCCATACGCTCTTATTAAGAGCGAGTGAGAGAGAAGTACAAACCCGAAGCACCTTCTAAGAGCTATCGCGCTGTACTACGTAAGTTTATCGATTCCGTGGCCTGGGAAAGGTTGGTATTTTTTTCTCTATGGTAAGTGTGTGACATCATAAATAATTATAATCAATTATGCGACGGCCTTTATATCCATCGACTAACGGCCAAACCCTATATTCAAACCGCGGATAGATAAGGCTTACTTCGGGTTAAAATTTGACATTTGCCCATACAAAATATCGCTGCTTGTCTGCAATAACGCTGCAATTCAAAATAATACGTTTTCGAGTTAAGGACAGGACGAGGTGCAGCGTAAGCGAAACTTTATCTTGAATAAAGCAACCGTGTGCCTACGTCACAAAATGGAGTCGTGAGAACGATGTGCCCTTCTGTGATTGGTCGGATTTTGACGCCATTTTTTTGGCGAGAGTGGCTTTCCTCCAGTTGTGTCGCACCGTTCGACAGTAACGCTACGTTTCTCTCGTGAATATGGGCTCAAAACAAAATATTTATATTGAAGAAAAATTTCGTTTCTACAATAGAGGTCCATTACAGAAACGTGGATTTTAAATAATTTTTAAGAAAGATTTTTTCTGCAATAGTGAAACATAGCCAAATACAACGCAGGAACGGTAAATTTATTTTGAGGAACAGGCGTTACGGATTGTCTTGAGATGCAGCGTTATTGCAGACAAGCAGCGATATGTCAAATTTTAATCCGAAGTAAGCATTATCTGTCCGCGGTTTGAATATAGGTTTCGGCCATAAATGTTTTGCATTACGGATCAATACGGAGAGCACTAATCAGAGGCCCTACTTTAAAAATCGAAGTTCGAAGTTACGTTCGCTCCATTCCTTTCTTTCGATTTAGTCACAAATGACGAGTGACAGGGATGGAGCTACCTTAACTTCGAACTTCGATTTTCAAAGTAGGGCCTCTGATCGTTCAATCCATGTTTATCCGAACTTTTAGATGTCTGTCTATGAATTTATGGCTGTCATTAGATGTCATTGTTAAATTATGTTATTTTCAGATATTTTAGTCGTAATTATTTTTGCTGTAAACCAGTTATATGGGCCACTTTAGAGCAAAAAACAATGGTAGATGGTTAGATCTCGACAGTAATATAAGACGGACGATATGATCTGATCAGTCTTAGCAAAGCATGAACAAGAGATCTAGTGATTTCACATTTAAAACCAGCTAGTGTTCAAATCGCAAAAATAAAAATACAGTAAGTTGCACTAAAAGTTATCATTATTTTTTAAAATGTTAACTTATTTTTGTTTACATGGATCGAATTGTTTGTTTACATACCATGTAAACAACGTAGGTATGGTCATTGACCTTGAACTTGGAATTCTGACGTTAGTTACTACGAGCGTTTGGAGTAGTATAGTAATCAACGTCAAAATGTCAAGGTCAAGATATCGGCTGCGATACATCAAGTAACAAAATGAATATAATTAAACCTTCTTTTTTTTTTACTTTAACAGAAACAAAAATGAACCATACCCCCGTGACCAGAATCGTGCGAACTATTACCCCGCCAAATATGTTGAAAGGTTTTTAAGACACCCTGTATATATATATACAATTTTTTATTTTGCATTGAATGTCAAAAAATACGAAATTACATATATATATATATATATATATATATATATATATATATATATATATATATATATTATCACAACTAAACTTAACTATCGTTGTCAAGTTTCAATGGTACAAGCAAACGTAGAGCTTAGTTTCTAGCTCAATTTGTATGAAATTGTCGCCTGATATTTATTTTATTTATTTGTTTTTGTGTGTGCAGGTGACGGCGGTGTCGGCGGGCCGGTCTGCGCGCCGGCAGCTGTACCGGCTGCCAGGAGGCGCCGAGCGCGTCGTCAACACACGCTGCGCCACCGTCGTGCGCGACATCGTCGACGAACTCTGCGACCTGGTGCGTACGCGCACACTCACACACCCACTCACATCTATGCTACTATGTTGCTACGAACAGCAAAGGGCCAAAGTAGAAGTCAGTGATGGGATGCTTATGTGTTTTCAATCCACTTGACGTTGCACGGTTACTCCAACGGACGTAAAATTAATAGTGCGGCGCGATGTCGTGAATTGAAAACACCAACATTTCACGGCTACAATACAGGTTTCTCAACTGCAGGAGATGTTTTTTTTAAATTGATAATGGGTTTGATCTTTTCTAACTCTTGCCCTTGAAGAACGAAGACTTTCTCGACGATGAAGCGACCTCACCTTGAAGATGCCTATTCTCCCTAGCTTTAAGTAGGTTCAGATTGTATGCACTCAGAAATACAGATTTCAAAGTATCTTGTTAACCGTTGGCGTTTGCTACACTAAGCTCCAAACCTACAGTACTTATTTGCTTTTACGCGTGCTCTGACTATTAACCTCGGGATACTTCTCTTCCGGCTCGCATAACCTCGTGTGTGTGATATTCCAGATCGGCGTGACGAGCTTGGGCGAGCGCGCGGAGTTCTCGCTGTACTGCATCGTGGCGGGCGACGCGCTGACGATGCCGCTGGCCGGCGACGAGTACGTGCTGGACGTGACGACGGAGCTGCAGCGCGCGCACCACCCCTTCTACCTCATCTTCTGCCGCTCCGTGTGGCACCACCCGCTGCGGGCCGACGCGCCGCCGCTATACACCGAAGTGCTCTTCAACCAGGTCAGGTTCCATCCATTTTAGATTCAATTTTCCTTGATGACTAAGTCTAATACAACTAAATCATGGTTACAAGGGATACATTTGCTCCAGTTGACTTTAGGCTTTAATCTTTTGAACGTCACACGGCTATGGCTATCAATTGAAAGTCGTGCCACTAATGCCATGACGGCTATAGCCGTCGCAAATTCAAGATTAAGAGTCTTTGTTTTGTAGCGAATAAGTCGTAATTTGCATAGCATAGCTAACATATTTGACGTGTCAGTGACACATTTTGTATCTATTTGACGTAAGGCGTTCAAAAGGTTAATGAAAGGTATGATTCTGGTAAAATCGTATTAGTTAGCATAAGAGCGTATGACAGTGAGTGACAAAGAAATATAAATCCGAAGGTCGTTTCAAAAGCTTCTTAAACTGGGTACTGCACTTCTTAAACTTGCTAAATTATGAATCCCACTCCCATGACAGAAGCATCAGTGTAGTGTCCTAAGCATCTAATTCTAACACCGTTCACGAAACGGAACAGGGTTGTACTTAGAAGTAAGTTTCTTTTAAAAAATAAATAAATAAATAAATAAAACTTTCAGTCTCAGTCGCGGAATACTTTTTTCCAATCCCTTAACGTAATACCGATACCTCGACGTTGCAGGTGGCGCCGGACTACCTGGAAGGCCTGCTGCTGGTGCTGCCGGGCGGCGGCGCGCCGGCGGCCGGTGTCCTGCGCGACGTGGCACTAGTGGCGGCGCTGCTGCACCGCGCGGCCGCGCTGGCCGAGGCGCCGCACGCGCGCGACCTGAAGTACCTGCTGCCCAAGCCGCTGCTGGCGCTGCGCGAGCCGCGCCCCGCCAAGTGGGCCGCCGCCGTCGCCGCCGAGTGGCCCGCCGCGCGCGCGCTCAGCCCGCAGGCCGCCAAGTCCAAAGTCTTACAGGTACTATTACTGTCGTATTAGCGATCAAAACCGGTTTGATAATGTGTATCGCACCTGGACGCTATCACAACTGTCTAGCCTCCTGGGTCGTCTAGCATTTTCACTTCTGCCGGTCTAACTTTATATGAGCAACTGTGTGCCTCCTCCTCGTTGTGTTACTTTTCGACACTTTTACTAACGCTACCATGATCCGCAAGCAGGCTGGCGCCGTTTTAATATTTTTAATTATTACAATATGCGCAAGATGGCGTGAGGACTGAATATGATTCCCCTTCAGGTACCTACTCCTTATATCACATTCATCTGTCTAGTCCAACTATGTTACTATGCTTTGCGTTTTCGAAGTGCTGCATTGCTTACTCATTATTCTACACAAAAGGTGTTGGCGCTTTCCGGGCGCTCTTTATATTCACTCTACTATACATTCTGACTGCTATGCAACACCTGTCGCACCATGGTATAACTTCCGCTTAGGTCACACAGCCAGCGCACCGAACCGCGTTATGGCACTCTACGGGCACCCGTTATTTCAATTCCTCTGAGGAGTTTCGCTGTGCTGTCTAAACCGCGTTTGTCCAAAGCCGTAAACTCGATCGGTATCAAAGTTTCTCAGACGCTGCCTCTGGAGCGGCGCAGAAACAGATCAGAATCAATGTCTAGTCTTACATGTAAGTAGCATATATTTTTCAAGGGCGCAGTTATAGAAGCTCGCACCGAGCGCATAAACGCCTAGTTACAGTACGTTGTATGAGTGTGAGTTATTGAGTCGTATGTTCCGCAGGTGTTGTCCCGCTGGCCGCTGTTCGGCTCGTCGTTCTTCGCGGTACGGCGCGTGGGCGGCGGCGCGCCGGGCGAGTGGCGCGAGCACGTGCTGGCGCTCAACCGGCGCGGCGTGCACCTGCTGGACGCGCGCACGCACGACACCGACACGCACTGGCCCTATGCAGACCTTATATCCACCAGGAAGGTCAGTGTGAGGCGCCTTTTCGCTGGCGTGTTTTACCCTTTAATCTATCGCTAAGCAGCAGTAATCGCATATTGATTTATGTCCCGTGTTCGCATTGTTGTATTTGAAACAACCGTTAAAACAGCATAAAAACTTTCCAACCTGGTCCTCAGGGTTGGCAATGCACTTGCAATCCTAGGACCTTATTTAATAAACCGATGATGCTGAGGAGCTCGTCTCAAACAAGAACAACAACAAAAACAAAAAACCACCACAACAACAACAACACCAACAACACCAACAACAACCACAACAACAACGACAACCACAACATCAAAAACAACAACGACTACAAGTCAGACATGTCAGTTTTCTATGACGTCGCAGCCAAGATATTGCAATATTGAGTTTATACTTATTCTTGAGAATGCAAATAACTATGGGTCTTAGATCCCACACCATTAAGCATGTATGCTCGTTTATCTTCTTCCCATAAAACACCCGCATGTATCCCCAGGTCCGGTCCGAAGACGGCACGTTGTTCCTGGACGTGAAGTGCGGCTCGCTGCTGCAGCAGCGCGTGACGCGGCTGCAGGCGGAGCAGGCGCACGAGGTGGCGCGCCTGGTGCGCCAGTACGTCACGCTGCAGCGGGACGAGCGCGCCGAGCGCCGCGACCCGGGCGCCGGTTAGTACTCTTAGTACCTCACCCAAAACATGCTTCACCAGATGAATTTGTTATTACTCAAATATTAAACTGAAAACCATTGTTATGGATCGCAGCGTTTCGAAGATGAAAGCAAAAACATTTGAAAAAGGAGTTATGTTTAAAAAAGATAAATATCGAAGTTTGTTTTTATAACAAATTGTGTTTTAACGTTTAACATATCACAAAAAGAGATACGTAGCCGCTGTGATTGTGGAGGTCCAGATCGATATATATCACCAACTTTAGCATATGTGCCCTCTTGTAGAAACTAACACTCCTTGGATACTATAGTGTCAAAGGTATTATAACACCCAAAGTTCAAATAACTGCAATGTCAGGTCAACAAAAGCATTATACTAAGTTGGAGCATTATGACGACATTTTTATGGCAGTTCCTCTACAAAGCAATACGATTGATACAATAACAACAAAGGTCCAAAGTTAAAAAATCGAACTACATGTACTCTTTGCTAGCTAGCCTACCAAGTGGCATGATCTGTCCCTAAAGATTCTCGATTGCTTTGTTTAGAACGCTTAACAAAGCAATTTGTACAACGATGAAACGAAGAATCGAGAATTATTAAATTAAGTGAGTAAACCTCACTTACACCACGTTACTCACTTTCATTAATAATAAGTATAATTAATAGGTTCATCGGATTATTTCAGCTTTTTCATTTGTACATTTTTGTTTCAGGTTTCAACGCATGAGAACGCTAGATTTACCGCAAAAAGACTCAAATAAGTGCAGTGGGTAAATGTTTATCGTAAGAATATGCAATAACCAACACATACAGTGTACAGTCCCACTACAGAGTGCTATCCGTCCGTCCAGATCTGATAATGTCATCTCAATAACATGAGTACAGTATTTTTATTTTAAGATTTAAAGCCGCGCGTAGGATTGAATAATAATAGCATAATATTGAGCATAATAGAGCACAATATATTGTATATTTTGTCCCATATCTTTCAATTAACTATAAGGCTCATTGTAATGTATGTTAGGATGCGCCGCGGCAGCTCTGCGATTGAAATGAGAATAGGATTCTTAGATCAGAATATTGTGTTGTTAACATACCCCGAAACAAGTGTAGGTACTTCTATTTTCATTTCAGTCATTACCTTATGGCGATAATAGTTTACGAAACAAAAAATCTTTAATTTAATACAAGCTAGATGAATGTTTTCGTAACGACATTCTTGTTTAACCACCAAAATGATACATAATTATTGTAAACTTTAATATATTTTATGCATACATTTATTTTTGTTTAGATTAATGAATGTCTAACACGAGTGTCCCCCGGCACGTCCAAGTACATGTCTAACATTCCAATATGTGAACAGGGTGGTAGTGTGTATCACAAATATTCTCAAATATTATGTACTTACCTAGGTAATATTAACGTTTTGTTGTATATGGAATTCATATTATGTTATAAATAGTATTGTTATTTCCATTGGCAAAATATGCTTGAAGATAAAAAAATACGAATTTTGAGGTTAGTTAAAATGAAATAGTAAATGGGGTGAAATAGGAAGTAGGGTAGTATGGTGGTATTATACCTACCTGCAGTGCCTTATTAACAATCTGTCTTCCTACATTTTTATCAAAGGTGCTATTTACACGTGGACAGATCATCTGGAGACATTCGGCATCATTGTATCATTATTTAATCTTTTTATATATTTTCAAAGGCCGTCAAGGTCGGAGTCATGTTTATTATAACTATATAAAATCAATTATTTCGTTGTCATTTATGTAACATAATTAAAATAATTATGAGAATGTAATGTAGATACCAATAAAGTAATATTTTGAATATTTTGTTGTTTCTTTAGAGGTTATTCCTAGATCCGGTGAGTAACGTCAATAATTATACGAGGCCTACGAGATACAGAAGCTACTCTCCATATACATACATAGATTCTTTACTGAATCTATTTTACTCGTACTTATAACCAAACGACTACCTACCAGTTATAACGATATGTAGGAGAGCCAGCAATTGGAATTCTGCAAACGCTAAGAAATGTAGAAATCTGTCAAAATTTATGGAATTTGCATACGCGACCGAGACACGGCGATTTTTTTGATTTAGGCAGTCGTTATCATTTGCAGGATGGAAATTGACTAGACCTCTAGACTAGTTTCTTAAGTAACGAAGAAGTTATGGAGTGCCCCTTGGTATCGCAAGTAACTTGAGTTTAGGGAGTGATGAAGAAAATTACAATTTTTTGTGAAGGCAAAAAAGAAGTCAATTATGTCCATCATCATCATCCTCATCATCATCATCATCATCATCATCATCATCATCGTCATCGTCATCGTCATCGTCATGGTCATGGTCATCGTCATCGTCATCGTCGTCGCCGTCGTCGTCGTCGTCGTCGTCGTCGTCGTCGTCGTCGTCGTCGTCGTCGTCGTCGTCGTCGTCGTCGTCGTCATCATCACCGAACAAAGTGCAATAGAGGCCCTTGTCAATACACAGCAGGGGCTCGTATCGTATTGTTTTTAACTCTGCCACCATTAGGTACCGATAAATACATATAAAATGTCAAAGTAATATGGCTTCACCGAGTAGAACAGAGCTCCAGGCGTCGCGTCGCGGTCGTGCACTTTCGCTACCTGTGCAATCGTGCATCTTTGATTCATCGCTCCAATTTACCGTAAAAAAAGGTTCAATAGTAGTTGACATTCCGCTCGAATTCAAATACATTAACTTACTGGGGCAGTATTCTACTAAGTTCCAAGTTAATTTAAAATGGATTGCAAAAATTGTACCGAACAGACAAATTAAAAGACAAAAAAAATTACGAGCTAATAAAAACGTGGTAAATTAAATTAAAATAACAAATTGTTTTTTTTTATATTCTGATTTTTATTTACCTACGCTTTGTTATTCAATGAAACGAGCGGAATTGGGCTAGCCTAATTACCGAGTCTCGTTTGAAAAAACCGAAGAAGGTACCAAAAGCCGTAGGTCTTGTCTGTAAAGCGTTTACCAATAAGGCGGTTGTCTCGATCCCAAAAGGAAGCAGCGAAGCAGCTGATGCCAAGGTCCCCCGGGTTCCCACGGCGAGCAAGACCTGTCCTTTGTCTCGCCAAGGCTTTGACCCGCCGCTGCCACGCATAATTACACGCCGCTGCAGTCTTAGTTACGGACACAAACACTAATTACATCTGAGGTCTGTGACTCATCGGAAATTCTGTAATGGCAGTGATCGATTACAGCAGGTTATATAATTAAACTTTGAATTGGTCGCGATTGACTTCGTGCCTTGTGCTGTGTCCTGGCATTGCTGAAGTCCACGGAATAGAAATAACAGTGGAAGTGGCATGAACTTCGCTTAGTATCAGACCTGGTGTCGCCAATACTCAAACTATCATAAAAACAACACGCCACCATGGAAAAAGTTTTTGGTGTGGCTATCGTTTTTACATTCCAAAATAGCACAATAAGGCATGGTTCTGGATTTATTTCCTATTTCAGAAATATCGAAATATCGAAATAAGCGATCGCGGCAAAAGTATGGTAGGTTGCGCGGAACTCCGCATAACCTGCCACACGTTACACGCCCACTTGACGCTTCTACTGTTTATACTGTTCTGTGCTGAATTCCATGGGCGATTGACAACTTTCAATCAGGTGGAATTTGCAGTGTTGAGATTGCTGTCGAGAGATTTCAGCCATTTAGGAGTTCCTAATGGCCTGGCAACCTCCCGTCTCCCTCATCCTACCAACTCAATGACATTACATTTTTATTTTGCCATCGGTATTCTATAAGAACGTATGCAAAATTTCAAGTCAATCCGACAATTATACTCAGAGGGCTTATTGTCTAACGCACTCGCAATCACGATCGTTTTCATTTTGAAAATCGAAGGCTTGTCTGCATACAAAATGAAAACAATTGCTCCACTTTGAAGCCGTTCGCGATTGTGAGTGCGTTAGACAATAAGCCCTCAGGTTAAAATCGACCTTCGCAATTTTACAAAAAACATGTATGTCTGTTAACTACAAGTAAAGCTAATGTAGGTACCTCCTAATAAAATAGGTCAAGTATCTGGATATCTGAAGCTCAATCAAGAGAAAAGTAAGTTCCTATGTTTTATACTAAGTTTCTTAATACGTAATAAATAGCAATTGTGATTTCAACTTGTTCTTCTTCTTCCTTAGGTGCCTATCTCCATTACTGAAGGTCGGCAGTAAGTTTTTTACATCTTTCCTTGCCCAGAGCTAGCCTGAACAATTGTTCCATGGTCTTAATGCCTGTCCACTCCCTGATAAGTATTACGAATCCATGACAGTTTCCTTCTTCCCACCTTCCGCTTTCCTGCCACCTTACCCATCATTATGGTGCGTAATGACCCAAATAGGCAACCTTACGCTGCTTGACAGTGCGTACCAACTCTACCTTCTTCGCCATACGCGAACTTGTTAGCATCTGTCATTATGCTTGATAAATACTGTCTGTGAATTATTTCAAATTCTTGCACGTTTTATTAATCATAAGCACTGTATCATCCGTTCAGTAATGTAATGATAAACCACGCTTTGGTTTAAAAATAGGCGAACATACCATTAAAGAGGACTAACTAGCTTGCATAAATTGAAACAATTGCTATTAACAACTAATTGATCTAAATTTTAGTAGGTAACGACGTAATGAGGAAGTCACCTCTTTTGTACATATTCGTTTGACATAGGTACCTATAAAATATGTAATGTAGATCGATGTAGGTGATTATATATATAAGAACGATGTACAGTTACCCAACCAAATGAATCCACAAGTTACTAAACGATTTGACTTATAGCGTCAAGTTGACTGCAATTCCACACTGCTCCAAAAATTTATTTGGTTGACCGTACAAGAAGTGTACAATAAAACTAAAATATTAATAGTAATCAACATAAATACAACTAGGAAATGCTGCCAGCATCTGTGGTACTTCGCCACGGGGGCCCTCTCTTTTAAGTCTTCATTTAGTTTTAATTTAATCGTATTTAGATTAGTTAGTTATAGTTAGGTTTTCTTTTGCTTTAATTTATTTTTTAATTTGACATAGTTTTAGTCTTAATTCGTATTATGATTAATATAATATATGGGTGTGACGACGCATTCGCAATCTAAGATTGTACATGTTCCGGAGTGCACTGTGACGTCATTGTAACAGGTCGGCCATACAGTGACGGGGCAGTGGTCCAACTGCTCTGTCCAACTGCTAAAATTAGTATCATAAATATGAGGTAGATTTCGGTTAACGTTAGGTAGTTCTTCAGCTGGCCCGGAGAGCCAAACCACCCAGAAGTAGGAGCTCCGCGGTAGCGGAGCTCCGTCGAGCCTGTTGATTAGATATTTAAATAGAAATTATTTGTCAGTTGGACAAAGCAGTTGGACCACTCCCCGTAAAGGGGCCATACAAACTCCACGTAACATTCTGTTTTGCTAGAAAGAGAACAACAAATCTTTCTTGGTTATTTTTATAGCTATTCAAAAAATGTTTTTTCTCACCTGTTTGTTACATTAATCAGCTATTATTGAAGCTGTGAAAATAATCATGAATATTCCCTATTAAGCAGCAGTCTTTGCGTTGTTGTGCTCCGGTATGGGGCTAAGATTAGTAGATTTACTCCATATTACCGACGTATAAAAGCCCTCATGAGGCCAATTTACTGCATAAATATTATGAATTTTGAATTTTGACAATCAGTGAAATTACGAGTAGGTAACTAGCACCGAAGCCTTTCATTACTAGTCCTTAAAGTAGCAAAAGGCATTTGGTACGCAAAGGCTATATTAATAAACAAATCTTGACCGAGATGGCCGTCACAAGATCGTCAAAGTAAATGTCAAGCCATAGAACTGTCATTTTTGACGACGATCTCGAGACGAGCATTACAGCTTAGCCAAGATCACGTTAGTGACGGAAGTCGGAACCATTAATGGACAAGGACCAATGATGGACGCTTAATTCTTATTTTACAGAAGATAAGGGTTATTCATTTGTTTTGCAACAATCCATTTAGGACCGTATGAAATTTGAATTAAGAGTGAAATGTCCATTACTGGTGCCTGTCAGCTAAAGGTGTCCATCATTGGTGCCGTCACCGAGCCTTGGCCTCATGTCGACTGTAAGATACCCTAATTTATATTGCCCATGATGTTCTAGGCCATAAACACGTCCAGTCACGTCATTACAGTAAGGACGCGTGGTTTTTAACAAGCGCGATATTATGCAAATGCTGACCTAACAACAATTACTATGACACATTTATGGCATCAGCTTATTCTCACGCATCAACCTTGGAGACGGTCGACATTACACGTGAGCTTTAACAACTAGGTACCTTCTCAATTATCTTATACAGGTAAATTAATATCAGAAGACAATCTTACACAAATTGACCTACAAAGTTCTAGGCCTTGTACCTACTATGGGTACTAGACAACTTAAAGCGTACTTAAGTATATACCTAGATAAAAAAAACTTAAATACCGTAAATCTACACAACTATGGTCCTGGCCTACAACAATAGTCCAATTTTACTTACCACATTATTCCAAAAATATGATAGCTTTAGCTATAGCTAGAGTTTAGAACAATCGATTTTAGGCCAAACAGTAGGTACATATACCCAGCAATAATAGCAGTATAAGGTATCATATTTTAGAATAATTTAATGAGGAAAATTGGACTATTGTTGAAGGCTAGGACAATAGTTGTGTAGTTTTACGGTAATTGGGATTGTTCATATTTTTATAATTCCTCTAATTCGAAAACCATTACGAGGAAATGGGGCTTTAAAGCCGTTCTGCATTATTAATTTTCTGAAATATTGATCTATTTCGGATATTTCGACAAAAGTATATTTAACCTTTGTTTGACTTCCGTTTTTGGCTTCTAGCCCTCCTAGGTGTATCTTAAGGGTTAGGCGAAAACCGCTTGAAATAGTATGTTTTAATACATTATTACAATCACTTTTTATCATTAGATATCATTTAATTGTTGTAATATATTAGAAAATGCCAGCCCAAATTAAAAATAATCATGTCATCCATAAAATGTCTCCTAAATAAATAAAGATATTCAAACAAAACTATTGGGTCAAATACAAAATTAATGAACTTGGTCTCTTAAAATAACCCATTCTTTAGAATTAGAATGTAAAAACAGTGAGTTATTTTTATGGTCTATCCCAATTATAAAAACACCCCAAGTGCAATGCGGATAACCGGCTAACCGCGCAGAGCGTTCGACCGCTTATTGATGGCATAGAGACTTAAGGCTGATTTACATTGGTCCAGCAAAAGCATGCCAGTAGAAGTACATTGCGTCGTTACAATAGCTCTCGCCTCAAACGTGAAAACTAACTCGTCAATGTACTTCTACTGGCATGGATTTGCTAGACCAATGTAAATCAGCCATTAGAGAGGGCAAACAAGCACACAGGCCTCATGAATCTCATGATGCCTGCAAGGCTGCAGTCGTAAGACTTTAAAGCTGTTGCCAACCTAGAGGACTAAGATGGAATGCCTCTATGCTAATATTGCACTGGTAGAATTATCCAGGGACCTTACCAGGTACCTACGCTTACTTTTTAACCGTGAAGTGTTACCTATATGCCACTAATACTACTATAATTGTGATAGCCGCGTCATATACTTAGTATAAATATAATAGGTACTTTATACTGTGGCCGCGTCGTCAATAAAGATATAAATAAATTTAATAAAGGTTTTATAGGTACTAAATTTAGTTCCTAGTACTTATTATAGTCGGAAATTATGACTCATTTTAGGGTCACATTCGCACAATCGCCATTGTCTTCAAGTTGTTGATTGCCGCGACTTACTGCCGGAATGACAACATTAATACATGTCTCATTTCGAGCCAAACTATGTACTTAGTAAGGAAATTCTACCCTTTACAGGAAATTCTATTAAAATTCGCAATCGGATTTTTCTTCTCCACAAAACCGATATTTATTCCTCTTTATTTGATCGAGACCTGTATTTGGCCTGAATTACTCTCTGTTCCTACACAACCTACCTATATGACTAATAACTCTACCTCTTTTACTGTCTGAAAGTTTGTAGATTATAACAGTTTATACGGACCCTTATGCATAAATTGTAGAGAAAACCAACACGCGAAGTTATGTTTTATTTTACACCCCTTACAAAAACCTAACACATACACTAATTTCATAGAACGTTGGTTTCGTTGAATTTTCCTTTCATAGATAGCTATTTTTCTGCTGACCCCGTGTCATGTAGATTTTCAGATTTAAATATGATTGACGTAAGTTGGGTTAGGTTAGAATTGCAACCATTACAAGATAACCTGAAATCAGCACGGGTCCAGTAGAAAATAGTTATCAGTGAAGTGAAAATTCTACGAAGTGATACGTTCTATTAAATAAGTGCTGGTGAAACATAAGGGTAAACCGAACTTCACACATCATTAAGTCGTAAAGATCTTTTATCTTTATTAGGATTATATTACAAGGAAAAAATTAAGTATACCAATTCTCTAAAGTACCTATGTGTTATGTGCTTTTAGGATTGATATTTTTTAAATCCTTCCAAAAACACACAACGAAGACAACGAGTTCTGTGTAATTTTGGTATGTAAGTAGTTCCTGCTCTTGACCATCGCTAACCAAAGTTCAAAGGCAGCTAAATTGCACCACCCATAAACGGAACCATTGTTACGTTTGGGGGTCCTTTGCATTAGCGCCAAAGTTTTAGCGGCACCGTTCAAATGCCTTGCGAAACTCATTCACGAAGTGTAGCGAGCAGCGTGGGCTTTGAACAATGCCCAAGGTTTAGTGGACAGGTAGGAAGCCCCGCGTGACATCTACTAGTATTATGCTTGAACGAGTATTGTTCGGATTGAAATTAATGCAACCACGGCCATTTGTATGGTCGTCAGCGCATAAGAATAGGTAGGCTACGCTCTAACGCCTCCTTCAGATGTTTGTGTTGCAAAAACTTTGTCTAAATAATTAGTCACACTTAAAGCATTGTAGATAAGGCCCATATTTGAGGTCCCTTTTGATAACTTTGCACTAGTTAGATATTTAAATGGTAAATAATGAAAAAACTACTGAACCTTTTTAAGTTTTGTGAACTTTGACAACTCCCATGTTTGAATGAAATGCTGAATTCAACGTCTAGACCTCTTGAAAATGTACAAGTTTGGTACCTAACCATATTTTGGCTTAGTAGGTATTAAATATAGCTTAATTACAAGATTGAGGATTTCGAAAACACACGTAATCGGAAGCTTACCTACTATTGAAATCAAACGAACAACACGTGACCGTCATTACGCCGAACGAATAACTTAATTGCTTGACAAAGATTTATTTTATTAACTCTTTATCAAATGTTTTTGTCACGTTGCATATATCACGGTTTCACGGCCATTGTTCTAAAAAATCTTAATCGTTGTTTTTCTTGGCCGCGGAATTTGAGAACGAACGACAAATGACTCAAATCAGTCGCACGGCGAGACGCGTGTTTTGTTTTGTCCTAAACTCATTATTTTGAAATTAACTATAATCTTCCACTTAAGGCTTGGAGCAACGAACTTCCTCGACATAAACTTAAAAGGTTCCAAACAACTACTACTTATCTAAATTAAAGTTTAATTCTGTTTTTAACGCCTACCTTAATACGTAAACTACATCCGTAAAACTGGGAAATCCCACGCCTCAAAAAAAAATAAACGTGTAAAATTAGTTTATTATGTCGATCGTCATACAAAATTTATTAGTTCCTACCTACGACTTATCTACATTAAATGGCTATTTATAATTATTTCACACACTCAAGCACAACAAAAGAATTTGTATGTCAGTCAATGTTCATAATAATACTGAACGCTTGTCACATTACCGGGTTGTTCCCAACACTTCTATTATTTCCAAAGATTCTAAACAAAAGAACACATTAAAATAAACACATTTGGAACCGCTGTCATTTCAATGACGTTTTCAAACAGAATTTGCCTCAATATTTTTTTCGATTTTTTATTGAATATAGAACCAACCTGAACCAACTCATGTTTCAGCATCATCTAGCATCACTAGTTAAAGAGCATTATGGTATACTTTGGTGGTTATTTGGGACTGTGCCGGGGCGTGCGTATCTCACGCTTGTCCGGCCACCGGCCCGCCGTGTACTGCACGTACCCGGGGTCGGTGGGCGTCCCGGACGCGCGCCCCTCCGCGTCCCCCCCCTCGCGCTCCTCTATCGGCTCCATGGGGAACAGCGCCGGGGTATCCGCTCTCCGGGATCTCGCAGGCAGCAGGTAGTCCTCAAGCTGCTGCATAGTCGGCGTCGTCACGGTCTTCGCACGCGTCGGGGACTTCTGCCGCGCATGCTCGTAACTCGGCGACACCTCATCGTACAAACTCTTCAACCTTCCCGTCTTCACCTTGGAAAACTTCGGCGTTTGCAACTCTGGCAGATAGTCCTCTCGCACTGACAATTTCCCGGCGAAATTATCCAAGTAATCTCTGAAGTATCTCTCGTTGAACTTGGCCAGCTCCTGCTCGTAGTGCAACTTGTCGGGTTCGGACATGGGGTCTGATATACGCACGTAGTTTCCGCCTTCAATGCCACTGCGCAACGACCCGAATTTCGACTTTTCCAATTCTGCCTCTATATTATCATCGAATTTTGTATATCCGTGGGTGGGTGAGTCGAATAAACTCGAGTCGTCCTTTTTCATTTTCTCCGTACCATTCTTCGATAGATCCAAGTCTTTCGGTCTTTCCGGAGGGACATGGCCGTTTTGCTTGCCATTGGCCAAAACTCCGTTGGTGCTTTGCTTTGTGACTATGGTTACCTTCTTTTCTGTTTTTGGCGAGGACACGGGGTCTGTCTGCGAGTGGTGGGCGGCGGTGTAAATCCTGGGGCCCATGAGGTCGATGAGGAACACGGCCGCCACGATCAGGGACAGGGTTCCGAGGACTATGGCGTTTGTAACCAGATTATGCGGCACGGAGTCTAGAGATGCCAGCTCTAGACCACCTGGAAAACAAATCCATTATTAAGAAAATACGCGACACACTTATCATTGGCATTTTTAAAGGTATTTTCAAAAGCTTTACCCAAAACAAGGAAGAACAGCATGCCAAAGCCAAGAAAGATCCCCTCCAGAATCCTTCGTCCTCTCGGAATTTCTTGAAAGATACGCGCTATCAGCAGCCCAAAGGTGATTATCGTGTAACCTGTAGATACATTTAAATAATTAGAGCGAGAATGCATTTAGTTATACCTATAAATAACACGGAATAGAAAAAACAGTGGAAGTGGCATGAGCTTCGCTTAGTATCAGACCTGTTGTCGCCAATACTCAAACTATCATAAAAACAACACGCCACCATGGAAAATGTTTTTGGTGCGGCTATCGTTTTTACACTCCAAATAGCACAATAAGGCATGTTTCAGGATTTATTTCCTATTTTAGAAATATCAAAATATCGAAAAATCTAAATAAGCGATCGCGGCAAAAGTATGGTAGGTTATGCGGAACTCCGCATAACTATGCCACACGTTACACGCCCACTTGACACTTCTACTGTTTTTTCTGTTCTGTGATTTATTATTTATAACCAAAGTAGTTTAACAGTCGAACGACGATCCAATCTGATTACGTAATAGAAGTAATTGCTTTGCTCGCTGGGTCATCTTTAATGACAAAGTAGACTTTACCTTACGGGAAGTCTCTATATTTATAAATTACTAGGTAACTATTTTTTTTGTTAACTATTCTGTGTAGTCACCTAAAATGGAATAAGGTTGATACATGTGTTTAAAGTCTACTATTACTATTACTATAGGTACCTAACGTTGTTCTAAAAGCTCTTTAACATTCCTAAGGCGCTTAACTTTAAACACGGTTTCAACGTTTTACATTTTATGTTTACTAGTTAATTACCACTGACCTACTAAACAGGTTTCATCTATATTTTAGTGCCTATACTTATAGTAACTCGACTAGCATGTCCGCTGCAACTAGTCATACGATGCGATGTAGTAGACAAAGTTGAGGAGATTAAATTTGGCGTCAAAGGTCAGGCCTTTCTATGCAATTAGTGAACGTCGGCTTATCAAATCATTGGAATTAGTTAACTTAACGATGACATCACATCTACAACGAGGACTAGACAAGCGACACAACATAACGAAATTAAATGAACAAGCCGACTTAAACTACTTTATGTTGTAGGCGGCGTAGAGGTTTAAGATATTTCGAGTTAGACAAAGCTCTACCTCTCCGTCTTGCTTTACCTACATCGACAACGTAACTCTTGACAAATATAAAATGCCTATAGAATTCTTGAAAATGTATAAAATAATTTATAAACAAGCAAATCCTGATGCAGAATATTAAAAAAATGTGTGAGTCCAAAAAACATGATTTTCCCGAAGGGCGCGTACACATTAATAAAAGCTGCGCGGAGCGGAGCTTCCTCTACTCCACTAAGGAAACTAACCAAAATACAAATAGCCATAGATTGCATTACGGTATACCTACCTACATGGACAGGTAAAGTATGAATTTAATGTTAAGTCATAGATGGCCTAAACGTATATTGCCGCGGTAACAAAAGTATTATATGCAACTACAGTCAATGACACACTTAAATACCACCTTTGATCTGTACGTCCACGGCATAAGGTTGAGAGCTGGTATCAGTTAGTTCAATGTAGCGTTTATGGTGGGTCCATTATGTTATGTAGGTACTTGTCTGTCAAGGGCAATTCACTCGTTGCGGTATTTGGCTGTTGTGGTAAAACATGACAACGATCCAGAACAAGATTGACTCACACACGTCATAATGATGATTGAGATAAATATAATACGCTGCACCTTGAATGATTAGCAATTTGAAATAGGTAATACTTAAATTATCCGTGTTATTCCTGATGATCATGAATCATGACACGACTAATGGCACGTGGATAATATTCATATTTTACCGCATAAGGTATGTCAACCTGCTAAACATTAAAATTCCTCGATAGTACCTATACATGCCTACAAACGCAAGGTTGAAGTGATTTAGCTATATTACCTTTGTAGAAGGCACCGCCAAACTTTTATCACGTGGCGAAAGTAAACGAACGCTCCCGCAACATCTTCTGAAGATACGGCGCGGCGTTTTAGCTCTGGTCTTCTATGTGTTGGTGTCTATAGTTACCTCCCTAGAGGCGTAGACGGCGTAGTCAATGGTGCACCAGTGGCGTCTCGTGTCGGTCTACTGCATGCTGACTGCTGCTGGTGTCTAGTTGCCTCCGTAGATTGAGTAAACGAAGAATCGTAACACGCTTCTCATCGCCTGTCCACAGTGTGCTAGTGTCTATAGTTACCACAGACGGCTTCGGTGATGGTGTACCTGTGTCTTCTCGTGTTCTACTATGCTGGTGTCTGTTACCATCAACAGCGCCGGCGAAGGTGCACCAGTGGCATCTCATCTCAGTCTACTATGAGCTGGTATTTTCTAGTTACCTCCGTAGACGGCGTCGGCGAAGGCGCCCCCGACCGAGTCCCAGGTGACGGAGGTGAGCAGCGACCACTCGCGCGACAGCTTCTGCAGCAGCAGCGCCAGCCGCGTCTCGTCGTCCGCCGACACGCGCCGCCCCACCACGCACGCCACGCATAGGAGCTGCGCACAACACATACCATTAACTCTCCTCGCTGTAAAAATAGATGTAAGGTCAAACGGGGCTATACCGACAGACTGCTACTGCTTTTAGTCATAAAAACCGCATCCAAATCGGTTCACCCGTTTAAGAGCTACGGTGCCACAGACAGACACACACATAGCGGTCAAACTTATAACGCCCCTTTTTGCGTCGGTGGTTAAAAACCGGAATAATTTAAAAAACATATTTATGACTGTCCTTAAGGACAAAACCCCTCGCCTCTTATTGAAACCCTACATCTGCTTCTGTTTCGCTAATCTGAAAATCGATCATTGAATTCTGTAACTATTTTGGCAGAGGTGTGATGTAATTTTTAGTTGTTTAAACTGATAGGTTTCGTTAATATAATATATAATAATAATGTCCTAGATATTTGTCAAAAAAAACAAAGCCTAGTCCGTATTGATAATTTGTCTACATACATCATTTGATCCTTCGAACCGGATAAAGTCAGTGACTTTATAAATATACGATAGCTATAAGTAGTGGATCCGATCGGGCTCCCTCGAGGCCTCAGTGGGTACAAAAACTTATACAGAAGCCGGATCATCATTAGTTCTCCATCATCAATATTCCTGATACATATTAATTACCTATATAATTAGATAATTGAGCGTCAAATTTCAACACCACCACATGAAGAGTTATTACTCGTACACGTAAGCAATATTCTTGCTTATATATATTTTTTATTATTTACTTATCAATAACAAAGCAGTGCTAAAAACTGTCCTTCTAAGTACAAAAAGATATCTCACACGAGATAAAACATCGTAGTACTCACCTCCATCTTGTTGAATCGTTCATTCCACTTTACCTTCATTTGCGCAATATCAATGTAGCAATCTCGATCAATCAATACCCAATTGCATCAAAGTGAAATGGCTCGTGTAAAGGGTCACCATACCTTCGACTAATTGCTAGAAAGCCGTAGGTCAACTAATGTAACCTGACCTGCCATTTGTGCACTCTCGGAGACAGCAGTTTACATTACTGACCTTTATAATTGAATTGTTAGCGCAATAACACCGTCGTCTGATACATCTATCGTACAGGATGTGAGGTCCTCACGCTGGGTGAATTCTAAAACGTACCACCCTTTTTTGATCCCTATATTATATATTTATTTACATAGATAGGTATTGCCCGTGTGCCTAAAATAGCGTTATTTTCTTGTTGAAAGCAGTCGCTACGAATTAGTTATCAAGTCATTGGTATCTTATCTTATCTTACAGTTGGGCCCTTTTCGAATACACTTCGATCCCTTTAGGACCTTTTTGCGATTACACTCTTACACACTAAGCTATTCGAATGTACAGGTTTCCTCACGATGGTTTTCCTTTACCGTAAGAGCATCGGGTAATGTAGGTATGGCAAACCCGGCTAATTACATGACTCGCGTAATTCCCGTGATACCATATGATATGATTCATGCTTATTTTGAAGTTACATGAGTTAATTTTAATCATTAAACGCAACCTTCGTGCGGTAGACTATTGCCGCACTGTATGGATACTTACGGACTGCGGAGGTTCGAAAATCAGATAGTAAGACGTTGCGCGTTGCGCTCGTCGAATAACTCTTTCTATTTTCTCTGGGTAAAAAAATACTTCTAAACCTACATTTAAAAGTAGCGGTCGCCGCATCAATATACTCCCTCCCTATATATTCCCTCGCTTTCAAAACTAAAATAAGGTAGCAACTATGTAAATATTGCGCGTGTCAGCCGAATCCACACGTGTCGAGAGACAACAAGCCGTGACGTAACCGTTACGACACTCGTCCAGCGCCACAGCCGCTAAACAAGTTTTAGAAAACACCCACACCCAGTAATTCCAACGATAAAAAAACCGAGTTGTATCTGTGGTACGATTGAGTGAAGTTACGCACTACATCCGATACGTATCCGAGACGTCCCAAGTAGCTGTATTTCTAGGATTTGCGTGAGTGGCTTTACATAAGATCCAAGAATCCGGAGTTCCGACTGTCACCGGCATACAGCAATGTGGGATCCAATCCAATATTTTCTCATTTCCAGATCACACGCAGTGCGTAAGCGCTCTATAAAGATCCGATAGATCAAATTTCGGTCAGGAATGTCAAAAAAAATATGATTTTACTAATATTTGATACATATTTACTAACGGGTCTTACGGCCCGTTGTTTTCGATCGAGTTGGTTACTTAAAACCATTAGGTACCTAGTTAAGGTTTTTAACGATTAGTTAGTTTAACTACTGATCAAACAACAGGCCCTTAGTCTTCGTCATCGGATTGGACATGACATTTATGTTAAAGCATCAGTTTTATAAATATTTGGCCTGCGATTGAAGAACCATTTACTATGAACTAGTTCATGGATGCAGCAGACCCAGACACTGGGTTGGATCATTAATAGACCAATGTAACCGCATGTTGGACTGGATAAAGTATAACTTCGTTATTTGTTACATTACAATAAATGACCAATACTTTGCACAAGTTTCCTCTATAAACGCAGTCAACATAAGAAAAATCAATACATTTGTGTCTTTTAACTTGTATAAGTCACTAGAGGACGCCCGCGACTTCGTACGCGTAATTAGTTTCCCGCTATTCCCCCCATTTCTTCCCGTTGGGGGTAGATTTTCGGAAAATCCTTTCTTAGTGCTCACTTACATCATGAAAGGAACATCTGTACCAAATTTCAAGTTTCTAGGTACCTACAGTAGTTTCGGCTGTGCGTTGATATATAAGTCATTCAGTTTTGCCTTTTATGTATATAGATTAATTACAAGAATTAAAATATTTTGCTGCAATATTTGCGTTGTTAAAGGAAACACGCGATTTGACCGTTATAAAACTAATGTGAAAAAAACAGTAAGTACCTACAGTAAAGGGTAAATATAAATATCCGCACAAAGTTGCAAAAATATGTACACATAGACCTTATTGCCATAGTAATAAGGTCTTTGTACATATTTTTGAGACTTTGGGGTGTATACATATTTATGCCCTTGACTGTACCTTTAGCCAAGTACTTAATGGATCATTTTAGACCAATGTAAAACTGCCTAAATAATAATTTTCATTCAAGGGAAGTATTGCTACAGTAAGTGGGTACCTATATGGTATTGAATAGATACAGCAACTCGTAGGCAAAGTATACAATGATTCGATGTTTACCCGGCATTATGTTTATGCAGAATAATTAAGTAGTTAACTACTTACTTATCTAATGTCTCGAAGCGTGGAATCCTGTTTCTATTCTGAATTTGGTTTTGCCCGCTACTTCATTCGCAAAAAACTTAATTACTATTATCGTTTCCTGGAAATAACTTAATTTCATAGTAAGTAGGTAATTATTGCAGTTTACAGACAAATATGCACAAAATTTACTGGAAAACGACTGCCACAGCTTCGATCTGAACCTAGACGCACTATTTCCGAAGGCACTAATCTAATATTAATTCATACCTACTCCAAACCATATTATAAACAAAAGTGACAGTTGGTTTGTTTCTTTCGCTTTTATCAACAGCCTGAACCGACTTTAATGAAAATTGGTATGGAGAAGCTATCTCCATACCAATTTTCATTAAACCGCGGCGAAGGACAAGCAGGATACTTTTTATGCTAGAAAAAATGTCCACGGAAATTACGATAAAAGACTTCTATGCGAACGAAGTTGAAGTAAGTAAGTAGTATAAATTTACTATCATTTGCTGGTGTCATTAACAAATTAATCAAAATAATGAATTCCGAGTACTTACTGTTAGATTGTTAATGCACTTTCCATAATGTCTTGCATTTTTAAACATTTATCCACAGTAATCCATCTACAAACTCAATTTAGGATCCCATGGCATCCCTTGAAGGCGCTGTTAACCTACCGTTGTCTAGTACCTATAGTATCTACAAGCCTAGTTTACTGAGACTAGGTAAAACGTGATATTTTCCCCTGTAAAGCAATTTAAATTGTAATTTGTATGTATTTTTGATACACGCACGCGTCAAGGGCGGTGCATGCGTAAGGCTGCATGACCTAAAAGCCGCAACAATGGTCCAGCAATCAAGGGTCCTTCGAGGCGGCGCCGGCGCCGCTGTCCACCGTGGGAGCGGCATTGAAGACGCATGCATCTCGTTAAAGGCTCCTACGTGACAGGAATACGGAAAGCTTTATAGCCGTGATGTATGCAATCGTTAATATTACTTATCTAGGAGTACCAGTAGGTAAGGTCTCCTTAAATTACCGACACTAATTTGATCGAAATTTATCATTGCATCGAAAGCTAATTTCTGTTCAACCCTTATTGTTTTTAGGATATGCTTAGCATGAGTTACGTAGGTTAGGTTAGGCTACCAAATATTATAACTCCACGTGTAATGCCTATCGATGAAATGAAATTCGGCAAAGTAAAACACCTACTGGTGCAAGACTGGTGCGCACACTTAGAGAAGATTCAGAAAAGCCGTAAACTACAATGTCATGGCAAATACTTTAAAATATCGACCAAATAGTCCGATATAGTGTCAACTGGAGCTAAAATGTGTATTCTTAAATGGCAACTATCAACTTATAAGTTGTATTTGGACAAAAATTATTGAATATTCACAACTACCCGAAATAATGGCGAGACCTATTTTCAAAGGTAATAGCTAATGTGACAGATCAAAACCTAGCTCAATGAATCTAGGTATAATTGAAAAAAAAAAACGCGTCTTTATCAGTCCATCCGTTTGAAAGCTACGATGGCATAGACAGACACACAGATACACACGTTAAACTTAAAACACCCCTCTCTTGGAGTCGGGGGTTAAAAATGGATCATGTTGCCATTTCCGCCACCACTAACCCATTTAGAAGATCGACGACGCGGTTAGCCTAGTTTGATTCCCGGTCATGACAAATATGTGCGCGATAATGATAAGCGCGAGGCAGCAAGCATTTGTTTCAAAGTTTTGGGTATTTTCTACCTAAAACACTATTTACTTGTCTACGTATGTCGTTGTCTAGTATACGTACCCATAGTAGCCTAGAGCTTAGTTTGGAGCTAAGTAACTAGGTCAATTTGTGAGAGATCGTCAGGTTTTTTGTTGTACAAACTAGCTGTTACGTCTTTTGAAGTATTACCGCTATTTCCTCGTAGAAACTGAACGTTTTTCGGGGTAAAAAGAACCCTGCGGGCCTTTATGGTCTTGTTTATCGGTGCGGATAAACGTAGATAAAACAACTCTCACTTTCTGACGAGTATATTAGTGCGAGAGTGACGGATGCTTTATCCACCTATTTTCATAACGATCGGTCGAAGCGTTGAACCGTGGAGACTAGTCGGAACAAACGAACACTTTTGCATTTATAATATTGTAGGATTTCACCGTTTATTATTAATTTATTACATTCTGTTTTGATCCGCATCAGGATGCCCATTGAAGTAAATCAATCATAGTTTTTTGAACTAAAATCGATAAGTTTTAAAACCTGCTTTGCCGCTTTTTTGTGATCTTAATTCGCTTCGTCATAGTCGCTAATCTACCTTAATCGTGATATCTTACATCGCCCTTGAAATAGGGATCATTGAGAATAGGGATCATCCAGTGGCCATCTGTTGTTTTCTTGTGTTTTCCTCTTCGTATGATACTTTTTTAACACTTGCTTCGCTTCTTACTGAAAATACCTATTCTTCAAATCGGTTTATAAATGACGGAGTTCCAAGGTTACAAAGATTCGAAAAAATACAACCGAATTTAGAGAACCTCCTTTTTTGAAATTGGTTAAAAAGAGATACCTGAAGCTAAGTATTGTGTTGGAAGCCATTGTCCGCTTGTGCGTCAGTCTGTCCCTAGTATGACAGGAATCGGGAGTAGCCAACCATTTTAGTACGTTGTCACAACACAACAGCTATAGAAATACTAAATTCAATCCATTAGCACTTTAATACGTTACTGCGACAAGGTACCAAAATCCACAGCTACTGAACCTAATACCGCCACTTTAGAATAGCTAAGTTGCATAAAAACCACTTTTGGCAATCCTCTGTTATCACTGTTATCAGGGGCCCGTTCATCATAACCTCGTAACTTGTAATACAAGTTCTTATTTAATACATATTGTTGGAAATAGATTTCCGCTTGTAGTTTGTTGTTGCGATAGCTAGGTACTTATACGCATTGCGTCCACTAGGGACCCGTAGCATGATCCACCTGGGGATTCTGGTGAACTCATTCAACGGAGTCGATGGAGCTCCTATTTCAGGGTGTTTTGATGAAGGACTTACATAACCTAAACCTACCTCATATTTAACGTTATGAATCCGCGTTCAGGGGATTCTAATAAACTCGAGTTCACCGGGATCCCCTGAAGGGTCGGGCTTGGGGATTCCGGTGGACCCAAGCTTCATTTCGACAGGGTTCAATTCAATAGCATAAAATTAAAGTTATGTAATTTACTGAATTATTTCACCATCTATTGAAGATGAAAACATTTGCTCCCGACTCCGCCGTATTAAATCCTGCCAAGTTCCAGGCAGCGAAAGGGTAAGTGCTATACAACCGATTGATCGGGCGAACGGGAAACTTGCCGGCAAATCCGCTGAAATTATTTGAATGGAATTCAGTGTGGAGATAACTTGAACCCCGAAAGATGCAATATGACATTACAAACAGACCTAATTATAAATGATTGTTAAAAAGCCACATTTATACACATCTAGCTCGCTCGCTAACTTACTTATAAGCTCAATTCGAAGGTTTAAATTCACATCAAGGTGACGAAAGGGCGCGGCTGTGGGAAAACTTGTCCGTACTTATCGGTATAGATTGATAATAATTACTAGTGCAACGCATTGCAGCAACCTATGTTTATTTATGTCAATCTAGAAGGACACCGCGTCTAGGCATCTGTAATAACATACCTAATAAACTACATACCTTCCTACAGAGCTGACTTAACGTACGACAGTACTGTTTATACCAACAAGGGGATGTACGATAATATACAGGTGAACTGAGAAATTCGCAACGACATTACTAAGTGATCGGAAAATGTGTTCTTAGCAACCACGTCTCGTCGAGAGATGATTAAGTACCAATTTCACCAAACGATGTTAACCACTTAACAGACGATTAGAGCGTTAACAGCTGTCAAAATGTGTGAACTAAGTGCAGTGTTCACCAACATTAAACGGACGGTTAGCGGTTTAACGGGTGTCAAATGTATTGAGTGCAGTGTTCACCAACAATTAAACGGACGGTTAGCGGTTTGACGGCTGTCAAATGTATTGACTAACAGCTGATTAAGACTTAACCGTGTGTTAAATTGGTTGGTGAACTCGGCCATGACTAACACCTGATTAAGACTTAACCGTCTGTTAAATTGGTTGGTGAACTAAGCCCTAAGTCGATTAACATTGATTAAATTTAGTACCAATTTCACCAAACGATGTTAAATTTAGTGCAGTGTTCACCAACAATTAAACGGACGGTTAGCGGTTTAACGGTTGTCAATGTATTGACTAACACCTGATTAAGACTTAACCGTCTGTTAAATTGGTTGGTGAACTCGGCCCTAAGTCGATTAACATTGATTAAATTTAGTACCAATTTCACCAAACGATGTTAAATTTAGTGCAGTGTTCACCAACAATTAAACGGACGGTTAGCGGTTTAACGGTTGTCAATGTATTGACTAACACCTGATTAAAACTTAACAGTCTGTTAAATTGGTTGGTGAACTCGGCCCTTAATCAATGTTAATCGACTGTTAGTTCATACATTTTGACAGCTGTTAAAGCTCTAATCGCCTGTTCAGTGGTTATCATCGTTGGTGAAATTGGTACTAGAGATCATCAAGTACACACAACCGGCATTCGAACAGGGTAGATTTTTTCGAATTTAGCACGAATAGTTTTCTTGCTATAAATTGATAGTAGAGAATATGGTAAGAAAAGATTCTTTCATTGGGACCCGATGAAGTTTTTAAGCGAATGACTGCCAGGATGGGATTGTTAGTTACGTCACTCGACTGTTTGAGCCATGGTGGTCTCATTCTTAAGAACAGTTAGATTTTCGGTTGCGTTACTACTACCCACGTTTTTTTTTTAAACTTTACGTCTGTTTTTTTTAATTTCCAAATCAACGTGGTTCCTATGGACCAATTTCAGTCTTCTAACTTCCCTATTTCCATTTGGATAAACTACTCTGTACAGTCGAAAACAAATCAAATGAAATGAAAAAAAAAAAGAATGACTACAAAAAGATGTAGGTATCCTCCTTTGGACTTAATTACAATACAAGGTGAAAAATTGGATAAACTTTAAGCTTGTTCCATCTAGTCATACACTTAGTTCTACATGTATGACTAATAAGAAAAAAAAATCCGCTTAGTTCTACATGAAAACATGAAAATGAGGTAGGTTTAGGTTATGTTAGTTTTGCAGCAAGCCCGGAGGGCCAAACCACCCAGAAATAGGAGCTCCGCGTTACCGGGGCTCCGTCGACACTGTCTGATTGATTTGAAATAAGAGTGTCAAGAAGTCATACATGGATGTAGAATTAAGCGATTTTTTTTTCTTATTAGTCGTAAATGTAGAACTAAGTGTATGACTAGATGGAACAAGCGAAACTTTGTAGTAGATCACCACGACAAAATAATGCGTGAATGGGTTAGGTAACCATTTGATTTTCAAGTTAATAACTGGTTGGCTATGATCAATTACTACAAAAATTGCGACACTCCCATGTACGACCTATTCGAACGACCCAAACGTGTTGCAGAGCGTTTTGATGTCGCAAGAAGGTCGCGCGTTATTTATCCGTCTGCCGCTACTTCTGGTCAATATCGTATGCAAGCTGTGCCATACGTGACAAAAGTATAATTATTCTATTATTGTAATAGAAAAAAGCCAACCTGCCAGTCAGCTGGTGTAAGGCAGGTAATCTCTTTACAAAGCGAAGCAGTTCGAGCCCTTTTTTTGACCTCGCATTCTATAGCGTTGCAACATTTTGTTGTGCTTAAATCTCATGCGTTAAAATAAAAAATATTAGGGCTGGCGCGCTAGTGCTGGAGCTTTAATAAATTTTGTCTTTGCATTATTTATTATAACCTTAACTGCTATTTCTTGAGAATATATATCTAGGGAAGCTCCAATAATAGCTTCAAGACGCCAAAGAACTGGTGTTAGCAAAAATATAGTTCATTGTCAACACCACCACAGGTAGAGGAGTAGGTTTGGTGACGATGTTCACAATGAACGCTGTAGGTCCACTCTTATACACACCACAATGATTTTGAAACTGGCCTCTGTGAAAAAAACTTGCAGTAGTGCCGAAAAAAAAACTTGCAGTAGTTTATTTGGCAGTAACTCAGAAAAAGCTACTGCCATATTTCGCACTAGTTCTTTGAGCTTTTGTAAAAGAACCAGTGTGAAAAGAACAGATTCCCAAAGACAAGATCCACAAAGCATGGTGACCCAGTTACAAAAAAAGTGCAAGGTGCCAACTACGGCGGCAGGTAGCCGCGTACTTATCAGTAAGCTGGGAAATACTCACGAATTCCACTATCTTGAGCGCGACCCACTTGTCGCACACCGCCATGGTGCGATAAAGCCCAATAACACAACTATTCCACAGGTCCCACTAGATCGCTAGGGCAGGCGCGTACGAGGCTCGTTACGTCGTCGACATAATACAAGATTTCATAGTGTTTACTAACAAGACGCGGGCGACAGGCGGCCGCGCGGCTCGGCCGTAGGGTTCAGTTTGAGCGAGCACTTCCACGCTGCACCGCCGCGTGACATTGAAGAACCTCACCTCGCGGGATGTTCCGCAGCCATGGCGGCGGTACACTAACACGCGTGCAAAAACCTAAGCATTGTTAGCAGCCAGCCACCGGCGGAAATAAAGGGCCAAGTGAAATAAAACACCGATGACATTAAACCATTATACTTAAATTTATTAATCAATACCGGCATGCAATATTATTTTAAAAATCTCATAAAAGATCGAGAGATAAATTCATATTGTCTCATTATATTGAAATGTAGATAGATAATTTCATAATGCTGTGTTATTTTCATTGCTGAGAAAACAGATCCAAATTGATTTACTTAAAACCTGATTTTAAATAAGACTTGATCATACACAGATATAGTAAACTACAATAACATGTCTATTTCGTTGAAAAAACATCAAAAAAGGAGATTGCTAGCAGTGCAATATTCCGTGCGCGGCGGAGCCGGCGGTTGCCCTTAATTCATAACATAAACAATATTGAGGAGACATTCTTAAATATATCGATGCTGCCTTACTTTTTTTTAATTTTAATACATTAAATCTATGAAGTTCAATTAGATTCTTAATACATTAGAGTTAAATTAAAATTGTCTAAAAGTAAAATTTACCTCTCTTATGTCTTAGAAATATATGGAGTGCAAGAGAAAATTACAGTGCATTGTACCTATATCAAATAGGGTCACCGCACGTCCAGGAAACAGAAAGTACTTGAGGCACTTCAAGCTGATGCATTACGCGGATCGTCCGAGCGGAAAGAAAACGTTTGTTTTATAACCAATGCACCCAACTTCTTTCTTTTCCCTGAAACGCTATACCAACACCAAGCTATTATAAAAGATGCAGACCGCGCTGCTTCTGTGATAGTCAAAAGATCTTGTACGTGTCAAGTCAATAATAAAAATGACAACTAAAACTCGTAATCACTCTTGAGCGTCAGCAACAAAACAAAAACAATTAAAAATTAATTTGACAGGCGCAGCTTTCCTCTCACACTCCACCAACTTGCACAAAACATGCAAAACAAGACAACACATTTGCATTCTTAAACAATACATGCAATAAATTAATCAGACATTAAAATTAAATGTTAAAATTTATAATCATTAGATAACTTTGCATCAGACTCCAGATACTGTCCGTCGTAATACAGCTATTGTGACGCGGAAAGTCGTTAGTCGGAAGTACTTATTGAATGGTCCCATTAAGCTAATAGGTACGTGCTACATTAAAAAGGAATCTAACTACTTTATCATAGTTCGAAATAAACTAGAAAGAATTTCGACTTCGTCATTAGAATCGGTCTAGTAGAGATGTACATTTAACCTCTTACGGTACGAAACAGCGCCACCACGATTAGTATTAACTTTCCCTCTTAAACTCTTGTATAAACTTTTGAATATTGACTTTTTCCTAGTTACAACTCAATTCCAAGTTTGTATCTTCACGTTTAGTAAGAGTTTGAGAAATTAATTCGACGACGATATAATTAAACAGTAAACTTTGTTATGGATTATATGATTGGTCTATGGTGCAATTTTATTTGAAAGATGTTTGCAGAAGGACACAAAAATTACAATATGATGATAGATTTTAAAGTCGGGCAGACGTAACGGTACTTTATTCGTTTTATAACGTTCAATTCTAGAAGATTAAAGTTAAGTAAGTAAATCCGACTATTTATCTACGTCACTATAACTGACTTCGTCGTAATTTTGCCAAATGGGATTATAAGAAGTGCAAATAATAATTTCAAGAATTCCTGAGTAAATCCAAGCGGCAAACCGTCATACCTGCGTGCAGTTGCAAGCAGTGTCACAGCAGGCGTTAGTAATGGCTCGTATACATCGGAAATGTTTGTATTGGCATTGTTTCTGTTAAGGCACAGTTTGAAATAGTTTTGTTTGTATCGCAATCAATCAAAATAATAAGATAGTATATTTATTTTTGATTGAGCGTGTTTAAAATTTAGAAACCGTTTTTCGATGTGAATGTCAAGTTGATACAAAAGTTTTTAGTTGTTATGCTGTATTCCGAATCTTTTTACAGCAAGAGCGTTATTTCTTGTTTTTCTGTTGATTTAAATTACGTATAGAAGAATACAGGGTTCAAATCAATGTCTACATAGCCATATCTGCAGAGATAATTGTCTCATCCCATTTAGCAATTTACGAAGTTTAAAACCGGTAGTTTTATTCCCTTAAACATTTTATGGCAGAGTTCGTAGACAAAAAACATATGTGTCTCGACTTTGGTCGAACTTAACACCTTTAAACATCTACAGGTCGATTCACAAGAGTTGGCACGAATGGATTGAATGAGTTAACGAAAGTATACAAGTGAGTAAAATAATAACAGGTGTTCGGTTTGAAATTCGAACATCGGTTCAAAGGACACACAATAATAGGTGACATTACTTTCGTTCAATCCATTCGTGCCAACTCTTGTGAATCGACCTGTACATGCCAGTACAAATATGTCACTCAGACGCCAAGCATGGTTCAAAAGATATGCGAAATTTAACTTTATCATGCGAAAGACTCTTTTACTTTGCAAGAGTTTACCTATAATGCGTTCAATGAAAACAAAACGGACACATTCCAAATCAGTCAGGGTTGCATTTTAAATTTAATAGCTATTGGTATAAGATTTTCAATCCAAGAGCAAATTATTTTGTAATGTGTCCGTTTTGTATTCAATAAGCGATTGGTCGGGGGCGTCGTATGCACCGCTCAAGGCGACTTTAGGAGATGCCGGCTTTAAAAATGCAAAAAAGAATAAACGTACTCGTGTGGTGACGCTGCTAGTTGTACCTGGAGGCTGAGCAGCGACTCGACGCTCACGGGCGGTCCTTGTGCTCGATGAACTCCTGCAGCGGGTGGCGCGCGGTCCACACGTTGAAGTCGCGGTGCGGCGGCGCCGGGCCGGGCGCGGGCGGCGGCGCCCACACGGCGCGCTCGCCGGCGCCGAGCGCGCTCAGCGACGCCATCGACGACACCAGCGACTCCATGCCGGCCGACATGCGCCCCGCCCATCTGCAGGGGGGGGGGACATCACATAACACACAAAATAGCATTCCTACAATTACCACGTTCTAAAAGTACCAATTTTCAGATCCCGAGGGTGCCAAGATGCACTACGCTATATAGCGTTTCTATTCGTTTCGTGTTTAAACCAATCGCGTCACTTGTAGATGACGTGATACGAAAAGTCACGTGATCTACCAGTGACGCAATTGGTTAACCCTTAAATGCATGATAATGTAGATATACATCATTTATATATTTTCCTACTCCTGTACTTTAATCTGTCATTTATATAGTCACGAACACTAATATAAGAATATAGATAATATGTCCGCAGAACATTCCGTAGAAAAGTCTATCTAGTCTATTTCCCTTAACAGCACTTGTGCTTTTTTGAGCCAAAACGATATGCCTAGCTGCCAAAGCTTACAACTAGGTTAATTTGACCAATCAAAATACTTCACCAAATTAAACCACCAATCACAATACACATTGACTGTCAATCGGAACGTTAGGTTCTTTTTGGTATGTAAACTCTTTTACTAATTTAACTCTTTAAAAAAAAAACATTTTATTTGGTATCAATCAACCAGAATGCAGCTATATTATAATCGACCAATCAGGTAAAAGAATTCATTTCTCAAATCATTAGGTGTTTTTTAGTCCCTATTTCACAAGTTAAATCGATTGTGCAACTTTTTTTTTAAATATGAAACCAGAGGCCCGTTTCACGAAGCTACAAGTTACAAATTACAAGCGGAAGTCTCTTTCTAACTCCTTCTGTTAGAAAGTGAGTTCCGCTTGTAATTTGTAACTTGTTGCTTCGTGAAACGGGCCACAGCTGGCAAGTGCACATCAATTTAAAAACAAAGTAAACCATAGACACATTATTTTGTTATTTTCGAATGTTTCCCGCTCGTTTGTTGTTCTGTGCTTCGTTCGTTCGTATTCTAACCTAGGTATATTAATAAAATTTTGTTAATTTAATTTTTCATTTTATTTGAAACCTAGTCGTAGAAAAAGTATTGTATGCAACGGTGTATAACTAAGTCAAAAAATACTCGTGGCGTCTTGCTTTACGATGTTCGCCTGCGGCTCACATCGTAACCACACCACTCGTCTTTTTTGACCTCTCTTATACAACTGTTGCATAAACTACTATAAAGTTCAATTTCAAACATACATTTTAAGTAAATTTCAAACTTAGAATTTATGCAGTAAGATAAAGTTTTGTCAAATTCAAATTTGGAAATGGACTATAAAGACGCGTTTCACTTTTGACATGCTATGCATTAAAGGGTTAAAAACGAAACGAATAGAAACGCTAGTTAGCTTAGTGCATCTTGGCAAGTTGGCAGGACCCTCTGGCAAGTTGGACGAACGGGTCATACGCAGATTTAGGTTAGCGTCTTTCCTGTGGACATATCCAAAGTTAACGTTTTCAAGGCCGAATTTTTTAACTGAACCCACATTCGCATAAACGGCATCAGGTCTACTTTAGTCCTATCAAATTAAAACATGACTTATATGCACACAAGCCTTTAACTATTGACCACAGGAGAGACAACTTTTGTTTTTGTGAGTAAGTATGACCCAAGTATACATTTTTGAATAATTTTTATGCCATTGATTAGAAGCATGTCCCGATTTTTTAAACGCCTTGACCACTTCTTCCAACAACACATACTTCACAGAGAATGGTTATTTGAGTATGTTGATCAAATTGAAAAGCGATCATTGAGGAAATATCTAGTCCTTTTTAAGATATGGTCATCGTAGAAAATGATAAGGTTTAAGTGTGATATTTGTAGAATCATAGTTAATCAAATTAGCTTATAACAAATATGAAAAATGTACATATTAAAGTGGTCATTACATGCTAGAAAGATAAAAGCCGGTAACAGAACACCATTCAGTCTACATGGCGTAGCTTACAAGAAACTCGATCAGGAATTCAGGAACAAACGTCGCTTTTCAAAGCTCGAAAAGAGCTGTTTTGATTACCTGTTTAACCGAGCCAAAAAGTTTCCATTCTAAAATTGAGTTGATAACCTAAATGAACAGAGTTGAATGATCATAAATGTGTTATTGTGTAGTGTAGTTGTGTGTAGTTGTGTGTAGTTGTGTGGTGCGGGACTGACTCGTGCGCGGCGGGCGGGCGGCGCGCGGCCTCGTGGATCATGCGCAGGCGGCGCGCCTGCGACCACGGCTCCAGCGTGTAGGACGGCGCCAGCGGCGGCGACACGGCGCTCTCCTCCGCCACGCGGAACAGCTCCACGCCGCGCTCCGCCGTCCAGCGGCCCACCTGCCCAACCCGAACACAGCTTAAGGACGGCCACATACATTCGGAATTCCGTTTCGGAATCCTAAAGCAGCTATTCCATACGATTTTTTTTTCCGTTTCGGAATTCCGTCGGGGTTCCGAATGTATGTGGCCGCACTTAGCGGCCTTCGGAATTCCAAATCGAAATTCCGAAACGGATTTCTGTATGCCCTAATAGGTACTAGTATATCAAACATTCGGCAAATCATCTTCGCCCCCTTATTTATCTTAATCATTTGAGGCCGACGTCCTTTTTTCAAATATCCCATCATTCATTTCTTTTTTCAGCCATCATCTCAGTATTCACTTTCTTCATTCAGCAACTGCTAAAACAAAACTGCTCACTCGTACCTATTCTTGGTGTAAATACAAAAAAAAATAGCGTCTGCAACAACATTGCAACTCAAAACGGAAGGATGGTTGTAGTGTGATCCATATGGACCCTGCACGTCCTATCATCACTTACTTTTTCATAAGTCTTAATAATCTCTTAAAAATTATGAAACAAAACTAGCCTAACTCCATAAAAACATGAAATTTACCTCCTTATTCATAAACGTACTATAAACCTATAAACCAAATGTCCCAATTATAAAAGTTTAAAAAAACAAAAAAACCGCCTTCAAAAAGTAAAAAATAACTTCATTTAAAATGGTAGGTAATAGGTCAGTCCAACTGAAGTCTGCTTTTGGTTAAAATATTGTTGGACGCCGACTTCAGTTGGACTGACCTATTACCTACCATTTTAAATGAAGTTATTTTTTACTTTTTGAAGGCGGTTTTTTTGTTTTTTTAAACTTTTATTTTATTTTATACTTTTTAGTGATCATAATTATACTGTTATGTTATGTAGTCCCACTTTAATTAATAAGAATTAATAAGAAACTATAGAACATTGAAATTCAATCTCGCCGCAAGCAACGCCGTGGGAAAGTCATAGTCAAATACTTAAACATACATATGCTTCGTCATAGTCGCTCAACTATCTTAATCGAAATATCTTGTCGCCACCCTTGACATATATACCGTTTAGGAGTTCCGGTGGCCATCTGTGGTTTTCATCATCATTTCCACTTTACCAAATAGTGTTTTCCAAGAGCAAATACACGAGTTACAATGAAAAATACCAAAATCGCTATAGGTGTGCCTATAAATTTTGAAGAGTTCCGTCGATTCCTCATGGACTCCATCATCAAATCTTCATTATGATAAGAATGGGACCAAATGGGAAGCACCAGCTTTCAAACAAAAAAAGAATCTTGAAAATCGGTTCACCCAGTCGAAAGTTCTGAGGTAACAAACATTAAAAAAAAAAAAAAACATACAGTCGAATTGAGAACCTCCTCCTTTTTTGAAGTCGGTTAAAAAGTGCAAAGCATATTTTAAGCATACTTTAGCTGCGCTATTGTGCATTTATAAATATGAGGGTGTGTGTGTACCTCTCGGTACTGCTTGAGCAGCTGCGGCGACTGCGGCAGCGACCAGTCGACGGCGGGGCGCGCGCCGCAGCCCCACGCGGCGGCGGCGGCGGCCACGAGCGCCTTGCGCGCCATGGCGGCGCCGCGGTGCGACTTGTACTCCACGATGGCGGCGCTCGACGCGATCGAGCGGCGCACGCGCACCTCCAACACCAATACTACGTTATTCTCCCGTTACGTGCAACAGGTTAACTAGTTGTGTCCGAGCTAATTTTATACTTGAAAGGAAATGCGGTCGAAGACTTTTGAAAAATATATATCGCTCTGCGATCGTTTGACTGCCAAATAGAGCACGAAAAGGACAACCGCAGCTTGGATTGATAATACTTATGTAAAATGAAAAGTATTCCCCAATTTTCTCTTTAAAAATCTGGACTAACTTTAATAATTCTTGCAACAATAACATAAGGAAGGCGGTTCGGCTATGTCTAGGTGTTATTTTATTTATTTGTATTCGTTGAAATTGTATGCTTATCTAATCACAACAATCATTAAAGAAAAAAAACAGGATGAACAAAAAGGGGAGTTTCAAAAAAATAGCACACCTTTGACTTTTTCTTCAGATTTGGGAAAAAAAATGCACGTTGGTCGGGATCATCATTCTGAACAAGAAAAAATAGTACTCCCGATATGTCCCCAAAAATATGTATGGAATTGTCCGTTTTGTTACCAAAATCCAATACGTTTCTTGGTAACAAAACGGACAATTCCATACATATTTTTGGGGACATATCGGGAGTACTATTTTTTCTTGTTCAGAATGATGATCCCGACCAACGTGCATTTTTTTTCCCAAATCTGAAGAAAAAGTCAAAGGTGTGCTATTTTTTTGAAACTCCCCAAAAACGATTCCAACAATTCGAGAACCTCCTGTTTTGAAGCTGTATAAAAACCGTACGTAATTACTGTACTGATGACTTTTCTTTGACTGGCTTCGGCACTACATAGGCAGGCTAGACTTTGCATTGGGCGATATGCTGTTCTATAAATCTGGAGTCTACGATTGCAATGAATACCGGATTTGCAAGGCATAGTAAAATAAACCCCTTGTGTTAACTATAGCACTGCTCACCTCTTGCACCTCGTCCGTTAGCTCGTAGAGCAGGCGCACGATCTCGGCCGAGGACAGGGTGGGCGGGATGCGCGAGATGAAGATGCGGCAGTTGTTGATCGACGGGCACACTCCTAAACAACAACAATCACGAATTTCACACGTGCTAAGAATGAGCACGCTGCGAGGTGGACAATTAAACGTTAACCTTAGTAATTTGCAAAGTGGTAAAAATAATGCACTTACCGAGCTGCCAAGAAGGTCTAATCATGTAGTTGTTAAACATCCGAATGGCGTTGCTCGCCTCCGCATCAGTGGTGTACATGGCAAACGCGTACCTGTTAAACGGTATCGTTAAAGTGATCTATACAAAATAAACAATATATCTAACCATGGCGTATTCTACTCTAGGATTTTCGGCCGAGCAAAGAGGGCGAACGTAGAATCTTCGCCTAAAAGATGTCATTCCGCAACCAACCGCAGACGGCAACGGCAGTCGTAGCCCGACCGCCGACCCATTAGTGACGCCGACGTCCGAAGCTGTGTGCGGTCGGGTGCGGAATCACTGTGGAATCGACTGCGGAATGGCACCTTAAGGTCCAACTGACCAGTGCAATAATAGTTCCTCAGCGGCGGTGAGACGCAACCATTCCCTTCATAAGTTTTAATATCACCATTTCGCCAAATCGTTTACTTTTTGAAGACTGCGCCTAGACTTTTAGAACTTTTAGTATGGCTAACTCCACGGCACACGAGCCTACACGTTGCAGCTGCTACACCTACTACCTACTAGTATCTGTGTGAAGTTGTCCTAGTTACGAACTCACCCCCGATTCCAACCAGAGAAGTTGATCATGAGCCGAAACTCGAACAGCTCGCCAGCCTGCCGGAACAGCGGCACCAGCGTGTCTTCGAAGCAGTCGTGCGGAATCCGCCCGATGAATACCTGGTGTACATAAAGTACGCGACAGTAGTAAACACTATGAAAACGTATGGCACCGCTTCGTGGTTAGCGGCCGACGACTGAGCGAGCCGTGTGCGGATGAGCCGCTAACCGCGGAAGCGGTGCCCTAAGTAATGTCGCGCACGTCAGCCGCACGAGTCTGTCGCACCGGCCGCTATCCATGGAAGTTAACCTTTACACATCTCTTTTTTTGTGGCGACCTTAGCTCAACTACGACCGGCTTTCTTACTAATTCACAATTTTGCCCGCTCTGCCATTCTACGCCGCTCGGCGCTTTCGTTCGGACTCTTTTGGCGTGGCGGGTTTTACCAAAATCCAGACAATCCGGCAACCCTACTCGTACCTAGAAGATAGCTTGTAAAGCCCCTTTAACACCTTAGACACGGTCTGAATACACTTGGGACGCGTGCCCACGTACCTACGACTACGAGTTACCTTACCGCGTGCGCTCCTGGTTGCCGCTTTACAAGTAGCGTCCGAGTAGGTAGGTATTAGAGCCGTGTGAATTCAGTCTGAGGTGTATTGACAGTTTCAATTTAATTTTACATTCTACGAAAGTTATGGTCAGTCCAAATGCAATATAGGCAAGTACCTACCTAGATATAGATTAGAATTAGTTATAGATAGATAGAGCTGCGGCATAATGCCGGCGGCATTATTACAAAGAATAAACAATCACCACCGGCGAAAATAAACAGATTGTCAAGTAAGGCGGTACGGGTAATATGCGGAAGAACTGGGAAAAGTTACGTAGGTACAGGGTAGTGATTCTTTCAAAAGCAAAGGTGAGCGAAAGCAGGAGTGATGTCCAAGCGGCGAGTTTAAGTAGTCCCGTCAAAGCGAACAAAACACATTTCAGCGCGTGTATTCAATTTGGCAGCATGGCTTCTCGAACGTATAAGGCTGCCTAATTGAGAATGCACGCGCTAATATGTGTTTTGCTTGCTCTGACGGGACTACTTAAACTCGCCGCTAAACAAGGCAACGATTCGGATCGCCGCCGCGCCAGTACAACTACCTATGCACATGTGCGATTAGTTAGAAGTTTGGAGCGATCTGTACATACATAGACGTAGATAACGCGTTAAGTCAAGTGCGTCTTCGCTTGCATTCGCACCTGTTGGATTGGACGTCACAACAACTTCCACACAAGTCCAAATTAAACGCTCAAGGACAGCCCAAGGTCACGCAGCGGCTGGCTGATCAACGCGTTCCAATAATTTGATCCCACCACAACGATAGGTTAGGTTTAACAATAAAGTAAAGCTATCAAAGTAATACCTACTCTAACAGGATCGGGACAACCACTCAACTCATTCAAGGTCAAGTTGTCTTCTCAGTCTTAACATCAATTCATATTTTTATCAATTTGGTCGTCGTCCACATTATAGTCTACAAGATCAATTTTATCGATCAAGGACAACTTGACGTAGGTTTGCGTTTCGTGGTTATTCCCGCATGAACGAAAATGGCGAACTCACTCAGCGTGTCGTCACAGAACTAGGGTTACTAGGGCCCTATACTATCCCCTAAGCCCCTAACCTAAGTAAGGTAAGCTTCTGAAACTTTGTAGGAATTTAGTCTAGGATTTAAAATTAACCCAGATTGGAATAGGTTAGATGTTTTATGGGTATTTTTCTGTACTTGTGCTGCGTTCCATTGAATTGCATAGAATGGTCTGAACCTTAAAAACTAACTAACTTAATTAAGTATACCTACTACTATAAATACAATAAGATTCTATGAACACGTTTTCTTGACACATTGGTACCCTACCCTAGCCGGGCAAAGCCGGCAAAGGTACAATTTTAGCGGGAAATGTTCGCATCATGCAATCATGCTTAAAATACGAAAAAATAAAATAATTTCCTAGGGCATTAGATTCAAAATAAAACAACGCCATCCCTATTGCAAACTATAGGTAAGCAAGTATGTTTGTACCTATCAATCAGGTGTTTCAAAGGGCGTTTTCGGGAGCCAGATTGGTTGGAGTTTCGGCATAACCACTCACTGACCGACGCCTCGGCCCTGGAGCCGGGCGGCGGGAGGCACCTCAATTCAAATCAGAGAGAAAATTTATTTATATCTTACCTCGCAGTTTCTGGAAGGTTCCGGCCCAGACCAAGCATGAGGAGCCTTCCTGTAGATCCTCTGTCCATTAATTTGGGTTAGTGTATAAGATGTGTTATTTTCTGTTAGAGATAATAATCTCGATGATAATTCATGTTGATTTACTTCACTACACGAATAATGCTTAACAGGAGGCATTTTAGCCAATATAAATTTAATCTTAAATAATACGTTCGAAAATATTTACTAAGTTCCACTACACCAACGCGTAATCCGCGTGAGTTTCAAAAGGAAACGATTTACACGATTTTGACAATGCGAGAAAAGAAAATGGCGAAATTAAAATCAAAATGGTGGGACCTGACCTTGAATAAATTTTTGGAAAGCATCATGTGATGGTTTTGATTTTCAACAATAAGCTTTCCACGTATACGTATCACATGGAAAAAAGTACATTTTTTTATATTAGTATTATTTTGTCAGTGAAACACTTTTTATACTTTTGTAAATCACCAAATAATATTATTTGCAATCACACCGGAAACTGTATCAATTTTATAGTCAATATTTCTCGATTTTTCAAATTTCGAAGTAGTCGTTGGATTTTGTTTCCGAAAACAATGTAATGTTTTTCAATGTCTTCACAAAAGTTTGATGTGTGTACTTATTTGTAGTCTAATATTTAATAGTAGATATAATAAACTTTACATTTTAATATGTAATAATAAAATTATTTAAAAAATCCCGCAATTTTATCTCCTTTTTGAAAATTAAGGCTAGCTATTCATTGGCACGGCGTTTTATCTTGAAAGATACGTAGACAAAGTATTACCTAGACGGGACACGAGAAAAAATACAAAGAGTAAAAGAGAAGCATTTATATAGTAAGAAATATAAATAAACAAGACGAAGAAAAATCTTACTTTCTATCGTACTGTTTTTTCAATGCTAATTTTGTTTCTCACCAGCCGGCCAATGGAGGGAATTGTTGCCCTTAACTATTTTATTGTGTGCTGCTTATGATTATGTGTTTTGTTGACACCTGTGTGGATTTATTGTATTTAGGCTGCCAAAGCTAAGCTGCGAAGTATAAATTTATAACTCACTCAATATCGCTGTTGTCGATGTCCACGATTTTATTTCAGTAGGTACTTCCTACCTGCGTAAAGTTTCCCAAATAAAACTTGTTTGTTTTTAGATAGGTATATATTTTATTTTACTAAGTTTGTATAAGCAATACTAATAACCAATATAATAGAAGGCCTATTCAAAAATGTGTTTTGCTTTACTATCTCATTCACATCCAAACTGTTTTTTAATTGCATTCTCAACACATACAATCGATGTGTCAGTGGTTGCATCCTCATAATCTGCTGCTTTGTAAAATATGACAACTTTTTTAACTCGAAGGTTCTCATCACTTCATCAGTTATTGCCGGGATAGCTTCCAATTGTAACGAACTTATATCGTTTTCCGGAATACCTGAAAAGATACTCCAGCTAAATGATCACTACATATTATAAAACAAAGTCCCCACCCCAGCCGGCACTCTGTCTGTATGTTCGCGAAGATCTCGAAAACTACTGAACGGATTTTCATGCGGCTTTCACCATCAGTTTTTCACGGAAGGTTAATTCACCTAAATCAAAGCGAAGCCAGGGCGGGTCGCTAGTTACTTATAAATACAAGGTGCGTCTTTGATTAATGATTAGCTAGAAAAGTAAGTCTTTCATGCAAACAATTTCCTTTTCAGGTATTATCACCGCAAACTTACCGTGCATAAAAGGTCTTAAATTAAGAACTTACATGATACTAAATAATGTATGCATAATCTACATAAGGAATCTACAATAGTATTGTATGGTAGTAACCAGCTACTAAATCGTCAGCCTATGGTTTCTCCGTACTAATTGTAGCTCTCCACATTTACATGGCATTATCTTAGATGGCATAACATTATCTGAATATACTGAATAGGGTATACTGAATATAGTATTCGGTGAATTGCCTTGTCGTCCGCTCATCAGACCCTCTGATGACCTACGTTCTAGGTCTTTGGTTTCAATAAACTGTTTACATAACAACGAGGAATTAAGGTACTAACACGTGAATAAACCGCTGAGTCGACTAACTTCATGAGACGTCCACCTATACGGGTCTCCGTACGCTTCGGGGTGAACTGCGATATTATATAAAGTCTGTAATAAATTCAAATTCAAATTTTAAAATATTTATTCAGTAAATATTTATTCCTAAAAAGTAATAAAGCCTGATAATAGTAAACACAAGCGGCACTAGCGAAAACAATATAAATTGTGGCTATTTAATTTACTAGATTACCTTTTTTTGAACTTGATTACATTTCGTTAATTTGTTAAGAGTATCAACGCTAAGAGTTTTGATTACAGAAGGGGATATTTTATTGAGGTCGCTGGGAGGAAAACCGCATATGAGACGGCCCAGCAAGTTAACACTGGACCCATTCAAGTACCACGTATTTCCAAAAAAACGCCTATACGCGCTTATGAATATGCCAATCTAAAACAAAATGTACATGTTAGTAACTTGCGGTATCTTAAAATAAATATCTACTATTAAAACTGAGTTGAGTTGCGACTTTTCCTAAATTTATGGAAGTCAAACAACAACTAATCAGAAGAAAAAAATATAATACCAAGATAGATACCTTACGAGGTCTTAATTCAATTTTAGTGTTGGCGAAAAATCTTAGAACAGCCGCGTCTCCCATATTTGTGTAATATAGGTCTTCTTCAGGTACAACGTTTATAAGCGATCCAAAAGCTAGAAATTCTCTTGCTTGTAAAAATGCGGCCGTTTTCCCGTCTGAAACAAATGTTGTCGAAATGATATTTATTGCGTTAATCTACAAAAAACTACTGAAGTGATATATTTGTTGCTGTATGTTGTAGATGAAGTCTTAAAAGTACAGCAGCAGTGGCGGCAGCTTCAATGAAAACTCTGCAAGGGCACTTAAACCATTGCGGTAATTTTATTGATACTAATAATTATAAAAGTTAAATTGATACAAAACCACACTTGTTTATATTATTTGTACATGTATACTGCCCTACTACAGAGAAAAGACACAAGTGCAATTAATTCATAGAAGCATCTTAAACTCTCAAAGGTTGGAATTGCAATACAGTTCATATAGGAGATGTGCCTTTTTTCCGTAAGAGGGCAGTATAATATAATACAAGCACAATTATTATGTATATATTTTTTTGCTTGTCACTCAGTGTCTCTTTCGTTATGTAAGAATTTTAAAAAAACTTATTTTGCATAGGTATTCAGTGTTAGAGCGTTTTAAACTATAGACGGTAGGGCTCAATAAATGTAATCTTGGGTGAGGAATTTAATGAAACGCTAAGAACTATACATTCGAAATTAAACATCAAGATAAAAACTGTGTATTACCTGTAACCATGTCCCAAGCCTGCAATACTCTATTAATAGGTATATATTGTTTCTTAGTATAACTCAAAATGTGAAGGATAGCTTCAGTCCCAAGTCTCATAAATGAATCATTAGGTCCAAAGTACAAGATGTTCAACGATGAGTCTGACCTAACTGATATCTCCATATCATCGTAAAAATCCTCATACATATCAGGAAGCTCTGGAATAGGTGCGTAATATTTTTTTATCACAAATTTTGATACATCTGCAGGCATTATTGAAGATGATTAAAAAAAAACAGATACATTTTTTGTTCAATCAATATAAAATTTTATGATGTAAGGTATATAAAAATAAGGGACAAGGACAGGTCTCCATAAATAAAAAAATACATAAAAAAAAAATCCTTAAAATATGGAAATTGTACACAAAAAACTGAAATAAAATGCAAAAAATCAATGTTCCGTTAAGTTACAAACCTTTAGAATTTTAAGAGACCCATAATAAGCTGTTTAGATAGAGCAAAAGCTCGTCTAGAACCTGTGTATATATATATATATACAGGTTCATTGAAAACCTCTAAATACAGAGGCCCTACTTTGAAAATCGAAGTTCAGAGTTACGTTAGCCGCATCCCTTTCTTTCTACCTAGACCCCCTTCTGTTATAATCGTAAGGAAAATAAAGTAAACAGTTTGATGTCGAGCTGTAAGTTATAGATTCTTAGCATACAATATAATGTACTATGGTCTAATTAACATTAACAAATGTGCTTTTATACATATAGGGGTATTCTTAAACCTGTTTCAGTGATCGCAATCATAGAATTTTTATCATCGTCATATTTATTGGCATCATCTTCCAAGGAGTCTTTATAATTATTCCTTGATGTTAAAGCAGCCTTAAGTTGCATAATAATTAAAAGGAAGAAAATTTTACTATATTTCATAGTAAGATATTGTAATATTTATTGCAAAAAGATTTTAACATTCACCTAAGTCAAAGTCAATTTATTGTGAATCTTAAACTAGATGGCTTTGACTACTTCAAGCTGGAACAGGTGGATAATGAACAACTAAGTAATAATGTTATTCGTTAGAGATGTTGACTATGCATAAAGTAAGCTAAGGCATATTAATAATTACATGAGATTAATATTTTGGTACGATTGTTGGTATAATTATCGTTCGTTAATGGTTTTGAGTATATAACGTCAAGGAATGGCAAGCTTTAGAAAATAATTGGCTATCTGTTTTGCAAAAAAAAATCGGAAATGTCAATGTCAAGTGTCATGTAAACCGACGTAGACCGTCTCTTCTCTGTCTAGAATAACCTATAACAACTTCGGTAACAAAATAAATTGCTTTTATCGCATTCGACTTTATTTTTCTATCGAAATGTTGATTGTGTAGCGCATTTTCTATATAGTGAAGTTATTATATTTTAAGAATTAGGTAGTATTTATAGATATAAGCTTCCGCTAGTGTCTTAGAAACATGGGTATTTTAGAGAAGATATCTGAGATTGAGAAAGAAATAGCAAGAACACAGAAGAATAAAGGTAATATTTACATAGATTCCTCTTGAACTATTATGTATCCGATTGATATCTTATAACCTTCACTTATTTACTTGGGTACTAACTGAATTTAACTTGTTTTTTTCCAGCGACGGAATACCATTTGGGTCTGCTGAAGGCTAAGCTCGCAAAGTACCGGTCTCAGCTGCTGGAGCCCTCTAAGAAGGGCGGCGACAAAGGTGAAGGCTTCGATGTGCTAAAGTCTGGTGATGCCAGGGTTGCGTTAATTGGTTTCCCTTCCGTTGGTAAGGTATGTGTATTCTTATACCTACTCCATTGGTTAGCCTTCTTGTAACTCCAGTGTCGTTTTACGTCAAGGTTGTCTCTCTGGGCATGTGCACCAAATGTTTTTTAAATTGAGGGTTGCAACCCTCAGCCGGTTACTGTCGCATGCCAGGCAAAAAGTAACAAGCAAGGGTTGTAGGTCTCCCCCAGTTCTTATTATGTACCTGCCGGCCAGATTTTACTTAAAAAGTGGTTTTAAATCCAAAATGGTTGAAATATGTTGTACTTAATCTATTACAGCCTCTTTTTTAATACAATTTTGCTAACATATTCAATGACGCTAATTAAAAATCGGCCAATGGCTAGCAATAGCTATCCAACGAGGAAATGCAGCCAGCATTATGGGCACCATTCCCAGTGGCAGTGGCCTAGGGGACATTTGTACATATTATAGTTATTTAGAATAAGTTAAGTTATTTTAGTATTTAGTTTTAGTTAGGTATGTTTTATTATTTTTCTGTTTAATGTTTGTGTCTTTTGTTGTTATATATTTTATGACGCTAAAAAATCTTATAAGAATAAGAAGTATTTTGTCACCCAATACCAGTAAAATACAAACAAAATTTTATAATAAGAAAAAAAAAAAGGTGTGTCAAAAGGCACAGACTCAGCATGTGCTACAAGTGCATCAGATAGTATACAATTTATTCAAATATACAGTGTAATTATAAAAAATAAAAAGAAACGCTATGTTAAGTTTTTTATACAAAACTGTTAACTGTCAAATTATGAACACAACAACATTTTTATATTTAAATTGGTTGAGCCATTCTTACGTTTTTGCGTGACTAATGAATGGAAATTGATTTTTATATTTAAGAAGATTATACATAAGATTTCTGATATTTTTAGTTGTTTAATCCTTTTCCTTTTTAGGGTTTTTTTTACACCACCATGCCTTGTTTTATATAAGTATCAAATAACTCTAGAAACCTGAATTATTATTTCCAACTGCTTTATTATAATTTTGTGAAAGAATAGGAAGCCAGAGTAAATCCTCCGGAAGACCAGCTTTGGCCTGTAAAACCAGTAACATGTCAAGCTGGAAACATTGTCTGGCACTAGTTTTTGTTCATTATTTTGTTCTTGTACTTTTTTTAGATGTGTGTAAATATATTTCCCCTCTTTCTTTATTTTAAATACTAAGGTGATGGATGGCTGATAGAGATGCAATGTGTGGAAGAATAATCATGCTACACCAACCGCAAATGATTAACACAGCATGATTAACATAAGGGTAATGATGAATTGCTATGAATTTCCAGTCGACACTGCTGTCAACGTTGACGCACACGCACTCTGAAGCTGCGAGCTACGAGTTCACGACGCTGACATGTATCCCGGGCGTCATCGAGTACCGCGGGGCCAACATCCAGCTGCTTGATCTGCCTGGGATCATCGAGGGGGCCGCCCAGGGCAAGGGTCGCGGTCGGCAGGTATAGCTAGCTAGCTTCATAAAAATAAAAGAAGATTAAGTTATTACGCTAACTGACAAAACTATATAAAGTTCAAGTAAAATACTTAAGCAGCAACAAAAAAAATACAGCAAAGCAGTAGTGTTCGCATTGTTGTCTGCCAACGTGGGGATAAGTCTGTAATATTACTAGCATAGAGGCTCTTGCTTTATCATATTGGTAAGTTTTAGTACCCATTGATAAATTAATATGAAATTTTGGAACAAAATGTTTTACTGCTTGACTTTGTACTCAATTTACCTTCCTCCCCATAAACATTTTCTCTCCATGACACAATCTCCTCGGTGCAGGTCATCGCTGTGGCACGCACGGCGGACCTGGTGCTGATGATGCTGGACGCCACGAAGCCCTACGTGCACCGGCAGCTGCTCGAGAAGGAGTTGGAGAGCGTCGGCATCAGGCTCAACAAGAACAAGCCGAATATATACTTTAAGGTATTTATTTGCTTTCAACAACCTATAATCAAATTGGAGGAGTATTTGGTTTAGTCGGCGATTTTGTGGGGTGATTTCGACCCCAATTAAAAAACCGGGCAAGACCATGCTCTGGTTAGGGGTTATTTAATTATGCCAAATTACAGCTATGTAGTACCATACATACATACATAAACTCACGCCTTCATTCCCAGAGTGGGGTAGGCAGAGCCACAAACTCACCAACAACTCCAAAAACTTGTTGATATTTAATTCTGTGACCACATTTTGCACAACCAGGCTAAGATGTTATCCAGTGTATTAGTGACAGGTTGCAAACCCATCGCCTAACAGCACTACACAGCCTTAAGTCCCTTAGTCGTCTCTTACGACATCCAATGGAAGACATGGAGTGGCAACATTCCAAACCCGGCACCACACGGGCTAACCGACCGAACCGACGATCATGGTATTCATGGTGAAGCTATTAGGGTTTCTTGTTGACTATGGAACCGTAAAAACCGGCCGAGTGCGAATCGGACTCGCCGCACACGAGGGTTCCGTACCATTCTTGTATTCCCCCTTTTTTTTTCCTTTAATATTTGTTATAGCAGCCATAGAATCTACCTATTACATGATGAGTGAAAGCCAGCTGAACAGACACTTTGTAGGCTTATAAATAGGGTCCCATTGGCACCCTTCGGTTATGGAACCCTAAACACAGAATTAAATTATATTTAGCGCTCATTTGTTAAACTCGAGATAACACTATCCCTGATATAAAATTAAAATCTATTGCACTGGTAGTTGGTTGTGTATTTATTACGTTTTGTATTTATATTGTCTACAGCAAAAGAAAGGCGGCGGCCTTTCCTTCAACTCCACGTGCCAACTGACTAAAGTCGACGAGAAACTGGTGCAGATGATCCTACACGAGTACAAGATATTTAATGCAGAGGTAACTTTATCTATAGTCTGTGTCAATTGAAATTTCCAAAGATGTAAACAAATGACTACTGTTTGACTCATAACCTCAAATATTAATCGAGCGTGTTTTTACTTAAAATAACATATAATGAATAGTTTAAAATTAAAATTGGCTACATAAGCCACATGCGAGCTCACCAGCGACAGCAGGGTCTACTTTAAAACGGTCGCCGTGACCGAGATCGGTCGGACCAATCATCATCAATGAATAGTTATTTCATCTTAAACTTGATGTGGAAGTAAAGATCAACTGTATAAGGGTCTCCCCAGACCTATCGACGCGGAATCGGCTTGAGCCGGTAAGAAAAACTTCTATGTCCATGCAATAAGAGCGAAAACGACGTCGTTCCGTTCGCAACGCCGAAGCGAGCCGAGCCGAGCCGAGCCACGTCGTTTTCGCTCTTATTGCATGGAGATAAAACTTACGGTTTGGGGAGACCCTTAATCATTGCTACGACCTCATGATCTTTAAAAGCAGGTGATTAATTAGTATTAATGGTAAATTGGTTCGTTTGGTTGTGTTTACCACTTTGCCAATTTCAATTGGCACAGACTATAAGCGTTGCATTGCTCAGAACATTCCTAAATACATTGCAAACATTTTATTGATATTTGCAGTGACTTTGTAACGGTCTATTTATTTTTTCAACCAATCAGGTTTCTTGTCGAGATAGAGAGAAGACATACAGTGATGGCCAAATCATAATTAGGAACGCTACCGTTTTTTTCCACATTATTGCCTACAAATATGACAACTACACAAAGTTTTTGGCCATTTTTACTGTAAGTTTATCATTTATTCCATCCTAATGACATCCTAAACTATTGGGGTAATTGATCGGTTTGCCGACTTCCCAAACACATGGTTGAGGGACTGAACGAACGGTGGTTGTATGTGGGGTCTCTTCACGCTTGCAAGGACCTCTTTTCTCCTAGTCATTATCAATTAAATCAAACTGATATAATTGTTTGCTAACACTGCTGACATGTTTCAGACTTTCTGTTTGTTTTTTTTTAAGTGAGTGTAATTATTATTTACTACCTTATTACCCGATGTTACTTACTTTTAATGTTGTATTTTATAGTTTAAAAATTGACCATCTGCTAGTTCTGGTAGAGTTCCTTGCGGCACTTCTTCTCTGCAATGATAGTCTTGTCCGAAGCGCTGGTAGATTTACTCCATATCACCGAGGCGTAAAAAAACCCTGATGTGGCCAATTTACTGAATACATTATTTCATTTCATTTCCCAGTTTAATTTTTACTAGTACCTAACACTGCAAGCACCATGACGTCCCGTTCCGTCTTGCTTCTATCCATCCCAAGCGCTACGCCCGTCTCGTTCTCACCTCAGCTCCATTGCTACCCAGGTGTTGTTCCGAGAAGACTGCACAGCAGACGACCTGATCGACGTGATCCTGGCCAACCGCGTGTACCTCCCGTGCATCTACGTGTACAACAAGATCGACCAGATCTCCATCCAGGAGGTGGACCGCATCGCGCGCGAACCCAACTCGGTCGTCGTCAGGTTGGTACACCTGTGGTCGAGTCATTACAGCCAAAGTCAGTTTATTAATAACACCACTCTTAGGAGTAGGTCACTCGTTTAAAAGTCAGAAAAACGCTGTAGTGGTACCGGCAGTCATTGCATTAAAATTGACGTGTTATGTTTACAGCTGTAACATGAAACTGAACCTGGACTTCCTGCTGGAGACGCTGTGGGAGTACCTGGCGCTGATCCGCGTGTACACCAAGAAGCCCGGCCAGCCGCCCGACTTCGACGACGGGCTCATACTCAGGAAGGTACTGTACCCTAGTGTGAGGATGGTTCACAGCTGCAACATGAAACTGAACCTGGACTTCTTGCTGGAGACGCTGTGGGAGTACCTGGCGCTGATCTGCGTGTACACCAAGAAGCCCGGCCAGCCGCCCGACTTCGACGACGGGCTCATACTCAGGAAGGTACTGTACCCTAGTGCGAGGATGGTTCACAGCTGTAACATGAAACTGAACCTGGACTTCCTGCTGGAGACGCTGTGGGAGTACTTGGCGCTGATCCCCACTTTGACGATGGGCTCACACTCAGGAAGGTACTGTACCCTAGCGCGAGGATGGTTTACAGCTGCAACATGAAACTGAACCTGGACTTCCTGCTGGAGACGCTGTGGGAGTCCTTGGCGCTGAAAACGACTTCGACGACGGACTTATACTCAGGAAGGTACTGTACCCTAGTGCGAGGATGGTTCACAGCTGTAACATGAAACTGACTCTGGAGTCTGGACATCCTGTTGGAGACGCTGTGGGAGTACCTGGTGCTGATCCCGATTTCGACGACGGACTCATACTCAGGAAGGTACTGTACCCTAGCTGGAGGATGGCGGTTCATAGCTACATTATACAACTAAACCTGGACGGAATACTGGAGACGCCGGGAGTGCCTGGAGCTGATCCCGACTTCGACGACGGCCTCATACTCAGGATCGTACTGTACACTAGGATGGTGGTTCACAGCTCCAACATGAAATCTGAACCTTGGCTTCCTGCTGGAGACGCTGTGAGTTGGCACTGATTACGACGAAATACTCGTATTTAGAAAGGTAGTCCACTGTACCTTAGCTCCGTAGTATTTATTTCACTTTCTCGTTTAGCTTGTCGTCTTCCTTAGTCTTTATCAACATGGTTGTCTACCTCCAGGGCGTGACCATCGAGCACGTGTGCCACTCCATCCACCGCACGCTGGCCGCGCAGCTGAAGTACGCGCTGGTGTGGGGCACCAGCACCAAGTACTCGCCGCAGCGCGTCGGCGTCGCGCACGCCGTCGCCGACGAGGACGTCGTGCAGCTCATCAAGAAGTAGCGGCTCGTGCAGCGGGGGTACAGGTGTTGAAGAAGAAGGTATATGTGCTAGGGGTGTCTCCCGTTGGGCCGGAATATTTTTATTTCAATGTGTCATTTCTCTTTTTTGTATGATAATAGATTTGCTCTCGACTTAGGGTGCGGCTCCATTTAGGCGGAGACGAGCAGAGCGGAGAGGAGACGTGTAGGGTTTGACCGATCATATTAGTTGAAATCCACATCTCTTCTCCACTCCACTTCAATGGGAACAGTCAAGCGGAGATGAGCGGAGCGGAGAGGAGACGTGTAGGAATCGACCGATCATATTAGTTGAAATACACATCTCGTCCCCGCTCCGCTTCAGTGGAAACAGTCAAGCGGAGACGAGCGGAGCGGAGAGGAGACGTAACTGCATTACTACTTGTAATCACTCCACTCAGCTCCGCTCGTCTCCTCCTCAGTGGAATCACTTAGCTCTTTTCACAGCTCTGCTCCACTCAGCTCCGCTCGTCTTCGCCTCAGTGGAGCCGCAGCCTTACTCTTGCCCTTGGAAGGAGATTTTGTTGATGATGAAACGAGCTCAACCAGAAGATGCCTATAAATTGGTGCAGACTGTTTTGACTTGATTCTTGTGGATAACCGAGGGTTATAGTTTCTATGCTGAATAATATTGCGGTATTCGTTGAAAAAAAAAATGTCAGCTTCGTAAGCATGGTATCTTGGAAACAAAGAAAGAAAATCCCAAAAGCTTTTTGGAAAATTAGAAATTGGGAATGATACATTCAATTTGAATTATTCCACCAAACAGGAGGCATCGCAATTTATTGTACTTTCGGTAGAACAAGGGTACAATGTACTGTGACAAGAAAAGCAATTGTGTCCTTGTCGTACCGAAGGTGCGTTATAATTATGTCTTTTCTTCGAAGGAGGTCAGAGAAGCCGTATTATGAACTGAAAATCTGCCAAGTCCAAGTTAGTAAAAGAGATAGAACTATAGGAGTGTTATATCTCCGTGGAAATTGGGTGTATCAACTTTTTCACCCAAACGACTTAGGTCTCCTGCGTTACGATTCGATACATTTTACATTAATTTATAGTAAAACTCAGCATACGAAGGTATGCTTAAGGTATGATAAAAATATTAACACGTTCCCTGTCCGGGTGGCCCTTTTTTCCAGGAGTCCGTGCTTCCACTAAGGGGTCACATCCCCATACTGAATGCAGTTGGACTTGTGACATTGTCAGATCGTTTTGTATGGGGACAGTGGACGTGTTAAAAATAAACGGTTTCTCTTGCGTTACCGGACAAAATCGTGTGGGTTGAAAAATTGATTTACCCACTTGACAGTTTATTCAGTTTTCATTATGGAGTATGTGAGCCAATATCCATTTGATTAATTAGTTTAAGGTTAAACGTCGCCTTCAATTTCACAGTTACAAATTATAAAGCAATAAAGTGTTGTTAGATCATTACCGTGTAACATGTAGTGGTTCTGTTAAATTATATAGATGTCATCGTTGTTTGTTACCGCATAATGATTTTAGTAAAAATGTGGTGGAAAGACGATTAATAATTAATAACTTAATATTTTCATAAAGAATATATGGATATCGTTCGTAAAATTTGTCTAAATTTGATTTGAAGTGTATCGCTACTGTTGCGTCCATACAAGTGATATAGAAGCTCCTGTAGTTTAAACTGGCTTAGATATCCAGAAATATAAGTTTTGAATTTGCTCCGCAGTTATAGTCTAGCAAAAATGACAAAAGGATAAAGTTATGTCCATATCTGGTCTTAGTACTTGATGACTGCTTTCCTTTCGATATATCAATTACTTTAGCCTTACAAGCGCGTCTGAGCTATTTCGCCTTACAAAAGAAGGGGACAGATTCCAGCAGCTGATAGCCAGCCTTCACTAAGTTGGAGAGGCACTTTATGAAGAAGCCTGGCGATGCAAACGTAAATGGCATCAGACCACTAGGATGAACTATAAATGACACAATAAGTCAAGTCCTAGGAAATTACTTAGGATTGGATTATGTCACACTGACATACATAGTTCTATAGTGGTCCAGAAATATGTTTTTTTTTAAAGGGAAAATAGGAGTCTTCCGGCAACCTTCGGGGAGGGAAGATGGCCGATTGAAAGATGTCCGGCTTTGTACTTTTGATTTATTCTATTTACTGATTTACTCTTCTCACTTGACACTGGCGAAATCACTGCGAAATACCGTGGTGGACCGCTATTGTAAAAAAAAGAAGGGAAAACCAATAACAATCGCACCATTCAATCTCATCATGCAAGCTTTGTCTGCGTCAGACTCCATCATCAGATCAGCTTTTAGACACCATAATAGTATTGCTATCGGGTTTATGTTCATTCCCAACAGAAAATGGGTCAAAATTAACTTGCAACGTTTTATAACCGTACTGACAAACAAACATACAAACACAAACATGTAAAATTCGATGCGATGGTAATAACTATAAAGTAGATAAAAGCCCGCAGCTGATCTATTAAACGGCCAAACCGATTCTTATCAAATCTAGCTGGCAACTCCGATATAACCCAGATCAAACTAGCTTTTTATTAAACAACCGCGTCCGAATCGATTTATCCGCTTAGAAGCTACGATGCCACAAAGGGACACATATACACATGTTAAACTTATGGTTATGACACCCCTACCTGCTCTATGCGACGGCGGCGCGCCCCCGACTAAACCGGCTCGATCCGCCCTGTGGAACGTTGTGGTAGCTCGCGGCACGTATGGTCAAGACACGCACACATGCAAGCAAGCGATATACCTTTGTTTGAAGACGAACTACTGTTTATACGGTGCCGGCACTCTCACTTCACGTGCTCTACTTTGAAATCCGTAATTCGAACTTTGTCTATTGCTATCCCTTTCGCTCTCGACGCGTAACTAATTCACAAGAAAGTGACGGGGCGATCTGAAGTTCGAATTACGGATTTCAAAGTAGAGCCCCAGTAGTGGAAGGGAAAAAATCTGAATATTTTGTCCTCGTCATTTTTGCCTGCCTACTGTTAGGAGTTGCAACTAATGAACCATTTTTATAGAATCATCATAAATATCATATTACTGTTCTGTTCAATGAATATTGGTTTCGTTTCGTCATGCTAGAAGTAGTTCTTTGTATGTTAGATGTAAGTTGCTGACAGATTTGTACTCTATGATGTTGGCACCAATGAAAACAAAACTGGTTCTGAGTGTGCTTTTGAAATAATCTGCAATATCCGATATTTAGTATATAGTGCGACCAAAAAGAGTAGAAATTAAATGAGGGCGCCACTTTCTACGTAACTGTCACATTTTTGACGTAAAATGCTTGACCGTGGCAACAATTTAGTATGGATTTTTTTAGTTCCATTTTATTTAATTTCTTCTCTTTTTGGTCGCACTGTACAAACCAATGCCAGATTGCATGCCAGTTAAGCCTAGTATAATTATTGGATAGTGTTCTAAAAAAATAAATAGTCTGTCGTTTAAGTACATTATCAAAAAATATTGAACACATATTTTTTCTTTTGTCAATTAAACAAAAAATGACGAAGATAAAGTGCGTTGAAGTTTCGCGTGACGTCACGCCGTGGCACACTTTATACGTTGTGACGTCACGAACCACTCCTGAACTTTGATGCGCGTTATATTTGTCAATTTTGATTGATTTGAAAAAGCAAAAAATATGTGATCATTATTTTTTGATAATCCTACGGACGGACTAATTAGATTTTTTTACCAAGGTTTGGTTTTCATTTGTGTCATGAATAATCTACGATGTTGGTTGTTAAAGATATATTATGAGGAATTACTGTGGTTAAGTGATGCCACGCTAATGTATAGATTTCCTAACCCTTCATGTTTTCTAAAACATTTAATACTTGTACAAAATCATGAATTGTGGTTTGATAGAAGACGATGGTACGTTTTCTTAGTCATTCTATACTTAGAAATTAGTGTTAATTTAAATTTGACCTTGTTTCTTTATTTATGTTCAGGCAGAGATAAAATCATCAGCCACATTGATGACAACTGTTTTTATTTAATTGTTTAGTATCTAAGTTTGCTTAATTTAAATCCTGTTCATTTTATAGTACTACATAGCGCACGAAATGCTAACACAAGTAACGAAGTTGTTTCCAAGACCTGTAGTATAAATAGAAAGTACGTAGGTCATCTCTGGCCCTTTAGAAGTTTCTGATACCTGTTATCGCTCGGGTGGGATCATATCATAATAAATAAAATTCAAAATTCATAATGGGTCATAATATATATAATGGTTTTATACCTGAAACCATAAACTTTTCAGGATTTTTTAAAAGCCCATTGTATAGAACCTGGTTAGGTTTGTTTTATAACAATCCTGAAAAGTTTACGGATTCAGAAAAAAAAAACATAATGACCATTATGTATTTTGAACTTTATATTTAATGATACCTACCCCTCGGGCGCTAGGGTTGTACATGTATGACATCAAACGACATATTTCCGACGATGCGCGTCACTTGACAATTGATACGCATGCAACCAAACGCAGCGACGGCGCGACCCTTACTAAACCGGCTCGGTCCGCCCTGTTGAGTTTGCTTGTTGTACACGAAGATGAACTACTGTTCTATTTATGCTATAGTATTTATAACCCTTTTTCCCTAGGCCTATAGGTTTAAAACTGTAAAGGCGGCCGACTCTAGCCTAGATTAGCTGTCAGATGGCGTTTTTTTCCAAGTTACTATTGAACTCAAGCAATAATTTATATGGATTAGAAAGAGTTATTACTATTGTATATACTCAATTATAATTTTGCAATGGAATAAATAGTTTTTTTAAAAGCAAATCACTGGTTTTCTTTACATTCATCCTCTACTTATTATTCCTTAGCACTCCTTACAGGTTGGCTATGACTGCGCACAAGTAGCATCAGGCAGGCCATTACCCGTGGTCCCGCTGCGTTTTGTCCCATCTACATTTGACGGAGCCTCCCCCAAGGGTGGGGCTCTTATTTCAGGGCAGTTTGCCCTTCGGGCAACTGTAGATACCTAACGAACCTAACCTACATACTTTTGGTATCACAATTAAAATTAGTTGGTCAAACCTGGATGCAACTTTTTATGCGGTGCGACAAAGTCCACGGGAAATGTGCTCATGAAGCGTGCCATGCTCGCCGCGGCGCCGATGAGCAGTTTCTTTGCAGGTGTTTCCGCCCCTTCCGATGCTTAAAACCACAAACGCAAAACACCAATTCGGAATTTCAAAGAGTTTTGCGACTTTGTATCATTATTTACCTACTCAAAATACCAAACACGTGCACAACAACAAACACCAACTCGTGATTTTATGGCGTTGAATATTGGACGTTTAAGGCTGTTAAACGTTTGTATTTTCATTTCGTTCCTTGTGGATTATTCCAGAATTTAAAGACAGATTTCGGTATTTTCTTATCCTCCCATAGACGAAGGGAGAGATATCAGCTTTAAAAGAAGGGGTCCCATTATAACGTTTCCATTATTTCCCTGAATACGATGAATATAATATGATTGGAACAACTTTTGAACAACTTGGCGACAAATACCAGTCTGTTACACGCAGGAACGGTGTTTGCGGCAATCTTCGAGAGACCTCTCATTATGTCCAGCAGTTGACAAAAAAAAACTATAATTCATTAACTTACTTTATTAACATTACTGTCACACTAAACAATTAAGTTACAACAATAAATACAAATTCCCGCTAATTTTGAGAGTCGCGATTCTAAAGCGCCATCAATTTTACAGTGGGTTCCAAGGTTAATTTAATAGGAGAAAGCTCACTGGTGTCAAATAAGACTTTCTATTTCAATTTTTCAATCTTCTGAAAAAGCTTACTTAGTTCAAACGGGTAAATATCGTCTGCCATAATTATTTTTAGACATAATGTGTTTCGAGTCATTAAAAAAAAACTTTTAGCATTTTTACAAATCAAGCCTAACCTAACTTTGTATAAACGTTAGTCATCGGAAATTCGTAGCACAGATGCCAAACGTCGGCAATTGCCATCAAATTTCATACGCACAAGATTCTGTGGCGTCTAAAACACGTCGTATTACTTCGCTGCTTGGCGTTCGTAAGGTTAAGAAATTCTGAAATGTTTACGGTTCCAGCGATATAAAAATTATGACTATAAATGAATAATTATGTCAACAATGACATTAGTAAATGGGAAAGATTCCGGTTGAAACAACTAGAGAACTTGGAAACCCAATGTAAATGATTCTAGTGCTTTAGTATCTCTATCAGCAGATCAGCTCATTGCGTCAGCTGGGCCATCAGCTCAGACTCGACGCTGGCGAGCGCCCACTTGTGGTCGGTGATCTCGAGCGCCTCCCACTCGGCCTTGAAGGCGGCCTTCGGGTCCGGCGGCATGGCCATCGCGGCGCCAGACATCTGCTCCTGCATTATCTTGGACTGGTCGGCGGCTGGGAACGAGGAAACAATCAATTAATCAGGCAATCTGGCACAAATTGACATAGTCCTTACTACTCCATATTTGAACAAGACTTCTATAGAATTAGTGAACATGTTCTTGGACAATATTAATGATAAAAAGTACCACAGATTAGTTTATCTAGCTGGATGTACTGTAGTTACAGTATATAGTAGGAGAATAAGCAGAAGAAACACTAAAATACGGAAAAAACTAGTTGAATACTGAGTGACATAGTGACAAATTTGACAACAAACTGGTACCAACTACTGAGTAGTTTAATTATTTAAATTTGCACCTAATTTAATTTATAATGGACAAAATTCCATTTGGGCGTAATAAATAGGTATGTAACAAAAATAAATTTTGCTATAATTATTTTCAGGATAATTAAATTTTGACAAAATTTACTTTGGATACTATTAATTTCGTTCCAACTTCAGAATGGTAATTTCAAGTAGACGATTTTCTTTTTAGCATAAATGACAGTAAATTTTCCAATTTAACAAATAAATATAGTAGAAATAAAGTTTCATAAGAGCTAAGCAACGCCAGTTAGAGCTCATACCGTTGTTCTCTCCCAGCACAAGTGTGTAGATGGTGCGTAGTCCGAACACGTTGAGGAAGTACCAGGAGGCAGAGGAGACCCAGGAGGCGTCGAGATATGTCAGCTCCACGCCGCGCTGCAGCATAGGCTTGAAGCGCAGCGTCAGAGGGAATGGGACTTTTGCTGCAAATCATACACAACTATAATAAATAATAACAGTTTACTATGACAAATTGTTGTTACAACTCTAAAACATAATTGGGAGAATTTCAAAAATATTGTAAGAAGCATATTCAGCTAGTCAGGTCTGATTTGTTTGAAAATCAGAACCCTTGGCATTGAACGTGTCAAGGACTTAATTGAGACAATTTTATCTTTCTTCCATTGAAAAACGAAAATTAATTTTTAAAGAGTCCTTATTTATGTACATTTTGAATATTCACCTATTTATCTATTTCTTATGTCGAGAATTGAAGGGAAATGCTGAGAGATAGGTAATTGTACAGAGAATTAGGAGAAGAAAAATGTATTGCACACCATTTTTCGAGTATACAATTATATTTTTCTTTAATTCAACCCCTCATTTGCTTTTCGTAAGTTTTTTAACCCTTACTTGGGCATTGTTTTTTTTCTGATTCAAAATCAAAAGGGACTTGAATTCCCTAATTTTTTATTTAGCCAATTCAAGGGAGCTTATTTGTTGGACTATATCTTAATTAAATAAATTAATTTAATTTAATAAAATGTCATCTTCTTTAAAAAAAAAAACTATATCTTAATCTGAAGAAACCAGAAATTTGTTTATTACCACCTGCATATGAGGGGTTAAGTTTTTGTAATTAATTCTATAGCAGGTGTCAAAAAGTTAAAATCTCATCAAAAATTCATGAACTAATTTGAACTTTATACAATCTGTTCTAAATACACTTTTATTAAACCTCATTAATTATTAGAGACTTAATTTCTAAAAATTTAATTTTTGTGACTTTTTTTAATGTGTTGTTAATTGGAAATATGGACATACTAGTAAGAAAGCCACTGAACATCCAGTTGATCCAGCCACCGATGATGATCATGGGCAGCACATTGGTCACATTGCCCTTCAGCATGTCCGTCATCATGCTGGGGTCAGTCATCGGGTTCTGAGGGGTAAAAATGATCATTCTAGGCCTGCTTCGGTATCTAATGCACTCGCAATCGACTTCAAAGTGGAACAACTGTTTTCATTTTGAAAGTAGATTCACCTTCGGACTGTCAAGATGAAAACAGTTGCGATTGTGAGTGCATTAGGCAATACACCCTCTAGACTGTTTTATTACTGCATTGAACCACTTTCAGAAGTAAAAATAGTAAGGAATAAGGTAGTTGCTATGTTTTTTAAAATGATCTGTTGTATTAAGAATACAATTATTTGTCTTTTACAAAACATAACATGTTAATATCATTCTTATACAATTTTACTATTCAGCTAGGTGGTTATTGGTGTTTTTAGTGGCTTCTATAAATAAAGTAGCGCTTTTACGTCTCTTGAAAAATAATATTAGTTCCTGTTGTAGTAATGTAGACACACAATAGTATAATCTCTTACTTTGTTTTTAATTCTCCTTTTAGTTACTAATTCCTACCTGTGATGTTGGAGCCCTTTTCTGCACTTTGAAGTACCCAGTCTCTTCATTGTTGAACCAGTGGCGGCGCATCGCGAACGACTGTCGAGGGAGATACTTGCCGTTCTCTCGCAGCAGACGGGCTCTGATCATTACTTGACTTTAAGAATATAGAAACATGTAATTAAAATATAATATATTAGAGTTCGACAAAGAAGAATAAAATTGATAACAATAGCTCCCTTCCTACTTGATGTAGGTAATGTAATTTATTATGACCGTGAGAATTGGAATGAAGTAATGTTTGAGTGTGGATTTAACGTGTAAATTACAAATCATTTATATTAATAGTATCGCGCTACTTATTGGTAATATATACAATAATATTTACCTGTCTTGGACTTGGAGTAATTCAATTTTCTTCTGAGAGGATAAAATGATTGAAACATAGTGCCGTACAATTCCAACTAAAAAAGTGATAATGACTATTGGAAGAAACACCCAACCACGTATGTTAGGATCAAGCAGTAACTCTGCCATTGTGGCAGATTAACCTTATTCTTATTCGGATCGAGTAATAATTGAAAATTAAATACGAGAATCAAATTGAGAACGAGAAATTCCACCTTTCCTCTTGAAACTTGACATATAATAACCACAGATAAACTAAACCAAAACTAAACCACAAGCTATAATCTTATAGTCTATAATCATTCTATAATAGACAAGTGATTGAAAAAAAATAAGCTGTTCAAAAGCTGTTTCAGCTATTTGTAAAGACCGCCTTTATAGTATAAAATTAAATTAAATCTTGTGAAAAATGATTCTAAAATTCTTTGATTGTGAAGTGACAATAACCATATAAAATAATTTCTAAATGTATTTTAAATATTTTCTAAAGGAAAATAAATTCGTTCGGAAATAAAGAGTATATTTTTAAACGTTAGTAATCTGTCAAGTCAAATTATTTATTACCTACACAAAAATGACAAAAATATGCTTGCGCGCACCCTGTACCGGCGGCACGGCTACTCTGTTTATTGTTTGATTTCTTTGATGTAGGTAGGAATAGTTTAAATAATTAATTTCAGATCAAACAAACTTGAAGGTTTCCGATTATACTTATATCATCGTTTAATTCAGAATGCCTCGTGCAAAAGCGACGGCGGACGGCAAGGTTTCGAGTACAGATCCTAAAACAAAGAAGAAAACTGGTATCTTTCAAGAAGTACTAGGTGCAGATCTGAAAATTGAACCAAAGGAAGAAGATCATGATGCAGGAAATATAAGTCCTACTCTAGATTTGAGCAAATTTAAATTTGAAAAGAAACCCCACATCAGGATTGAATTTGATAATGATTCCCCAGTCAAACAGGTACTTTTCTCATATTTATATGAATATGTTTTATTTGAAATTAATAGCAATTGGTCAATATTAAAATGCGATTTATAAACAATTAAAATGTGCTAATGACTTTGCAGGAACCCAAAGGCCTGTGGGAGCCACCACACTGGCAAGATTTTCTTTTGAATCTGAGAAATATGAGGGCGAACAATGATGCCCCGGTGGACACCATGGGATGTCACATGTCATCAGACCCTGAGGCCCCTCCTGAAGTAAGGTTCCAAACACAATGCAAAAAAAATTAGGGTGTTTGCCGTGGGTCGTTTAGCTTGCGAGGCTGCCTCGGTCGGTCTGCGGCAGCGGAGGCTGTTTGCCCAGTGTGGACCTGGTTATTCTTTAACATTCGCATTCACACTCTGAATGTGACAAATATGACATTCATAACATCCCTGATCATAACATTATTGGGCCATTAGTCTTTTGGTTTATATTTTAAACTCATAACCAAATAAGCTACCAACTTAAGAATTCTTTGCATGAAACTAAATAATCCACTAAAATAAAAAGCTTAATTATTCTTATTGAGATATTAGGACTAAGGTTACATGAATATTTCCAGGTGATAAGATACCAGCACCTCATTTCTCTGATGCTCTCAAGCCAGACCAAGGACCAGGTGACATTTGCAGCCATGTCACGCCTACGTCAGAGAGGCCTGACTGTGGACAATGTTCTCAGCATGAGTGACGAGGAACTGGGGCAGCTCATATATCCTGTAGGGTTCTGGAAGGTAATACATAGTGTCAGCCTTTTCGTGTGAAATGATAAGTATTGATAAAGAACTGATCCAGTTTATCTTTGCATTTTTCGTAGACCTTTTGAGAAAGTGTGTCTGACCTTTTATTTTGTAATAATATTTGTATACAGAGCTTCATTTTAACTTAGTAAAATGTCCATCATGTCATCAGTCATGATAAATTTGCACCACATTTCAACAGAAAAGTTTATAAATCATATAATTATATGGTTCAATTATTGTTGACAGACTAAAGTTAAATACATAAAGAAGACAACTCAAACCCTGAAAGAGCTGTACAACGGTGACATACCAGACTCGGTGGAGAAGCTGTGCAAACTGACAGGGGTCGGGCCTAAGATGGCTCACATCTGCATGAGTGTGGCATGGAAGAAGATCACAGGCATAGGTACACAGTATAATTTTCGTGTTTTACTTTGCTGACTAATGAAATGTTAATTTCTCCACTTCGCTCATCATTGTTGATCGAAGTTTCTTCATGAAAGTTAATTTTATTCGATAGAGAAATAGAACATTTATTTGTAAGAAATACATTACATGCATTAGATGCCTTAGTGTGAGTCAATAGGTTACCCTTGATCTTTACACATATAAAAAATCACAATTATACTTAAAAGCTGTAAAATGTATCAAAGATGTTTTTTTGTAACAATTTAAGTTTATTTAAATATTAATAGTTTACTTACAAGTGCCTAAAGTAAAGAAATATGTAGATTATTAAGTGATTGTTTTATGCTTTATTATGTAATTAAATTATGTAGAGCTTCATCCTTAACTGGTCTTTCTTATGCCTAGTCCAGTCTAGGGAATGCAAATAACCGGTTATAAGCTGTTTTAACCGGTTATTTTCATACAAAAATGGTTAATAACCGGTTAAATTGCATTCCCTAGTCTAGTCTTTCATCATACTCATTTTTTTCCTTTTTCTTTGACAGGCGTGGACACTCATGTACACAGGATCAGTAACAGAATTGGTTGGGTGAAGAAGCCCACCTCCACCCCTGAGGATACCCGCAAAGCTTTGGAGTCCTGGATCCCCTTTGAACTTTGGGGTGAAGTCAACCACCTCCTGGTGGGGTTCGGACAAACTGTCTGTCTACCCATAGGACCCCACTGTGATGAGTGCCTCAACAATGACATCTGCCCATCAAGAGGGATAAAGAAGTCACCAAGGAAAAGGTCTCCTATGAAGATTAAAGAAGAAAACCAGCTGTCTGGACTTAAAGAGGAAATAAGCATTAAAAAAGTAACACCTAAGAAAGTAAATGTGAAGCAAGATACAGACAATTTTAATTTAACAGTTCCAACAGCAAAATCTCCAAAAATACGAAAGGTTACTCCAAAAAAGGAAAGCATAAAATGTGAAGACGAGGGGGATGAATTTGTAACAGGGTCAGATAAAGCTAAAGTAAATTCTGATGTAAAAGTGCAAAGGAGGAAAGTAACACCAAAAAAAGATAACATTATTAAAGGGGAACCAAATAATATTATTAATATTACTATTAATATGAATGATGGTAACATATTAAATACATCTAACTCTGAAAATGTCTCTCAAAGGAAAAAAAGGACAACACCTAAAAAGCTAGAACCTATTGATATTCAAATGATTCAGGACAATTTATTAGGTCTTAATATTGGTGGCAATAAGTCACTGCCAAAAACAAAAGTTGCTAAAAAAGACAGTACAAAACAAGAAGTTGATAGTAATTTAGGTGAAGACAAGCTGTTACTTGAAAGTGTTTCTGACACCAAAGGTGCTAGGAAACGAAAGGTCACTCCTAAAGTAGTGGAACCACTTCATAAAGATGATGATATTGATGATTTCATTCAGCCTGAGTCACAGACTAAAGAGTTGAAGGCATCAAGAAATAAGTTTAAAGTACCTGGCAGCTTAGACAAACCAAAAACGAAATCTCCAATGAAACGAAAATCACCAAGAGTACAAAATAAAACAAATGTTCTGGAAAAAGCAGCGGACATCAAAAGTGGCAGAAAGAAAACAAAGAGTTGTTGACAGCTTGTTCTAATAAGTTTTATATTATAAATATCGTTTACTGTCACATTTAATATTATCCTCGCAAGGCCCAGTGTGCAATAGGATATACATAATCAAGGCAATTTCATTTGAACTCTATTGCAATGGGAATAAAGTTTATTTTCCTATCTTCATACACTGTAAATGGCATTATCGAACAAACGTAATTGAACTTTATGGCCTTGCTGGTAGATTCTAAGTCCCACTCACAAAAAACTCCCTCTTTGTAGTTAGGACTGTTCGGGCGCACGTTGCCCAGGCAACGAGTCCTGAGGCACGTCCACACGGACCGAGCATTTGGCTCACGAGGCTGCCGCGCGAGCGCGTGCGCTTGGTGGATACGCGGCTTTACGAGAAAGGAGCGTTGTTTACAGTAAAATCAGTTAAATATAAGTTTGATTATTTTAATTATGTCTTAAAACTGTGGTCACAGGAAATAATGGTTTAATACCCTTACCTGCACGTTTTTGCTGCTTTATTACCGACTAGAGAAAGCCCATGACTTAGTTTTACGCTACTTCCCCTATTTATTCTCGTTGAGGGTCAATTTTCGAAAGATCCCTTATTAGTGCACCATTAAGGTATCCAAGGAATACATGCGTACATACATTAAATCACTGCTAATACAAGGAATATTCCCTCCAAATGTCATATCCCTAGGTTCAGCAGTTTAGGTTATTATTTACAGGATGTTATGTTATGATCTTTTGGCTGAAGATAACTTGTGTATTGTAATTTTTATCATGTTTGTTAGTAGTTATTGTTTTAAGAATTATTATGCATGTAATGCTACCTCAATTATGTTAAAGCCCTAAGGCCCTGTTAGTGATGGGATAACAAGATGTAAGTTGTAAGTAAATTATGAATCTTTTTTAATAAGTGAACGTAATAAAGAGCATGGTAGATATAAATAATGTTTTTTATGCTCGTAATCAATTGCAGTGTTTTTTCCGCTTAGCGGGTTGCTGGCACTGAAAGTGTTAATAACATTGTCAACTTGAGCCTGTTGAATTAACAAATTCTGTACTGGTTAGGTGCTAGGTTTGTCAAAATTACATAATATGATAATTGTCAGCGAGCAGCAGCGACCAGCAAATGTGTAGAGCTAAAAGAAATGATGAAAGGTTTCTACTAACTGTATGTTGTGATGTTAAATAGAACACCAGCTGTTGTAAAAATATGTGATGGTAATACTTTAATTTTGTTCAAATAAACAATCTTTATTTGTTAAAAGTACTTTTATTTCAATGTTTTTTCCTACCAAATGTTTTCTTGGATTTCTCTTTTCTTGGTTTTCCTAGTTTAGCTTTGAGTCTGGCTGTATGTTCTTTCTTCTGGTGAGATTTCTTCTTATTCTGTACTCTGTCTAGCTTGCTCTTCATCTGGAACACTTTACTCTTTTTAATCTTTTTGTTTGCTTGTTTCATAAGAATTTGCTTTAATTCTTTTTTAGATTGAGGTTTTGGCTCTTCTTCTTTCTCCTCTTCTTCTTCTGCAGCTGATTCTACTTCTGTATCAGATCCCATGCCGGGAACACTTTCTGGATCTTTGTTCTTAATTTTTTTAATCGGCTTCTTTTCACTCTCAACACTTGGTCTATTTTCTCCTATAACTAAATCTTTTTTTTGCAAAGTGTCTGAAGATAATTCAACTATTTTAACATTGACATCATCATCTTCATATTCTTCTTGAAGCAATTGCTCTATGTCAGGTATAGGCCGGCTGGAGACCACTAACTTTTTATAAGACTCCTTGTTCTGCAAGTATAAATAAACAATGAGGAATAGTGGAGTTATTAATGTTCCTAACAGATCACAGTCCAAAACATACCTCTTGTTTTATCCTCTTTCTTTCTTCCTTCAATAGCTGTTGAATTTCCTCTTGTGCCTTTTTCTTTCTTTCTAGTTTTCTCTTGCGAAATCCACACAAGTAGTCTCTGTAAATAGATTAAAGTTATTGTCATACCTTGCTGGTCTATTCAATTACAAAAGTATTGAAATCGCTTACTTTCTAAGATTTTCATCAAAAACTAAAGATATTTTCTTCTTTTTGTCCTGTTTTTTATTACTTCGTTTTCCCATTTTCTTTAGAAAACTGTTTGAGGTATAAATGATACACCTCACACTACAACACAACTTTTATTAATAACCTATAAAATTGTTTTGACATGACACATGACATGCAGTGCAGGTGATCAGTGATGTCCTACGCATGTATTATCGGTTTTATATTAAATCGTTTGATTTGATCTAACAGAACAGAAAAGTGTTTAATTTTTTTATAAATAAATACTGGTTTGTTTTTGTAGCGAAATTCTATTAAGTAATATAAATAAACAAAAACATAATTGGGTGGTCACTCTAATACAGAAATCTTTTAGAATCTTCTATTATATTGGACATTGTTCATTTGCTCTAATGAAAACGTTTTTTATGATCACAAGTATCTAAATCTAACGAACATGTCAGATGAAAATTTAGTATAATATAAGGTCTACAAATATCCATATTCCTTTTTATTTTTTATCTTGATAAACAAGTGCAGACTAAATAAAATCGGAATATGCATCAACCGATTTCAAATCGCAATAATTGTAGTTTCTAAAAATATATAAAACTTTTTGTTCGATTACAGATGCTGGCAAGGTTCCATGAAATTTTCTGAATTCTGGATTGTGATTGGAGGAAGCACGCAATTAATATTTTTTATCAGCCTCTCCTCAACCAATCAGCACGCAAGTCCACAATAAAGACGGACTCATCGGCAGCATGGCTGTCAGTATATATTTGAAGCTTGAACGATGCGCTTCCTCTCGTTACGTCGATTTTTTTTATTTGTGCATTTTGACGATAATGTTATCGAACGTGATATTCAGTGCTATGAAATATGGAAATATTTGGGAGCAGTAACCTGAGATCTGCCTTATTTTGTAAGGTGAGCTTCATAATATGCACAAGTAATGAAAATACAGACGTTTGATATTATTATTTTATTCGTTTACAAAAGGAATGAGTGAGAATCATGGCTCCAAAAAATCAATAGGAAAGGCGTTACGTGTGTGTCTTTCGCCTTTATTTTGTTTAGGCATTCCAAGGTCGTTGTTAGAGGTATATTCTGTCTCTACGATGTGACCACGAGTACATTAAATTAGAGTAATCGATACGATTGTGTGAGCGCGGCCATATGTTTTGCGTGAAAGGGTCGCGTTGCTTACCGTTACTATTTCTAGTCAATTGTTTTGGTCTACTTATTTTATTTCCGTTTTTATTGAGCCTGTGCACTCGTGAAGTAATAATGAGTGTTTGGACACTACCGAAAGTTCAATCGGCGGGACTGTCCAAAAAATAAGATAACAGTGCACTCTGCTTGTAGGTATGCCTATTATCAAGAAGTTATCACAACAAACAGAGTGTACTGGATGGCCTATTATTGTTTTTGATATTATTAATTTTAAACTGTAGTGTACTTTGAGTATCCTACCTTTTTAAATTAATTTATTTAGCACAATTTAAAAACATCTTCATTTAATGGGGTAATAGAATATTTCATTAAAAAAGAGCCAATAAACTAAAGCAACAAAATATTAAAATAAACTCTGTATCACTTATTGACTTATTGTGACTTGTATAAGATATAATAATTCACTTTTTTTTATTAACAATTATTATGTATTATCATGTGTGTAATATTTATTATAAATTAAATACATATTTTTAATTAATATTCAAGTGTGATTATATTATGATTATGACATCAAATAGAAATTCGCAATTTTTTTTTTTAGATTTGAACTAACTAACAATTAAATTGGTCAAGAACTATTTAATTGGTTGTTAAAATTAATGGCATATTGGAAGGAAAGTCAATAAATATACTTAAACCCGGATTCATAATTAGATTCCATCAAATCTACCACGGTGTTGCCATTGAAATGAAACATTCCATCATTAGTAAATTTACTCTTGGTGAAAGAATGCATGTAAGTAATTAATTATTTAGTCAAGAATAACATTTAAATACTCTGTTTAAATAAACATGCCCAGTCGTATAAATAAATATTGAATTAAAGCAATTTTGTGGTAAAAACTTCAGTTCTCGATAACATTTGGTATCATTTTTGATACAAAAATATTATTGTTTGAAGATGTGCGTACATTATTAATTATAACTAAAATACGTAAATTCGAAAAATAATAACCACTACCTAGTTGTGTTGGCTATTTTAAAGGCGTATTACATTATCCTGACTGTAGCATCCCAAATGGAGGAGGGTCGTTAAACCAAGGATCCTTTTTACTTAGAATTTAGGATTGTATGAATATAAATGTTTACTTCGATAAAACAAACGTCTAAGAATCAAAGTAGTATAGGCGACAAACTCAAGGAAACGTTTATGTTATTGTATATTATCTGTCTGTGTACAGAAAATGTCTATTTTTTTAATGTTATTATGACAATGACATTTCTTGGTAGATTTGATGGAATCTAATTATGAATCCGAGTTTAGATGTACATTATAGAGAAATGCATATCTATTAAATACAAAGATATTGAAACGTAACATCTAAAGACATGGGAACAAATACTCGGAACTTATTATCCTTTGCAGGAATTAAACCCGGGAACACTAGCTTTAATCATGATCACTACCAACTAGCCATGACCACATCATATTCAATTTTTCGTTTAGGTTTCTGGATGTGTCTTTAGTCGTATTATTAAGTGATGTTGCACTACTGATCACTGTCAATAAAGATGAAACATATTTATTCAGTAAGTAGGTACGGGCACTTATACACGCCAAAATTTCCTCCCAAGATGAGTCCACAGCTAAGAAGAAGAACCACAATAAAATCAGTCAGTCATTCTTTAACATATTATATTAAAACCATAAAATATGTTTCAATAATTCTGTAGTGGTTTCTCATAGCGCAGTTGCCTATGTAAGTAATAAATACGGAGTAAGAATACATCTCAAGATGATTGTGTTGAAAACAGCTGATAACACGTATTGATAATTTGGATAAAAGGTGCTAGTAGGTCATCACAGTACCTACTCATAACACTGTCTACACAATACACATACATAATGGTTTTGTAATATTAAATTTGTAATGTTGTGCAGCAAAATTTACGAGTATTTTTTTTACAGCAAATCCAAATAACACAACTTTGCATAGGTAGAGTTAGTAATTTTTATATTCCAGTACAACCAGTGGTGGGCTCAAAATTTAGCAAAAGATAACATGAGTTAGCAAGGACCGGTCTGCTCCACAATAAAAAAAAAATGATTCAATGATTGTGCTATTTTTGACTACAAACAAAAAATATGAGGTCTTCCAATACTGGCTAACTTACAGGTGGTGATTATATCTAATCAATCATCCATCTAATAGCAAAATTCATACCTAATTACTCTCATAAAGTATTTTACAACATATACACGTAATTTGGATTACATGTGTACCTGTAGTTCTGTACATAGAATAAAGTTTGAAATATTGAATACTAATTTTAAAGCTGAATTGCTATTGCAGACAAAAATATGGTATACCTGATTGCGGATGTCACTAAACTGTGCGGAGTGCATCAAGTTTTAAGAAATTTATTGTTATATTCTTATTATACAGTTGATAACTAAGCCATACAATAGTAATATAAATAACTAACTCTTACATTCTTCTCTTAAAAGCAAGATGGTGCAATACTGCCTATTTGTTGTTCTCAATTAATACTTTATTTTATATGTCTGCTAGTCCATGCTGAATAAATATACCAATGAAATAGCACAAGTAAACATAAGGCATACTTCATGTATATTAATTACATTTTTATGCTAATAATATGGATGGTTTGGGCAGACCACACATGTTAATTTGTATTGCTGTAATTTAAGTACCTACGACCTACATGTTTGGAATACCAGTGGCATATTTTTTTAATGAGTTTCTACTGGTAGACATACTACAGACGGACATTTGAAAATACCTATTGATTTACTGTATTTTTCCCTTATACTATAACATACCTATTATACACTAAAACATTTTTTTCTATCTACTAACTAGCTATTTAAACTGTCAGTTGAAACATGTTTAGTTTCAACAGTTCAGTGAAAACTGATAGATTTTTTTTATGGTAGAGGTGTTCATATTGTTCTTGTATCCTCAACTTTAAGTAGCATAGAAGGTAGTTTCACATTAACTGTTTGATTCAAAGGTATATTTTTTAATTGTATCTTCTGTTAATTTTGGACCTGTACTCACCTAAAACAGAAACATTTTTCATAAATGTCTCTTGTTTACCAATACTTACAAATAAGACCAAATTCGTGCCATTCTATAGGAATCCTTTTAAATATTTTATACATATTCATATATTCAATGCATGTGCTTTGCTCACGCGCAGCGTCACTTTTTTCCGTCTTAGGCACCCACGCTGTCTCGATTTTACGTAGGAATCATTTTGTGACGTAAGCTCTAGCGCGGTGATCCTCCGCTCGGCGCTCGGGTCCGGCAGCCTTGCTCCTGACAATGGTGAGACCAGCAGCTATTCTTAGAAACTTCGTCCCTCCCTTAGTCTCTAACCTTGCTTGACCATCACAACTTGACCTACCCGTACAGTCGAGTACTGCACCTTATTTCAATAGAATAAGGCGCACAAGTGTTTACATAGGTATCTTTGACCTCGACTGTTCCTAGTCGGCATGCGTGTCTGGTACGGTCGGTCTTATATGTAGCTGCACACTTTAATGCCGTGTCATTTTATTGAACTGCAAAGTGGCAGTGGGTGCACATTGCTCGTAGAACCGATGGCGGTTGGAGCGGGAAGGTTCTAGAGTGGCGACCGCGAATCGGGAGACGAAGTCGGCAGGTCTTCCGCAAGGTGGACCGACGCGCGACGATCTGATAAAGGTCGCGGGAAACCGCTGGGTGATAGGAGCAGAGGACCGATCGTTGTGGAAAACCTTGGGGAAGGCCTTTGTCCAGCAGTGGACGTTTTGCGGCTGATGATGATGATTTGAACTGCTGCACTAAATTGTCCGAGGTGTTAAACCGACAAGGTACAAACGTGTAAGGCCTACTGTAACTGGTGTAGTCTGAAATTTCGTTTCTCAACCGTCATTTGATGACACTTAGCCTAGTTGGTGGTGTCCCTGCTTACGAAGCTAGCGGTCCTGGGTTTGAATCTCAAAGGGCATTTATTTGTGTGATGGTGATGAGCGCGAGCATTTGTTCTCAAGTCTTGGGATGTTTCTTATGTATTTCTTTTTGTTGTGTTATCTTTGAAAAGGGACCTAATTGTCGATGGCGCTTTCGCAGCACTGCGTCACGCGACGTTGTATTTATATCGGACCATCGTTAATAATGGCGGAAGCGCCATCGACAATAAGGTCCCTTTTCATAGATAACGCCACATATAAGTATGTATATCGTTGTCTAGTACCCATAGTAAAAGCCTAGAGCTTAGTTTGGGAGTAGGTAGCTCTATTTGTGAGAGATTGACCCGTGACATTTAATTATGTTTATTATTTATTTGCCAAATTTTCATAAGTTAAATATGTTTTTTTTTCTGAAAGTCTAAAAACATATTAGGATTTTTTAAATCATCTATTAAACCTTAAGGTTAGGTTAGGTTTGTTTATAACATACCGAAAAAAAACAAATTTCAGAAAAAATATATTTGGAAAATGAACATTGGGACTAAAGATGGAACCGGCGATGGAGACACTCCTGTATTCAGTTTATACGAACCGAAGGGTCAAGTTAGGATCGCCGACGAAATGAAGGACGGAAGTTTTCCACAGAGCATACATACCCAGCTCTCAATTGCCGCCGTGTCGTGTCCATTTAGTCCGCTGCCTTCCACTTTTTCCATTAAGAGCAATATGCCTGATTGTCTTTACTCTCTGTCAATGCCACTTAGAGTACGGCATGGGAGCGATTTTTCTATATTCTAATTCTATCTTGAATTTTGCTGTTATTTTTAACCGGCGGCAGAAGGAAGGCTATGTTTTATAATCTTTATTTGCTTAAAACGTGGTATAAAAAGGTCGTCACCCTCACCCCCACCCTGTAGATCAAGTCCGATTATCACAATTTTTGAATATGTTGTAGTTATTATGAAAAGCTAGGTCTGTACGTTTCTGATTTTTGTTTTTCAAATTTGTTTCATTCTAAGAAATTTTTTTTTTAAATGAAAACACTACAGAAATAGTTTTTCATAATATCTACAATATATTTAGAAATCGTAAAAATCTGACCACGGGAGAGAGAAACGTTATCGCTATTGTTATGGTTTTTTTTTAGCTTCATCTCTCAAAATATTCAATCCTCTTAAAATATAATTCCTTGATTTGTGAGTCTTATTTTTGTCCGCAAATCATTTAATTCCCTACAAAACCTTATCCTCTATTTCAGTCATTTCTAACGCTATTATAACCTAACTTTTTTTTATTGTTTCAGAAAGAAATACAACTTGAAAAGGGGTTGAGATAAAAGCATCATCATGACTTCGCGGTAAGTTTGTGCGTTAATAACGAATCAATCACGATTTGGGCATGCTTAATTTCAATTACTGTGACATGATTTTTAGGGTTCCGTACCTGAAGGGAGCTGAGCGGGACCCTATTAATGTACCTAAGTTGTCCGTCCGTCCGTCCCTACTTTATAAGAGCAGTATCTTTTGATCCGTAAAAGATAGCGGGTTGTATTTATTCCAGAATATGTGTTACTAGAGGACGCCCGCGACTTCGTATGCGTAGAATTAGTTTCCCGCTACTTCCCATTTCTTCCCGTTGGGCGTCGATTTTCGGAAAATCCTTTGATTTGAACCTCTATACCTAATTTCAAGTTTCTAGGTCGGCTGTTTTGCCTTTTATACATATAGATTACGGCGTATTTACTAACAACAATAAAAGTTATATAATAAAGGGATATATAGGTAATATACAAGAAACGTTCTATTTCAACTTTTTTTTTGTATTGTAAAAACGGTAAAACATTCAACCGTCAAATTTGGTATGAATATACCTATTACTAACCCTGAACAACCAGCAAATACTAAGAAACGGTCAAGTGTGAGTTGAGCTCGCGCTGATTCAATTCGAACTCCAATTTAAATTTGGAATACAATATTACCTAGGTACGGAACCCTCAGTGTGCGAGTCGGACTCGCATTTGACCGGTTTTCTTTCAATCTGTTGTCGTTTCTTTTTTGCACTAAACATAATAGAGGTTGAACTGCCGTTATTATGGTGCATTAAAACCTCGCTTGGTATTAATTGCTCTCTACTGACGTCAGAGCTGTCTCTCAAGGCAGTAGGTAGCACGTTTATTTATAGGTATATCCAGTAAAAAGCGTATCGGTAGTACCTACACCGGGGCGACTTTATCGGACAAATTGCTTCCAATTACTGTGCCCTATTAGATTACTGTTAATTGGTTGACTCGCCCACTTGCTTCGGAAATAATATCGTACAGTCACGAACCGGGATTATTGAGCCACTTGCGATTGTTCGTAATTTAGCCGTGTATTCAATAACCGATGTCACCGACTGGCTGACAGCTATTCGATTTGCATTACACGGCCAAATTAGAAAATTGGGTAAGTGGCTCAACAGTCCCGGTTCGTGACTGTACCGTCGGTAGGACAAGGGCACAATGTACAGTCACTAGATTAAATTTGGTACCCACTTTAGGTCCAAAGTAAATCTGACATTCTACACAAGTTAGTTAGTTACAAATGACTTGACATTTCTAATGACATTGACGACTTCAAGCATATTTTTCTTGAAATGGGTCCTAAATTAACGCTCGTGACCGTACTATATGACAAGAAGAGCAATTGTGCCCTTGTGAAGCGAAGGTGCGTTATGGAGTATACCTATCTGCTGCTGGCGACTCCGCCCTAGTAAATCTCAGTGATATTATATCATTTTATTTGTGAATGAATTTTCAAAATCGGTCCTGTAGTTTTTAAGTTTATTCATTACAAACAAAAATACAAATAATATTTTTTTGGGTACAATATTAGTGTGCATTAAGCACGTGTTTTTGGGCCAGCCGCCGAGGCGCATGCGGTTTATTCAACTGCATGAATTGAACGTAACGAAAAAACTTAGTAAATATATTTGAGTTAAATGTGAGTTGTTTTTTTTGTTAATTAATTAATTAATTAAGCTATTGTTTATTATATTTCCAAAAACATGTTCCTTACTATTTAAAAGTATTAATTATATGGTATTGAAATATAGTGAAGTTTGACACGTTTTCATTTTTTTTATATACACACATTCAATTAATTGTAAGTTCTATATTTTCTAAGATAAATTCATAATTAACAAGAAATTATAATACATTTCTACACAATAATGTTGGAAGTTTTGGACAAATCGACTTTTGACACTCTCCATTCATGCTGAACCGTTTATTGCAAAACTCAAAATCTTTCTTGGGTCTTTAGCTTCCGACACTATTTCCAAAACTTTTCCTAGTATAAATCGAGATTTTTCTATCTGTGATTCTTTAGCAAGATGCCATAGTTTAAATTTGTGCATTCTTGTAGACTGAACCTGCAAAAAAGAACCTGTAAGAAAGCAAACAAAAACATTACAAATTGACAAATCTCGTAGCACCTGCTACGAACTGCGTAGAAGACGTATTACTAACACATCTAGCAAAATCTAGCAGAAGATGACTATTGGCCCACTAACTAAACTTTTTACACTTTTTAAACAATCAAAATTATTATTCGGACTGAAACAGGTAATTGATAAAACTCAATGGTAATACACAAACAACTTTTTTTTTTTTAATTAGGTGTCTCGTAGCTCTCAAATAAATATAAAATCTATAGTAAAAATAGGCAGTAAAAATATTATTATTAAAACACATACCTTTGTCTTTAATTTCCATGATTATTCACTAGGGTTTATCACAACAAGTTTTAAGAAATTCGTCAACAAACTACTTTCACTTGAATGATCTATTGTTAAGACTAATTACGCGGTGTAAGTGTGTTCACTTCGGAGGTCTATAAAACAATGATCAGGTCTGATTATTTCAAAACTATTTATAGTTTTAAGTAGGCTGGTAATTAGTGTGTTATCAGCAGAGATCGGAATAGGCAGAGCTAATTTGCCTAAACTTGACGCATATTCATTCATGCGTGAGTGAGAAGGGAATACATTATTGAATGAACATGCATCAAGTTTAGGCAAATTAGCTCTGCCTATTCCGATCTCTGGTTATCAGAAGAGTTCAAATCACAGCTCGGCTATTGTTGATTATTTGGAATTATGACCTATGAACGGGACCATACATCCATACGGGGGTCACAAAACCGGTTTTACCGAAAACAAAACCGGTTTAACCATTTCATGTGATTATTAAGAATAACAATGACTATATAATAAAGTGTACATTAAAAGATAGTTTTTTTTTAATCATAAATACCCGAAAAAAACCGGTTTTGACATAACTTGAGGACCGGTTTTGTGACCCCTAACCATACATAGTGCGTTGGCGGGCCGGATTCAATTAAAATTAAAACCCTTTGTGGACCGGAGTTGAATTGCGGGCCGTGTCTATCGATTACAAAGATGTATCCGCTTATTGACCCTTATTACAATTCAATAGGTACGTTGACAAAATGGACACATCGCTTTGTATTCGACTGTACATTCCCAGACCGTTCCCGAATTCGTAGTCACCTCCAGACTAACCTTCGTAAGTCTAGAGGTGACCTATGTCAGCCTTTGAACAACGCCCTCGTATTTTGACTATGGAAATAAGTCTGTGAGGCGTGTAGGTCGTTATGGGTAAAATCAGCTTTAAGTCCCAGACGCACTGAGAGCACGAAGAGGCAGCTTCCCATACTAAAAACGCCTCCGCTACTCTTTGAGTACGCTTTTTAGTATAGGAATTCGTCGCACCGCGCCGCCTTCGCACTTAGTGTGTTAACAGTTTTAGAGAATTCAAAAATTCAAAATTCAAAATATTTATTCAGTAAATTAACCACATGAGGGTTCTTTTAAAATAAGAGCTATAACTAGACGACAGAGAAGACAGAAGAAATGTATGACTAGACATAATTAAGACATGTTTGCTTTGTCCGTCTTGGCAAGTTCAGTCCCAATTTCAAGTCCATAGTTGATCGATCAGCTAAGGTCTGAGAGACAATAAGAAATCTATTATGAAAGAAGAAACTAACTAAGGTATGTTCATTCTTACTTGTCTTATATAGTAAACAACTTTCTAACCTCAAAATGAACCTTTTTTTGGCTAAAACAGCTATTTTTAACAAAATAAATCAATCACAGACAATACATTGGCCAAGTGATGTCCAAAATGTTTACTCAGTTTACTTTATTTACGATAAAAGAGCTTTTTTAGCCAAAGAAGGTTCATTTTGAGGTTAGAAAACTTTCTTTCGTTTACTATATACTTATAAGACAAGTAAGAATGAACAGATCTTAGTTAGTTTCTTCTTTCATAATAGATTTCTTATTGTCTCTCAGTACACGAAAATTGCTGTTTGCCTTATCTTTATCAAAATGGTACGAAGTGGTACTGTTTGCTCAGATGAATTATGCTCGTATGACGTCGGTTGTTTCAAGTGCATTACGCACTTTCTTTTATTGGATTAACAACCACGATATTTTATGACTTATTAACAATGGGGGATAAAACTATATCGCTATGGAATTAATGGTTTCACAGTAAACGTGACACGTTCACGGCTCGTTATATATTATGTATCAAGTGGTAACCTCATACGTCTGGCTGCAAACGATCCTTATTAGGTTTATCGTGCTAATGCACCCTGGCTTGAAGGCTTGTCCAACAGATGGACGCTTGTTGGAGCCCATGCGCCAGTCTAGTATATTCAGGCCTAAGAGTAGGGATGTTGAGGTGAACTTACATACTTTTTCACAATTTACGCAACGATAGCTTGTATGAAATTGTCTGTATTGTCTAATTACCACGCTTAGGTTTTTTGTAGTAAAAAAAACACGAAGAACACTAAAATGACTCCAGTCTTGTCATTTTCGTGTTTTTAGGGGAAGTTTGTCGTTTTGTATGTAATGAATTTTGTAATAGTGTTCCGCGTGTTATGTGACGTCAAGTTAAATCTAAGACATTTAAAGTTATATTCCCTGCTTTCCATACAGAATGGACCTGATATGGCGTCTCGGGCATTGAATATGTCAGGTAGCAACTGCGCACGTTACCATTGTAGCCCGGTTTATAGACTATGCTTGTAAATCAAAAGCATATCAAACACATTGTCTTGTGGTGTCGGTAGTGGCTGCAAAAGAGATAATCTCTCGAGTTTCATGCAAAGTCGACACTATACTTCCTTTACTCCGTCACAGCGACATTATAAATCCAACTTACTGCAAACCTAATTTCTGGAAGGAAATTAGAATTTGGAAACAATCTATAGTGGCGAAATCCAGCACCGTTGAGGAGGCGAAGTAGGGAGCGACTCATACATAAACAAATTAAATCTGACCCTATTCAGTCCATATTTCCATTCATTTATCATACGATCGTTCACAGAGACGCGCGTTATTGCCGCGTTAAGGATAAAATCTCCTATTAACTCAGAAAAGGTTGCGGCGCATTCGTCTAGCAGCTAGGTCTATTAATTTGAAGTTATTTCTCAAGCTAAACTACGTGACTAACATCTAAATAGATACGCGGATAAATTTTACGCGAGCTAGATGAACGCGAGGCCTCTAGACAACAGATTTCACAAATCAAAAGCTGTATGAACCAGGATCCCTTGACCCCTCGAGCCAAGAGGCCGCATCACTCAGGTCTACGGTCGCTTATGAATCATTACTCTACCTTGCTGCCATTGCGCAGTCCCTAGGATTCCACAGTCCGTTGAGTTGTGGATTTATAGTGTCCTTGTGTCAGGCTGGACCGGCTGTTCGTGCTGTTGGAGGCGGGCGCGGGCGCAGCCACCAGGCGCGCGGCGGCGCGGCAGCTCGGCGAAGTCCAGAAGGCACATCCTGAGGAGCTGCACCGGCTACTGCATCGGCTCACCAAACACCTCCGCTCGCCTGCCTGGGAGACCAGGATCGCTGCTTCACAGGTAACGTACCCATTCTACACTCATTAAGGTCACAAGCGAGCCGTTACAGCAACAGTTGCAAGTAAAATTGTAACTGCTACGGTTGCAGTAACAGCTCGCTAGTGAGTAGGCTTTAACGGTTTTAAGGGCTCTACAAACCGAATTCGCCGACCCAGCGACACAGCCGCGGCGGGTTGTTTTCGGCGACCTTATCTGTATGACACTTGCAACAGTTGCAACAATATGAAGACTCCTTAGACCCCTTTAGAAATAGGTTGGGTTTGTAATATTCCTTTTTCTTTCCTTCTTCCTCTTCTCCTTGAATGACACAGAGGCCTGGTTCGAACCAGACCCAGAACTTAGAACCAGAGTCAAAATCTAGTGTTATACTAATACTTTTGGGTCTGGACGTTTCTTGAGTATGACGAGTTTACTTACGAACCTTAGATGAATGTGAGTTAGTCAGCTGCCCAATTCCGGAAAACAATAAAGTCATTAGACCTAACTTATGACGTCGCCCTACGCTTTTTCTATTTTCTACCAATATTCAGCCATTCATAGACTCGAGTCATCCATCATTCTTGGACTATTTAATAACACCAATTGAACCAAAAAATTTGTTCGTGGGATGTGCATCCTAGCTTAGGATTTATCCAGTGACTAAATATATAATAGTTGCACAAACAGTATTACGATAATAAGGTTCACATTCAGCGATAGTTATGTACTTAATGTAATGTTTGCAAAGGCGACTCAAAATCAGTTTGAAACAGTCTTAAAGTAAGAAATATATCTATGCGTGTCCTCAATAACGTACGCGTTTGTCTACAAATTCTTGCGGTCAGAGTTCGGTGCGTCACGGTTTATTCCCTTCCAGGGAACTTCTTGTGTCCAACTTCACCCCTGGAACGTCGTTGTTTTAAGTTATCCCAGACATTTAGTCTGAAAACTTCAAGGACGCCGGTGACGCAGACGTCGAAAGGGTTAAAACGTCCCGTAAATGACTTAATATTGTTTAAGTATGTGTACAGTCACCAGCAATAATATATTATGCAACATTGGGCGCAAAAATATCTTACACACTCTTATACCTCAAGCAATAAAAACGTGTTAGATGTTGCTAGTGACTGTACTGTGGCATAAAATAAGGTTTCAAGTTGCGAAATTTCCGCGATTTTTTCGGGTGCAAAATGTTGATGTCACTACTCACTTGTCACTATAAATCCTTGGGCGCTATTTTGGGTTTGGATCGCGTAATCCAATGCTTTTATTAAATCTTCTTTGAATCACCTTTTATTTATGCGTCAATGTTGTTTCTTGATGTGTTTTCCTCTACGTAACTGTCACAATATATCAGTGGAAGCAAACAAGAATCTAGTGATTGTTTTGGTTACTTTTTTGCTACATACATAACATACCACATAATCAGAGATGAAGCCTTGAAGCCACCAACTCACAGAGCGGAGAAGGCGCTTTGAGGCTCATTTCCATACATAATTTTATCAATTTTCATTTCATCTACAATCGATTTCATCCAGCGCTACTTTCTGCTGTAGGTAGGTTAGGTTAGGTTAGACTTGGGACTACCAAAAAAAAAGCTAGTTGAATCGGGATGGTTCTAAGTTCTAAGCTTGGTTTCATGAACATTGGTAAGCCATTCTCATCGCGCAAGGAACTCGCCGTCGCCCTCTCTTCTGGGGTCCTAGATACTGACGTATTTGCTAACAGGTGACAGTCGCTGATTAAAAATATTGATATTTTTTTGTGTTAATGATAGTTTTTCTTTGTTTAACAATGTAATGTAAATTAACATAATAGGTGACTTGGTGTTTACTGTAAACCTGTCATCTTGAATCGTAAACAAAAAACCGGGCAAGAGCATGTCGGACCATGCTCAGTGTAGGGTTCCGAAGCAGACCTCGCGACAAACCTAACTGGAAAACTGTTATCACCATACATCAACATAGGTCGCGGTCAGTTTACCAACACACCGCAAATAAGTTTTCGGTAGGTACTAAGAGTCTCTGAGCTAGACTGCGGACGGACGGACGGACGGACGGACATGGCGAAACTATAAGGGTTCCTAGTTTGACTGCGGAACCCTAAAAAAGGGATATCAGTTGTGAAGTAGAGGTTGCCATTTATATCGGGGGGTTTTGTCTATTTATTAGTACGGGAACGTGTAGCAACGCACCGTCTCCGCTCTCAATGCGTTTGTAGCTTAAAAAGTAATTCAGGTGTGCCGAGCATTTGGTTTAAGGCCCAACCACATCGCTTGCGTGACGTGCACGTGCACGTCCGCGCTCGCTTTCCACTGCATTGTACAGTATGAATTCTCATTACGACATGTCACTATACAACGCAGTGGAAAGCGAACGCGCACGTGCACGTGCACGTCACGCAAGCGGTGTGGCTGGGCCTTTATCCTTTTGACCGCTACAGCCCAGCCGATAGCATTTTGACGTACCCCAGACGTCAAGCCGTCATTAAAGCGTAGAACAAATTACTAAATTTATTCGTCTGCAGCACCAAAACGATGACGTGTCGTGCCGACTGGGGCGGTCAAAAGGTGGAAAGGAACTGCGTTGTATTGTTCAATTACTTTTTTGGACACTGGCCAATTTAAGGTCTAGACGGGCAATAAAGATATATTTAGCTTCTGACTAAAATAACAACTTTTCTTGTTATCTTATGAATAATTCAATTATTTGGTTACAATACAGAACTTTTACACATTACAAGATTAGCCAGCTGGGAATTGGACATTTGTCATGGTGGGGTTATTATTACCATTACAAATATACTATTTTGGACTGTACTATCACAATTTGTGACCCATTTCAAGAAAAATATGCTTGAAGTCGTCAATGTCATTTGTAACTTTTAGGAAACTCAACCTTATTGTTGTAGAATGTCAGATTGACTTTAGTTTAGACCTAAGGTGGGTACCAAATTAAAGTTCGCGACTGTACATTGTATATACCATATTTGAAGCCGATCAGGTCGGCGGCGGCTCTGAAATGTAATTAAGGTTAGGGGTAGAGGCGATTTAAGCGTCGGTTCACAATCGTCTTAATGGCCGACTGTGTAGCGTCTATTACAAAGAGATGTATCCATTTTTTCACTTTGTCGCACAGTAATAAAAAACCGGTTAAGTGCGAGTCGGACTCGCGCACCGAGGGTTCCGTATTGAAGATAATATGCTTGGTGACCGCAAAAGAAAATACTCATTTTGTTATAAGCTTTATTTTCCAGGCAATAAGGTCGATTTTGACTTGCCTAAATTTTAATACAGATTTTCTTCGTTTTTTTTGTTATTTCTCAAAAACTGTAAATAATGAACACTTTATTTTATTTTTCCCAGAAAATATAAGTAATTAGCTATACGTCAGGATTTTTTTCAGAATTTTTGATTAATAAACTTTGGAGATAAGGGGGGGGAACGGTCATTTTTGTACATTTTTGGCTATAAATCAAAAAGTACATCACAGAAATTTTTCAAAAAAATAGTTTTGAAATGTGCAGATTAAGACCTTTCATATGACACCCCATTTGCTATAATCGAACCACTTTCATTTTTGAACCCCCCATTCTAGACCCTTTTTCAATTATTAATAAAATTAATTTCATATTTTTTTTACTACAAATAGATGCGGGCAAGCAAGTTGTACAACTATGCCAAATTTCAAGTTGATAGCATTTGTAGTTGCTGAGAAAACCTGCTGTGACATACAGACAGACAGACAGACAGACAACGAAGTCTCACCATAAGGGTTCCTTTTGTACCATTTTAGTATGGAACCCTAAAAAGGTCAATTCACACCGAGACGAGACGCGACGCTGCGCGCACATGCGACTCAAAATATACTTTATTTACGTCGGTGTGAGTTGACCCTAAGGTCCAAAAGTGGATACATCTCTTTGTATTCGACTGTGCATTCTGTCTTCATATACTTTTTATCCCGTAAAATTTGAAAGTTCCCGTGGGAGCCTAAGGAAAGAGCGAAGCTAGTATCGAATAAATCTATCATTTATTTAATATCCCGCTGATTTATAACCCTGGATCAAGCCCCAAAATCAATCGGTCGATTTGAATTCGCGTCGGCGCTCGCGCACCCGCCCTGCGCGCACGCTTCGCTGTTAGCGCTTTGTTGCCGCTTGCTTGCATTGTCTCCGCGTTGTTGACATTCATCTGTATCGATTGCATGTTTAGAGTGATAGGTATTTGAGAAGTTTACAGATTATCGTCTTGATTGCGGATCGTATTGTTTATAGGGTCATGGGTTCTACCCGCGACTTAGTTAGGGTTAATAATTCGCTACACCTTCCATTTCTATACTTTGGCCATACCACGCGACTGCTTTTTTAAAGCAACCTATGGGTTAATTCTGGCTGTGTTTCAGTGTGGAGTAACAAATATAGTAACTAACAGACTAACTCACAAACTTCTGCTCTAAGCTCTAGCGTAACCTCCTAAACGTTACCATAGTTACCATCAACACGCGTTTGGTAGGGTGGTATTCCACTTGTTCAAGAACTTTGTCCAGTGTGTACTTGCGTCTCAGTTTGCTTAAAAAAAAGTGAGACGCAATGCACATTGGACAAAGATCTTGGACAAGTGGAATACCACTCTTAGGTAAGCACCAAATATGTGTAACGTATAACTACACTACGCCTGTGACTTCGTATGCGAAGAATTAGGTTACCTAAGGGATTCAAATAGGGGGAGAAGCGGCCCCTATTTTAACTAGAGATGGGCCGACTAGTCGACGATTAGTCGGGAAAGCCGACTATTCGGCATCATTTCTAGTCGGTGATTAGTCGGCGACTAGTCGGCAAAAAATGCCGAATATTCGGCACTTTATTCGAAATAGAAATTAAACCATTTTTTAATCTATGAAATTTAATATTCTTATTTTCTTCTGAAACAATTAACATAGGAACTCAAATCAAAAATCAGTTCCATCCACATACCAACGTAGGTAGGTAGATCTTGAAAATTGGTTTATGTTTATATTCGAGACGGGGCTGACGAAGCGAAACGAACGTTTCCGAGTTCACCCGAACTTAGCAAAATCCTACGATCGGCATTGCCGACTAGTCGGCCGATTAATCGGCAAATTGAAAACCGATTAGTCGGCCGACTGGCCAGTCGGCAAAATCCGTAGTCGGCCCATCTCTAATTTTAACCCCTTAGGGGACAATTTCCAAAAATCCCTTCTTAGTGCACCCCTAGGATATCCGAGGAATATTCCCTCCGAATTTCAAGTCCCTAGGTCCAGCGGCTGCGCTTTTGGCTGTGCCTTGGTCGATCAGCCAGACAGTTTCTTCTTTTATCTCTTCTCTTTCTTTCTTCTAATTTTAAAATTCTCGTGTCACAGTGTTTGTAACCAAACTCCTCCGAAACGGCTCGACCGATTCTTATGAAATTTCGTGTGTATATTCAGTAGGTCTGAGAATAGGTCGTAAACTATTTTTCATAAGCTTTGTATGAAAAAAAAATTACACCCGGGCGACGCCGGGCGCGGACAGCTAGTCTTCTAATATATAAAATTCTCGTGTCACAGTGTTTGTAACCAAACTCCTCTGAAACGGCTCGACCGATTCTTATGAAATTTTGTGTGTATATTCAGTAGGTCTGAGAATAGGACGTAAGTTCATAAGGTTTGTATGAAAACAAAATCACACCCGAGCGACGCCGGGCACGGACAGCTAGTATAATATAGATTTGCACAAGGAAATCTACAATTAAATGACAATTTTAACGCTCAGGTTCACTTTGTCCATATTCCCATGTCGTAAACATTCTCATCTCGGCCACATTCCCAACTCGTCCACATACCAATCCCAAATTGTCCACTTCCTATCTCGTCCATATTCCCAACTCGTCCTCATTCCCAACTAGTCCTCATTCCCAACTCATCCTCATTCCCAACTCGTCCGCGTTCCTAACTAGTCTGCAACCTAACGTAGGACTGTAGGGCTGTTCGATATAAATTCGATCACTCAGTTGTTCACTAGTTATTGGGAATGTGAACGAAATGGGACTGTGGACGAGATAAGAATATGGACGAGATGGGAATGTGGACGAGATGGTAATGTGGACGAGATGGGAATGTGAACGCAATGGGAATGAGAACGAGATGGGAACGTGAATGAGATGGGAAAATGGACAAAGTGAACCTGAGCTAATTTTAACGCAAGGCATTTCAGGGAAGAATACTTTGGTACCTTGTTTAAACTTACATTAGTTGCAATCTTAATATACTAAAATCATCGAAAATTTATTGAATGAATATCGTTTTAGTGAAACGTTACAGTTAAAAACACCAAAAACTCGAAGATATTGCGCACAATAGGTCTTAAGTATGTTTACTCAGTTGTCATGCATCACAGACACAAACTGTTGCAATACCATGACGCCATTGGTTCTTGTACTGACAAGGATAAATGGTCAGCGGCCACCTTAAAAATAACGCGGTAATAATTCTTGTCGGCATGAAATGAGACATGCAGATATATTACAAGGTTTTATATAACTTGCGTTTGTATGTTTCTGTCAAAAAAACATTTTTGGTACAAGCTTTTGTTGCTGACTATGTACTTTTTTTGCATAATCTTTATCTGCTTATCAAGACCAAACTATTGAGTCCTAACACGGTGGGTCTACGGTAAGAATAGCGGAGATCCTGTCGCCACCTTCCGACTCCATCAGAGACCAGCTCATAGATACCATAATATTGCATTGTCATCGGGTTTATATGTATATGTGGTTCAAATTTCAGCCTATTCCGTTGACGGGAAGTGGGTAAAATTTAACTTGCAAGATTTGACCCTAACATACATACATACATTATTGCAAGTTAAATAAAAGCTTGTAAAAATGTAATACTTAAATATATTTAGTGGGTCTCACGGGCGCTTTTACACGACAAAATTTTAACAGCGCCATAAGAACTTCATTGAGAAGTGCCGCGCCACAGAAAACTCAATAGTTAGTCATTCTTTAAACATATTTCTTATCACATGTAAAGTTATAAATACTAAATAAAATATAATGCGTAGTTCAGCAGGAAAACGTGTCAGAACTCAGAATTATTACAAAAGCAAAAAAATAAAAAATAAAAGTTACATATAATATGACTGTGAAAGACAAGACGGTATGTCTTCATTATTTGTTCGTCCAAAATTTGTTCCATTTTTTGACTATTGGCTGTCATGCCTAGTCTTATAATGAAGTCTGTAGATCGCCACAGGATCTCCGCTGTACTTAACGTACGAGTAGTCGTTTGTTCGCCAAATGCCATTACTCATATCCGAGATGAGCTTAACCATGGTAACAACAATCACGTTGCAATGGTCATTACAGAACTGTCATCGCCATGGCAATGCTTTAGTTGCGCTATGGATAGAATTTTCATACCTTACCTTTTTCGATCTCTCATGAGTAAAGTGGAAGAGATCCCTTAAAAGGATAAGTTCTCCTTTATACATCCTGTTTTTATCTTCATTGTATTGCTTTTGTTTTATACATATAAGTGCGCAGATGATAGAAAAACATTATTAAACCAGTCGACTACAATATTTGTGTCCTTGTCATATCGTCATTACCTTGAAAAAACCTCGTATCTCATATTTCATGACGTATGATTTTAAACTTAAACGTCAAGAGAATTAAGTTCAAACTCATACATTTCGAAATATTAGATACAAGTTTTTTCTAAAGTAGTAACGATATGGTTTTTACAATACCAAACACCATGAATCCATATCGCTATCACGAGCGCCGCTATCTCCAATCCCTGAGATTTAATGACCCTTAAAATGATCCAGGCATCACGATTACGCAAATTGTATTTGTACAACTGTCATTAGCCTACCGCCATTAAATTTATCGTGTGTTTTCATTTTGTATACGTGCTGCGTAATTATTGGGTCGTGATTGATGAAAAGCAATGTTATGTTAGGTCTGGTACTGTTATCGTTGCTTGGGATATTAATGCCACATCACGAGTAGAGAATAAGATAACTTGTAAGTTATTAAAACACACTTATGTTAGCTTTAGTTGTTAGACTGACAACGTAATAACATATTAAAACTTGTTTCTTACATACTTCTAACTGTCGACTTGACTTGATATTTTGCAAAATACGTGCGTAGTTACGCGTAACGCGTAGCTGGATAATAGGTACGCGTACTATCGAGCTGGGCCTCTATTCCCGGCGGTAAAAACCATATCGTATTTGACCTGTTACGGTATTATTTTGAAGTCAGCCGCCATTACTGTCAACTAAATAAGAGCTATCAAAACCTTGACAGTGCGATAACAGATCAAATACGATATGGTTTTTAGCGCCTGGAATACCGGCGCTGGTAGGATGATGGAGACGGGAGCTTTGAACTCATTTGACTGGTCTTTTATTTAAAAGTCACTTATAATATAAAAAGTAGGGAATAAAGTATGTGATTTTTTAAACTTATTCAGTTAAATTTAACTCATCGGTCCCAAACTTTCCATTGTCATACCACACACAGATGAAAATACGTCAGTCATGACAAAAAAATACTCTGTTATGTCCAGTTAAATTTTTTATTACACGAAACGAAAAAATCAGTAAATAATTTCATCATCACCATCATCAATCATCATCATCATGAATCATCATCATTATTTCAGCCGAAATACGTCCACTGCTGGACATAGCCCTCCCCCAAGGTTTACCACAAGGACCGATAAAGCGTAAATATTTTTCTGCTTAAGAAGTCTTGAAAAAAATAAATGTTTACAAGTGTATAATGTTAACTTAATTCTATGGAAAACCCAAGAAAAAGCTAAATTGTTCTCTGAAAACGTGTTAATTGCGCATTTAAACAAACTTTCGAGGTCTCCGAAGTCTTGTGTGTGCCTTTTGACGAAATGAAGCTTTCATTTCATTGTGTAAAGTCACGTTATTATGAAGGAAAATGGGTGTGTGAATATGTTTTGTATAATTTCCTCGCTGTAGTAGTTAAAAGCACTATTATGAAGACCTTGGCGGAAAGGGCCATTGGTGGTGGTTAATTGTACACTAAGAGGGCCATAACTTTGGTTCGGCCGCCGTCTATATTCATGTCCATAAATTGCGTATCTGCAATAATGTACTATTAATATTACTGCTTAACATGCGATTTGGGAGAGGGACGAAGTTTGACGGCAACCCAACACACAAACACCTGTTTACATAAATATATTGATATAGTCTTTCATGTTAATGGCGAAAAATCTTAATAATTTTCTAGGAAAAAAATAAATATCGTAAAACGGGGTCAATAGGAACTAAGGGGTAAATAGGGACACTACCTAAAATGAAGCATATGTTACTAATTATAAGACTGTAATAACGTAAATAGAAGGTGACGTTATTTTCATTTAATACTTAAGTTATGCAAGTTAAGTGCCTATTTACCCTGTTTTACGGTACGTAACTATATCTTGAAAAACCTACCTATACCTTCATGACGCCACAAAGAAACACTACTCGAGGCTACAATTGTAGATTATCTTAACTGTAAGCTTTCTGTCGGCCTCATCTCAACTAAACCTTTCGACGCCGTTCATTTACTCTCAGACATTTATATACGCCACCTGTGGCAAATCCTTAATTGACCGAATTATAGTGTCGAGCTGTATGCTTTCTTCTTCACACAGCCCTATCAGCCATTATTCCAGTATTCTTCATCCTTAAAGCTGCATTTACGCGAGATTGTTCTCCGTGCCCGTATAGCGCACCTTAATACATTTTTCTCAAACATGCTCGGAAAAAACGGTTTTCCGATTGAAAGACAAGGACGGAAAGAGCCTCATTTTACTCCTAGGAGTAAAAAAACCATATGAAAACACTTTCCGTCCATGTCCATATTTTTCTTAAAAATGCTGTCAATTTGCATACAAAATCAAAAGGACCAAGACAAAAATTCCAAACAGCCAAGGTAACTGCTCGCTTTTTTAGCACAGTGCGTGTGTTTCTTTTAGAATTTGCATTCCAATGTCTATGGTTAGTATTTAAAAACAATTGACAGTCGGTAACATTCGTTTATTCTGCATAATATAATTGTGAAACCGAATGTGAAACTATTTGTTGTGCGAAATATTTACTATAAAAAATGAGCTCAAGCGACGAAAGCGACGAAATAGGTACCACACCGCCTATATTAAAATCTGAAGCTGCCTCGGTTAGGCAAAACCTGCTTCCCGCTAAATCTAAGGAAAAATATAACCGAACTTATGACCAATTTATGCTGTGGAGGGCAAACAAAAATGTAAATTAAATTACTTTCTTTTTAAAAATGTATTTGTATTATTTCCTCACATGTTTGAGAAAAGCATTATGTATGCCTCGGCGGAAACGAGGATTTCCTGACTCGTATTTTAGCAGGCCTCGCTGTTGCTCGGCCTGCTAACCACCTCGTCAGGAAAACCCTTACTTTCCGCGCCTAGGCAACAATGTACTATTTTGTGCATTTCATTACCTACACCCTTTTCCTTAAGTATATTTCCCGCAATCTACTAACTTTCCCGTTACTTTATTATCTCTTGATTTTCCTCCTGAACGTATTGAGTTAAAGTTCATCTGAATTATTCATTGTCTGGCTTATAAATAATTTCTCAGTGGTTTGGCGCTTATTCCTATTTTCAGTACGACTGTAAACTGCGCAGCAGTTCATATTCAACGATATGATATCAGCACGGTCGCACACACCGCACCTCTCGCCATTCAACAGCCTGGATAAGTTATCACGTGTGCCTGGAGTTCCCTGTGGCCCTTGCGGTTGGTGTGCGCGTGGCTATTCATGAATTCACGAGGCCAAGCATATGCAAGCCAGATGTAGTGAACTTGCATATTTACTGTCTTTTTCCTTATAATAGGACTTAATAACAATAGAAATCCTAGCTTTGTATTGTCTTCTTCTTTTGGAGTGTGGTTTTGGTGTATTAAACTCTCAAATACTTTTCCTGTTTGTGGGATGGTAACAACAGGAAGTTATGCATTCTCATAATCATCATCAATCATCTTTGTCTCGCCGCTGGGTGATATTGTAACATTTTTAACTTTAGTTACACTGGTTGCTTGTGCAAAATGTTACAATATCACCGTATAAGGAAGATTATTTTCCGTCATGTAGCGCTTAATCGTAGCGGATTAAGCAGCGTCTAAAACACCCGCTCGTTTTAAAATCCACTTTCGAGCGCTTCATGACTGAAAATAATCTCCTTTATAGGGTGATGTTGTAACATTTCTAACGTTAGTAACACTGATTGCTTGCAATTGAAGAAAAATAGATTAAAGCAATAAGTTTCAAATAAACATGGTTTGAGAGTAGAATATAACAAAAAAGAAACATTATTAATGAATATGTTCACATTTTGTCATTTATAATAGTTATAAATGTATAGGTGTGGGAAACCAGATGCATTGACTGATAGCAATATAACTCACTTATGAACTGGTCATATCCTACGGTTTTGCTTTTTCGATTAAACATATACCTACAAATGTTTTACTTTTCATACAAGTCATAGAAATGATAAAAGTCCATTTATACACTGAGAGATACATATTTCAATAACTAACCACACGATAAACTAACTAGTCAGCTAGAACCCCAATAATACGCTACTCGTACAACTTCGAATGTTATGAATGCGGAATGTTTGTTTTATCTTTTTTTACACTATGATTTTTTACCACTGCAACACAGGCACCGTCTGTTAGGTAAACAGTACCTAACACTAAACGCAGAATAACGCAAGATCTATCCTTTTTACACTCACTCTTTCTCAGAGACTATCTAAGGCAAAAGGCTGAAGTTTTTTATATTTTTACCGCGTACTTAGGTTAATTACTTATGAATGACGCGAGTTAAATAAAAACTTCCTCCTGTACATGTAAAGCAAGGGTGATATTATTATTTTAACTTAAATTATCGTCTGAGGTGTTGTTTGATAGCGCTTAAAAAGCATTGTAATGTTTAAGAAATTAAACTCTAAAAGTGTCATTTTCGCTAGAGTTACGTGTCCCCTTCAGTAAAAACTACGATAAACAAATACAAAGCACATAATAACTGATTTAAAAGGAAAAGTATCACGACTAAGTAGACTTGATAGCGCTAAAACGAAGCCCCGCAATAGCGGTTGCCCTGTGGGCTCCCCTTCAGAGCTTACTGATTGATAACCACGGAATAGAAAAAACAGTGGAAGTGGCATGAGCTTCGCGTAGTATCAGACCTGTTGTCGCCAATACTCAAACTATCATAAAAACAGCACGCCACCATGGAAAATGATTTTGGTGCGGCTATCGTTTTTACATTCCAAAATAGCGCAATAAGGCATGCTTCTGGATTTATTTCGTATTGTAGAAATATCGAAATAAGCGATCGCGGCAAAAGTATGGTAGGTTATGCGGAACTCCGCATAACCGTGCCACACACGTTACACGCCCACTTGACACTTCTACTGTTTTTTCTGTTCTGGTTGATAACCTAACGCAACTTGGAGACAAACCTTTTTTTAGGAAGAGCCCCCGGCGGATGGTGGATGTGATTATAAAATACAAAAGAAGTCACGATCAGAATCTACTCAGCTTATACCTAATTTGGTTATTAACGATCGTGGTTAACCAGCTTGATAGAAGTCAATTGGACCATCCTCTGTGGCATGAATATATGACGTTAATTAATAAGGATCATTAAAAAAGACTGTGTTTTTCCCATGAGTAGAAAACTGAGTTTGAGACTAGGGCTTATATTACACATTCTTACCCATATTGCTTCTATTTCGTTATCATGTTGTTGACGTTATAGTAGCTGGCTTTCTCTTTTTTTTGGATATTTATATTCTCATTTTGCTTGTTGATGGGTACATAAGCTAACTGAGTAAACAAGATTGAAACAAATTTGTCCGACAGAAACAAAGTACAATTTCGTTCGGCTATTTAATATACGGTAGCTACGATATGGTAGCCATATGGGATAGAATAAATTGGAATAAAGTAGAAACCCCGCGGATAACTTCTAAAGAAAACTATTTAATGTATAATTTCTATATGTTCTTTACAGGCAGTGGAAGCAATACTTACAAATGTTCCGGCATGGCATCCCCCTCCATTTACCGGCAAAAAAGGTCAGTTACAGCACATTATTTGAAATAATTAATTAAGTGTTAGCTGTAGTTGCAATTGTTGTTAGGCAGTTTCCAGACGAGAGTTATCTTTTCTAACAAAAAACCTAACTTTAATAAAAAGGCCACTTTAAAGGATTGACGAATGACTATTACGAAAATAAAGCTTTTTTTTGGCACCGAGGACAAAATGAATCTCAAGATTGTAATTACGAATTCGAGTTCAAGATTGCAAATGCGTTGCCTTGCGTGGGATTCCTCTATTGGTCCCTCTACACGTCGGCGGATCATGGGCGTGCGTAAGGGACGCATTTACACCTTAGAGCAACATATTCTTGCATATCACTCTTACGTATTGCTCCGTCCCTTACCCACGCCCATGATCCGCCGACGTGTAGAGGGGCCTTATGCTAGTTATTTCACCAGCATGCAAACGTTGCTGTTTGCCTCTGGGTAAGTTGGTGGTATTGCGATCCGGACGAACGAACTGCCACCACTGTTTGCTTTGTGTAACTATTTTTCCCAAAAAATATTAGTACTTACATCTGTAACAAATCTATTGAATGCTTGACCTTTTTGTCATTCACGCTACATTAAAACTTCTTTATCTATTAAAACGCAGATGCAGTTTTAAAAGACCGTTGCATTCCTTGCATTTTCTGGTGTATTAGTAACAGATCATTCGCTTATCGACTATTATCAATCGGATCGGATGCGGTATAAGCGTTTAATCAATCGCGTTCTAATCGTTTGGTGCCAGGGGTTTAGAGTTACATTCGAAATGGAGCCGATATGGGTTATCCATACTGAATTGTTAATTAAAATATTTCTGGTGTTTTTCCAACTCGCTATCGGCTAGTGGAGAGCATACCTACATACGTGTTTGTTCATGCTCTACCCAATACGTAATCGTCTTTTGCCTGCTGGCCTATTGCCTGAGGCACTCGCAATCGCAATCGACTTGAAAGTGGAACAATTTCTTTCATTTTGTATGCAGAGTCTCCTTAGAACTGTCAAACTGAAAACGATTGCGATTGCGATGTGCGTTAGGCAATAAGCTTGCTGGTTTGGCTACAAAGTCTAAGGTTTGGGCGTCGGTGGCCTCATGGTGTCGACTCGAGTACCTACAGGTGTAAGGTAGTGCGTACAACGTCCGTCAACGTCGTATTTTGTCGGATAAGTATGTATTCGTCTTGCTTTCTCAATTAGCTTACCGATGGGTACTAAAGGTGACTGAGAAAGCAAGATGAAAAACGATGTCGGATGTTTGTTGACTACATCTATACAGAGTTCGAATCCCGGCGGCGGTCTACCAATTCGTTTTTTCTAACTTAAATACTTTATCCGATGCTCTTACGGAGAAGCACATAGCCGAATGTGTAAGGCCGCTAATACACCAGAGGCGCTAGACAAGATGCATTACGCTAACGAGCGTTTCTATTCGTTACGTTTTTAAACCAATCGCGTCACTGGTAGATCACGTGACTTTTCGTATCACGTCATATACCAGTGACGCGATTGATTGGTTTAAAAACGAAACGAATAGAAACGCTAGTCAGCGTAATGCATCTTGTCTAGCGCCTCAGGGCTCGTATTATGGTCGCCTCGTCACTCTCGCACTTACGTGCTGGTCAGAAAGAGGCAAGTGTTTTATCCACAGCGATAAACACGACAATAGTAGAGTCTGAGGTTGTTGGTTAAATTCTTGCCAGAGTGAGTAATTTTTGGTGGATCATTGAGCCAATAGGAATGTCCTTTGCCTTGTTGGAGTCGATGATTCGACGTTATTTATTTACTGTACATTATCTATTATTTTGTCTAATTTTATTATTGGCCAGTTTTAGGTATACTCTGTGTATTTTCTTACTTATACATTTTTTCCCTGTAGATAAAAAAATAGCGAACCATATTTTTTGTATTAAAGTTAACTAATTAAATTTTGGGTTGTAATAACTATCAGCATTTGAGCGAACTTTTTCCTGTAAATAATAAAAGTAGCATGCATAATTTTTATCTTAAAATTATTTTTTACTGACTTCCTTTTGTAATCCAAATTAGAATTAGGTTTTGCTGCTTGTTATCAAGAAAACTGATTATTATTTGGGCGTTGTATGCCATTGCATACACCGCCCATTCGTAGCTAGTAATTAGCATTCTAGAATAAATTGCTCTTGGCAATAAGTCGATACAAATCAACGATCTAGTCGATTGTATCGAGTCGATTGCTTAAAGATATTGAAAGTGCGTTCACATTCCGGCGTGGTGGGCGACCCTATTAATTGATTTGTGTTTCGTATCGAGTTTAAAAGCCACACGCTAGCAATACGGATTAAATTATTACTAATATTGTATATGCGATAATTTGTTGGTTTGCCGTTTGTTCCGCGTTCACCGTTCAACACCTCTACCGATCGATGTGAAATTTGTTAGAGGTAAAGTGTGTTATCGAATTCGAGATCAAAATCCTAACCTCAACGGGCACTCTCGCAGTGATTACTGCGTTTTGGTTTAAGTGTAGGTATTTTTATCTATAAAACTAATATTACTGGTTACACGAGTTTTCATTTTTGTTTTTATGAAATAATGTTAATATTCAGATTTCGATCTCGAATTCGATAACAGACTGTAGCCCGAAGAAGGCAGGGTAGGTTTTTGTCCTGAAGAATCTAGCAGTTTACGTTTAGCAGAGTACGACGATGAATAATATCTGCGCGGACGGAGCTGCGGGAAAAAGCTAGTATTTTATTCTTATCTTGTCTTTCCCGTAATTCAAGAGATTACGACTAAGTTTTTAAACCTAGCCTAAACTGTTACAAGAAAGGAAAAATCGCCGCAAAATGGTGTTGAAACCACAACAGGAAAATGCCAATTAAATACCTATACAATAATGGTTATCGTGACTGGTTATAGCATTCGATTTCAGTTTTATTTTACAATATCGAAATTCCAATTAACTGGTCTATATACAAAAACTAGATTTAAAAAAAACTAAACGGTTGCTTATCTTGTTTTGACTAAATAAATTACAAGCAGTACTTTTAACGTTAACGTAACTTTTACTTGCGTTGAAAATCCTAATTAAATAATTAAAAAACTCTGCATATTAAATAATCAAATAGTCTTCTTTATAAAATTTAAACCCTGTTGGCTTCTAGTATTATACACGTTCTTGATCATTCAAATGACATCTAATTTATTACAATCGGTCCAATAGAAAAGCGATCGGAAATAGTAGTTTATTCACCAAATCTATCTGTGTACGTCTCGAGTGACTGCTTTGTACTACACTTACAAAGAAATAAAATACAAACAAACGTTACAAAGAAATTTTCTCAAGGAAGAACGAGCGCGGCAGCAACCAGCAACAAAAGGTTATTTTTAATTGATAATTTTACCGCGCCGCCGTACCGTTTGAACTCCAAAAGAAGTTACAGAAGGTGAAGACGCTCCGATTTGCAGGGTCCAACTTACGTGCGCGTTTAAGCGGGTTGCTTGACGTCATCTAGATTCTAGAAAACCCATAAAATAGGGTTATAATGGATTTTCATACGAAGTTATGAAATTCTACACAAAACTACCCAGATGTTTGAGGTGTACTTAATGAAACGCTTTCACGCCTTTTATTAGGGTAGTAATTATACACCTCCTAAGAATGTGTAGTATAGACACTATGACCGCATTACCATGACTTTAGTTTCACGCAGTTGGGTAAGAAACGCAACAGCCACTCGTAACTGTCGAACACAATCACAGATAAGAGAAGATTGCTGTATCAGTGTGTCATTCTTTCGAATTGTAAACACGATCAGCATGCTTTGTCTCGAGGTGCGTTGACTGACGCGCCCCAGTTCGGAAATAGATACCTACTTCAATCTTTTCAGCGTTGCCTTTGCATACTTGTAAGTAACTAATCACTATTAAACAGATAAAAACTCCAGATGTAGTAGGGACAGTGGCGTAGCTAGCATGAGTGGCACCCGGTGCGGATATTGTAGGTGTCGCCCCAAAACTCAATTACATTATTTTAATGGTGGAGGTTATGCAAGCTGCCACAGTTTTATGAATTGTTATAGATGGCTCTCACTACCTGATGGCCACGGTCGGGTCGGGTGTCACCCCTAAGCGGGTGACACCCGGAGCTGGCCGCCCCTGCCGCCCCCCCCTAGCTACGCCACTGAGTAGGGAATATGCATTTAAATCGCATTTCTCATCAAAATATGAAAATACCGTAATAGAGATTCCAAAAAGTGAAATTAAAATAAAATTCGGCCAAGTACCTAATACGGATGATACAAGCATTTTAAACTGCTAATTAGACAGTGAACCGATATGCACTGTGACTTCATGTAACAGGTCGGCCATATGCACTCCATGTTAAATTCTATTTTATTAAAAAGAGATAGGAACAAATCTTTGTTGGCTTATATCTTGGTTAGTTTTATAGCTATACAAAACATATTTTTTCTCAACTGATTGTTATTTGAATCAGCTTTAGTTGAAGCTGTGACAAAAAACATGAATTTTCCCTATTGCGACTTTGAGACGATTTGAACCACCCTGTGCGTTCGTGAGCACTGTGAGACCTCATAGTGACGTTTCTACTCCGTAGCCGTAAAATGAACCAGTTATCTTCGTATATCTTGCCGACCTTGCTTTCCTCAACGAGATGATAGTGCTGTATTCGAGTTGAGCTCGGTTAGATCATTCGCGCAATTGAACCACGTGTAACGGATATCCTTTTAGAGCTATTTTCGCATTGAATTCTGATTGATGGGAATTTCGTTTGATCACGTTTATATTGGAGTGGTTGTTAAGTTTAGAGCTGATTGGCGTTCACGGCTTTATCGACCGGTCATATTGATTAAAATTGGCCGGAACTTTGAGACAATGAGTTGAACACAGCATTGTTTTCTTATATTGCGTAAAATAAATGTGGCGTTTTAGCTCTTTACCCATTAGCAGAACTTTTTTTTAATACAATAACAAGATTAATAAGCTACATCATGACAAAGTATTGCGTTACACATATTTAAATACGGCGTAGGCTTATGGGTATCCCCAGACCTATCGACGCGGAATCGGCTTGGGCCGGTAAAAAAAAGTTTCATGTCCGTGAGCGACGTCATTTTTGCTCTTATTGCATGGACATAAAACTTTTTCTTACCGGGTCAAGCCGATTCCGCGTGGATAGGTCTGTGTAGACCCTAACTCTACTCGGTAAAATCATGTATGCTGAGTTGGGACCGTTTTGCAACAATTTCTCTGTCTTGTTCTTTTTGTATCTACTTACTGTAATCTTGTATTGTTGTAAATAAATGTCTCTTTATCTTTATCTTTATCTATATTGTCTATGACTTGATATGGTAATGTCTTCGTTCTTGACAGTAGGTAATGGCGGCCGTGTTATAAATAATACGATAACGTTTCAAAGGCAATATAATTTTATCGAGTAGAATAGAGCCCCAGATGCACTGAGTTATAAGATTACATTTGAGGATTTTACTTGATTTCACTTAAATTATCAAGATTATGTAAGAGGCCTTTTAAGTTTTGAAGGTAATCAGAGTTGGTAGTGGTGTAGGTTTACAAAAAAACAACTTCTACGCGGACAACGCATGGGCACAAACTAAGTAATAAATAAAACCGCGTATCTTGTTTATGGCAATCAGGGTTCGAAAAAATCCGATATTTATTATAAATATCAGATTATTTGATATTTGATATTTATCCGATATCAATGCATATTATTTTTACTATAAGGATCAAAATATCCTTGAAATGAAACACGAATTTAAATTTGTAAGTAGGTACTACCTATTTATTTAATAATCTTATACCGTGGTGATGAGGTTTGAAATGCAATATGAAGCTAATAGGTGATTCCCCGAAACTTGAGTGCGGTAACAGAAATTGAAGTGAAACACTCTTGGGTTTGCGTGTAAACTATCTCATACGAAAAAAAATGTTTTTATAAATAAATATCCATTGATTTGTATCAACGTATATATCTGCTGATAATTATCATGATATTTATCGGCGAAACCTGATGAGAATGGTAGCTATTTCAAAATTTTAAACAAAACTGCAATTCGGCCGCGAGCCGGATTTCCGGAGTCCACTCATTTCTATTGATAATAATTGTTATTCGTAATAATGCTGTTTGATATCGCTGCCCCATTTATATATGTTTTTTAAATTATAATTGCAACAATTATAATGTATTTAATCTATTGTATTGCAGGGATGGACTATGACCTTATTTTAATCTCTGTTACACACGTTTATCGGAGAGCATTACGACAAAGCCATACGCCATGTTTCCTTTATTATAATCTGTTTTGTTAATGTAAAGCTGTGTACTTTGTTAGTGTGTCTAATAAATAAATAAATAAAAGCACACAATTGTCAACCAATTAAATGTTTTGTGTAAATTTCCTAATCTTCACTAGGCTACGCAAAAGGGAACTAAACTAACTAAAAAAACTACTAGCTTACTTTCAGAAATCGATAACGTTAGCGATTTTCGAAAACTCACAACGTATTGAACGTACACAATGAATTGGCCGAAGCTGATGATCTATCGCGTCGCGTCGATCGCTTTTCAATAAGGAATATTCATGAGGTTTTCTCACAGCTTCAATAAAAGCTGATTCATGTAACGAACAGTTGAGAAAAAACCTTTTTTGAATAGCTATAAAAATAACCAACAACCAACGAGAAATACCAAAGAAAAATAGCCAACACAGATTTGTTCCTATTTCTTTCTAGCAAAACAGAATATAATATGGAGTTTTACTCATACTCATAATCATACTCATTTATTCATAATTTTCGATAAAATTGCACGTCAAAGGCCGGCCTGTTACATGACGTCACAGTGCATATTGGATCTTTCTGTCTAATCACTGTCTAATTAGCAGTGTAAAGTGCTTGTATCATCCGTATTTCACGGCCGATTTTAATTTAAATTTCACTTTTGGTATTATGTATATTCCCTATTCCATACGTTTTGTCAGTTTTCGAAAATCTTGCCCCTGGACTAAACAAGCTGCTGAATACTTTGACGATAGTTTTTTTTATACCGAAAAGTTTTCACTTGTATACTGGTTCCTTATAATCAAAAAAGTTACCAACATTCAATATTTTTTGCAATAGTGTTTTCTTATCGCGTCTTTCGATTTACGATGCTGCAATGTTTGTTGATGTTCGGTCCAATGCCTCTCGAATTTTTAATTGACGATTATTCGTGGATCAAGGCTTCGTGTTATCAAAAAAGTTCATTTTACGTTTAATTACTGTGTTATCTACACCGTGCTATTTCATCGGCACAAAACAATCCTCGAGTTTTGTTCGTCGATTTGTATATTTATTTAGTCTTTATTGCACAAAAACAAGAAAAAACCGGCCAAGTGCGAGTCGGACTCGCGCACGAAGGGTTCCGTACCATTATCTATACAACATAAGCTAAAAACAGCAAAAAAATCACATTTGTTGTATGGGAGCCCCTCTTAAATATTTATTTTATTCTGTTTTTAGTATTTGTTGTTATAGCGGCAACAAAAATACATCTTCTGTGAAAATTTCAACTGTCTAGCTATCACGGGTCATGTCATGAGATACAGCCTGGTGACAGACAGACAGACATACGGACAGCGGAGTCTTCGTAATAGGGTCCCGTTTTTACCCTTTGGGTACGGAACCCTAAAATTGGAGGACTTAATCGCCAGAGGAATTCTTTATCAGTCGACCATATAGAATTCGCAGTGCGTGTATTTTTAGCGCTCACTTCTTAGACAAAGACCATACTCAGTATTCGGTTCAGATGCGAGAATTTTGTATCTAGGATCTAATGAATCGCTAGGACAAATAGTTTTACAGCCTCTTTAGATAGCAACAGCTAAAACTTCTCAAGCGCAGTGCGGAAATGCTCTTATTGTTTATTTTAGAAATTCTAAGACAAAGTCCCTAGAGTACAGTCAACCAATTTGTTTTCTAGGCCACTTTGGACTATGTTAAAGTGACGTTGTCAACCAAAACGTAAGAAACTTCCTATGACTTGGTTTACATTACAACGTCACGTTGACAAAGTCCATAGTGGCCTAGAAATCAAATTGGTTGACTGCATAATGAACAGGCGCACAAACATTAAACTGAAATAACTGAATTACTAGTATCGAGGCATTCTATCTTAGTTAGGGAATGCAATTTAACCGGTTATTAACCGTTTTTGTATGAAAATAACCGGTTAAAACCGGTTATAACCGGTTATTTGCATTCCCTAATCTTAGTCCTCAGGGTCGGCAACGCATTTTAAGTCTTAGGATTGCAGTCTTGAGATTGTAGTCTTGATAATTTAAATATCTCAGATCCCATTTACCATTAGCTGACCCGTGTGCTCGTGTGCCATCTTGCCATAAAGCAAAAGATGTAAGATAAAAAAGGCGCTCTTTTCCAAAGTTAAGTTAGTTAGGGTGAATTGAGACCCCGTGGATATATAGATTACTAGAGGACGCCCGCGACTTCGTACGCGTAGAATTAGTTTCCCGCTACTCCCCCCATTTCTTCCCGTAGGAGGTCGATTTTCGGAAAATCCTTTCTTAGTGCTCACTTACATCATGAAAGGAACCCCTGTACCAAATTTACAGTTTCTAGGTACAGTAGTTTCGGCTGTGCGTTGATATATCAGTCAGTCAGTTTTGCCTTTTATATACCTATATATAATATATAGATAGACCCCTTGGACATTCTCCTCACGTAATGTTACTAGGCAGCACTAAATCCAAAACTTCGGATGCTCCATTGTTTTCACTCGTCATTCAAAATCGATAAAAAGGGGATGAATCTATGGCACCCACTACGTTTCGAAACTCTACTTGTACACAACTACTCCCGAGAAGGTAAAATTCTCTGAAAAATACCGCTTGACTCTTTCTACGCCACTAATGAAAATAGGCTGTTACACAGTAGATATCGAGTTTATAAATAGAATATTTGCAGTGGAATCCTCCCGATCGGCCGGCTGAGTCACGGCACTCGGCCGTTTATTACCAGTCGTGGTTATTTGTAAGCCCCAGATGCATTTGTAAATGTTTTATTTTTTATCACCTCATTTAAATATGATACTGGCGTATTGCCAGCCGGTGTTTTTTAATTGTATATATTTGGAATTTTTGTTGTTTTAATTGCAGCCAAAAAAACTTACATGTGTACCTAAAACATAAGTAGAACAAATAAAATGCAGTCGCGGTTTATCTCGCTTTGCCCATAGACTGTGGCTCGCCAAAGGATCGACGAGAGCCTATGAATAACTAGAAGTCGCCTACGACTTTGTCCGCGTACAAATTAGTTTTCCGCTTCTCCCCTATTTCTTCCCGTTTCAAAAGTCCTTTCTTAGTCCATTCTACTCTAGGCTCTATGAGTCAGTTAGTTACTGAAGAGTTATACAGATAAGGTCAGCCTTTCATTGATGGGTTAATAAGCTTTAATTAATGTCAATTAAAAGTTTTAATCATTTTCGATGTGACTCGATGCGGGTTATGTCCACATTCCAAACCAACCCATCTTCTCTTGTCCACAGAAGAGAGGATAGAATGCGAGGGTCGGCTGCGATGCGAGACTTTCGACATAGAGAAAGTGTTGCAGCACGGGGCGCACCTCATGGGCTCCGAAGGAAACGAGTACGATCTCGACGAGGACGCACTCAACGCTGCCGGTGAGTATCTGATGGAAACTCTGTGCTTTTGGCCTGCAACTTGTTCGCAACTGCAGCAATCTAACAGCTAACGATAGCGTCTAGAACTAAGCAGAGGCCCTACTTTGAAAATAGAAGTTCGAAGTTAAGTTATCTCCATCCCATTTTACGATTTAGTCTCGAATGACGAGTGACAGGGATGGAGCTAACGTAACTTCGAACTTCGATTTTCAAAGTACAGCAGCAGAGTGCAGAAACTTTATAGGATCTATTTACCGAACCAACTGATCCAGCAATGATGGCGCAGGGTAAGGCAACGGTTGAGAATTGTTGCAATTCTCATCCAAATAAGGCTGCTGACCCTAGCAATCGTGGTGTGATTGTGACCTAGTCTGTGTGTAGATCGTGTAGTACCTAATTAGGTACTGGCTAACTCGTGGAGTTCGTTTCTTTAACGTTTAAGTTGGTGCTGCTTTTAACGTGTCATTGGCGTGTGAGAAAAGACTTTTTGCATTATACATGGTGTTGAATAGATTAAGTGATCGACCACATCGAAGTTTAAAATACATTTACGTTATGTTTACGTCTGCTGCGTCACGTTTTTAACGTGTCTTACGCCGACCGGTGTGGTCATGTCCAATAGAAGTAATTTAATTACTTTTTGTTGGACGCGGTTTTAGCGCACTTTAAACTTTGGTATGGTTGATCCTTAAGTTTAAAACTGCGTTGTCTGCAGACATAAACGAGCGGCTGGCGCGGCAGCGGCAACAGCTGAACGCGCGGCTGGGACTGGACCTGGGGCGCTCGCTCGGCGTAGACATGTCCGCTGCGCTGTACACCAACGAGGACATATGCCTCGCGCCTCCGCCGCCCGCTAAGACTGAAGCGCCCAGGGTGAGTCCATCTCCATACTGAACTTAAGCCTTTTTCATATCACGCCAGTCAAACTTACTGCATCTATCCATTAGCCAAACGGTCTTCCAATGGTCTTGACGTCCTAGGATATCTATTCAGTAAGAATCCTTGTACATCTGCTACCATTATTTTATCCACGAAGGCGCGCCCAGTGCTACTCAGTATGCGTGCTTACAGAGATATGCGAGCTCTCTATTGGTATAAAACAAAAGACGACTTGGAAAATGGGACGGCATTTCCATTGATTTTGAACACTACACATTGACTCTGTACTATACGAACCTGTCATTCTTACTCGTTATGTGTCTTGTTTTATGTTAAGAACTGTAGTTAAAGGAACGCCGGTTACCTAATGATTCGCCGACAATTATTACGCAAACGTATCGTTTCGCAGAATTATCATTTCGTAGAAAGCTAATTTCTGCTGAAACCTTATTGTTTTCAGATTATTTTTTGGTGGTCACAGGTCTAACCTAACCTAACCTACGTATCCCATGCCTAAAATAATCTGAAAACAATAAGGTTTCAGCAGAAATTAGCTTTCTACGAAATGAAAATTCTGTGAAACGATACGTTTGCGTAATAATTGTCGACGAATCATTAGGTTACGTAAAGGAACAGTAGTGGCTTCTGGATAACGTACTTTGTACCCAAGGATCGCACCACTGTGACACCAACGGACTCATCAACATCATCATTTCCTTCAAAGTAATCGTTTTAAAATGTCTTTATAAAGTGGCCGTGAATTACCATCGTAAAAAAATCCCACAGAGGCCGGTGCAAGAGCTGGTGGTCCCATCGTCCTCCAAACCCCTGAGCTCGCGCGAGATGAACCTCGCGAAGCGCAGGGCGCGGCAGGCCGCATTCTGCAAACAGAAGTCGAGGGACTGCGAGGAACCAACGCCGCCACCCACGCCGCCCGCTGAACCCGATAGAAAGAAGATAAAATTGGAGATTGAGGAGTTTAGCTGTAAGTACTGCAGTTTCTGATCCAGCTTGGATAGATATAGATACTGATCCTTATGTTGCACCGGCTAGGTTATCGGTCGTCTTGTTTGTGCCTGGGAAACTTTTGTATAACCACATTCTAAGAAGCTTATTGTAAAGCGTATTGGTATATATGTGTGCGAGGTTAGTATTCTAGGCGATGGTGTCACACTTTCACGTCGTGTTACACTTATGTTTTCAGTGGAACCCTCCCTCGCGGTACCAGACTGCACGGGGGCGTGGGGTGAAAGCGCTTCCTGGCCACTGGAAAGCTGGTGCGGGGCGCTGCAGGCTGCTCTGTTCAGCGCGGCCTGGGAGGCGCGCCATGGCGCCGCGTCCGCTCTACGGGAACTGTTGCGAGCACCCATCGCAGCTTCAGCGGGGAAAGTGGCCGGAGACACGCAGGAACAGGTCAGTACCATCATCATATCGTAATGTATTTTAAGTATTAACATATGGGATTGGTTTTTAATCAAAATTTTGCGTGGAAGTTGATAGAGAAAGGAAAAATCCTTTTTTTGTCACTTGATTGTTCTCTATTTTGTACAGCGTTGGTAAGCAAGTTTAGTGTAGAGATTGCTGTTTACAGTTCGGAGTTGATGTATTCTGTTATTGCAGATGGACGATGCTCATCAAGAATGGCTGGAAGACATGGCGCTCAGGTTGCTTTGCGTGCTGGCGCTGGATCGTTTTGGCGATTTCGTCTCTGATCAGGTAGATTAAGTTTCTATGGTATGCCTTTTTTTTTTAAAGCATTGAATGGAGAACGCAACCGAGCTCACATGCCATCTGATGATTCAAAATTTCAAAACGCGGATGCGTTACGCAGAATCCTACGTAAGCGATTTGCGTGATGAAATACTTCTACGTTGTTTCCCAGTAACAACAATTGCTAACAACAATTCCCAGTAACAGAGTAAGATGGTGGCAGGACCCTGTACAAAGTCCTACGAATACCTGGTTGTTTTGGAATGTTTGTTTAATGTTAGTTCGTTCGCAGGTGGTGGCGCCGGTACGTGAGACGTGCGCGCAGACTCTGGGTACGGCGCTGGCGCAGATGCGCGCGGAGCGCGTGCGGCGCGTGGCGGCGCTGCTGGCCCGGCTGGCGCGCCAGCAGCAGTGGGAGGCGCGCCACGGCGCCTTGCTGGGGTTCAAGTACCTGCTGGGGGCGCGCCCGGTGAGTGTAACTGTAGTCGGTGGTAGGTGGTGGCCCGGTGCGCGAGACGCTGGGCACGGCGCTGGCGCAGATGCGTGCGGAGTTCTCTCTCTTGCCAAGTTGTCCTGTCCTGGACTTGCCTGGTGCAGTTCTTTTCTGCTGTCAATTGACGGGTTTCTTTGTCGAAAATTAAACTTACATACATACATACATAAACTCACGCCTTTATTCCCAGAGTGGGGTAGGCAGAGCCACAGACTCACCAACAACTCCAAAAACTTGTTGATAATTCTGTGACCACATTTGCACAACCAGGCTAAGATGTTATCCAGTGTATTAGTGACAGGTTGCAAACCCATCGCCTAACAGCACTACACAGCCTTTAGTCTCTTAGTCGTCTCTTACGACATCCACGGGAAGACATGGAGTGGCAACATTCTAAACCCGGCACCACACGGCAAAATTAAACTTCATTTTGTAAATATACCGTCCAGCCCCCTATATCACCATGCTGTCAATGACAGGTGACAGGTGACATTTTAGTGTACATGGCGCAGTTTATATAAAACCCACTCATCTATCAGTGTGTTAGCTTTGCAATGTACCGAATTGTTACCTGTCACGTGTCATTGTCAAGATGGTGAAATTGGGGGGAAAATGGTGCGTCAAAGTGACATTATAACGTTACGGATTGTTTGCAGGAGGTGGCGTGCTCGTGCGGCGCCATCTCCCACCTGGTGGCGGGGCTGAGCGACGCGGCCGAGGACGTGTCGGCGGTGGCGGCGGGCGCGCTGGCCCCGTGCGCGCGCGCGCTGCCCGCCGCGCAGCTGCCCGCCGTCGTCGCGCGCCTGTGGGGCCTGCTGCACGAACAGGTACCGGGCAGGTCGCCGGGAGGGTGGCTGGGGCTGGACTTGTGTTGTATTGAACGAGACCTTCTCGACTTAGGGCCGTATTAATAAACTCATTTCAACTGTATTGCGCGTCTCAAGATGCGGCAAAAATGACAGTTTTCTATGGATCTTGTGACGGGCATCTCAGCCAAGATGAGTTTATTAATACGGCCCTTAGTCATAAAGGAGTGGTTATATCAGAAGCGACACATACATATGTAGCTTTTGAAAATATTTGTATTGCCTTTCTGGACTGGACTTCTAGCTTCGTAGGCAGGGTCGCTACCAACTAAGCTAAAAGCGTCTTCAAAATGCATGGAATTGCACGGTTTTGTAATTTTCACTTCACCTCCTGAAAAACATTTTGATGTCTCTAAAGGGAAATCAAAGTAGCCAATTTCGGTTCTAGTTTGTGTGAAGCCGGAAATTTATCGAGTTGCTCCTTTAAGACACTTACATCAACCGTTTCATTCCAGGACGACCTAGCGGCCCCAGCGAACAGCTACATGGCGTTACTAGCAGCTCTCATGGCGCTGCCACAAGCCGCCAAATTACTGTACCCTATTGATCTCGCCGACGTGCTGCCGCGGCTCTGGCCCTACCTGGACCACTCCACCAGCTCCGTCAGGAAAGCCTCCCTGCAGACCCTGAGGACCCTCACCAGACCCCCTCTCACCACAGCTCGCCATACTGAAGGATCCAATGGATGTAGTGAAGGGACCAATGGGAATAAAGACAGTGGAGATTCCAGCAACGGATCAAATGAAGACAGTGAGAATATAGTCAATGGTGTGCAATATTTAATTTGGACGCCAGAATTGTTACAGGAGGCTATGCGACATATCTACCAAAGAATTCTATTCGAACATGTAGGCGATATACAATTGATAGCGGTGCAAGTGTGGGAGAATTTGCTACGTTATGCGCCGTTACAAGTGGTCCTAGTAGCGGCCTGTCCGATGTTAGCAACATGGCTGTGCCTGGCCATGCAGCCGGCGAAGATCCCTATCGCGGCGAACTTGATCTTACACCCGCCACCGAAAGAACGGAGAACCCGTAATATCAACCAATCAGACACTTTACCGCCTGAAGTGCGGCCCAATCAGAAGTGGTTTCTCGGCGGCAACGAATCACAGCCCAGCTGCGTGCGCGACAGAAACGTCACAAGAGCGCGATGCCTCGCCGCTGAAATACTAGGCTACCTCTCCTGTTATCTAGTACAACCGGCCCCCGGTATAGAGTATAAAGCGGAAGACGAGAGTCCCATAGATTGTTTCGTTAAAGTAGTGCTAGTGTATTTAAAATCGTCCAGCGCGTTGCAGCGACTAGTAGCAGGCTTAGTTGTTTCAGCGTGGGCGCGTCGCTCGCAACACCACAATCTCTTTCCTCCTGACATACTCTCCCATATCAAAGACAACGAGCATAATACAGAAGATCCAATATCACGCCTAGCTCCGCCTCCACTTACGAACGCGTTGCACGCTTCCCTGAATCAAGCGTTATACTACGATGAAGTCGCGCTCAGTTGCAACAGAATCCTCCAAGAAGCGCGCGACCTGCTCGCAATGATGAAGCATTACAAACTTCCAGTCGACGGAGAGGAATTCAATAATATAATCAGACTGGAACAAGTTATCCACATGACTACTGTCACCAAGTCTATGATAGCGTCATTGAAGTCTAAAAGAGTTGCGACAACTTTGGACGAGAGGAGGAGCAATCTTCAGACTGTGGTGAACCAGTGTGCGACGGAACAGAGTGTTTTGAATGTGTCAGTGCAAGCGGCTTTGGCTGGTGCATGTGCTAGTCTGAACTCGTTGCCTGAGAAGCTGAACCCTGTGGCCAGGCCGCTGATGGAGAGCATCAAGAAGGAGGTCTGGGAGGAGCTCCAGGCGCACTCGGCGGAGTCGCTGGCGGCGCTCGCGGCGCGCCTGGTCGCTCGCGAGCAGAGTCCTAACGCTAAGATCCTGCACAACTTGAAGTCTTTTCTCAGGTCAGTTTCATGGTTACATTACTTTGTCTAGGGAATCGACTAAATGTAAACAATTTAAAATTAAGTGAATTAATAATCTTCTCTTTTTTTTTAGTTAACAAACTAATACATTTGATCAAATGTTACGAATGACGTTTAATTCAAAATTGGATAAGTGGAATGGGCCTCCATCAAAGAAATTTGATCAAATATTGGACATTTTATATTCACATTCGCAGAATACAAATTGTCTTCCTCCATAGAGTATGAACGGATAATATGTTGTCAGATGCGACCCGGAGTTCACGCCGCACGTGTCCCTCGCCGAGAACACGGAGGAGGCGGCGGACTCGGGCAGCGACAGCGGCGCCGAGGGCCGCCCGGAGCGCGCGCCGCAGGCCCCTGCTAGTGAGTACTGTTTTCAAACACTCTAACTCTAAAACTTAACTCTAAAACACTCTAAAACTCAACTCTAAAGGATACTATAGGGTCGAGGACTATTTAACAGATAAAATAGCGGAGCTTGGCCTAAACCAGAAAACTAAGTAACTTTAACATGTCGTATAGTGCGGCGATGATATCAAAACTACAGAAATGGCGGTATTTTTTTGTAAATTTCATTACTTTATTGGCTTAACTTACAATGGATTATTAACCTATAGTCTGTGCCAATTGAAGTTGGGAAAGATGTAAACACAACCAAACGAACCAATTGACCATTATTACTCGACAATCACGTGCTTTTAAAGATCAAGCGAGGTCTTAGCAATGATTTATTCACTTAATCTTTACTTTCATATTATGTTTAAGATTTAGTAACTATTAATTATTCTTTATTTTATATAAAAACACGCTCGATGAATATTTGAGGTTATGTGTCAAACAGTACTAATTTGTTTACGTCTTTGGCAATTTCAATTGACACAGACTATACGACGCTATGTAAGAAGGTTAAAAATAAAATGCGGGTAGGCACGCAGGGCGTTGAAACCAGGGATCAATTCCGGTATTAATGAAAATTGAAATATTTTCCTTAATTTGCATTTTTTTTTTGATATTTTCCACTGTAATTTTGGTAATAAGTGTAATAACACTATTCTATTATACATATAAATTCATTTTTTTTTTTTTTTTTTTTAATCAGCCTGTTGAGTGTCCCACTGCTGGGCAAAGGCCTCCCCCCTTAATTTCCACAAATCCCTATCAGTGGCAACGTCCAGCCAGTTGTCCATAAATGTGTCCAGGTCGTCCCGCCATCTTCGCCTGGGCCTGCCTCGTCTTCGCCACCCGTCTTGCGGCACCCATTTGGTGACTACGGTAGCCCACCTATCCGGGTGCATGCGGCTGATGTGGCCAGCCCAGTCCCATTTAATTCTGGCAGTTTTTTTGCCAACATCAGTTATCCCGGTTCTGGAGCGAAGCGTAGTATTCCGAACGCGATCCGATAAATTCATTAAAGAGCAAAAATATTCAATAATAAGCGAGATACCGAAATTGAATACCGGTATTTTTGTATGAAAAAGTATACGATCCCTGGTTGAAACGGATCCGTGTCTACGCAGTTCATAGGCTGGCACGGATCCGTGCCCGTGCGACCTACCTACTGAATAAACATGTTTGTTTTTATTTAAATCAAACGGATGCTATTAGTTGAACGTGTGTATATGTTGAGCCGTGTAAGACACCGTGTGATGGGTATTGCAGTGGACACGTACAAGGGCATCCTGACGCTGTGGGAGCAGCAGCGCGCGGCGGCGCGCGTCACGCCGCGCCGCGGCCGCCCGCCCGCCGCGCCCGCCGACCTGTACGCCGACCAGGCCTCGCCCCGCGAGGACGAGGTTAGGACAGTCGCATTCATACTCTGCTACACCTGCTTTGTACTTATAGCTCGATTCATAACGCCGTTTTACGAATTCATTGATAGGAGAAATAGTTAAGTCATTCTATGTTTTTTGACAAACAGATTAATAAAGTTTTAAAACTTGTGTGACATGATACATTTGGATGTGGTGTTTAAAGTTCACTACTCTCCCCCCCCATCCGAGGTGACCACAATACAATTGGTCAATTAGTTCTTGATTGGTTGTCAATTTTGATTAGTCATATTTGTATGGAGCGTACGAGATGTAAGTACAAAGGCGATATACATAGTATACAATTATAACCTTTTCTTTTTAGAATTTAATAAGGAACATTTTTGTTTTTAACACTTTTTTCGTATCTCTTATAGTTGTCCCAAGAATGTTAAAAAACCGTTAAGGGGAACACGTTTCATTGGGGGTGAAGCGGCTGGGGGAGGGGAGGGGGGGGGGAGTAGTGAACTTTAAACACCACACCCAAATGTATCATGTGACACAAGTTTTAAAACTTTATTAATCTGTTTGACTTTCCCATACATTGAATACACCAAATTATGATCACCAAACAACACTATGCCATTTGTCCATGAGCTTCCGCTTCCTCGAATAGCTTTAGAAAAGTAAAAAAGATGAAAACAAATCTAAGAAAGCATCTACTTAACACTGACTTCTTTTCAATACAGAGCCGCAAGAAGCTCCGCATCCAGCGACGCGGCGCGACCCTCGCGCTCATCAGTCTAACGAAGCGCTTCGGCGACGAGCTGCCGGAGAAGCTGCCCAAGCTGTGGGAGTTCATCACGGAGCCCTTCGCGCGGGTCCTGAGCGAAGCAGGTACGTACCAATCGCGGAGGTGAAGTCTATAGATCACAAAGAAACAAGACATAAATTCATATTCACATACATACATGTTGACATACACAAACCTGAAAAATATTACCTTCTAACTAACAAATAGTTAAAATAAAATGGTGACTGATGGGTATATGTATAGTTTTTTGATAGAACTGTATCGCAGTAGTCGCTCATATGACTTGAGAAAGATTAAGTTGAAACATTTAAAATAAGCAGAAAGAATCACATGGACTTTTAAGTTGAACCCAAAACTATCTTGGACGTGCTGGGATTTATATTCCCAAAATATGTAATTTGCAAGTGTGGATCTGGTTCTGGAATGCCAGCGAGAGACAACGTGAGGTATTTGAGATGGCGACTGAAATGTTAGCGAAAGTGGTTGTGGAATATCTAGAGTGTGGGTCTTAAATGCGCGCAAGTGTAAAAGTAAACTGGAAGGTAACTGCAATTTTATGATACAAGCGAGTGTAAACGTGGAGTATGAATGTGGGTTTATGTTGCCAGCGGGTTTAAATATGGAATATGAGTGTGGTTTTGAAATGCGCGCAAGTAGAAAAGTGGAATATAAGTGCGAGTTTATGATGCCAGTGAGCGTAATTGTAGAATGTGAGTGTGGATTAAAATTTGGTAGGGATAATCTTCGTCAAAATGCTTGGATATGTTTTCGTTGGTGGGTAATAAAATAAGCGTCCTAAGTAACTGAAAAAATATTTGATTTTGTGTGCGTCATATAATTATTTAAAAAAACAGTTTGTTTAATTTGGGCTTGATTACGACGGACACTAATTTTAATTACATATTGTAAAAAAAGTGCCAGATGTGCCATTGACAGTTATCAGGGCGCAAAATCACTAGTTCAAAGCTTTGAAAATTCAAGTTCAAAGTTACGTTAGCTTCATCTCTGTTATTAGTCATTCTAGACTAAATCGAGAGAAAGGGATGGATGGAAAGGGAGCCCTCCTCTAATAATTAACAATCCTATGATGCGTTCAGTTTGAAAGTAGATGATCTCGAAATGAGAATATATTTGTTCAGAGCTCGACAGCGACGACGTGGAAGCGTCGGAGGAGCTGATCTCCCGGCTGCAGGTGTTCGAGGGCGTGTGCGGCGCGCTGGGCGCGGGCGCGTGGGCGCGGGCGGTGCGCGGCGCGCGCGCGGCGGCGGCGCTCACGCGGCACGCGCACACCGCCGTGCGGCACATGGCTGCGCGCGCGCTCGCCGCCATGGCGCGCCGCGACCCGCATCCTGTCATGGCTGCGCTCGTGCCCGAGGTGACCACTATGATGTTTAGCTTGTTTCACCTCACATGATACAACGGGTGATTCAAACTATACATGTACAGTCAGCTGCAGATGTAACCACCCCTGCATACAAGTTTCCTAGCAAAGGGATTTACATTTCTCTGCAGTTGACTGTACATACATACATAAATCGAGTACGTTCCTAAAGTAGGGTAGACAAAGCTACATAATTAACTACAACTCTAAAAACTTGTTGATAATTCTGTGACCACATTTTACACAATTAGGCTAAGATATTTAACAGCGTATTAGTGACAGGTTACAAGCCCATCGCTTATCAGTACTACGAGCCTTTATTCCATTAGGCGTCTCTTACGACATCCACGAGAAAGCATGGAGTTCTAACCCAGCAACCAGACGGGTTACAAAGTATAAATGTGTGTTCAATAATTATAAATTTTGGTCTGAATTTCGAACTACATTTCAAAAGACGACACCCACGCTATCATAGGTACCTAACTTAGTTTTGGTCGTTCCATCCTTGCAACTTTATTGATTCTCATTTTCTTAACTCGCATTTGTCCGGTTTTTTTTTCTATAATCTATGTTATTGTTTCCAGCTGGTGCCAGCGCTGAGCGAAACGGAGAGCGAACGCGTGCGTTGCGGCAGCGCGGAAGCGCTCGCGCGTGTCGTGGACGCGCTGCAACTGCAAGTCGTGCCGTACATCGCGCTGCTCGTCATACCGCTGCTCGGTAATACCTACACTCACTACCCATATCCACGTTCAATTGCCATAACAAATTCACATCCATATTACATTCCGCGTTTACACTAGCTGGCATCATAAACCTACACTCACATTTCACGTTTACACTCGCTAGCATCGTAAACTCGCACTGACATTCCACTTTTATACTTTCGCTTTAGCGCGCATTTCAAATCCACACTCGGTCTACATTTACACTCAGTGTATAATAAACCCACACTCACATTCCACGTTTATTCTCGTTTGCACCATAAACTCGCACTTACATTCCACTTTTATGCTTACGCTTTAGCACGCATTTCAAATCCACACTCACATTCCACGTTTACACTCGTTTACATTTCAAATCCACACTCACATTCTACGTGTTCACTCACTGGCATAATAAACCCACACTCACATACCACATTTACGTTAGCTAGCATTTCAAATCCATCTCACATTCCACGTTCACACTCAGTCGCAGTTTAGATCCACACTCGTATTCTACGTCCACTTTCGCTCACATTTCAGTCGCCATCTCACAAACCTTACGTGTATGGCTGGCATTCCATACCCAGACTTGCAAATTTCTGGAAATAAAATCCTAGCACGTCCAAGATGGTTTTCGTTCAACTTGAAACATCCTAAAGTCCACGTGAATCTGCTTATCTTAAATGTTTCAACTGTATCTCCCTTAGGCCGTATGAGCGACCACTGCGCAGCAGTACGCACAATGTCGACGCGCTGCTTCGCTGCACTGATCCAGCTGATGCCGCTAGACGGCGCGCCCGAGCCGCCCGGCCTGGCGCCCGAGCTGCGCGCGCGCCGCGACAAGGACCGCCGCTTCCTCGAACAGCTGTTCAACCCCAAGGGCATTCAGGACTACAAGATACCCGTGCCTGTGGCTGCCGAGTTGAGGAGTTATCAACAGGTGAGAGAGTGTGAAAGACGTTGGACGAGGCAGCTATGAGTTATAGAGAGCGGGCTGATATCTTTTGTTGAATACTATGTATGTGTCTAACCCCATGCTATACTCATTTTCAGGGTTAGCTGGGAGAGATTATATTAAGGGATTCCATCAGATGAAGTTCTTCTATTGTTATAATTTTGTGCTGTAAAAATTGTGAAGATTCGACTATTCATTTCGCAAACCCCCTTTAGGAACCTACTTAAAAACGAATCGTCATTGAGATAGTCATTTCTGAAACGCTTAAAGGTGGGTATTATGTCACTCCAGATCAAATAATGAACACGGTCCTTAGCCTCCACACTCTCCTGGTGACAACGTTAGCGGATAAAATTGGTCACCTTTGTTGGCGCTAATGCATAAAAAAAATGCAATGGCTGTACTTGATTGCAGGCAGGTGTGAATTGGCTGCGGTTCCTCAACGAATACCGTTTGCACGGCGTACTGTGCGACGACATGGGCCTGGGCAAGACCCTGCAGTCCATCGTGGTGATGGGCGGCTCGCACTGGGAGCGCGCCGAGCAGGGCGCGCCCGACGTGCCCTCCCTCGTCGTGTGCCCGCCCACGCTCACAGGTGACACACTGCCGTACAGCTGATGATATAGTCCCTGCGACGACATGGGCCTGGGCGAGACCCTGCAGTCCATCGTGGTGATGGGCGGCTCGCACTGGGAGCTCCAAGTGCATCCTTATTCAAGTAATATTCCCTCCAAATTTAAAATCTCTAGGTTCAGTGGTTTAGGTTATACGATGTCTATCATTCACGTCAGTATGTATAGATGAAGATGATATAGTCTCTGTGAGACATGGGGGTGGACAGGACTCTGCAGGCAGCACTCACTCGTAGTACACATAATTATCTATCTGTGGTTTGTTAAAGCAGTTTTGTTAGGATGTATTATGTGATGGTAGTGACGTTGGTGTGGTGTGCAGGGCACTGGGTGTTCGAGGTGAACAAGTTCCTGCCGGCGGTGCTGCGGCCGCTGCAGTACGTGGGCCCGCCCGTAGAGCGCGAGCGGCTGCGGCTGCAGGCGCGCCGGTACAACCTCGTCGTCGCCTCGTACGACATCGTGCGGAAGGTAACTATACGTTTCTACTACTAGCCTACTATAAACCGCTAATATTGATATAGTTAACGGTATCAGAATACCACCTATGGCGTAACCGAAATGTGAAAACAGTTTTATAATGAGCGTTGCCATGGTAATAACAATCCTTTTATAATTTGGCATTTATTATGGCATTGTTATTTATTACCATGGCTACGCGCATGAACAATGTCAGTTATGGTGTTTGGTGATCAACTGACATCTCTCTTTTTACATTATACATTTTAAAAACTGTTTTTGTGTAAAAATATGAAATAAATTTAATTAATTGAACTTTCAGGATATCGGGTTCTTCAGCGGGATCAAGTGGAACTACTGCATCTTGGACGAGGGCCACGTCATAAAGAACGGAAAGACCAAGGCGTTCAAGGCCATAAAGCAACTAGTCGCTAATCATAGGTTAATACTCTCCGGGACGCCGATACAGGTTGGTCAATTGAAATTTAATTTTTAATTACTTACTCATTTTATTGCCGAGTGTACTTCTAACACTAATACATAATAAACGAACTATAAAGACGAGTCGAATGAGTCCAAACTCGAAGTATCTACTATTTTTCCGTTGAGGAATTCCTATAGTTCCCTTCCGTCTCCCTCCATCCTCATACCAGCGCGATGGTACCATATTATTGTATTGTCATCGGAATTACATAAATGATAGTTTGACCTTTGGTAGCCCCAAATGTTACACGCGGGCATTAAGCGCTGCGCCTCTCGATTACTTGTAATAGGTAACACCACATAAAACAAAACAGAACTCGATTACTTGCATTAAACTGATGAAATAAAAAGTGTAATGTTGACAACGTTTACTCTATTAAGCTAGAAAACAGAGTTTAGGACATGACTGACTTTTGATTAGGTACTTTTCTAGTTCGCGCTTAACCGATGGCGAAAAAGCGATTCGATATTGATTGTTTTCTCGTTTAAGAAACGGACAAATAGTTGATCACTTGCTCTACTCGGTTCCCGCTCATCGTCGGAAAAGTGCCTAATTAAGTTGTCTTGTTCAGAACAACGTGCTGGAGCTGTGGTCGCTGTTCGACTTCCTGATGCCGGGGCTCCTGGGCACGGAGCGGCAGTTCACCGCGCGCTACTCGCGGCCCATCCTGGCGGCGCGCGAGCCCAAGGCGTCTCCGCTGCAGCTGCAGGCTGGCGCGCTGGCCGTCGAGGCGCTGCATCGCCAGGTAACGATCTTTTCTGAATATGATGCTCAATGAGACTAGTAGTTCAAGGAGTTTATTTGATACTACATTAATGGTAGTAGTAGGTTCTTGTGCAAAATCCGCTGCCACCATAATACAAATTATCCTTTAATCTACCGAGCAGCGGTACCGTAAAGAACCGGTAAGATGACTAGCATAGAGACATTCCTACTAAATAAATCATGGTTGGCAACGCATTCGCAGTCTTAAGATTGCAGTCTTCAGATTGCAAATATCTATGGATCTCAGATTCCGCTCACCATTAAGTGGTCTGGGTGCTCGTTTGCTTTCCACGTGACATAAAAAAAACTTTGGAAACCTAATTTCCATTGGTCGATTCCGTATTCTTTGGATTCGTCCTACTCTCTCCGTAGTACAGGTGATATTTTTACAGCACGGAAGTTCAAAATAAATTCACCAAGACTTTGATTATTTTCATAATAGACATATTCCATGCCTTGATTATACTTATTCGTTTCCTATTTTTGAAATACTTATATACTCAATCATTTGTGGTGGTTGAAGACTATATTTCACCCTCGCATCCCCAGGTGCTCCCGTTCCTCCTCCGGCGAGTGAAGGAAGACGTGCTGAAGGAGCTGCCTCCGAAGATCACGCAGGACTACTACTGCGAGCTGTCGCCGCTGCAGAGGAGGCTCTACGAGCAGTTCTCGAAGGCGCACATACCGCAGACGGTCTCCAGGCAGAACGTGCACGTCTTCCAGGTTAGTCACTTAGAACTACATTCTTCATTCTCACTTCTTTGTTTCTTTCTTTGCTTACATGGTTTGTGTTAAAAATAAAATTAACAAGAACCGAATAATGACTAAATGATATATTTGTTGAAATATGATATAAATTTAACCCCCTACTTAGATTTAAACCGCTTTAAATTTAAAAAAAAAGTTAAATGCTGCTTTAAATTGTGAAAATTGTAGTGGAAAGAACAAACCTTTCCAATTAATTTAGTGACGGTTTCGTTTCAGATTTATTTACTACGTAATTAAAATAAACAATAGAAGATTATGAAGTGTATGTTTGTCCGCAGTCCCTGCACTACCTGCAGAACGTGTGCAACCACCCGAAGCTAGTGCTGACGCCCGACCACCCCGAGACGGCGCGCGTGCGCCAGTATCTCGCCACCCAGCGCTCATCGCTCGACGACATAGAACACTCTTGCAAACTACCCGCTCTAAAGTACATCCAATTCCATTACCTCTTTTGTCATTTCAATTCCCCTAGGAATGTAGTTGTTTGCCCTTCATATTTTTTTATGGAGTTTGCATTATATTGACGATATTCTATTTTACCTGCAATAGGAAAGTCATTACCATTGGAAAGATTATTAATGTGAAGCAGATACAGAAATGGGCCTAATATACTTCCTTGTGGCACTCCAGTAATATTCTCTACGCTTACTATCTTAGCGCGATTTTAAAAACATCCTAATTTGTTAGCAGCTAATTTTTCTGAGGTATTTTTTGGGGGTAGCATTTGCTACCCCCCATTTCTAACAATAATATTTTTTTGGTCAATCATCACAGACTCATTGGTGCATTTCTTGGATCAAAACGTTACTCTTATCTTTCCGCTTCCAGACAATTACTCCTCGACTGCGGCATCGGCGTCACGCATGATAACTCTGAAGACACCACCGCCGTGGTGTCCCAGCACCGAGCCCTCGTGTTCTGCCAGCTCAAGAAGATGCTGGACATAGTGGAGAAAGATCTTCTACAGAAGCACCTCCCGGGCGTGACGTACCTGAGGCTGGATGGGTCCGTGCCGCCGCAGCAGCGCCACGCGCTCGTGGCGCGGTTCAACAACGACGTGTCTATTGATCTGCTGCTGCTCACTACTGCTGTAAGTTAAAAAAAGTTTGTTTTATAGTAAGGAAACGACTAAAATTTGTAAATACTGTTTTTTAGAAACTGTATTTTTACAAGCTTTTATTAGGGTTCCGTACTCAAAAGTTCTAAGGCTTCCGTCTTTCATATGGCTGCATCTTTTGAACCGTAATATTTAGACACTCATTTTTTTCACAGAATGTGTAGTACTGTAGCTGCAATAACAACAAATAGTAACAATAAATAAATACTTACAAATAAACTAAATTTATAAATGCAAGTTCCTTGCTCGATCTGAATGTTGTACGTAGCCTTTTTTAAATTACGTGTTAGTGTGTGTTTGGGTCATATCTTGCAATTTTGAACGAGCCCTCGTCTCGTGTTATCTACTGAAATGGGCTGGGATGGAATGGGATATTTGAAATGCATTTGCAAACTTGATGACAATGCAATATGGTGTCCAACAGCTGATCTGATGATAAAGTCGGAAGGTGGCAACAGGATCGTCTGTACTTAGCATAGACTCACGTTACTTTGATAACTGTGTTAAAAAAGAGAACAGTCAGCAGTATAAGCTTGGCTCGAAATTATTTATTTTGCCCGAAACTTAGTATACATTCTAACAGTAATGTGAATCCCTTAGGTGGGCGGTCTCGGGCTGAACCTGACGGGCGCGGACACGGTGATCTTCGTGGAGCACGACTGGAACCCCATGAAGGACCTGCAGGCCATGGACCGCGCGCACCGCATCGGCCAGCGCCGCGTCGTCAACGTGTACCGGCTCGTCACGCGCGCCACGCTCGAGGAGAAGATCATGGGGTCAGTCATACTCACGGAATAGAAAAAAATCGCTTAGTATCAGACCTGTTGTCGCCAATACTCAAACTATCATAAAAACAACACGCCACCATGGAAAATGTTTTGGTGCGGCTATCGTTTTTACTCCAAATAGCGCAATAAGGCATGCTTCTGGATTTATTTCCTATTTTAGAAATATCGAAATAAGCGATGGCGGCAAAAGTATGGTAGGTTATGCGAAACTCCGCATAACTATGCCACACGTTACACGCGCACTTGACACTTCTACTGTTTTTTCTGTTCTGTGGTCACACTGCATCCACAAAACCCAGGAGGCAGTATCAGCTTATGGACTGCCCACCTTCCACTGCGAACGGTGCGGGTCCAGTACGGACTCATTTTGGCTTACAACGCTGTCTCTTCAAGAAGTTTACTCGCGATGGAACACTTAAAGTCAGCGCTGTAAGCTAAAGCGAGTCTGCATGGAGCTCTCTCCGCTCGCAATGGAAGGCGGGCGGGCCGGGGCATATGCAATGAAGGCCAGCGCAGTTTTTCACTGAGAGCAGAGCAAAGCAATAACGTCGAAATTAATTACAAACACAAATACGAGGAGACGCTTGCGGAAAATTTATGGTGGTAATTTATTGCGATCTTATTTCAACACGTCCAAAGGCGATGATGCTTTGGCAGTGATTTTTTTTCTGCGCTGCGCTTCACTGTACGTGCGCTGACCCTTTTGCTGCCTTCTTCTTTTGGAAGGTAGAATTGACAAATTTATGAAATTTTTAAATAACCCTCCTGGCAGTAGATACGAACCATTTACCCGACTGTGATGTTACTGGTTGCCAACTAAGATTATTATAGTTTCACCTATCTCTACATTAAACTCTTTGTCAAGCTATACAGCTTTAATATTGGTTTCGCCATGCTGCCTCACTACAAAAACGCTTAATGCACGAAGCTAGGCTGACCCAATAGTCTGTCAATTTTATGCAATGATCTCAAACGTTTTTGATCTCCTTCTACTCCCTGTTTGTATGTTAACACGGCTTACGCTTTTTTTCTTCTTGAAGGTTAACTTAAATCCTCTTGAACTTGGCCTAATGAAAAACGAATTTCTTTCAGATTACAAAAATTCAAGATGCTAACAGCAAACACGGTGATCAGCAGCGAGAACGCCGCCATAGAGACCATGGGCACCGACCAGCTGCTGGACCTGTTCCAGCTCTCCAGCTCGGACAAGCCTGGCGCGCCGCAGCCGGGCAGCTCCGGCGCCGGCTCCGTCCTGGAGACGTTACCGGACCTCTGGGACGACCAGCAGTACGAGGAGGAGTACGACATGACCACCTTCATCAAGGGCTTGAACCGGATCAACACGTGAAGAGGCTAGCACCAAATGCAATAGGTATGGGTAGTTTGGGTCAATTTTACTACGTCACTTTGGTCTTTTTGAAAGTGCCGATAGACGAAGCTTGCATTGTGTTAAAAAATAAGTATGCGAAATTCTCGATACAATCGAGATGAAAACGCGAGATATCTAAAATGAAAGTATGCAGATGAATTTCGAATAAACTTTTTAAATTGTTCTTGCTACTAGCGTTCACGTTACTCGTTGTAGTCGGTGCTAAAGGTATTTATGTCTACTTTATTTGTACTAAACTAGGAGCCTATTGCAATATACATTTCGAACTCCTAAACAATTACGCAAATCGGAAATTCTCTTGAACAATAAGCTCATGCTTAGTGTTCACATCTAGTTTTCTAAATACCCAGTTATATTAATAAGAGAGTGGCAGAGCGCGGGCAGCCATGGTTGGAATCTCTCAAACAAAAAAACAAGCAAGTTGGCAATCAAGCATTCGCTTATATTATTTTTATCGAAAAGTGCTAAGTTTAAAAGCTCTCGATGGAAATTACTTTAAATGTCAGGTAATAGTTGTTCGCTGCGTGTTAGATTTTATGAATGTAGATTCTAGAATAGCAAACGACGGCTTTAGCAAGTTGCCTTAGCAAGTGATCGAAATTAGTGTTCACAGAATATATTTAAATCCACGTAATTTAGTACTACATTATTCTGTTTACATGTCTGAATAGTATAAAATTAATCACAAGATTTATAAGGTCCTAAAGCCCCTTTCGAGGCCCTCGCCAAGACGAATCTGAGTAGTTTGGTTTCCAGTCTTGCCTGTTCTCTGTCGAGACGAGCGAAGGTTTTTTGGCGAAAGTCTTGATGAATTATTACGTCTAAAATAAGATTTCAAAATTTAAGAATGCTGCACACATTATGTTGAGGATGGTGGACGCTGACGGAATGACAAAGAAATTATTATGACACAATCGTTTATTTTTATCACTAAATACTTTACAGTTAAACTTGCTAGACACCTCTAGGTATTTATAAAGCATTGGCTGGTTGATAACAGAGAAAATGACTAATATGGCTACTGTTAGGCGATGAGCTTGCAACCTGTCACTAATATGTGGAAATATGCGAATTAAGTTAAGAGTTGTGGGTAATTCTGTAGCTCTGTCTGCCCCACTTTGAATACGGTCACGAGCGTTAATTTGGGACCCATTTCAACAAAAATATGCTTGAAGTCGTCAATGTCATTAGAGATGTCAAGTCATTTGTAACTTTTAGGGAACTCAACCTTATTGTTGTAGAATGTCAGATTGACTTTGGACCTAAGGTGGGTACCAAATTAAATCTCGTGACTGTACGAAGGCGTGAGTTTATGTTTGTTATGTTTGTATGACTATTATGCGACCGCCAATAGAAATAAATAGAAAGGGTCTACTTTCCTGAGGTTAAAACCCTAAGTGTCAGCGGGTCGCCAGACGAGACCCAGCACCATCTCTTCTTTGTCATTCCATCAGCGTCGACTGTCCTCAACACATTATATTGTCCCACTTGAACGTGAAGTATTCTAATGTTTATTAATGCTGCTGTACACAGTTTTTTTTTCAAAAGCAGTTTGCCCACTGTTTAAAATGTTTAGTAATTTCCGTTCTAAGTTGTGTGCAGCAACCTTTATAGTACGTAACACTAGTCTGAAATCGGCTTTTAAAATTATATGTTATTGTGTTATAAAATTCTTATATAATTATAGAGAAAAAGTTGTTGTTGTCATCGTCGTTCGTAATGAATGTTACATGACCCCCAGTGGCCTGTTTTATAAAGCTACAAATTACAATTTACAGGTTACAAGTTTCCATTTGATACAACCTCGAACAATGACAACCAGCCATTTGAGCAGTGTTGCCAGGTTAGACCTGTAAAATTGTAACTTGTAGCTTTATAAAACGTGCCGCTGGTTATTGGACACTGCGTGGTTTATCCGAAAAGTGCCGACTATGTTGATGTTATAAGCGTTACTTCTTAAAGGGTTAATACCCCGACTTTTTTTGTTAATGCAAATCGAATACACCGTAACTTATTAGTAACATTTAAAAGCGGACAACAACGCTACACAATATTAAAATAGGACTAAGAAGGTAAAAAATAAAAAGAGGATATCAAACTTTTGTTTCAGTCGTAACTACTTGTACCCCATTACTTGTAATTTTCGTTGGCTATATTTATATTGCATTATAGTCGCGATTCTTGCCAGTGAGAGTTCGTTGGCTGTGTAATTAAAAATTGGAGATTTATTCTAGACTTTGTTCACTTTTATATTATATCCTTTTAGTCCCATTTTACAGTTGGTAAGGTCGCGTTGGTGACAGTTGTATAAAGACTGTTGAAGCTGACTTTGATTTTTTATTTTATTTACTTTATTATCACGTCGGCAAAATACGGGAAACTTGTGCCCTAATAATTGACAGTACACGTCTCTAAATATTGAAGGTTTTTTTTAATTAGACCTGACTCAGGACAAGGTCTACGAGAGAGCGAGATTACCGGAAAGGTACCTATTAGTAATGTGAAACAGACGTATACTGCAATCTGCCTTTCTACTGTATTTAGTTTATTTAATTTAACATCACATAAGTTATTCAATTCCGTAATAATTACGTAAATCAACAACGCACCCAGTGTGCCTTGCTTGTAACATTATAAGGTCCTTGTCTTCGAGCAACACGGAAGGGAGTAGGCATTCACACCATTTCCCCTCTGTCAAAGTACAAGCCCAAGCGGGCATGCGCATCTAATAAAACTAATTGTCACTTGTCACTCCGATTGTCAACTAGACAGAGTCCAGTCCCGCGAGTGAACGTTACCTTCACTTAAAATGCCGAATTGATCTGTTTTCGGATCTGTTGAGCAACAAATCCGACTTCTCGCCGGTGATAGAGATGAAACCTTATCGTTTCAATGTGTGAATTGTAAATCGTTCGTACACAAAAATCTCGAGCCGGAGGTGTGCAAGTTTAGTCGGTGTATTGTTCCATTTTTTATGTATTAGTGTCATCATTACAGTTTTGTTTTTGTATGTAGGTGTGCAGAGTTGCATTTGTGTGCAAATTTCCCCCCGCAAGAAATGACAGAACTATTTGACTGTAATATGCATAGCTAAGGCGACTCCATTCCGCTAGGAAGGCCGTGTTGCTCGAACGGTCCTTGTATAAGAAATACCTCAACACCTCTTCTCTTTAACGTTTATTTATTGCTTAGAGCTAAGGAACAGTCATTGATTTAGTCATTTTAGTAGGTTTAGAACGTTTGTTACTTCGTTTAGTTGTATTGTGCCTGCTCAAATGGCAACGAAATTTGGACAACACAGCGGCTAGCACAGTAATCCGCGACTTGATATCCCTTTGTAATGCGAGAATTAGACTGGCAATGAAAAATCCAGAAGTTGATTGCTGTGTTACTTTTAATTCAGTTCTGGAGCAAGAAGCACAATTCCGCTGTCTTTTTCTAACTTAAAAGGATAGCAGTTAACTTCTACAATTTTTATTGCTATTCTAAACCTCGCTTAAGGGTGAGTATCCACCAGAGCTGTGCTATGTAGCGAAGCGGTATGCGAGGAAAGAATCCCCCAATAGGAGAGCAGCGCTGAGCGAGGTTATGAAAATGAAGTGTTCCTATTGGTGGATTTTTTCCTCGCACAGGTCTGGTGGATATTCACCCTAACTAGCCTGTAACGATAGATTTATACAGTGATAAGTGATAAAATACTAGTGCTAGCCATACTGAAGATACAAATTGTATACAGTTCTGATTAAACCGTTTGCCGTTGATGTTTTGTTGATGTCGACAGTTATTTAGTTGTTCTCTTTTGTACCTAAGGCTAAAGCCTGAGTGGACGCTCGAGTCGGGCGGGCAGGGGCCCGTTTCTCAAAGCGTATTAGTCTAATAATATTAGTGTTTTGTCTCGTACATAAAACTAAAAAATGAGACAAAACACTAATATTATTAGACTAATACTTTACAAGAAACGGCCCCCAGCGGGGCGCGGCGTGCGGCGTGCATGTTGAACGAATGAGACCCATACCGGTGTCCTGAGTGGACGCTGCACAAGTGTGGTTGACGCTCGCCCGCCACGCTACCCGCCCCGCCGAACGCCCCGCTTCGAGCGTCCACTCAGGCCTTACACTAAGTGTGTGTTTGGTATAAAATAAAGTGTTTTGTGGCCATTCTTGTTTATTTTAAACCCTTGAATATCCCGTGGACTCTTGAAGCAGTTATCTAGTACTTAACGCAACGAGTAAGCGTATGCGTTCCGACCAAGCGATCAAGAAGATTGTTTGAAATGGAGGTTCGTTTTGCTGTCGGTTTTGTCGGACAATCCGATTCTCCCCATTTTTCCGCTAAGTGGTAATGTTTGCCATATTGATTCCGTTAAAATAAACTAAAACTACCTCAACCTCGTAAGAGTGTGGCTCCAATGAGGCGGAGACGAGCAGAGCGGAGCTGTGCCAATATTAACCAATAGAAGGCGCATGCGGTCACGTCGAGCTCGCCTCCACGCTAGTTTAGATCATATTGGTTAATATTGGCACAGCTTCGCTCCACTCCGCTTATCTCCGCCTCAGTGGAGCCGCACCCTAACTGCACTTGTAGTGCTTTTAACGTTAGTTGGCGACGTTGGCGATCATGGACAAACATGAAAGACGCAGACATGCATTTGAACGAGATACAAGAGCCAAGAATACTCAAATACTAATGGATGCAAAACAAAACATGTAAGGACGTGTGATAATAACAAAAGTATTTGAAGATACGTTTAAATTGTAGCGTTTAGGAACAAAAAATTTGGGGTGTGCAGCATAAAGAGATTGGAATGTAAGTATTTCGCAAATACTGTTCAGCTAACCCATAAGGCACTGGTCCCACCGCCAGCGAGTGAGATATGAACTATCGACTTTTTTCTAGCCCAAGAAACGAACAAAAGATAATCGCTTCCATGTAAATAAAAGAGAGAGATATATATTTATAGTTCATCGCTCGCTGTTCACACTGCCGGCGAGGACACTCTCCCAACGCCCGGCGAGTAAGCTATAATTCCATAGAATTTTTACTAGCCTCCCGCCGGTTGTCAACTGTTTCTAGTACAGATTTTTACTAGTTGCTCGCCGAGCTCGCCGATATCTGGCGGTGGGACCGCTGTTTACTAGTTGACCGCAGCGATAAAAGCTATCGACTATAAAACTAGCTCAGCTAAGTCGTCCGCGAACACTCGTTTTATAGCAGAGCGTCAAAACTATCAAAACTTTACTCTCTTCTCGCCGCTCGCCCACTCTTTTGTAGTTTATAGTTCTACTAGCTTATAGTCTGTAGCCGGCGGTGGGACCAATGCCTTAATGAGGCATTCAAAAAATCTTGGGTTGCAACTTGCAAGTGATTCTGTCGTGTAACGTTCCATTCTAGACTCCAAACGTACGGATGTTAGGGTGGGTTTAGACCAAGCGAACGAACAGGAATTCTATGGCATTATCTCTTACGTTTATGTTGTAAAAATAAAGACAAAACATGTTCTAGAGCATTCGCTCGTTTGGTCTAAACCTACCCTTATCAAAACGCATGGCATTTCCAACGCCATCTAATCATGGAGTAAATAAACAAAAAGAGATGAAGTAAACTTATTTCTATTTTTTTATTCGATTATAAAAGATAGAAGAGAGTAAAATTTATAAAGTGAAATAATTCAGACGCATTTGGGTATCATATTTTTATAACAAAAAGAGATCTGTAATATTTATAAATTGTAAGTATAGTAACGCGATGACGTTTTTCTTTTTGGAGCGTGAAATGAACCGCAAAGAATACTACGCGAGTGTGGTAAAACTTCACCAGAGGTCGCTTAAGTGCATCAACACCTCGGGCAGCGACGTCAATCGTGTGAATATTTTTTGTTTTTTAAGTGAAAAATGTTGTTTTCTAGCCTTTTATAAGTTAAATTACTTTTTACAAAGTTATCACAAGAATTTATCTTCAATCAAGTGTTATTTTTTTCGTTGGAAAGTTGAAAGTTTAGTGTTTGAAGTTGTAACGAACTCTGGGATCGCTCACTTTTGGGAATTCAGGTGTCAACGAGGTAAGAAACCGAAGCTTATTCCGAGATGACGACTTCTATTATTAACACTTTTGATGCTAATGCGTGTATTTGCGCTTCTGACCCTCGTAATTAGCTCAATGTATTCTAATTTCGGGGCGATACAGGTAATGGTTATAAATAATACTTTGTATAGGTTAGGATGTTTTGTCTTGTGTAGGGAGGTGTTCTCTTCGAGTATTATGCGATGCGGTGTGTCTATCGTGTTCGTTGTCTAGTTTTGTCCCGGATGATGTCTTTGGAAACTTTTGACAAACTTTTTTGTCTACGAAACTTATTTTAAATTAATCATGAAACTTGAGAAAAAAGTGAACTTTGTTAGTTTGATTCAATCTATCTTTCAGCATTTTTAAGCGTTTGTTCCAGTTAATAATGATTTTACACTCTTAGATAGGAAAATGTGAAGGCTTAGACTTGAGAGTTCTCAGAATGTAATCCGCTATAATGTATGGAATTAAATTCCACTGATAAAACTAGGACATAGGAATAAACTAGGTATTGATTACTAAGCCTAGACTATTATTATTTTAATCATTGCATTTTGAAATACTTTGTACACTATGCAGTTACAGAGTAAGCAAACTTAACCAGTGGAACTGCTTATTACCACACATGCAATGCTAAGACTATTATTGTTTGGTTTCTATTTTCATGACAAATAACTTCTTTCTTTCTTTCAAATTAATAAATGAATTTAACACATAGCCAATAAAAGGTTTTCCCAATCAGCTATTGCTAATTGATTCAAATTAATAATTGTATTTATTTAAATCAATATGAATAGGCTATAATGTTTGTTATGGATCTATACAAGGGGTTACAAGACAACACAAGCCATACAAGAGTTTACAAATAGGAGTGGGGTGCATACCTTTTTTACAGAGGTCATTTAAATATTACAATAAAAGAAAGGTATGTCATCTAACGAAGGTTTTATACTAAAAATAAAACCTTTATTAATAAAGTCTATTGAGTAACTCTTTTATACTAAAAAAACATTATCATTTTTGTGTGCAATAAACTTTTTTATTTGCATGGACTTTCGAGTAGGGATCACAGAAAACCAGCGCCGTGGCAGGCGAGGCATGCCATGGCATAAAGCTGAGTGGCTCCCTATTTGACACAATTTGGCATTCGATTATTATTTAAGTTTACCTTAAACTTGTTATAAATTTATCCAAACTTGTGTCAAATAAACTATTTCTATTTCTATAATTAAGTATAGTAATAACTTATTACAAGTTCAAAATAGTATAAAAGCACTAGCATCTTATGGCCACTTTATGGAGGTAAGTGTGGACCCATATACTAATCTGTATTTACACTATAGAATAATTGCAGAGTTTACTCATCAACAAATAAACAGACATTTAAGTCCGAAACATTTGTTTACAGTTTTCAAAAGTATTTGTTAACAATGTTAAAATATAATGTCACAACAAATCCCTATGCTAAACATATTAAAAGTACCTAAAATAAAAACTTTAGGGTGAATTTTTGAGCGTTTCAACCGCCTCATTTACCTGGACATATTTTTGAAGAATTCGGCGCATATTTTGATGCCGTTTTTGAATATTTAGATACCTATTGCCGTGTCAGATACCTAACCAGAAAGGAAATCGGAACCTGCAGCCACTTCTACAAAAATGTGTCCAGAAAAATGAGCCGGTTGAAATGCTCAATTTCCACTAACCGATAACATAATTAGTCCACGCTACTCTGAGCTCCTTAGTGAAAGAGGCTGATCTCAAATTAATAAAAAAAAAGCAAGATTTATTGATTGTACAGCGTAAACCTGGCAGTAGCAAAGCAAAGATAGAAATAAAGTTGGTATTTTTTTCGATTTCATTGTTTGTATGGTCAACTGCGCTTAACTATGGTCCAACTTTTTGGTCCCCACCCAAAAAGTATTTACGATTCGTGATTTTGCAACTTCATAAGATGTTTGAAGAATATTAACTTAAGTTGTAAAAAACACCCTAAAAGTATGGTTATCAATGTGTGGATTTTAGATCTACGTTTCAATTATTATTTTTATTTAGTCATTTGAAATGCCTGCTCATGGACAGCGTCATCACTATGATAGTTTTACGTTTGACACTTATATACTTATACGCATGACAACAAAGATTAACAAATCTTTTTCTAGATTTGTTGCATATCAATCAAATTATAAACAGTAGGGAGATGAATTACAGGAATCCCCTCCAATCCATCTCATCTTATTCAGTCAAGTATTTTGTATATTAAATTAAAAGGCTAATCTTAACTAATAAAATTCAAACTTCATCAAAACATGATCAAAAACTTACTCTATAAAATTAACCGTACACCAACCCCCAACCCCCAGCGTTAATTTGCATACCAACTTAATAACAACATCCCTATCACCCAAACAGGCGTCCAACATGCTAGAAACAAAGAAAAATGTGTCATGGATCCCTACGTTTTTTAAAAAGAGTTTTGCAACAATCAATTCCCTTTGTGCGCGACATCAATAGGAGCGGTTACTGTGTACCTATCCTTTGATCTTGCCGCCCTCCGAAGACGCGACAGTGCGCTAATGCCGCCGCTGCGGGGAGAAACGGCCTAACCGACTTTGGTACCAATTTTAATATGGCTTTATACGTGAATTTAATTTTATCTAATTGAAAACTAATTATTGCGCGAGGACCCTCGGACCCTCTTATCATGAGTGGCCAGTCGTGGGACGTATAAGGGCTGTTTAGCTTTTGGCCGACACTCCGTCCGTATTAAAGTATCAATAAATTCCGGAAAAGAAGTGCCCTACGCCCGTCTCTAGGCTATGAACTATCTCTGTATTAAATTATTTATTATAATAAATATTTTTTTGTATCGGCCTAATTACTGTTTTGCCACTTTTTCGTCTGCTATTAAATTTAAATAAAGTGTAAAAGTAAGTTAAATGTTTCCTTTTTTTCCATTTTAATAAGATATTCCTAGGGACCCATTTAAAAAAAGAAGTGCGGGCCGCGTTTACTTCATTTGCCACAGTGTGGCCCTTGCCTCCTGAAATCGACTCCTGAATTATACAAACATAATTTGTCATGGTAAGGTTTTTGAAGTATATTTTTAGGTTTTACACGGTGGTATTGAAAGGGTGCGACGAAATGTCCGGGTAGTTGTCACCTAAACCTAACCTAACTCGATCGGCAAAATGGTTCATCGCGACGTCAAACCTTTCAGTTTGGTTGGCCTATGGCAGTGCTCTATGTAGGTACGACATGGCGCGCCTCTTCTTTTTGCATTTTATTTTTATTTTATTTTCGCAAGCGTTTGCCCATGACTTCGTCCGCTCAGGACTCATTTATTGTTATTTATTCGGGAACTATTCTTTTTTCTAAACGGCAAGTTTCTCCACGCAAATTTTATGCGTAAATCGGCTTAGATAATAGATGTTAAGCCGCAAAAACCTGTCAAAAAAACAGACGAAGGGAGTTAAGTGAGTGTAATAATTAAATATGTAAATAAATATATGTATATGTATGAGTTTTCCCATAACCCATAACTTATGAATTGTATGTCTTAATATAAATACATTGCTCTCTAAATGCTTACCTACATCTCTAACAATTTTTTCTAAATATACCTAAACTCAACGAAGAAACCGCATAAGTCAAACCTCTGAAACTAGAAACATAAAATTTGGCAAGTGGCCTTCCTAAGCAACGTAACGATCCATCAACGAATAATTTGTCGAAATAGCACCCAAAGGGGTAAAAGGAGGAAAGAAATATAAACAGAAAGATGATGATGATGATGATGATGATGATGATGATGATGATGATGATGATGATGATGATCATGATGATGAATAAATGAATAAATAAAACAAATAAAAGATGCCACGGGCAAAGTGAATATATAAAGACATTTAACATATTTTATGTTGCACTATAACATTATCCATTATTCCACCACCTCGAACCAGCACAAACATATTAACATGTACCGAAGTTGTGAAGTAATTTGCAGAGGTATAATTAGTTGTATTTTATTGCTCTTTTGATGTGTTGCGGTCGGTCCGTCCGGCTGGGTCTTGAGTCTTGACCTTTAACTTGGAAAGACACATTTACGTCTTTTAATCTGAGATTAACGCTTTAACTTTACATCAAAGGTTTCTTGGCACACCTTGCGATGACGCGAAAATGTCATGTTGAAATAAATGACTACAGTGGTATTAGGTAGTAATTTTTTACGGAAAGGACGATTAACTAACATGAATAACAAAAAATAAAGGCACTGATGAGGAGCGCATTGACAAATGAAATGTTATCCAATCACTGCAGCTTAATGTGGTAGATGTCACTTGATAATTAGGTTTCCTTTCCTGCCAAGCAATACCTTTCTTCGCCCCCAAAAATCTACCGTTCCTTTCCAATTGTCTTTAACTCATTCTTTAAAAGCTGGCGACGCAATCACGGCAATTCCTTTGGGTGTTCGCTTTGCATCATGATCACGTAAACCACAAATTGTACACTTCTTAGAAAAAACCGAATGTATTATTTAATTGGTTAAACGTTTTTCAAAATTGTTGCCTAAGCCTTAATATTTCACACTTTATTGACAGGCAGGTAATTAAGTATGATAATGTAACTGATCACCAAGCGGCTATTAAGGCTTTTTGGAACGAGAACAATCGCAGCCCAGACTAAAGGGGACGATTCAGGCTTTGTCACACAAGTGGGACTTACTGCCTTTATACGTACTAGCGAATGAGTTGTAGACTTTACAAAAGGCAATGAAAAAGATGACCTTTTTTTGATAAGTCAGTAAATACCTAATGTAACATTAAAACCACGAGGACGCTTACAATTTTATTAACGGTATTGAGTTCTGTGAAGTTATAGCCTCCCTAAACATAAAGTTTCTTCAATCGAAGACCTGTAATCCTTTAATGTAAAAGTCCGTCTCAAGTTGATATGCGGGCACGCTGACGCGTTTCACCAACTTTTCCGAATCTTTCCAATGGCTATTTATCTTCGCGAGTGTACTTCAAAACTACGACTCGATCATTATATAAATGCGGGTTTAAAGTTTATTCTAACTTTTCGCTTTTCAATTGGATTAAATTGGTTCAGACATAGGTACATTTATTGAGATTATGTAGCTTGTATATTCGTAGATGGTCTTGTCCGTGTCTTACTTTAATTACACTGAGAAATTAGTTTTATTTTCTTTAATAATTACCTATACTCTTACTCACGTGACAATAGTGAAATCACTACGGAACCGCCCAAAATAAAATGAACTTGAAAGCATAGCTATCCATGTGTAATTGTGTATGTATATAACAACGCCATAGTGCACTTAAGTGGCATTGCAGATAGTCTGCAGGGAGTATGAAGCTGGCGCCCAAACGGGGGGCCGTAGTCAAATTGATGGCGCAGAATTAATGGGCACCTGGCTCCGCTGCTAATCGACCGATAGAATTAAATGAACGGACCGCACTAATTGCCCGGTAAGACAAAGGGGCAAACACTCAGCTTTGAGCTACCCGTCTAGTGACACTTGAGGCGTGGACCGGCCGGTGCGCCCACAGGCCGAGCGCTCGGTTGTCAACAGTTGATGTTCACTCGAGATGACAAACTGTATTCGTACTGCAGTTCAGTGCGGATGATAAATCATGCATTTATTGACGTGAAGACGGCTCGACTTGCCAAGATGCATAAACAATTCAATATTCACCAGCAAGGGAACTGATATAAACAAATATTACAGATAACACTTGAAAATTATCAAAGCGATATTTAAGGAGCATCTAAAATAATAAACCCACACATCATGATGATGAATATGAACACAAATTGACCTTGTCTCAAACTAAGCTCTAGGCTAGGCTTGTACTTTGATTTAAGTACGCAATTGAAAGAGTAAATAAAGTATCCTACCTACGGAATCAAATTATTTTCTCTTTACGACTTTGTAAAGCTAGTTACGAGAGTATGTTGCTACAATGGACGTTTGTTACTGTCTGAAAAATTCTTAAGCGGTAAAAAACAGCACGTTTCTGTGTGGTCTGTGTGCAGTGCGGAGTGCAGTTTAATTGCACAAGAATCAGGGCCGGTCGATGGCTCTTGGCCGAGTGGGCCACACAATCTGCGGCGACAGCCACGCCAATTACACCGTATTAGATCTCCGAGGAGGTTTGTTTCCTACATGCCGATCTCTGAGCCGACGTGTTTGTCGTTCATACTGAGTGAACACAGACTGCTTCGAATCTTACCAGCGTTTATTGTTGCAATATTGAACTGCATGCTGAATTCAGAGTTTCAGACATGAGATATTACAATTGAAGTTGTAGACTCGCAAGATTGGTAAATGAGTATCACCGAATAAGGTGATGGGGCAGGTTATTTATTATGTTCCCTTCATCAGTTGATTAACCAAACGCCGAGGTCAATAGTAGCAGAACCGACGTGAAACCAGTGAGTTATCTACATGATAAATGATGGTGCTTTTCTTTTCTTTTATCAGCAATCCAGTTACACTATAAATGAGGTTATGTATAGTAATGGTTGGTGCAGTTCATTGTTGGAGTGAAAAACAGATCAAGCAGTTTATACAGATACAGAGAAGAGAATCCTGATTCATGAATCATGAATCATGATGTAGATTCTACGGTGGTTATACACTTAGCTGAATTAAACTTAATACTGGGAGCCTGCCGCACAGTGGATCGAAATGAATAAAAAATGGACATTCGCATTTTTTTCTAAAAATCCTATTTTAAAAAATGCTTTTCGGTTGGAAATTATGTGCGGAATAAAAAATGTTCTATAACATTTTTCGAAATGAGGCTTATTTTAAGCAGAAAAAAATAAAATGTGGTTTTTTTTGTATGAAACTAAAAAATAGGTATCTTATTGTAAGAAAACCGTAACCGATCCCGCTTTCAAACCTTTAGAATATCATTGTCCTACTTTAGAACAGTAGAAAATAGTTAAAACCTTATCTCAGTAGGTGCCCTTTTTTTTTATAGTCCAATCAAAAGTCAGTAAATACAACATTTTTCTTAGTTATGTGTTTTTTTATTTTCATTAAAAAAACGGTATATTCATAACAATTTAGTATAAAAATAAAATATTTATGACATTTTGATACAGATAAATACAAGTTTTTTCAAGAAAATGGTTCTAAATTACATTGAAATCGGAGCATTTATTGAGATGGTTTTACTAACTATGATAGTAGGTAACAAAAAGTTAAAATATACTTGAAATCAACAATTACAAGTTATAAAAAAAATACATTGTATCTTAGATCTATTTTATTCACAACCTTCTTCTACACTTTCAAACATTTCTATATTTTCAGCGTCATCAGTGCTTATGTTTTCTATTATTAATAATTCCAAAGTTTTAGAAGAGAGGGTCTTCTTAGTCGCTTTACTTAACGGTGGCCTCAAAAAAGACAATCTTGGATCAGATGACACCAAAAAATTGTGCAATATGTCTTCGTTTGTTTTTGTTCGGCACTGATGACGCTGAAAATATAGAAATGTTTGAAAGTGTAGAAGAAGGTTGTGAATAAAATAGATCTAAGATACAATGTATTTTTTTTATAACTTGTAATTGTTGATTTCAAGTATATTTTAACTTTTTGTTACCTACTATCATAGTTAGTAAAACCATCTCAATAAATTCTCCGATTTCAATGTAATTTAGAACCATTTTCTTGAAAAAACTTGTATTTATCTGTATCAAAATATCATAAATATTTTATTTTTATACTAAATTGTTATGAATATACCGTTTTTTTAATGAAAATAAAAAAATACATAGCTAAGAAAAATGTTGTATTTACTGACTTTTGATTGGACTATAAAAAAAAACGGGCACCTACTGAGATAAGGTTTTAACTATTTTCTACTGTTCTAAAGTAGGACAATGATATTCTAAAGGTTTGAAAGCGGGATCGGTTACGGTTTTCTTACAATAAGATACCTATTTTTTAGTTTCATACAAAAAAAACACATTTTATTTTTTTCTGCTTAAAATAAGCCTCATTTCGAAAAATGTTATAGAACATTTTTTATTCCGCACATAATTTCCAACCGAAAAGAATTTTTTAAAATAGGATTTTTAGAAAAAAATGCGAATGTCCATTTTTTATTCATTTCGATCCACTGTGTGCCGTTTGGCAAAAATATGTTTGCCAAATGTATTATTTCCCAACTTTTTTATTTGCCAACCCAATGTTATATAAAACTTTCAGAATTTATTTCAGTGTCATCGTGTAGAACCCTATAGGTTAGGTTAGGTTAGTTTTAATCAAACCCTGAAATATTTACGGTTACAGAAAACAAAGCGGGTTGGCAAATGAAAAGTTGGGATACATTTGGCAAACATTTTTCGCCGAAACAAAGGTAACCCCTTAATACTATTATTCAGTTACGATCTAAAACAAAAACGCATGGTGTTGAAACAGCATTTTCCCGTACCCTTCCGATGTGTGAAAACTCCCAAGCAAGCAAAATAAACAGCGTTGCATTGCCAAGCACCCTCGCCGAACAATGTCAGGCGCACCTTTATGACGCGATCCAGATAGCGCAGCGCGTCTGGCGACAAAGTCGGATCGCGGAGCTTACGGCGAGTGCTTGCGAAGAGTCGTTATCGCGCTCTCGGCGCTCCCTAACGATACGTGGGACTCGTTAGAACGGCTACTTCTGATACCGCGGCCAGCACGAGCGTACGAGCAACCGAGTTCCGTTGCTCATTATGCTTGCGTCGGAATTTGTAATCGCTTTTGGATCAGTTCCATACGACACGAGGGATAATATGACGGAAGAAGTTCGAACTTGACCCAAATTTATCGTGCCAATTTTCATGCAGGTTAATTGGCATTTTATTTATGAGCCTTCATTAGCTGGATATTATGCTGATTCTGGTTGTAGACGCTAAGCAAAGATGCCAAAGTTACATTTTCCAAGAAACTGGTTCTTATTCCTTTAGTTTCAACTGCCGGCTTCAAAATAAATCTCTGACAAATAAATCGAAAGTCGCACACATCAAGCAAGCATTACAATATTACAATTATTATCTTTAAACAGCTTAATCATTTCCGCATATAAACATATTAGTAGGATTAATAAAACAATGACTGATCTATTAAACACGAGAGAGATTAAGTCATCAAAGCGGTTTGGAGCGCGCGGAGTGAAACAAGTCATCGATTCGTATTTGATGCATGCTCTCGCGTCGCCGGGGCGGCGGGCGGAAGACGGATCGGCGCCTCCGGCCAAAGAGCTGCGCCTAAACCCTTGCTTGATGCGTCTGGTTTTACAGTGGATACGGGGTTGGTTCTGAAAATTGATGCGTTTTCGGATTTTATTTAGATTTTATAAAGTGGTAGAAGTTAGCGTCCATCGAAATATCGAAACGAAATACTAAATTTCGTGTCCATAAGAGTGTAGAATATATCTGGATTCGTTTTTTTTTTACATTAGTGTCTTTTTAAAGGTTTTGTTTCGAAAGCTTCCATATTTCTTTTTCAGTAAGTGAGCATACTTTATGTATCATCTTTATATAAACAACACTAAACAACTAAAACAAAGCACAAAAGCCCTTACCCCCGTCATAACTACTCATAACGCATGTAAATACGATCTGTCTATTTAAAACTACTTATGAAATAATTCCATCCATCATGGCGCCAACAAAGAGCGGTAACAGGAAGCCCCGCTTGTCCTAAAACAGGAGTCAAACATTGATTAATTGATATCAGTTGTTCACACAAACTAGTGTATTAGTAGCTCGCGGGGCGCGGGTGGGAGTGGCGGCTCGGTCAAAGGGCCCTTTGATGTTTGCCGCCGGCTTAATGCAGCGCCCGCGGCCCCGCACCACTCATCATTAGCAATTTCCCCGTAATTTATTATCTTTACCGCTATTTATTTGTACAATTTCACGGGCGCATGACGTTTCACACCTCCGCGGCGTACCACCTCTGACAAGTCATTTAGTTTGCGTTTGTGTTGAATTCAAACCAATTCCGAAGCTTCAAAGGATGCAATTACGTAGCTAAAGATTTTAGTTGGCATTAAAACGACCCAGCCCGATATGGTAACCGTGAGCGTAATAGCGACGCAGATTTAGACGGCCATTTTAGTTTTAATAACCAGCTCTTCAAACGCTGCAAGGAGTAGAGCGCGAGTTTTATGCCGGAGTCGTGATTGATGTGGCAACGTAAAGTTTATTGCCATTGTCCAGGGTTATGGCGAAATTGCGCGATGTATTATTCATGCGCCGGCGGCGGGCATCTATCAAACAATTTGACACGCTTCTAGCGCCTCTGCAACGCTTTGTTAATTAGATGCAGTTTTTCATAAAATACTTTGTTACAGCCCTAAGTGTTCGGTTCAGTTTCACATTATCGTCGAGCAACGATATACTTGGCCCCTAGACTAGGTCCAACAGCAAAGAAAGCAGAGATCAGATACTATGGTTGGAGTGCTTGGCTTAGATAGTTATCTGTGTCAGACTCATTTTTATTCTCCGTTATCGTACAGTTGTCATAAAGTTAAAATCGGAAGTTGAGGTAGAGAAAGACATTTGTACTCTTTCTTTAGGCAATATCGTTATTAATAAATCATTGAATCCTTTTCAACTCCGTGTATAATACAATAGTTTTTCGTTTCACAAGCCAATGACATCTGAAACGTGTAACGAATTTCAACCGTTTGAAGAAACGCAAAGGTGAATTCGGCAATGAGGAAATTAAGGATTCTATTTTATACGTGTCGTTAGCGGACAAAGCTTCAATGATTAATATGTAATAGTCAAATTGTGAATTCGATCATTAAAATATTAAATTAGCGGTTTCAGCAATGGTTAGTGCGGCGAAAACCAATGCAAATGCTGAAATTAATTTTCCGGGCCAAAGTTGCACCTTTCACTTGCGAATGAATTTACAACAGGAACTTTATTAAAAGGTGTTCTGAAAAAATCATGCTTATAAAGGTGTGTCTCGAAATCATATTTTTTTGTTCATTGTTCAGAAGAGAAAATAAATAATCAAATTTCTGCTAATGACTAAAGAGCTTAAACGCCACATGGTCTTTTCTACGTCACAGATAGTGCTAGACATAAAAAACAAAAGAGGGTAACAAAAAAAATTACGTCGTTCCGACCACTAGTCCAAAGCGGGCGTAGCAATCACTAAAAAATAATTAAAAAAGATAGAAAAAAAATCTGTTGGTGCAAGAATACCTTACCTTTGTATATAAGTCAAGCTCGCAAAGATACGTGATTTAAGCACATGTTAGTGCCGAAAAATTCGCGAGCACGTGCCCTCTGCGGGCACACTTGTGGCGCGGCAGCTCATTAGCGCCGCGTTTGTGCTCCGTGCCGCAGATGAAAATAATACGACGCTGGAATCAGCGCCGAAAAGTCTGGGCGGGGTGTGAAGTGAGGAGAAACAGCAAGAGTCCACCAAGTCGCTGAAAACCGCGACAAAATGGCGTCCCACTTTCAGAGCTTATAGCTCTTAAACGATCCAAACGAATTACACCAAACCTAGCTGAGAACTACCCCAGTCAAACTAGCTTTCGAATAAAAAGAACTATGTCCGAATCGGTTCATCCGTTTTGGAGCTACGATGCCACAGACAGATGTAATCAATTATGAAAAAATGTTTAAAATTGTTTGACCGAATAATTTTGCAAATTCTCAGTACTTGTAAATAGCCTACTATGCATGTTACTGTTTAATATTGGATCCTTTGTTGTAAAAGTCGCATAGTTAAATGTAACGGCAGCAAAGTAATATCAATCACGTCGCGACATCAAAGCGGGAGACAAAGGCCTCGCCGGCGCATTCTGCTGACCTTACCGCGTTGTCGCTCGCAACACTGCCCGGGTAAAGTTTTCTAGCATCGCAATATTTACAACGCTTGCGAACTCTACTTAGAACAATAAATATGGGTTAGGCTAGGTTAGATGTGATAAAAGTGCTATCGATCACTGGGATCAAAGGGAAAAGACAAAGGACGCTTGGCTTTGTCGCTCGCGCCGCTGGTTTAGGTGGGTTTGAATTGAACTAGGATGGAAACGCGATGGCCTATTCCAGTTTTTATTCTTTTTAGATTTACCAGATATATTTGGCATGCACAAAAACACGGCTTGTTGAACAAAAGAGTACCTGGTATTTTTATAATATTATGTTGGATTTAAATGAAAGATCGCTGAAATAGAAGTATTGTCAATGGACAAACTAATTAAATTTGAAAACATTATGAAAGCTATTTTAATTACATCATGAAAGATGAAAGCTTTGAGATCGCCGGGCGAAAGGCCACCCGAAAAATCCATTTGAAATCTCAATTAAACGCAAAGCCGAATACAGATATTAATTCAGCACACAAACGAGTTATGTGACCGCACGCCGGTTCGTCGCGTCAAAGGCGGATCATAACGACTGAAGGTGTTCGCCGACAAAGCGACCGCTACAGACGCGCGACTTATGATATTTGAGTTGCCGGGACTTTGGGAGACGTGCGATACAGCGACAATGTGTGCCGAGCAGGGATGGGGTTATCAGGCGACAGTGTCGATAACGATATTGCGATGTTCTTCAACTGAAGCCGACTTGTCGAGACGTCAGGAGAACTATCTTTGATATTTAGTCCTCATGCTGTGAACAAGCCGGTATATCACTGCGTGAAACTAGGTTCAGTGCTGTGTAAAGCTTATTATGTAGATGACATCAGGGGCCTGTTTTATAAAGCTACAAATTGCAATTTACAGGTTACAAGTTTCCATTTGACACAACCTCGACCAATGATGACCAGCCATTTGAGCAGTGTTACCAAGTTAAACCTGTAAAATAGTTACTTGTAGCTTTATAATACTTGCCCCTGGAGGATAAGACGAAATCCTTAAAAGTAATAATTCAAGGCTTGGAAACATAAACAACTAGCTTCTGCCGGCGACTTCGTCCGCTTAGATTTCGACTAGGTACCGTTATATTCGTTATTCACTCGGGAACTTTTTTTTTTTCAGGATGAAAGTACCCTATGTGTTAATCCAGCTATCTCCATTCTCAAATTTCATCCAAATCCGTGTAGCTGTTAAGGAGTAACAAACTAACACACAAACTTTCGCGTTTATAATATTAGTAGGATTATCAATGTTTTATTTTTCTTTACCACCATGGACTAGGTTTTAAAACTCTGCCAATACAAATGTTTATTATGAAGAACGCTAGATTCGCGCCGCTGCTTTCAGAGACCGATGCAGATGAGTCTGCGTTTCGAGGAGACAGAGGATTTGCGGGTGTTTTATAAGGTTGCAGCGGCGCGTCCCTAGTCAAAGCTCGCCACAATATTTATCGGCGGCGCTGTATCAATGCGGCACAAAGCGGCGGCGGAAGCCCACCTCGCCAAACGCGCGCGGCGCCAGCCAGAAGCGGAAGCGGGCCGGTGTACTATACTAAGCCTTGTACTCACTATGGATCTGTAACTGTAACCGTAGCAGTTACAGTAACGAGCTTCCATGACATATTTTCGAAGCGCGGGAACCAATTACGCGTTGCGCGTCTGTATTCTGTGCTATTATTGGTCTTTAGTGACGCCCCATGTTGACGCGTGCTCGCGTGTTATTCAGTCAGCCGTGAGTGAGATGGAAAAAAATGATGCAATATAACTATTACGTACAAGTCTGATCGTGGGTTTTAATCGTGCTTTCGGGAGTTATCGGAATCGTTGTTCGTGCATGTCTGCGCGAACGAAGATTCACGACACGCCATATAAATTGTGTTCTACTACTGTACACATCATGATTTTACGTGCAACGGAAACAGTCACAGCTCGCTAGTGAGTACGGCTCTATACGCAGCTACAAAAGAATAGGTAACTTAACCTCGTAAGGATTATGTTTAATAATCTTGTGTCAGTCAACTAAAATTAAAAGTCAATTTGACAAATGTTCTAAATTTAGGCCTTATGAGGATAAAAAGAAGAGACGTAACACGTGAAAGCTCATCTAAGGCTTCATTTAACCCTTAAATGCATAGCATGTCGAAAGTGAAACGCGTCTTTATAGTCCATTTCCAAATTTGAATTTGACAAAACTACAAACCTTACTGCATACATTCTAAGTTTGAAATTTACTTAAAATGTATGTTTGAAATTGAACTTTGAAATATATGATGCATATCTACATCATCATGCATTTAAGGGTTAAGGGTCCTAACGGTGATCAGCCCAGGTTGGTCGAAAAGATGCCGAGTTTCAATGAGGTCGAGGTAATACTGAGGTGTTTACATGCAAGGAGTGAAACACAACCGATTTGAACTGAAGCTCGTTTATTACTGGCGCGGCGCGCAGACGCGTCACCATAGTACACGTCACTCCTCCACCGTTAATTTTCAGACCTGATGACAAGAATGACAAAACCCATAACAAACAAGTACCAACTTATTATACCTTATAATCTATATTCTTAACCCTAGGCCTTAAGATAGGTTTATTAGTAAACGGCAGCGGCGGTTGAGGCGAATCCTCTGCGCTGCCGGCGGCGGGAGGCGAGCCCCCCGCGTCGTCCTCCGACAGCCCCGTGTCGTGCTCGTCCCGCGGCACGTCACGAGACACGTTGCGCGGTACGACCCGCGACTCATCACGCGGCACGTCACTAGGTCCGTCCCGCGGCTCTTCGCGCGACCCGTGCCCGGGCTCGCTGCCCGCCGCGGCTGGCGGTGGCGGTGGCGGTGGCGGTGGTGACGGCAGCGGCCACGAGCCCTCATCATCACCCTCACCCTCCTCGCCTACATTGGTTTCATCCAAACCGACCCCCGTATACTTCAACATCTGATCAATATGCCGTCGACATTCTATATTATAATTGACTACAAATATCTTGAACATTCGACTTCCAAGTTTACTACGTATTATGCCTAATGTCCATTTCTCCTTATTAGCAGCAAACCAACGTAGCCATATTTTGTCACCAATTTTGAAATTTGCGCTACGATCTCTAATATTACTATCAGTGCCGCCATTAACCCTATTTACAGTAGGCAATAGTAGATCTAACCTTGATCGTAGGTCCCGACCCATCATAAGACTAGCGGGAGTTTGACCTGTGGAACAATGCGAGCTATTACGGTATTCAAATAGAAGCCCTAATAATTTATCATTAACATCATTTTGTGACTTAATTTCTTGTAATATGCATTTTAACATTTTTTTGCATGTTTTAACAGAGTTTTCGGCTTGCCCATTACTTGCCGGGTGATACACAGGGGATGTGACATAACGGATGCCGTTCATCACACAAAACTCAATGAATTCAGCCGAATTGATTTTAACATCATTGTCTGATACAATTAAATGTGGTAAACCGTACCTAGAAAATAACTCCTTCAATTTACCAATCAATGCCCGAGTTGTGGTACCATTATTCATATATAAACACTCTAGCCATTTACTATAAGCGTCGATAACAACTAAATACACCTTCTGATGTATAGACATATAGTCGATATGTATCCGATGCCAGGCGGCGGGCGGCTGTGGCCAGGGCGCGGGTGCGGCGCGCGGGGGCGCGGGACGCACCGCCACGCAGGCGGCGCATGACCCGATCCATCGTTCGATGTCAGCGTCGATCTTAGGCCACCACAACTTACTACGTGCAATACTCTTGGTCTTTACTATGCCTAAATGCCCTGAATGCAAGTCTTGTAATAGCTGACTACGATATACAGACGGAACGACTACCCGGTGACCGCGAAAAATACATCCATTATCCATTTCCAAATCTGTTTTGCATTGGAAATAGGGCCGAACAGATGGGCAGTTTATTTTTTTCGGCCACCCTTGTCGCATATAATTCATGACTTTCTTTAAAACTGAGTCAAGCTCGGTAGCTTCCCTAATCTTATCAAGCGTCACGGGAGCTATATTTGAATCTAAATATTTTAAAAATGACAAATCATCTTCACCTTTATTCTCTGAATTAGGAATCGGCGCCCGTGAAAAATAATCGGCTACCAGATTATTCGCGCTGCTGATGTACTGCACCTCATAGTTGTATGCGGACAAAATAATAGCATAGCGCTGAAGGCGCGACGCTGTCATTACAGATATGCCATTCTTTTTGCCAAAAATAGATAACAAAGGCCTGTGATCGGTTTTTAAAATGAACGGTTCCTGTCTCCCGTATAGATATTGATGGAATCTTTTTACCCCAAATATAATGGCGGTGGCTTCCTTCTGTATCTGACTGTAGTTCCGCTCGCTAGCGTTTAGCGAGCGGGAAGCGAATGCGAGCGGGCGCTCGGTGTGGGAACCTGGTTCGCGCATCGCCAGCAGCGCACCGAGCCCGCCAGGCCCGGCGTCGACGCTGAGCACCAGCTGCGCCTTGGGGTCAAAGTGCGCCAGCACGCGCTCGGAGCCCAGCTCCCTTTTAACCGCCTCGAAAGCGTCCCTCTGCCGCGGCCCCCACTCCCACTCGGCACCCGCGCGCAGTAGCTCGTGCAGTGGACTTAACAAATTTGATGCGTTTGGTATAAAACTACGATAATAATTTACTACTCCCAAAAACCTTTTCAAATCCGTTATATCAGTAGGACTAGGCGCTTTGTGAATTGCTTCTACCTTTTCTGCACATGTCTGTAACCCGTCCTTACTTATTACGTAACCTAAATAAGTTACGCTTTCGCTACAAAAAACACATTTCTCTTTTTGCAACCGTAAACCTGCGTCGCTAAGCCTAGCTAACACTTCGCGTAAGCGCGCCAAGTGTATCTCACCTGTCGGTCCCGTAACGCAGACGTCGTCCAGCCAACAGCTGACGCCGTCGATACCTACCAGCAACGCTTCCATAGCACGCTGGAAGATGGCCGGCGCGTTGGCTAGGCCGTACACTAGCCGTGTATATTTGTACAATCCTTTCGTAGTACTAATGGTCGTAAGCGCCTGTGAACTTTCTGATAATTCGAATTGGTTATACGCGTTGCTAAGGTCTAGTTTTGTATACGCGAGACCACCACCCAGCTTAGCGAAAACCTCCTCTATGCGCGGCATCGGATACTTATCGATCACCATGTCTTTATTCAAGGTCACCGAAAAATCGCCGGCTATTTTTATCTTGCCGTTTTCTTTCAAAACAGGCACGATTGGAGTTGCATACTCAGAAAAATTTACAGGTACAAGTATACCTAAACTGACAAGTCGGTCTATTTCTTCTTCCACCTTCGTTTTGAGGGCAAAAGGTACAGATCGGGGCTTAAAATATTTAGGCTTAACATTGTCTTTCAATTGCAGTTGAACTTTAAACTTATTGAACCTTCCCAATTCCTCGTTAAATAAATTGCTAAATTGGTGCAAAAGTTTAGGTACTTCACTCGCGCTCGGCCCTGTATTAACAAAATTATTATCGACAGTAAACGACATGTTAAATTTGGTCATAAAATCTCGACCCAATAATGGCGGTCCGCCATTTTCTACTACATAGATTTTTAACTCATGATTTTTATCTGCATAAGTAACTGTAGCTTTGAAAAATCCTAACGGCGATATTTTATGACCATTATATAAGCACATTTTTAAGTCGCTGTTGGATAACTTCCGACTAGAAAACATATTTTGGTACAATTTGTCTGATATTACTGTAGTTCCCGAGCCCGAGTCAAGTTCCATATTTAGACAAGTATTATCTACTACCACGTTAACTAATATTGGTTTGTAATTGACGTACCTTAAGCTCAAGAGTTCGCATTCCCTGCAATTACCACACTCATTTTCCTCTGTCAACGAAAGTTCGGGTACTAAATTATGTACACGGCAGTTAGACTGCTTTTTATTGCTACACACTTTCTTGAGATGACCTTTTTCACCACACACTTGACACCGATAGTTTTTGTAACGGCACTTGCTGGCATCGTGGCTCTTCATACCGCATACAGCACAGGGCTGCGGCCCTGCATCGCGATTCCAGGCAGCGCTGGCGCCGGCGCGGGCGCGCGGCGCGCTCGTTCTGGCCTGGTACAGCGGCTCCTGCTTCACGGTCGCGGCCACCACGGCGGCGCGCGCCTGCTGCGCACACTCCACCTGTTGCGCCAGCTCCATGGCCTTGGCGAGGGTGAGCGTGGCGGCGTCCTGCTCGAACAGGCGGTCGCGCTCCTTGCCGGCGCGCAGCCCCAGCACGAACTTGTCCTTCAGCAGTAAATCGAGCGAGCTCCCGAACTCGCAGTACACTGCAAGCCCCCTGACTCGAGCCGCCCACTGCTCGACACTTTCCCCCACGTCACGCGTTGCCTCATAAAATTTACACCTATCGGCAAAAGTGCATCTTTTCGGTGTAAAATGTTTGTCTAGCGCTTCAATTAATGTACCATACGTCGAGTCCTTTACGTCCGTTGGATGCACTAAATTCTTCAAGAGTCGGTATGATTCATCGGACAAATGCGTTAGTAATAACGCACTCTTTGTCCCTGTTTCACTTATTTTATTTAAAATAATGAATTGCTCCAGACGACTACGAAAAATTTCCCAATCTTGAGAAATATGATCAAAAGCACTAAGATTTCCAATATACGTAGTCATTATCACGAACAATTTCCCGATATATTTTTTTTAAAACACACGCGGGTATGTTGCTAGTCGTCGCCAGTGAGGTGTTTACATGCAAGGAGTGAAACACAACCGATTTGAACTGAAGCTCGTTTATTACTGGCGCGGCGCGCAGACGCGTCACCATAGTACACGTCAAATACCCACCAAGATTCTTTTGGACTTATACCTGTAATTGTTTTGTAACGTATTTCTTTTTTAATTACAGTAATACGTACCAAACGCGATTGCTAATAAGTTAGGAGGTAGATCATGGTAACGTCCTTTCAAAGCAAGTATTGATTTTCGAAGTCTAGCATAAATTAAGCTTTGTTCGTTCATGTCATGTTAATGCAGCTCCGAACTTGTTGCACCCAAATTTATTACCAGAAGTTTAGTTGGCGATATAAGTTTCATCTTATAAATAGGTTTAGTTTATGTTATTGTGTGGTGACGTGAAGAAAGTAAAAAGTTCTTATTAATGGAAAAATAAAACTTTTACAGAAACTCGCTGGAATCCTGTCGCTCAGCCCGTTCTGTTATCTGGCCCATTGTTGACTGCCTCTATCACTGGATTCCTTTTTACACGGGGCCTTTGACGCCATAGCTTTGTTTGCCAGAAGAACAAAATGAGACGCCAAAACTTTAAATCGATGCGCATTGCACCTCATGTTGATTTTATCCATTCAGTGGTCTTTTGGCGATTGATGATTATAATCTTGATAAGTAGTTTAAAAATTTGTTTACTTAATTGGTGCTCTAACTTCCTCCGATAGTGCCTTAATTCTTAATTGTGCAGGTTTTAAAAGAAAGATCTTGGTACCGCAGACTTAATTGTCCAACTTTTCGAGGAATTCGTTTTATATCTGACGATTTAACTCCAAGTGGGTCCAAGCTCCAAGCGACATTTGAAGATGGCCCGAAGTTATTCTCGTGCATTTCTCGTTGACAATGCAATTTTGGTTAATTCGATTGCTTGTCCCGCTGCGGGCGTGGCCGGCGCCGCTCGGCGGCCGGACGGCGGAGTCCCGGGCGATCATAAACCGATTACCCACGACGAATAAACTTGCTCAGAAACATAACATTATGCTTTACACTTCAAAACAACTCAGATCGTAACTTCGGCTATATTAAACTAATTGTACCTACGAGAAATGTTTGATCTTATTAGCTCCCTTGAGTCTTATTTCACACATTATTTGTAATTTGAATCAAGCGTCTCTTCGATGCTTTTGTTCAACATCCATTACGCGTTATATGCAAAAGATGAAAGGAGTCGAGCTCCCAACGGCTGAAGAACACTCGATAGCTGAACACAGGCCATATCTGAACGAGCCGGTTTAATCCGAAGGTATGATTTAATTATGAAGTCTCAACACGATCGCCCCGCACGAATAAAGAAAGGGAAAACCTCAGTTCAAAGGGAGATAAATGAGAACTTACACTCCTTTAAGTAGGGATCACAGGGTCTTTATCGATGCTTTCATTTCGTATTTCCTATGTAATTTGAAAGCGGGGCCCTTATTTCGACGATGTATTTTTATTTGTAGCATAGCAACGCCATGCACGTTTTTGCAAAGTACCGCTTAAGCATTGATACTTAAGAATTGATTCGCATCTGACGGAATAGGTTAGGGGTATGTGTGTAATAAAACTGTTTTACATCTCTAAGTTTTTCTCAACCCAAGAAGACATGCAATAACACTAGTAAAATTTATAAATGCAATTGCAAATCCGATCCAATATAAATTCAAACGCGCGAAGCTAAATAAATCAAACCTGGCCAAAGGCTTAACGGTCGGACATCCTCGAAATTAAATTCTACGTTTCGCAATCAAAATCAATTCTTTATATTAAAAGGATTCCACGGGCTCCTCCGATAGTACCAATTTTTGTGCGATAGGGTTGGCGGGCGATGGGAATAATTCCAAGTTTAAACAAACAACAGCCCTTCTGACTGCGGCACTCGGAGACGTCAATTAAATTTAATGCTTGTTTAGAGACGTGTTGTCTTATTCTATTGCTGTAGCAAAGAAAGTAACAGCAGGTACTTTAATCAAGCATTAAATTTAATTGACGTCTCCGAGTACGGCAGTAAGCATTTAACAGAACTACAGTTTAAAAATGTTACAAATTTATCCATTCCATATTTATATCTAAGTATCTAGGTATTGCGGGAAACGTTCTCGTGTTGTATTTTCATTTGTTCTACAAATTCTTATTCACATCTGTTGTATTCGACAATTAAACCATTAGGTTCCACTTCAAAATGTATTAGCAAAATTGTTTTCTCATTTATTAGTATCTTGTCAAGTCACAATACCGTCGCGTCGGCAACCCTGGCCCAGGTTTGTTCGGCCCGCTTCAAAGGAAAATTTATTATTTAAAGTGAAAGTTATTGAGTTTCGCTAAGGTTAAGTGAGCCTTTTGACTCGTCTTGTCTTTGGCGTGGTGTGAGGAACTGGTGTCTGCTCTTACATGCCTTCAATTTAGTCCAATTATAAAATACCTGTACGCGCTGCAGAAGATCAAACAGCTTCTAGAGTTCTAGACCACGTCGGTGCTGCTAGACAACTCGATTACTTGAGTTTTAATTCAATAAATGATGCGAAGAGACCAGCATGAGGAAATAGTGATAGGACACTCCCGCTTCCTTAATAAAACCACTTAAGTTTGCGGAGATGTAACCCTTTTGAAAAGTGTTTTGGTTTAAAAATGTTAACATAAACGTAACTGTACCAAGTACTCAATTTTATTAATTGATACAGATCAAATTGTTGAATATCGTATGCGAACATGAACCTATATTCGCCGTGCCTTTGTTGGCAAATTACATTTAAAATCCTTTGTGAATCAGTTTCGCAATTGTCCGGCCGAATATCGCTTTATATGTTTTGCTTTTATCACGGACTTTGTCGCGAAACCCCACCGTTCTCAGCTAGGTGTCGGCCGGTCATGATGAAAATATTCGTCTAGAACACATTTTTTTCCATTGATACAATTGCGTTAGTAAAAATCGGGTAGCAGTTATTAAGTTGTAATGAGATGATTTGCAATTTCACGTTTCACCACTGGCGATTGCATTTGTTACTATTCTTCTTATGTTACCTCCGACTAGCAAACGTCAGCATGCTATTGTTGGTACCAGTCCTTTCTATTTCTGGGACGTAACTTTTTACTCATCATGCGTTGTTTTAAAATTTCAATTTTCATTTTATAAACCGTACCTATTTGTTATCTAGTAATTTAGTATGTGACAATTTGAAGGCTTTCGAGGAAAAGCTCTAAACTAGTTTTTAAAGTAGATCTTATGGGGTCATATTATGCAGAAAATAGTTTTGGCTCTAGTAACATTTAGTCTTCAGGAACTATAGAATGAGTTAACTTACAAAATACCTTAATACAGGTATGAGCTACAGTTCCTTAATACATCGAACATGCCGCGGAGGTGGCACAAGAGAAGTTTGGATTAGTTCGGCCGTCAGCCGAGTAGAGGCTTGATGTCAAACGCCGACCAAGTTTCATAATATCGCTCCACTCCCACAGATATCAATCTCTAAAAGCAATATTCAACTCGTCACCAAAGTTTTAGGAATACTAAGCAAACCCACTCTGTACACTTGGCTTATACACTAGCAACAGTAGCAACACCGTGGTTTATTATTATTCAACAAACTTCGTTATGAAAACTCATCATCATTGGCTTATAAATTCCTAAAAATGGCAGAAAATTAATTTCAATATCTGTGTAATCTTAAATATACTTTACTTTGTGGACAAACCATAAGACGAACTCGGCAAGTTTAAAATTTCAGGTGCCAACATACTAAACAAAACATACTAATAATTTCAGCTGTATCGATAACCATTATTCAATGTCAAATAATCACCTAAATGTTCTTAAAAAAACAGCAACATCCCGACTGCAAATGTAATGCAATCAAACAGCTAATAACCGTCAAAACCTACCTAAATAAATATAAAATTAGACCAATTTTTCTCGTAAAACTTGCAAATCAACGGATCTCAAGGTAAAATACGATTTGTGTCTCTCGTCTGGGCTATTACATTATGGGCGTATCGTCTCGCGCCGAATTTATCGCATTGCCTATTCAATCCGGGGAGCATCTGCTCTGCAGCCGAAGAATAGAAAAATATAGGCTCTTGCGGCCGGGAGGGAATTGAAACGAGCGTCGCGAAATATTTGATTGTTCTTGGATTGGAAGAGGTTTATGCCACTATTATATGCTGCTGTTTTGAATATGCTGTAATTGTTAAAAGATCCCGTCTCTTACGAATAGCTGGTAAAGGACTGGACCTTTACCAGGAGTGTATAGAGGTAGATAAATACGTGAGAGCCAAAACTATTCAATATTAAATACCTTATGTTTTAAGTAGCTTTATTATGTTCTGGATTGATAATTTCACACCCTTAGGCTGTCTTCAGGGAAAAGGTTAACTTTCAGTTTTTATTTCTTGGTTGATAACAGTTACTACACACATCAAAAATGTCTTGAGGTTCAAAAATATCCCTATATTATTTTGATAATTTGCAATGGATGGCAAGATGCTTGGATATTTTTGACACAATGTACACAACACAAACACAGTCGGACAACATACTCACACTTTTGTACCTTGTCGCTTAATACCTCTGACAAATTAGTGCAGCAGTTCAAACATGACGTCAAAGTGACAAAGCACTAAAGTGTGCAGCTACTTATCAGGCCGACCGTACGATTGATTTTTTATCATCATCGTATAAGCCGAAAGACGTCCCTCAACTGCTGAATGAAGGCCTCCCCTAAAAGTCGCCAGGATGCCCACAATAATCGGTTCCAATGGAATAATCTCCTTTAAAATATTGGTGCAGCGCTGCAACCTTCTTCGCGTGGCGCCAGCTATCGCGGTCGCATCGCGAATTTACTTAGCATCGCGGAGTGCACCGACTCCGCCCAAATTACTATTTCAATCTCGGGCCTACGAGTCGGGATTCGAGGCGGAGACGTCGTCGCCTTGCTTTTATTATGCCTGATGGATGACTGGCGGATGAGATATTGGATTTTTCCGAAGAGATTGCCGAGGCTAATGAGATCTTTAGGGCATTTCGACGACAACAATACAAAATTGCATTGCTGTAGAAAGCTTTAGCTTTTTTTCGCCGAATACCACCAACATATTTCAAAGAGCGACGTCCAACGGGTTATTTCAAAACTGTATCAGCAAAGTGTCTTCCTAATGAAGAAGTTTTCTAAGAAACTGAAACAGTTGGTATCAGACCCGGAAAAGTCAAAGGGGAATATTTCTGTAGCTAATGGAAGGTCACGTTTCACACAGGTCTGCATATTTACGCGGAATCACGGCCAAGTTGATAATAAGAAAAGCGTCGCCTGGAGGATACTCTTTTACATCAAAAGGAATGCACTAGCGGCAGGGCTGGCGCTTCGATGAATATGCAGGGAAGTGAAGGTGCAGAGATACGGTGAAGGGTGGTTATTAAAAGTAGGAATTGGGTTACATGAAAAATATGTTAACTTGTTAATTTGATTTTAAATACTGTATGGTTCACAACTCTACGTTTATAAAATCATTACTTGATCTTTCCAGGTAAATTTGTGTGAAATACTTCTAGGTATTTGTTTTACTTGATGCAGGTATCTAAAGTTTAAAATTATTTAAATATTTTACTCAATGGAGAAGGATGAAAAGGAGTACAGTTATTACTATGGCAATAAGGCCTATTTTTACATATTTTTGCAACTTTGTGCGGATATTTATTTTTAACCTTGACTTGATTTTGAGATGGATAACTGGTGTAACAAGAATGGATAGGATTAGGATCGAATATGTTAGTACTAAGAGGATGTTTAAAAGTGGCGCCAGTGAGAGAAAAAAATGGAAGTTAATAGATTGTCATAAGGAGCATTCCTCCTCGAAAGTCATGTGACGAGAAGCGTTATAAATATATACTGGAGGGCTATAGTGGAAACGTAAACCTCGGAAAAAATGGTTGGAATTTGTGAAGAACGACAAAAGGGAGGTGAAACAAGGGACTGAATACTGAGATAGGGCTGTTAAGAAAAAAAAGACATGCTGCGCAATCCCAAATGATTGGAATAAGAGCAACGATGATGATGATGATGTCAATGTTTTACGTAATTTTAAACAAAGTATTGCAAAAACAAAAATAAAAGTATGTATACTCCGTATTATCCGTTTAACTTACCTTTTTTTCAAAATACTAAAGCCATAAACGTACGTGAGCTGCGCAAGCTCCGCAACCCTACGCGGGAAGGGCGCGAGATGAAAGCTGCGTTCGGCTCAAAGCTTTGTCTCCGGTTTGACTGCGCCTTCGACCCCCGGTCAAGGGTTGCTGACTTTTTCACGTCGATGCTCCCCGTATTGTGATGATTGACCGTTTGATGCGCAAAGGGAAATTGATGTTGCATTCTGTGATCATACGTAGCTTTGTTAGTTGTAGTGTGGGGTAACAAACATGGGTTTGTAAATAAAGGGTGCACGAAAAAAACATGTCTAGTCACTTGTAGTTTAAATGAAATTTTAATCTTAAAATGTAGGGTTTTTTAATGAACTATTAGTTATTACTAACCACTCAGTTACAGATATAAATGTTAACTAGCTGGAAGAACGAGCGTCGCTTGGGTTGGGCAATGTAATGTGGATTTTAAAGTAATTAAATACACAAAAGAAATAGTTTTGCAAGCTAACCTCTACGGTATCCTTACCAATTTAACATAAAAGTTTAAAGATAAAAGTTCAGGTAGCAATATAGTACCTAATACAACTTAACCAAGTCCCTGAACATACAGTAGGTGAGCCACGTAAAGCCTCCAGTTTATTGTCTTCACGTAATACAAAAGGATGCCTTTATCTCCGCGGTTTATTTTTAAACTTCGTGTTTATGGAGTCGCAACTCGTTTATCCTCGTTCTTTACGAAGTTCTGTATTTACACGCGCGCAATCGTGGGACTGAGGTTTTGATAACAGATCGAGTGTTGAGGGTATATTGTCTGCAGTTAGATTACGTGATCGTGCAACCTAAACCTAAAAATATGATTATGACATCGAAATACGCCCATTGCTGAAAATGGGCAGATTGTAAAAAATATGGATTTGTTTATGAACACACACACACAGTCACACATACACACATTATATTTAATTACATTTATTTTAGTTATTCTAAGAGTCGGATTAAATTTTTCATGAAAGCAATTTATTTACTAGTTCAGCCCCACGTTGGGCGCCAATAAACGTTGGCGCTTTTCCGTTTAGTTTTAATTCGGGCCCGCTTGCTTGATGATGGCCGCTCAAAGGGCACAAAAGTAATAAAGGGGCGTCGAGAGCTGGGTCGCAAGTGCCGGCGACACGGCGTCATACGCTGCTGACCCGTGCATACTTACTGATCATGGATTTCAATCACATGTCATGAAATTCTGAGTAAAAAATTCGGTAGCAGTAATTTATTACTCTTTGGGCCGGGTTCACCGTGTGTGAGCCAGTGTTGATGAACAAGTGTCGGCCAGCGGTCGTGTCGTATCAATAGGCGCAGGTCAAAGGGCGGCGCGCGGCGGCTAATCGCAAAGAGACTAGTCAAAGTGAAGCGCAAATTCGAGCCTGAACAATAAAACTGCAGGTGGACCTCGGCCGCCCGCGCACTTCAAAGGGGAACTCGCGATACTATACAAAAGCCCTAATGAGACAAACCCGTGGCGTAATCGAGGCGACGGAAAAAGATGAGGCCCGAGAGGTACGAGGCAAATTTTTATAATTGTCAAAGCGGCGGCGCCGATCAAACGCGAGGGAGCCGCCCCCCGCCCGCCGCGGCCGCGACGTGTGCGCGGGCTCATTAGCCGATCTGGTGCGACTTCGAATCGCCAGTGACGACTAATTAAACCTAAACAGACTTTCAATTACACGACTGAAATTTTAATACTTAAAGCTGGCGCCGCAGAGGTTCCGCAAAGGAAGCGCGCTCAAAGCGCCGCGGCACGTTTTCGCAGATATTAAATGTGTTGACAATTTAATTTTAATTTTTCATTTCCTTTGGGCGGCGGTGCGAGGCGGGGGCGGGCGGGCGCTCCTTTGACGTCGCGATATTGTCTTTGTGCGGCGCGTGGGGTGAGGGGGGGCGCGCCGGCGGAGACTTTGTCGCAATACAATGTGTATCAATAAAACTTAGGATTGGCTTTTAGTGGTTGCACTTACGCTTTGTGAGGCGGCGCGCTCACCCTTTGACATTATACGTGGCCGCGTGTGGGTGCGCCTGTGTGCAGACGGTGCGGCGCCGGCGCTCTTATTAATATCGGAGTGCACCGCGGCGGCGGCACGATACGCGACCTAGCGGGAGCGGCCGTGCGCCCGCGGCGCGGCCTTTATGAGCTGCCTGCGACAAGAAACAACTATTTACCGATGTTCCTACGATATCGAATGTCGTCAAATCATTCGTGTTTCTTTATTTTATATGTAAACTTCAGTTATTAGTTATTTTATTACTTTAGTTGTTCCTGTATCCACTCTGCTACCCCAGAGAGTTGGATATGAATGTTTTTTCTTCAATTTGCAAATGCCATGCCGTATCGGTCGCTCCCAAATTAATCTGTTTGGATGGTGCTCTTTGATGTGCGCATCAAAGGGCTGCGTAGTTGCCAAAACTGCTTTAATACAGTCCGAACTGTCAGCTTTATCCTTTGACGGTAATACGACGGGATTGCATTCAGTGTCATACGGTCCTTCTGCGGCCCTACTCGTAAAATCCACATTTTTGTAATGAAATTACCTGTTTTAAAAGGACGTTAGTACTGAGATTAAGGCGCAGAGCGATGTAGTTAGTTGTCGGCGGCTGATCAAAGGGAGCGCTCGGCCAATAGGGGCTCTGATCGGGGGTTGCTCCGCCTACTTTTAAGGCCACGTGCGTCGCGCGCACGCCGCGCTCCGGCAGTCGCCCGCGGGACGCCAACGCAGCCGGGTCCACGTCGACGTCCCCTTAATATCCCCGTACACTTCGAACATTCCGCGAAACTCTTCGTAACTTTTTAAAATAACATTACTCTGTGTTAGTGTTTAGAAATCTGTGTGTAGTGCCGTGTTAAGTTAAGTGACTGTAAAGCGGATTGACCAGTGTATTGGATGAGACTTAAAAACGAGCAGGTATAAAATTTGAACTATAAAACCTACGGAAATTGGAGCGTTGGATTTTTTCTGGTGACGGTGAGCGGTGCATGCTAGTCGGTCCTTATTCTAAATATTTATTGTAATGCCCCCATTGTTCCCGGGATCGTATTTGCCATTGTTGCAGCGTTTGCTTGTTAATGCCTTCTATTGTTTCAAAGTAGAGCTTAATAGTACTTTTGTGAGTTTATTTGTTTTGTATACGTTTGTTGTTTGTTTTCGACATTTGAATGTTTATTAAATAAGTAGTTATAATTATTATTAATGTATGATTTCAATGGTCTTAATACGCAACGTGTGGAAGATAGGGCGGCGTTGTTGGCACGTTTCTTTTTCAAAGAGAAGACTTCAACGCGCTTGAACGGACTTGAATCTTCAAGGGAAATTACGACGGCGTAAAGAAAACACAAAAAAACTTTCTTAGGTATTCCTCGATAAGTCGCGTTAGGCTAATATTTTAATCAAAATTGGTATTTTCCTTTAAAATTGGTATTTTCCTTAAAAATTGGTTATTTTATTTCGTCAGAAAGGTAGTTTTTTACGTTTATACAACATTAATACGTCGCCGAATTTAGTAATATCGCGCAGTGACATACCTACTTTGTAGTCTAATAAAAGACACGGTATGTTTTTATCCTCTAAAATCACATCCTTTATAAAACTGCGTAGTAATTAAGTAACTTATTGTATTTACGAAAAGACATTGAAAAGTTAAATTGGTAGGAACTTGTGTTGTCGTAGTTTTAGGCTTTATTTATGGAAATTTAAGAGTTATCAGCTCTGAAAGTAGCAGTCGCAGTTATTTTTGGAGGGGGGGGGGGGGTATACTGGCTTTTGCCCGCGACTCCGACCGCGTAGAAGTCGTTAATAGCTACTAACGGGTAAAAAGTACCCTAACTTTCTCGGTCATCTCCATACGATTACATTCGATACAAAATATTTATTTATTAATTAACCTATAATGTCTCACTGTTGGGCAAAGGCCTCTCTTCCTTTGGCATCACATTGTTCTTTTTTTAGCCGTCTCCATCAACCGGTGTTCACCGAAGCACAGTATAAACAGTAGTTAGTCTTCAAATAAAGGTATATCGCTTGCTTGCATGTGTGCGTGACTCGACCGGACGCGCTGCGAGCCACCACACACAAACTCAACAGGACGCACCAAGCCGGTTTAGTCGGGGCCGGACCGTAGCCGCGTTTGGTTGCGTGCATATTAAGTATTGAGCAACGGAACGGCAATAGTTAATAGAAACTCTTAAAGGGCCGGAGAGAACTCTTTGCAGGGTACACTACATAATTCCGAATTGATCAAAATTCCGAAGTTTCATAGTTCCAAACGCAATTTTTTGATAGAAGACTTAACTTTTGTTTATCGCTTATAAATTAAACCTAACCTAACCTACTTATGACAATACAATTATGCATTTAATCTAAAATAGCTGCAGCGTAACATACCTCTCGGAAAAAATAAAATTCGGAAAAAAGTAATTCGGAATGTTAAGGTGTTCCTATGCATCAAGGTCATATTGCTAAACGTCGGCTATTAGAGACGCCTTTGGTACACACTTAAGCCCACAATGCCTTCGTCATGCGACAGATATGCCTAACCCATTTTTATATAGCTTAGCGGCTGTTTGGGCTAAATTAGCTAGGTATTTGTTTTTGGAAAAAAATGGTCTTAAAAAATAAATCATACGGACAACAAACTCGAACTTTTTATATATTTATCTAGCGACACGCCCTCGCTACGCTTTAGTTTAAATGTGGAACTAGGCAGCTGAAGGCCATGAAGTTTCTGAATCATACATCAGTAAAACAATGCTGCCCCTCTATTCCAATTCGTATTTGACCTGTTATGGTTTTTTTTAACTCGGCCGCCATTACTGTCAAGTAAATAAGAGGTATCAAAACGTTGACAATAAGATAACAGGTCAAAAACGATACGGTTTTTACCGTGTTGAATAAAGACCCTGTTATTACTACTCCTTCACACACAACGAATAAGTAAAGCATTGTTTTACTGCTGTCATCATTATCAATATTAAGAAACTTCATGGTTGTGCGATGTGTCACTATTGACTTCTTATCTGCCTAGTGCTATAGCGATTTGCTCTCGCTTAGCTACGGTTTAAACAAAATGAAAAATAGCCTATATTTTTAGTCATGGATCTTCTATATCTGAAACATTTTTTTATTGGTTCTGTAGGTCCATGGATTTCACCTGAACATGCAAACAAACTGCTGTCTTTCCATCCCCACTACCTCAGAATTAGCTTATTGCTGCGGTATCTTCAGACCATCAAGACTTGGGGACCTTCAAGAGACGAACATACTCTTTTCTCAAAAACCGAGAGCCATCGCAGATGCGTTACCGGTTTTTGAGAAAAGAGTATGCTCGTCTAGTCTAGTCTTGCAGGTGTCCATGGGCGATCACTTTACATTAGGAGAGAAATACACATTCCACCTCTTTATAATATTAGTATAGATTCATATGAAATTCCTTATTCACATTAGCTGTGACTCCTGTTTGAAATATTATGTAATGAGCGCATTACGTTGCTAATTATGCAGAAGCCGTGAAAGCGTAATGCAGCTGAAAGGGTGCGCACACGCGGACGGCCGCGGCGAGTGCGGGGTCGCGCCGCAGACTTTCCCAAGTCATTTGGTACTATCAGCTGCTAAAATATCTTATCATCTAACTAAAGTCGACTTCAAAAAAGGAGGAGTTTCTCAATTCGACTGTATATATATTTTTTAGCTGACTGTATAGATCAATTCACAAGAGCGGGCACGAATGGATTGAATGAGTGAACGAAAATATACAAGTGTGTAAAATAATAACAGTTTTTTGGTTTGATTTTAGAACATCGGTTCAAAGGACGGCACCACACAGTGATAGACATTACTATTGTTCATTCCATATGTAGGTACACATATAAGTTCGTTATCTGTTTCTTAGCAAATACAATGCCATGCCAGGTCAGAACACCATTCGCTCTACAATAAATAAGTAGGAAGTAAGTTAAATTTTTAACCACCGCGTGTCTTTCAATCGCTCACAAGCTCTTATGTGCCAATAGAATATAGGTATTCTACTGACTTCTGCCCGCGACTTCGTCTGCGTAGATTTCGATTATTTTTTTATAACATGGGAAATTAAAAAAAATCCGGGTTAGAAAGTAGCCTATGTGTTATTCCAGGGTATAGGTAAGCTATCTCTATTCAAATTTCATCCATTTCCGTCCAGCCGTTGCAGCGTGAAAAACAAAGACACTAACATTCGCATTACAATATTAGTAGGATTACCATATAATCTAATCACAAAAGAAGCATTATACAATTATCATGAAACGGTCATGTTAACGCTACTAAATAAAAATAGTTTAAAGAAAATAAGTAGAGCAACCTTATCCTATCTTAAAACTAATTGCCTGGTACCTGATTTGAATAATAAACTGCTGCTATTAGTTTATGGCACATTATAAAACCGAAAAGCGCATTATTATGTGTTATTATAAAGGTTCATCGCGTTGTTCAAAGCACGGAAACGTACCTGTGATTCCTTTAGTGCTCATAGACAAGTCACGTGATGGTAGTCAACAACGTGGCCAGCTTGTCCCGCTTTCGTCCCCGCATATTAAAAAAACCCGGCCAAGTGCGAGTACCTCGCGCACCGAGGGTACCGTGCCGCCGCACATTAGGTACCGCAATGACGCTTGTATGTTTTTCCCGTTTTTACGATAAAACAAAAATTGAAATACGTAAAAAAATCCTTTCTTGTATGGGGATGGAGATCCCCTTTATTATATCAGTCTCTTTAATTTTTTTTTATTAAATCCTACGTGCTCTGAGGACAAAAAAAATAACGGTTCAAAACATACAGATCTTTTAAGTTGGGGCAGAAAGACCACGCTGGACGTAATTGGGCGCCCTTCGGGTACGGAACCCTTAAAACAGTTATATTTTATAAAACGATACAAAAAACATTAAACGGGAATATTTTAACTGAACGGTTTACAGTCCAAGGCAGATTTTTCAATCTTTAGAAAACACTATAAATCAGACAGACTTTAACTGTGTCCAAAAATACCAAGAAAAGAAAAATGATAAAGATTGAGTGATTTTCTGATTTGCCCAAAGGTCAACTGGTAGATAATGCCATTAGGTATTAAGTTCACCTTTTGTACTCAAATTTGTATTTTTGTGCAATAAAGATTAAATAAACAAATTAATAATTTTAATAGTCAGATAATTTTTAGCTATGGATTGGAAAAATCGGCCATCAACCACCAACAAACTGCGTCGAGGGTTTAAACCTATTACGTAAGGGTAAATCCATCTAACAATAAATTCTTGTAAGGGTGTCACCAGACCAATCGATCGATCGTCAATCGACGGCATCGATCGATGGTAGAATTGATTAGTCGACGTCGATCGATAGTTCCTACCAGACCAATCGATCGATCGTCGATCGATGACAGAATGGATTAGTCGATCGATAGTTCCTTCATCAATTAAAGCTATCAGACCAGTCGATTAACGTCGACCGGCAATCGATCGATTGGTTAGTCGAACGATATTCGTCGATCGATAGTTCCTAGCAGACCAATCGATCGGCTTCGATCGACGTCAATCGATGCCGTCGATCGGCGATCGATCGATTGGTCTGGTAACACCCTAAGGGTTTAATTGCAACCTTTTATAATTAGGTATTGAAATGAAACCTACGGTCGGATCCTAGGCTACGGCGCTACGGGCTCCGAACGGATCGGTCTGCGCTAATTTCCAAACTCGGTTTCGCACAGATAAAGATAGGCGGAGGAAGGTGTCTTTGATGTAGCGCCAGCCCCTGACTCCGGGGATGAGTGCTTTCAATGAAAGGATTTTTTTTCATCTTCTTTCCCTTTGTACTTAATTTAAATTTCGTTTATATCAATGCTCCGAGTTTCCTTTGGCGTGTTTTCTCTTTTACTTTGTCGCGTTTATCCTCTTCAATTTGTTATATTCGAGTTCACTTTGTAATTAAATTTAGTGTTCCTAATCTGCTCGCTGTAAATTTATTTATTTGTGCCCGGCTACCGATGTAATTGCAATTTGTCAATTACGCCCTTTGACTTGGACTGCTGCTTTACTCTTATAAAGCTTTTAAAGAATTCTTTGAAGGCGCTTCCGATTAAAATCTCAATGCCAATCTGCAGTAGGTATATAATTGTAAAATAGTATATTATACACTTACGTCGGAAGAAGAAATAAACAAGCCAGTAAAGGTTTTTCATGCAACTCTTTGTGTCAAAAGTAAAGTCTGTCTTTTTATGCGCTTCATACGGAAAATAAATTACTGTGGTTATTAGATGAGAGAGTTAAAAGTTGTTTAACAGGAAATTGAATATAACATGCTCAGGAACTCTTAATTTATATTCTTTATTTAACTAACAATGAAATCTAGATTAGTTATGTTTGAATTTTAGAAGTGTTACACCTAAGTACAGTACGGAGTACCCCAATGAAAATGTTAAGCACTTTAGTGCGTTGTCATAGTAAACTTCAAACAGAACATCAAATGACACACATGACACTGACAATGACATTCACAATGACAAGGTTCTAAGTATGCTCAACATTTTTATTGGGTGAATGTACGAACGTTAATTTGTGACCCATTTCAAGAAAAATATGCTTGAAGTCGTCCATGTCATTAGAGATGTCAAGTCATTTGTAACTTTTAGGAAACTCAACCTTATTGTTGTAAAATGTCAGATTGACTTTGGACCTTAGGTGGGTACCAAATTAAATTTCGTGACTGAACTTATACCTACGTTAACGTAATTTAATGTGTTAAACAATAACATGGCTAGTAGGTATAAAAAGACACAAAAGATGGTCCCAGTCAACGCAACCCAATTGACACATCAATAAACTAAGAATGAGGAGACGTTAAACAAAAAAATGAACTTTCATTTTATTGTTGTGTTAATTAACGCCTCCCGGTGAACTTCACGATTTAAGTTCGCGACTGTACCTATGCTGTATGCACCCGTTTCTATTAATAACGTGGCTACATCGGTTTTTTACCATGAATCCAGGTATAACAGAACCTTAGCCTCGTTTCCAAGAACCTCCTGCTCGGTAACTGCGACCTCGAATTTCCACGAAAAAGACAGCACCCAGTTAAAAGTCCCTTTAGATTGGAACATCAAAGTCTATCCCGCGTCTTTGATCTCGAACAGGTCATCAATATTGGAAATTTTGTATATTTCGGCATTTCAAGAATATATTGTTGCTGATGTAAATGTACGGTGTTTATATGTTTAATTTAACGTAAGTTACATTAAAAAAAAACTCTTCGACGCTAATAATTAAGTTGATCATCAATCTAGACGTTTGCTTTGTTATAACATTATTTTAATTATAAAAGGGTACTTAATGAATTAATTTGGGTTAGTTGTAGTTCGGTGCATTGTAAAGGCGTCGTTAGACAAAGAGTTTGTCGCGGGGAGCGAGTTAAAACACACGAGCCGCTTCCCGCGGCGGCACAAAGGCGCCACTTTGCCAACTCGTCTTTGACTTGCGCGAGTTTGCGACCCAACATTAATAACCTCCCAGCACCGGCGGAGCACGTTCCCAGCACATATTTCACTAATATTGCGGCTTTATAAAGAATAATTTACTAGGCCATGTTTAAGTAAATGTCTACTCCGTCTAGTTCGCGCATCGGCAAACGCTCCGACGACTTAATTTTTCACATAATTTAATTATTGCCAGTTTAATTAGCTCGCCCGTTCTGAGATTGTGAACGTTTCAAATAAGATTTCACAAGAAAGCGCTTTGAAAGCGAGCACCCCTAATAAGTACTGAAGAGTCCTCGCACGTGTTTATCAAAGACAGCATTTCGTTACTCACCGTCTGAATGGCCTCAAAAGAAACTCGTGTAAAATGCTCCACAAAGTGCCGTATCAAAGGGAAAGGCGGGCGCAAATATCTGTTTCGTAAACTAGTAAAAACGAGCTCTCAAAGGTACGCGTACTCGCGGCAAATTAGGCGGAGTTAAATACAAGCGCCGCTCTCACAAATGTATAACTTTGAAAGTGACTCTTCGCTCATCATTTATGTAAGTCGCCGTAATCCTCAAACGACTCCCTGGAGCGTCATTTTTGCCCGTGCTACCCGTCCGGGCCGGCGGCCGCGGCCGCGCGCGACACCGCGCCGCGCCGCGCCGCTCCTCAGCCAGCACGCCTCACATGTGTATCCATTTAATGCCCAATTCCCATATAATTTAACTTTGCGATCAAAGCGAAATTTTGCAAAGAGCTTCCCGGCGGCGGCGGCCGGGAGGCGGGTGCGAGCGGGACGCCGACACCGGAGTTCTCGAGATCAAATGCTGGGCCAAATTAGTCACTCTCCGTCTCTCTATCTCAAAGCCGATCCGTAGCAAAGTTTGCGCGAAGATGACATCAAAAGGAAACCACACACTGGGGAGGCGCGCCCGACGCCCCCGGCCCCATTCTTAAATCCGCCGTGTCTCCGTCTTATTGACACGCGACTGATAACTTGCTCCGCTCGCCCGCCGACTGTTTCAGCGCTCGCCTCGCTTTGCCAGACTTATTTAGTTAATTAATACGGAATGTCCTATCAACTTCCGTCTGACGCGTGCTTACACGTTACTCGGCTGTGCTGAAACTTTACTAACGGCATGTTTGTGCTGATATATTATTACTAGAGTTCCCACGTCCCTCCCTGTAATTAAGGTATCTACATATTGAAATAATATAACAAAGTCACGACAGAGAATAATCTAGTACACTTAAAAATTCTCAAAGTGAAAAGTACGGAGTGGAGGATGTAAATGTATAATAGTACTGACAGAGATGAAAGGCTACGGTTAGGTTTCCCGAAGTTCTAAAGCCTTAGAAACAAGCATAACTTTGGCCAAACTTGACTTTCTTAACACAAAGGCGCATTCGTTCTTATTTCTCAGCGGTTGTAAATGTTTGTTTCACAACAATATTACATTGTTTTTTCAATTCAATACATGAAAACGTTATAAAAGGAAACTTTTCCAAAAGGGTTGGTTTAAAGCGAAGCCCTAGAAGTGATAGGAAAAAATAAAACCGGTTGTATTTAAAAATGTTATTCGAACCAATTAACTCTTCGTCGTCGCTTTTAATTGTTTTCGCGAATTGTTATTCAAACCCAAATAAATCCAGAGATTTTTTGTATTCAAAATATTTTAGTAAAAATGTACTGTCTTAAACCCCTAAGTCGTAAGTGAAATTTGACGTAACGCTGGCATAAACTGAAATAAAACCGAGTTAGATTTTTTTGGACTGAACTAAGTGCAAGAAGTTGATTCACCATTTATTTTACGAATTAATCAGCGATTGACAGCTCTCATGTGGTTTTTGGTAAATGAGGATGAAGACGAAGATTAAGTTCTCCGGTTTAGTGGCAGCCTATTCAACTTTACTTTAAACAGACCCAAGTTTTTGTCCCTGGGAATAAAGATAGGAAGGAAGGCAATTCGAATTTTTGGCAATTCGTAATAGAAACAATCAAATGATTTGAAACTCGTGTGAAGTGTGAACGTGTCTGTGAGTGAACTAGTGATAGTTTAACGTTAGTAGAGCACAACAAGTAGGTATACCGGGTTATAACAAGATAAAACTCTTTATGTTGAGAATCCTGGAATCGTCAGGTTTCGGGAAAGCGAATGCTGTGAATTACCTTGAAATGCCGACATCAATATTTTCATTTTTAATTTAACTCGAATTAAATTAACTTTAGGCAAATTAGCTGACGCTAATTTTGAGCGGTTACAAGCCAAAGAAAAAAGTAAATTTCTAAATTTGGATGACCTCTTTACGGATAAAGATTGGAATTTAAGGTCTAAAAAATGTTGGAATTTTAAATCCAACGTACTGGCTCTGGGGTCCGACATTGTGGGTGAGTTTACGACGGGCGGCGGTTCTTGGAAGCGGTGAGCCTGCGCCCGCGCCGCTTAGCCGCTGACACCTAATTTTGGACTTAAATACCTCCCTGCAAGGTACAAAAGCAAACCTTCTTGCATTTTGTCGGCTGTACCTAGTTTACTATACTTCTCGTCCCTTAATGACGTCACACAACCCAATGTTTGGTTTCTTGGCCCCTAATTGAAGTATGGTGTAGGCTTGTTTCTGTTATTTGATCTACTTTGTCTCTTTAACTTCTTTCCGTGTGTGCGGAGGATGTTTGCGAAGTGATTACGGTCTTGGTGCTTTGAAACTTTGACTTCAAAGCTAAATAAAGCTCAATCAAAACGTCTAAACATTTTTATTCGTGTATTCGATTGCTCTGTTTTTGTTAAAGATAATGAAATGGTGTGATGCGATCGAAATGAAGTCGGCAGGGTCTGTGAAATCTGTAATGATAGGTCGCTGGTTTTCTGCGTCAGCAAGCATACTCGATCATGCGCAGGCGGCGCTATTAAACTTCTATCTATTTATTATTCCTCGCCACCGGTATCATTCTACTTTTTGTCATGTATTAATCTCGTAATATGATTATAATCTTCTAAATTTAGTGGTTCTTTGTATTCTATAATGAAGCTACTGTCCGACACTTTAAGGTTTGCTGTATTATAATTGCTTCATAAAGATCGGTAATATCACAAGGTTTGTATGCCATCCCTATCTGTTACTGTGAAACGGAGAGGAACGGAAAGATTATGCCGGATAGTGTCCGAGGGTTGGCACCGGCTTCCATTGAGCAGGGACCGGTTGCAGGAATGCCGCGGCGACGGCGGCTTTTTGCTTAGGCTGCGCGCGCGCAACCCACGCGGCCGCGCGGCGCCGGCGTGCCCGCCCGATAAACGAACACGTCGCAAATATCCCCTGTACCCAATACTAAAGCGACGCAAGTCCCAAATAAACGCTGTACCATTTAAAACGTAACAGAATAATGTTAAAACTGAAGTTAATCACTTTTAGTTTGAGTTGGGTCAGTGTTATTTTTTAAACAAAGCTTGATATCGCTCAGGCGGTTAAAACAAAGGTATCATGTAATCAGTATGATTTACGAAGGTTAATGTTTGCGGGGATTATTAATTCCTGTACGGAATATTTTAACTCAGACGATAGCAATTAATTACAACGACAGTCCTTCGGCTTCTCAGACGTGGTTCTCAGAAAGGCATTGTTCAGGACTGTCTCTGAGATATGGTTGCAATGTTGTATTTTCTAAGTGCTTACCTTGTGTAGTTCTTTATATTTATTGTGGAATTGAAAACGGTAGCGAGTGCTGTTGGAGGAAGGCTTCAGCGCGCTCCGTCGATGGCTCCGCAAACAGGATCATCGCAGCCATTAGCTGATTGTCGCTGCCTAAATAATAGATATACAGGCTGTTAGGAACTGCGTAAATAATACACCAACAATTACTGTTGCTAATGTTGCTATACACTAATGCTTGTTCCCAATATCCCAACCGCGGACAGATTTGGTTACTTTGGGTTAAAATGTTACATTTGCGATATTTTGGAGACGTCAAAATTAATATGTCGGACATGTGAACGAATTACTAATAATTTGGTGATGAAGGTGAAGATTAGTTATGTTAAAAGTATTGTGAAGCTGAAAAATTTCAGTCCGATTTTTACGATTTTTGAATATGTTGTATATATTATGAAAAATTAGGTCAGAACGTTTTTTTTTTTACGTGTAAAAGGAGGCAAACTGGCAAGCGAGCCACCTGATGGAAAGTGATTATCACGTAAACACCGGCAATACCAGAGGAATCGCAGGTGCGCTGCCGGCCTTTGAGAAAAGAGTAGGCTCGTTTCAAAATATTTCTTGGAGTTAAAAAGATAACCGGTTGCCATGGCTTAGTCCAATGTTACGCTAGTTACAAAGCAAACAACCCGTTAAATAAATAATCTAGATTAAGGCTCCCTAATTTAAAGGAATTTTGTTGATCTCTTTTAATCTATACACCGATGCGGGTCCCGCGTGGTAAAAAATTAAGGAAACAATAATGAAATACCATTTCTTTTGTTGCAGGATGATATTCTCCTCATATTCGGCGCCGTTTAGCTAAGATCAAGGTAAGTCAAGTTACGGGGCAATTTGTTTCTTTAATGTTTAACTGTGATCCTCTTAGCGGGAACAATGGAGCTGTTCTTTGAAGGGACCTTTTGTTGGATTAGTATTAGGTTAACTGTAACGATTTGTTTATGGTAATTATTGGAATTGGATATACATTTACTTTGCTTTAATATAATAGCTTTACTAGAACAATTATGAGTAGAACGGTTATCGAGGATTAGGCGTGATAAAAAACTGGTAAACGCCTTGATTTATGGTCGGTCGGTAGCACAAAAAGGTGGTAATAACGGTCTAAATAATATCCGCGAAATTTGCGCCAAAATCATTGGAACAAGCGGCAGCGGGCTGCTACAGCCAGAAAATTACCAATTAAATTCGGCCGTCCCGTGCGCGTCAGCAATACGTTCGGCGGATTCTTTATTGCGACATAGTTATAATAACGTTTTATTTCGCTTTGTCCGTTTTCCTTTTTGGTATTAAAGCTGACATGGTACTTTAGCCGAACAATATAATTGAATCCGAGTATGATGACACTATTTAAGATGCCAAAATTGATTTGTTTTCTACTAGTCACAGTAAGGAGGAAAAGGGTTTGGGCAAAACATGTCACTTGTAAAAGTTTTGTTATTTTTAGGTGACCCATTTGATAAATATTGTATTATAAGTATTTCACAAGAAACTAAAATTTAAATCTTTAATATTTCGGTTCCGATAGTAGGTATTGAACACCGTACATTATGTACCTACCTATGTTTATATGTATTTAGAGGTCCACTAAACCATTATTAGAAAATCATCCAAGGTTTCTAGAACCAATACCTATAAAAGGGTGACCGGGGCACTATCGTATCGCCAAATTTATTCCTAATATATTTTGAAACGAACGGAATGAATTAAACTAACAGATGCGTCAATTCTCTTCCAGGAATCAAGAATTTTAATGTTAAAATTACGGTAGCACACAAATTACGAAAATTCGCAATTAACATTCGCATCAGAACTTCGATCATATTACTTGTAACCGTTTATTTACGCTCAAGAGGTAACAGTGCCGTGCAGCGTCGCATGAAAAAGGGAAAAATTTATATTAAACCAGCTGCATTCACGTGAGGAGGCTCTAGACGGCAAATTAAGTGACATTAGAGGTATAATGCCGAGGGACGTGAAAGCCGAGGGCTGTTGTAACGCCACGGTAGAACCTGTAGTGTTCCGGCAGCCCGTTGCCGGCGAATGTTTTAATCCAACGAAACTTCAATACATTATAATTTTATAATTCTTAAGAATGCACTCTATAAATATTCTAATCGTTTTTTTCATGGATGTATATTCTAGCTTGTATTTTTTCATATTTCTGTCCGTAAATGATTTGTCCAAAGCTATTTCATCCTCTATGGAGACAGCTGCGCCTTGTTCCTCTTCAAGGATTTTTATTCCTTCTTATCTAATTCCGTTCTCATTTCTTTTCAATTACCTTTCGAAATCGATTCCTAGATTGATAGCTAGTTCACCAGATTTCGATAGCACTGCCGGCCACCATCTCCGAGACGAGGACCGCGTGCTTTCATATTCATCATGAATTTATTAAACGTTGAACTTTACTCACTTTTTACAAAAATACTCTGCTTGCTAACATGAATAAAAGACCAGAAAAACTTGCTTGATTCTCAAAGACAAAATTAAAAAAGCGTAGTAAAAGTTTTACTCTTGGTTTTTTCGTTTGTTAGAAAAACGGCACGATAGAGAACTGAATAAAATAATCTACAGAAAGCTTTATTTTGGAACACTCCTTTGACTAAGTTAATTTTAATTAGGCAAAAACTCGAGTTGCGAAAACAAAGGTTGGCAAACAGATGTAGAGAATAGATTTACAGTTTGATAAAGAATCGGGTATCGTCATCAGAGAGCTAGTTAATAGCAGAAAGAAGGCGGAGGGTCCTCCGCAATCGGCCACAATGCTCTTTGCAGCGTCTTCCACTTTGTAATAATGTACGAGATTAAGGCATTGTGTCTTACTGCACAGTGGACGCGAAATCTCTATGGCGGAATATTGCCTCTTCAGTTATCTTATTAAAGTGATATGAGGGGCTTTTGCTCTGACGTGAAAGGCTTTAACGAGCTCGCTACCGGTTACAATTTTTTGAAATTGTTTTACCTCGTAACTTACTATTATGTAAGGTAAAGGTTCCGTTATGCCCCAAGAAAGTTACGATTTCTTTCTATGGAGACTCAACAATATTTATTTATTTATTTTAATACTTTATTGCATAAAATTAAAATACTGTACCTACAAGAGGCGAACTTAATGCTACAAGCATTCTCTACCATTCAACGTTAAAATTAAACAGAAATCAAAAAGTAGCTAGGTGCAATAAAATGCCAATTATTTCTCTTTATCTAAACATGGAAAATTGTTCAAAATCAAGTAATAGTTTGATTAAATAATGTAAAAAAGAGCAAAAATGGTATTTAAGTACTTTAAAAATATTAAGGTTGGTTAATTTTCTTTCAAATACATATAAAATCCACCTAATTTTGTTTTGTTACTGCATCACAAAAAAATAAACGTTTTAAAAAACTTTCTCTCTTTGTTTTTTAAAACATTTATTTTTTGTGATGCAGTAGCAAAAATAAGTGGATTTTATATGTTTTTCAAAGAAAGTTGAAAAGCGTTTTTAAAGGCGATTTTTTGTTTTTTTAAACATTTATTTTAGTTAGGTATGTCAAAAAGAACTTTTTACTTTTTTGTGGGCCTGTGTTCTTAACTTCTTATTATTTTTACTGGTTGACTATCGTTTTAAAAATAACCTGCGTCATTTTGAGGCTGCCTAAATGTTTTACGCGTTTCATTTATTTGCAAAATGAGTTTTTTTGTTTCCAACGAAGCCTCAATAGCGGCTTTGTGTAACAGTTTCCACCCCTTCACAGCTTTTTTAATTGAGTTATTTTTGATTGAATTATTAAGTGCTGTAATTGCTATTGGGAAACCTTTCACTTTTAAATATTTGCAACAATTACCTCTTTCTTTTTCATGAAAGTGTAAGGGTAACTAATTAAATAGCTAAAGTCGTTTATTGCGGTTTATAACGAGGCTGTGCATACTATAGCGGATAGAAATGCAATTTTTGAAGAAGATGATGTTGAATACATAATTATAATATTGTTTCGAACTACCGCGAAAAAGTCGCACGACAAGCAGACGGACACCCCCCAGGCCCCCACAGTCTTCTCGTGACCACGGCTGTCGTACGTAACACAGTCGAAACGCGAGGTAAATGTTCATTTTATTACGTGATTAAGTCCCGATTTATAGTTTTAGTATGTGCGAAAATCATGTTAGTTTAAAGCAGGGGTGGCCAACCGGTCGATCGCGACTATTAGTCCAGTCGATCGTGGCAAGGCAAAAAATATAAATATGAACTATGCTGTTTCATTTAAGATTTCAAGAAGTATATAATTGGTAGATCGCACAGGGTGTCGACGGTGAACAGTAGATCCTGGGTTTAACCAAATTGGCCACCCCTGGTTTAAAGCAAGGTAAATTAGATATAGTAGCAAAAAGCTTTCATAGAACGTCGCGAACTTGTAAACAATTTTGTCTCTCTATCAATTCCGAACAGCTATAACAGCAACTACGAGTATATCGCGGTGTAAGCAATGCAGTAGAGTACATACTCGCACTTTAATTTAGTACTTGGATCGCAGAATGACAAATCTCATTTGTGGCGAGCCACTCCCGGTTTGAAGCGATACGTAATCATATTGCGATATGGAAATACGGGAGTGCATATTTCTTTAAGAAATATGTATCTCGATCACTATGTCATTTTATTACTGTTTTTTTTTTTTACAGAAGTATAAAAGTAATTGGGATTAGTTTTTTGTAGATTCTTTTGAAGGTATTCGGTAACTAGGCAAGTCACTTCCTACTTATTATTATTTGTTTAAATTTTATTGCACAAAAATAAGTACAAATGGCGGACCTAATGCCTAATAATGGCATTTTAAATAATCACAGAAACTGATAACTGCATCTTTAACCCTTAAACGGATTTTGTCCGTTTTAAAGGACACATCAATTAAATGCTCACCCTTCTAATTCCAATGAACTGTCCCTTAGGCTCAGTACCAAGTGACATTAATTAGTTTATCTCTTTCCCACTTATGCATTAAGAACGACTATGCGCGAGACAAGAACAAGACGTGAGAAAATTAAAAAAAAAACAATTCAATCACTTGAAATTTACAAGATATTTTTCTTTTCTAACCTTAATATATTACTGTAGTTAAGTATAGTTTAAAAAAAATACAACCGCTGAAACGTAGAGAGATCATTTAAGGGTTAATAGCATCTTAGTGGTGCCTTGTGCAGGATCCGTCCGGCCGGATCGCTACCACCATCTTATAAATCCATTACCTAACCCACCGCCAAGCAGCAGCAGTGCGGGGATAAAGACAACCAGGAAAATTACCAGCATAGAGGCATTCCATCTTGGTCTTTAGGATTGCCAACGCATTTCAAGTCTTGGGATTGCAGTCTTGAGATTGTGGTCTTGAGAATTCAAATGTATATGGGTCTCATCTCAAATCCCACTTACCATCAAGTGGCCCGAGTGCCTTCTTCTTTTTGCCATAAAAAAAACCTTCATTTACAAATAGGAGAGGTTTTATCTGACCACAGTATTTAGCTTTATCTCTTCTTATATTAATTAATCTTGGTGGTGGGGACTGGGGACAGCTTTCTTTACTATTTTGCTTTGACTTCGACATCTTTGGATGCCTACATGTCCTTCAGCACTACGTCTACCTTGTCTTTGATTTGTCTCTGAATTTAGATCACAGATGCAAAGATGAAGAGCCTAATGAGCTTAATATAGTGACAGCGTTAAACTGGCTGGTATAAAACATGATTTAATTGAGATTAATCATTATCATTACTGGTTGTCGCGAATTATCGCTATATGCATGAAAAATTTTCGTGAGTGAACCGAGTGAACCTCTTGAGTTTGTTAGTGTTTTTACACGAAATAATTACGACTGGCAACTTTGAAAGTTGGTGTCATCTGTCATCTAGTTTTGGCGGGAATAAGAGGTTAGAACAAAATGGAGAAAGGTGAGGTTGGTTGTTGTTTGTGAAGTGAGAGATAATTATTCTGTGCACTGGTAAGTGCTTATAAACTCATATTGACGAATGTAAAGGATTATTACTCGTATTGTTTTGGAGGCCTGAGTTGATCTTTAGGGGAGTGAGGAGGATCCGGGTCCCGCCCTTGGGCTCCGTGCTAGGTGACAGGGTCAACCCGTAATAAAGGAGGATTGCTCTCGGACGGGACACTCTGTGACGCCGAACGCGGCGAACAGTAATTTAATGCGAAGCAGATTTATAATACGTACTATCTCTCTATATTATCATGCATGTGATTTTGTCGCTCATTATTATGATAATGTTATTTAAATCTAGCATAGCTTAGGCATAGTATAAATAGAACAGCAGCTCGTCTTTAAACAAAAGTACATCGCGCAGCTTGCATGTGTGCGTGCATACGCGACCACGAGCGAGCCACCACATGCAAATTGAATCTGGCTCGGTCTCTGTAAGTTTAGTTAGTTGCGTTCGGTTGTGCGCGTATCAAGTATCGAGCGACGCGCATGCATCGGTGCAAAAATGTCTTCACGTAAAAGACGGTAGGTAGTATTATTCCGTGTATTATAATGATAGTAATGATATAAAAAATCCGAAGCTATAATTTTTCCAGTTACATTCCGAGTCGGAAAGGTGAGATAGAAGTATTTAGAATTTGTTGAAGTATACTGTTTATTTTTTGATATTTATAGCCCACTTGCAGCTTTTGCTAAATAATAAAGGTGTAACATTGTTCACATTGTATGACATTCTTTCGTAATCCATGTAGGTATGTATCTAGCCGCAGACTGGGCGGTATTCCATGTTTTCATACTTTACTTATTTAAAATTTTGCTCGTGTACAGTTCGTTCGTTAAAATAGTTTGCATGCTTTGATGTGCCGCGACAATTGCTACAAAGAAGCCGACGCCTCGCGCACAAAGCGGTGTCGGCGACTTCAAAGGGTTGTACTACTGCACACTATCGCCCGAGCGGCAATAGGTTCCTATCTCCTAAGGGCCGGAGACGAACTACTTTTCTATTTATACTATGACAGAGGGGTGTTTTAAGATATCAATGTAGCTCCTAAACTGATTTAAACAGTAATCAACTCTGAAAGTAGGGTCACAATTACTTGTGGAGTTTTTTTTAATAGTTATTGATTGTTGGTTAAAATAAAATGAAAATAAAAAACCAGTAAGAACGCCACATAGGGGCTATTTTACGCCTGGGTAATATGAATGAATCTGCGCTTCGGACAAGACCATCATTGCAGAGAAGAAGCGCCGCAAGAAACTCTAGTAGAACCAGCGGATATTCATTTTTAAAACCATAAAATACAATCTTAATTAAAATTAAGTAACATCATAAGGTAATAAAATAATAAATAATAATTACACTCACATTTTTTTTTAAAGCATCAAATAGGTATGTCAGTTTGTACCTACATTTAACATTAAAATATTAATTGATCTAATTGATAATAACTAGAAGAATAACACCATGAACCTTTGTCAAGAACGATAACTAAAATAAATAACTAGAAAACAGGTCCTTGCACCGTGAACAGACCGGACCCCACAGACAGCACTCGTTCACGAGTAGGTATGATGCGTATCTCAACGTTTTCCGTTATCATATCATATCACAGTTCAACACTAAACCAATACCTACGAACCGCAACCGATGTGAAATTTGGTACAGAGTTATCTCATAGTCCGGAGACTGACATAGGGTATTTTTTCTCTGAAAAAATCTGACAGTTTCCAAAGTAATAGAGATAAACGACTTTAACGCAGACGGCGTCTCAGGCTAAAGCTATTAAGTTGATAAAGTAAACTTTGTATTTGAATTGGTCGTTGTCAACGCGGTCTGGCTGAAACAATGCGGGTGGATGTAAATGTCGGCTGGCGGTGACTGATTGTCATAAATGTCAGGCGCAGCCCCTGCCGTCGCAGGGGATGGCGGCCTGCTGTGAGGTGCGGTGCCAGTGGTCTGAAGTTATCTGAAGATTAATTACAGGTGAATTATATTTCTAGTTTGCCGATTTTGGTTGGCCCTGCGAATGAAATAAATATTTGTAATCAAAAGACGGTCATGATTGTCATGTAATTGTCGTTTTTCAATTGTTCTGTAAATGCTTTAGTTTAGTTTATACTTAGATGACATAACTCTAAAAATAAATAGATAAATGTTCCCGATATTATAGCGACCCCCTATTTCAGAGCTGATATCTCTTAAACGACCTAACCGATTTTTATGAAACCTAGCTCAGAACCATGCCGATTGATCTAGCTTTCTTTTTAAAGAAACCTCGTCTAAATCGGTCCATCCGTTTTGAAACTACGATACCAGATGCCAAAAACATATATACGTTATATTATAACACCCGTCAGTTTTCGTCGTCGTTTAAAAATGCGGCGTAGATCGCTCGCAGTGGGCCGGCGCGGGTCACGAGGCACCTCCCGTGCGCTGTTTACCAACACCTGGCTCGGCCCGTGCTTCCTTAACTGCGGGGAAACCAGGAAAAACAACCGGTGAATTAACTTGATTAGGGATTGCAACGTGCTCCACTAAAGGCTGATTTGGATTGGTTCGTGAGAGGGAAGCCATTAAGGATTTTTTCACGTTGCTTTTTGTGATTTGTTATGACAGTTTGAGTATCGACGCTAATAAATTCGTCAGGATATTTATTGGCCAACACTTGACTCGGCTTGGCCCGTGTTTAAGCAAAAAAACCCTAGCACCTGTTCAATTACTTAGGAAATCCAAACGTGCTGGTTGATCTTTGGGCTGATTGGTCAAAGAAGAAAAAGAAGAGAGAAGAAAGTACTCGACGACCAATTCATTGTATAGGTATACTATGATCAGTCAAATTGATTAGATTCATGGGTAGAAATATAACCAGGGCCTCTATTCTAGGCGGTAAAAACCACATCGTCTTTGACCTGTTATGGTAGTTATTGTTTTTAACTCGCCCGCCAGCATTGCTGCCTGGGAAACAAGAGCTATCAAAATGTTGACAATACGATAACAGATCAAAGACGATATGGTTTTTACCGTCTAGAATATCGGCTCAGCGGACTCTATCGGCTGATTATGATAAAATTGCCCATGTACAAAAACTAGCCTGCTACTACATATAGTCCATACCAACTGACTTGTCATATTTAGTAAACACTGTTGTAACCTCAAAATGCATTGTTTTTGGCTAAAATTTCTGGTGAATAAAGCAACTAGAGACCTTATTTTGCACACCATTTTTCTGATTTACATCATGGATGGTCTTTGGATTGTATTGGAAAAGGGAGCATTTTGAGGTTATAAAAGTTTTTAACTAAATAGGTAAGACAAGTTAGTTGGTATGGACTGTGCATATATTAATAGACAGGCTTTTGCACGCAATTCCGACCGTGTAGCAGTCTGTTACTGCTACTCGTATCATTGTTCTATTTTCTGGAATGAAAAGTGCCCTATGCCCGTTCCCGGGCTATAAATTATCTGTGTTCCAAATTTCGCATCAGTGAACATATGAACTGTCAAGGCGTTAAAACGAAACAGCGAAACCGACAAACATTGTTAGATTAGTAACTATTTAATCCACGGACACGTAAGCAATATAAACGATCCTAAGACCTGCCGTGTGAAAGTTAAGTCCTTTAAAAGCTTTCAACTCCCACGCATTGTAGCGAACTAAAACAATTTTAGCAAAACGGATATAGCGGTTACTGTTAAGTGATTAGATTGCGCAAGTTAGTTTAACCGACATGAAAACCGGGTAACTTTTAACCGGGCTCGACCTAGAGCGGCTGTTTTTGTTAACTTTACCCTGACTGTACACTTAGTTTTCTAATTACTACTTAAGCGTTCAGAAAATAGGTAACTATCAGTCACATCATCATATAAATTAAATTGAATCGCCAAAATGTATGTGATCGCATAACTTCCGAAAGACTGGACCGATTTGCCTGATTTCTTTTTTGTTGTATTCGTCATTGTCAGGACAAGGTTGGTATGACAGAAAATAATTGAAAAATCCACCGGGAAAGTCAGAAATTTGCAGCGGGGCGAAGCCGCTGGCGGGCCGCTAGTGTTATATAGATTTGAGAGAGAAGATAACACGCGGTTGGTCTTTGTACGGTGGCTTCAATGTAAACGTTTTTAAGCAGTGGCATGCTGTCGTAGATTAAAAACACTATATTTGTGTCCCATTGTTATTCTGGATAATATTGTTTGTTATGCACATAATCTCTTAAAAACTTCCAAATAGTTGTCAAAGGCCTAAAAACGAAATAAATTTAATGTGTCTAAAGCATCCCAGGTAATCTTTGACTACATTAAGGTGCACCTTCAGAACTGTTTTTAATTTGTTGATAGAAAATACTTAGAGCCAACCCTCTAAATATTTCATTTATACTTAAGTAAGATATTTAGTCGCATCGACAGCTGTCCTTATTGCACTGATGTGGGGGTTTAGGCGGGGCGACGGCGTTAGTTAATTTAATTTAAATAGGTAAGTATATATTTTTAAAGTCTTCAAGTAGAAATCAAACCTGACATTAAAACGAACGACATTTTGCGAACTGCTGATTGAAATATCCTATTCCACCAGCTTTACTACTTTTTAGGGGCAACATTTTAAAATAAAAAAAGAGAAAAAGTATCTTTTAAACGCTACTTTAGTTAAATATTGACATGGAGTGTCAGAAGCACCAGTCTCCAAATCTGCATTTGACAACAATAAAATTTTATAATTGAATGAATTTTCTTCCACCCCATCGCAATCCGGTCAGTCCTCAATCTGCAACCCTTTCGCGTGCAGCAGACGCTTTGGTCGTAACCCCCGCATGAATGACTTGCACTGCACGTTATTAGTGCACTGTTTGAGCAAAAAACATTTGTGATAGGTGGGTTGGCGATGCAAAATACTGCAGATTTTCAAAGTGCTGTAGTTTTTATTACGATCATGTGACAAGTCGTTAGATTTTAGAGCCTCATTAAATTTCATTAGTTTAGTTGTATAGAGCATTTCTCTGAGGTGAGAACTTTAAGAGTTTGAAACTTATCTAGTATTTTATTTCCAATGTATAATAATATTAATAATCGCGCATACTTATTAATTTGGATTTCATTGGTATGCCACAAGTAACATTGATTAAAATCAAATTAATGTTTTTAATCCCCTCTTTCGGCATGAATACGCAAGCAGCACTTATTGTGTTGCCATTGTTTATGTAAACGCCAGAAATAATTGGTGGCCCGGCATCAGGACCACAAATTGAGTGTCGCATAATCCGCGGCCGTGGCGTATTACACAAATTGATGGATCTTTTATTCATCAGACCAATCGTCCCGCGAGTGCTCTCCAAAGGCGCCGGCGATTATTGTATTGCTGTATTGCCTATCAGCATTCCTCTCATTTAAACGGTACTGACCAGAAAGAGATGCATTCCGGCCCAATTTGGCTTTTATTAACGTTTTCAATTTAATTTCCAGGTATTATTCGTTTTGTAGTCCACGGAAACTACATATGGTACCATTCTGTGAATTTGCTTTTAATGAGAAATGTGTTGCATAAATGCAACGGTAGCGTAAATTATATTGCAGAAAGTTTTGCGCCACGCGATCGTACTGCAATGGATATAGGTCTGGCATTTATATGTAGCTGTTATAGGAATTCCATCATTTCATTACTGAGAGCTTCATCAAAGCGTAAAGTTTTATTCTGACTATCAAAGAGAGTACCAATACTGTCAGGTATTTAATAAATGAAATAATTTTGGACTTGTCACTGCCAAAATGTATGTCGATATAAAGACAAAAAAGTATTTTCTATTAGCATTTGTCCACAAGCGACGTGGATCGACCACCGGTCGGAACGGTTTGCGGTGCAGACCCATCGAACATGTCGATATTCGCTCGGGGATTTAATAAACAATATGATTTTTACCGCAACGTATTGAAAAGGCAGTTTGACTAGTGATGGATTGACAGTGTGCGGTTTACGCATCAACAGAGAACTGGAAACTACTGCACTGCACTCAGTGTTTTGATTGAGTATACGGATCTATACTAACCTTACCTGTCTCGTATGGCAAATGCGATTCTTTGTAATTTCACGGTTAATTAACGACTTCACTAAATAATAATAGTATAAAACCTTCCTGAAAAACTCCACGAAGTGAACAGTCTTGGGTGCATTTCCCTTCGCCAACTCATCCGCGTCGGGTCATTGTATGCAAAACGTCGCGTGCAGACGACGTTATTGTGCGCCAAGATTACGGCAGGGGCTTTTCCATTATTCACGCAGCCGAGGGCTACAGACCCTATTCCACGGGTGATTGCAGCCTCACCTGGAGACGTCACCGACAGCCGGCTTAATCAGGCAGGTAATCGAGAAAAACAATGCTGAATGCGAGATTGGACGTCCCTGTTGGTGCTCGAGGGTTTGATTTTCCCATTATTCGCTAAGTGCAGGTTTTTTTGATGATTGAACCACCGAACAACGTACATGTGTAATGTAAAGCACCAAGCAGACTGCGCGTACCTAATGCTTCATGTGTAAATCAGAAATCACCCCGATTCGCGAATATTCCGCTTCACATAACAAACTTTATTCGATTCCCTGGTGACAATTTAGGCGTCTTCCTTATTGCATAAGATGTATCGCACGAATGATTTTCTATCGAATAGAATTCAGCAACTGTACCTGCGGCTGCTACACGTGACTTTTCCGCTCGCGGTTCACTTCTGCGGGAATGTAAGCCTTATATGGAGGGGTTTGTGCAGTTTTTGCTTCGCTGGAGTGATAGATTTACCCATGTGGAGTGGAACGAGCGTAGCACGTGCAATGGTCAATTTCCTTCACTTCGAAGGTCCGTGGGCAAATTGTGAGGGGTCCTGCCGGGTTGGGTGACAATTGGCGACACATGAATGAATCTGATTGGACGCTTTGACTTGTAAAACTGCTATTCAGACTTCTGTTTCAATTATAGAAATGTCTCCAACTAAGTAAACGTTTAGTTGGGTGCATAAATATTAGTGTCTATTGAATTGCTCACTGGACAGCACGGATAGCGCTCGTATAGATGCAATTATTCTTGAATTGGATCATTAATTCAATCTCTTTGCCAATGAAGTGCAGGTTGTATTAGTGTTCGATTGCTCGTAATTAAAGTCTTGAAACGACATTCTAAAGTTTTTTCAGGACCTGTGGTTAATGAAGCTATTATCGAGTTAGTTTCCAATATTCCCTTTTGATCAAGTTATTACATCTTTGTCAGATCAAGTGAATTTTGTTCAGTTTGAAATATTTTTAAATCGCCTCACGTGAAATATGTTCGGATATTGGTCGGTTATGGAATTCCGGGCGACGCGACGCTCGTGGTCAAGATGCGTGTGTCGCGGGGCAGACATTCCGCTCCGCCGGCCGCCAGACATGTGGGCAGTGGCCACCGCGCTCCCAGACCTGTGCATATTCCCGAATCATATTCCATTCAATGGGGAAAATAGGTATTTTCAATGACGGGTGGGATGGGTGACTGGAATACCAAGAATTTTTACTTTTATCAAATCGCATAGACTACTTTATAATCCGAATTTTATAATCGTTTCCATCAAGTCAATAAACGAGTTCTACGTGAATATTCTCACCTGCAAAAACTGCTGAAGATTAGTTTTGGAAGTCAATTATATATACTTAGGCAACAAGATTACAAAACTTAATAGTGTTGGGGCTAAAATGAAGTCCCATGCGTGTATTACTATACCTATTCATAGCAGACTAACACATCCAAGGATAACTAACACTCCATTAACGTGGTTAGTGCTTGTTAACGAGGTAAATTACCTTCATATGCATGTGCCGTACGCAAAATAGTAGGCTCATTATAACCCGACGCTACATGTATGGCTAACAACGTTACCGTGAGGTGATTTAGTTTGCCCCGCCTGTGTAACGGAACAATAGAAATGATTCTTGTCGATAGAACATCCGTAGCTCGCTTGTTAGTAACACGTTCAATATATTACTGGTGTTCTTCTAGTTCAAGCGCCATTTGGGAACAGTTGCATTTGTATCCCTGCGTTTTTAGCCCTTGACTCTATATACTCTGGTAATATGGGTTGAAGAACTGGAAATTAAAAAAAAACAGATTTATGGACATGATACCGCAAAGTTTTGAACGAGTTGTTTTTTTTTGATGAAATAGTGAATTAGCCTATTTTCGCTATTATTAGTAGAAGCATGCGCACGCAGCAACCTTTATATGTACCTATATCTTGTCTGGACAGCATGATAGAATTGCACAATTCATAAACGGCTTCAGCATAAATGCAAACTTGCTGAGGCTTTAGCCCTAAACAGAAAATACACTGGTTGGAGTACAATAGGGCAAGGGTTCTAAAAAAATACTCGCAGACAAAAGAGAAATGTGATATAATACAAGGCTGTTCAGACTTGAGATAGTAAATCCATACGAAGAAGAAAAGTTTTATGACGTGTCGGTAAGATCCTCTTTGTGTGTGTTAGTTGCACTGGACTCACCATAAAAACAACATAATTATACAAAACGAGTGTCAATAAATGTATTACTTTCGTAAAAACACCTTCACTCGTCACAGATTTAATATTCCCTTGTCCAGGAACATTGGGAGAGGTAGCGGCGTTCTGTCAACGCTTCGGTCAAATAAATTACCTTCCTTCCCTTTGCGAATTTCATTCTTTTGATCACTGGGAAATCAATTTCATCGCCTCCCGCAAGTTACATGGACCCTCTGAAATTAAGTTAAAACTTCTGTAATGTACATAATACAACATAACATTTCGCAATTACACATTCAACTCGGATGCCGATTGTAATTTCAAGGACAACCGTTGTTAATTTATAGATCTTAATCTCCAAAATAGCAAGTGAAATGTATGGCTTCGACAACGTCCCTTTTGGACTCAATTTCGTTTCCAATGCGATGCAGTCGTGCGTCGGCCTCTGCGTTTACTGGGGAATATCTTGGCTACTCCCGAGGGAGCCAAGAGACGTTATGTCTTCACGTTAGATACTGCAATCATAGATTTGACTGTTTCTGTATTTTGCCGTATTGTTTTGGATATTAGCTTTATAACATCCGCCATTCACGGACTGCTTTAAGCAGTCGGGAACCGACTGCACTTCGTTTCTATTGGTCGGTTTGCACTTTCTAGAGCATTGAAACTGCAAATCGACCAATAGCAACGAAGTGCAGTCGGTTTCCGACTGCTTAAAGCAGTCCGTGAATGGCGGGTCTAAGTGTCTCAGGGCAGCCGCTAAGATTAAAAAAACGGTCAAGTCATGCGTGTGCCTCGAGCAACACAACCACCTTTTAAAGTTCTGCTGCTGCTTGGTGTCATTCATTATGTTTAATAAGCCACACCACACGGGACATGCGCTAAAAGCCTTTTTGCTTCTTTATACCGACTATTTTACGAACCGCAATAAAAAAAAATCCTTGCATGCCCGATAACTACGGCCAATTGGAGAAAAAGGATCTGGACAGACAGACAGACAGATTAACGACAAAAACTTCTTATAATATTTCGGTTTTTTTCAAAATGTTTCAACTTCATGATATTTCTGATCTAGGAGAAATTCCAGTATGAGTATGACACACCCCTTAATTTTTTCATTTATTCTCTCCTATAGATATTTTACATCCATTTAAGCGTTCCATCCCTACATGGAAACATTTTATGCAAGATATAGCCGTGATAGATAAACTATGTTACCGGCGCTAATTCGTCAAAGGGTACGGCCCTTTGTGCCAGCTTATGGTAATCAACGCACTCTAGCCGGCTAGTGGGGATTTGATTCGTACGCAGTTTGAATTTAATGATCAGATTCAACTAGCCTTACGTACGTGCAGCCCGATCTCATTATTTTAAACAGATTTAACCAATCCACCATGAATTTTCATCAGTTTTAGATGTGGAGTGCGCTTCCAAAGTTTGACATTGGTTAGAATATTGGAGATAAGATCTTTAATTTTCATAAAAAATTGTTCCGAGTTTGTGTTCTTTGCACTTTATTCTTGTAATCGGTGGTACGCATCTACACATTAATAAATAATAACAGACATTTATAACTAAATCATGATAAGACGTACCTTGCTGGATATGCCAACTTCTTTCTTGTTATTACGAGAATTGATGGCCCAGATGTTGAGCCTCTATTCTACTCGGTGAAACGATATTACTTTTTACATTATTATAGTATTGACAACGTAGACTTGACAGTATTGGCGGCCGAGTTTAAAAACATAAGATAACGTGTCAAAGGCGATATGGTTTTACCGAGCAACATCATAACCCAGTTACATTTGGCTAATATGAAACTGTAAAAATATATACGGTCTAATTGAGAAACCTCCTCCTTTTTCGAAGTCGGTTAAAAAGGATTGATTTGCAAAATTAAAACAGATATCAATCATACTGGTGCCCACAAATTTTTACCAAACAAAACCGTGCACAATAGTAAAGTTCGCACGGCATCGGCGATCTCCGTCGATTCATCGTGCAGGCTTAGGTGGCGCACGCGGCATCCGCGACTCAAAGGACGCCGACAAAGGCGCGGTGCGGGCGGCATTAGCGGCCCGTTTGATGTGCCCCCACCCCCTGCAGCGCCCTAGGGCTGCCCGGTCTAGGACTAGGACACTCTAAATGTCTTGCTGACTGAGCTGTCACTAAGCTCTTTTATAAGGTGTTAGAAGTGGTTAGGGGAGGGTATTGGAGAGCTTTGAATTTAGGTGTGTCTTAAGTGTATTATGATTATGATACATGTGAAGAATGTAACACGCATAAACACATGCTTTTTTAAAAGTAAACATGGCTTTTAAAGATGTCCGACAAAATTAATCGTTTTGAACTATCGCGATTTTCATTCTGGCGGTTAAACTGGATCATGTTAAGTAAGGTTGTGGAAATTATTGTTAGCATGCTATACATCAATGCTGCGGTAAAATAATGATTAAAAGTAAAATGCAGAATTTTCGCGGGCATCGGCCTCTAGTCGACAGCCCTGCGCGCCCCCACGTGCTCAACTCAAAGTGAGTGTGTTACTCTTTAACCTGCGCGATTCGCGACCGGCTAAACTTACCACTCCGCTAAATAAAGTTAAAAGGCTCTTAGAGCTTTGTCTCGGCGCGCCTTTGATGTGCGGCGAGAACATCCCCCACATCTCGCTCGCAAACAGCTCACCGCAAGCTCCAACTGCCTTTAATGCCTTTTCCGATTGGATATATCCCAACTATTGATTAGTTATGTAGTGCTAAAGGAATTTCTCAGGAAGCGGTCCGATCAAAGTGGTCCCCCTTTGATGACGGATCGCTAATACTCAACAACCCTTACCGGTTTGATCTCTAGTTACTATTAGTTACGCTTCGTACGCGATGTTTGGAAACAGAAGCCTTCGCTTTGTATTGTTTTACTTTTTGGCTGCCTTTGTTGAGAGGTCATTTCATTCGAGGAATTTGCCTTCCTGCTTTAGTTTTAGGTAAAGTTATCTGAGCATACCGAAATTGTTTATCGGCACACTTGTGTGTTATTTTTAATTTGTAACTAACATCTTACTCCAGAGTCGGCGCTTTTAACAGTCAAAGAGATTAGAATGCGTAAAGAAAACTTTTGACAAAGGAAATTTGGATTAATGAGAATAATGAGAGATGGGACTCTTTGCAGATAGTTATCTTGTTTAATTAAATAAATTAATACGCTACATTAACGAGACAGAAGCGCTACTAGTCGGCTTGAAGGTAATTTGTGAAGTACAAAGAAAATATTAAATCTAAGCTTAGGAAAATGTGTTTTGTAGCAAGGAAAATTATTACGTTTCTTGCGGCACAGGTAATCAGTCCCTGAATGAAAGGATTACGGCCGCGTTTGATGTCGTACTTGCAAAACCAATCATACATTTTCCTTACAGCTTCAATTCACGGTCTCTCAAACAAAATCTGTTTTCGTTTATTTGATGCTAACCTCGTTAGCGACGAGTAAAAGGTGCCTAATGTGCCCTCCAATCTAGGTCCAATGTTTTGCTGGATTTGCCTTTTGTAACAGTATTTTGTCTGTTGAACGAGACTCCGGCACTCTTATTTATGTCTGAAGGGCTGTCATCATCTGTTTGTGGTGTTTTGTTACAACTACTATGCAACATATGAAATTATAATATTTCATAATTAACATAATTTCTACTAGGTATGTATCCTTCTAACTAGGTCTAGCAAGAAAATTATAAATGCTATTTCGCATGAGCATACTTTCGAAACAAACTTTTAGCGGGGTTGCTTTGCTTTACAGAAAAACAGTTGGGCAGTCTCTATTAACAGATCAATGAGCTAAATTCCTAAAATCATCCGGATGCAGTCTTGAGATTGTAGTCTTGAGAATTTAAATCTCTACGGGTCTCAGATTTCTCTCACCATCCGGCCTGTGTGCTCGTTAGCCTTCTCCTTACCATAGCAAAAATACTAATCTGTACTCATACTAATACTCATTTATTTATAATATCAAATATTAATGTCAATTTATTATTTAATAAAATATCTAGTTACCCACTTACACTAACAGCAACACAATTACAAAAATTACAAAAGTCAGTGGGTAGGATTACTGGATTATTATTATTATAAGAGTAAAACTCATTTATGTCATAGAACGCCTGGTTTAACAGCCATATTTTAAGCTGATTGTAAAAGGAATTTGTATTATGCAATTGTTTTATGTGACCGGGGATACCATTGTAGACCTTAGGGCCCATGTTATAGATAGTTTTGGTTGATTTGGCCAGTTTACACATCGGCGTAACAAGATTACCCACATATTTGCTTCTTTGATTAAGGTTTGACTTCTCGGGAAAAGGTGGCGAATCTAAATGAAGATAATGAGGCGACTTTGTCAGTTAGCCAAGACAAGAGTGGAAAGAAAGAAAGAAAAAAAGAAGAAAGAAAGACGTTCATTCACTACACAGAAGAAGAAGACACACAAATAGATATTTAAATAAAAATAAAACAATAAATGTGACAGGAAACAGCACTGAGTGTGTGTCCTCGCGGTAGTGATCAGACATTGGCTCAGCATTATACTGAGGTGTCAGACACCTACAGCGCTGATTTTCAGCCAGTATCACCAGTAGGAACCAAGACAAGATTGAAAAGGTTACTAGAGACTGTGACAAAATGTTTCATGCATCTATTTACATGAGTGCGTGTGGATTCGCGATTCCGACACGCCGATATGCCCAATCATTCCGCAGGCCGTTGCCCGATAATTGCCGAATGTCCCGCACTATACCGTTCACGTTCGGATTCCAAATGGGAAAATTCAATTAGTGTAATAACAGCGCGCAGTTCCATTATAGCAATCAAAGGAAAACCGGAAAGTTTGCGCGCATCGCACATCAAAGAGTCGCTTAGTGTTGGGGTAATGACTGCGGGCGGGTGGTGCGGGCGGCGCGCTCGGACCGAGTCGTGATGTGACATTCGATATGATATTATGAAGAGTATGCGGAAATCACTTGACCAATTAGGTATAGTACACTAGCTTTTGCGCTTTGCTCGCGATTCCGTCCGCGTAGGACTCGGTTACCTATCGCAAGTCCGAAGTTTCGGGACTGTTCAATTATCCAGTTGCTAGTGGGTATTATCATTCATAAAAGTTGCACATGGGTCCTCTTCATAACACAAATAACCTATTCCACTACTGAGGGACTGTCCTGATTGAACTGCTAATAGGCATTGACGATGACGATGTTAATTTAAACATGAAAATTGCAATGTACAGTCGAGGAAATTGATTCCTAGACCACTTTGGACTATGTCAAAGTGACGTATTCAATCAAAACGTTAGAGACTTCTTATGATTTTATTTACAGTGTCACTTTGACATAGTCCAAAGCGGTCTAGGAAAGGAATCTATTTCCTCGACTGTACCTATTTGCTTAAGATGATATTATACTTACGTAGAGTGCAGTACGAATATTTGTTTTTTTTCTGGGAACCTATTTCAATTACGTAACCTGAAAAATAATAAGAATATTTTTAAGGACAGCTTAACATCGGGTTTGTAGAAACTTACAAAATAAACAAAGGTAATATTTTGAGTCAAGAATTAAACTGTTAAAAATGTTTTCTTATTAAATGTGAATGACAAGTTCACCGGGAGGCGTTAATTAACACAACAATAAAATGAAAGTTCATTTTATTGTTTAACGTCTCCTCATTCTTAGTTTATTGATGTGTCAATTGGGTTGCGTTGACTTGGACCATCTTTTGTGTCTTTTTATACCTACTAGCCATGTTATTGATTAACACATTAAATTACGTAGGTATAAAGTTCAGTCACGAGATTTAATTTGGTACCCACCTTAGGTCCAAACACATCTGACATTCTACAACAATAAGGTTGAGTTTCCTAAAAGTTACAAATGATTTGACATCTCTATTGACATTGCACGTTTTTCTTGAAATGGGTCCCAAATTAACGCTCGTGACCGTACATTGTTAAACGGACGTTAAAATATTAAGAAATCGAAATTGACCACTTACTTGACAACATTCCTCAAAACTACAGTTTGTTTACTGGAGTTACTTGATCCGTTAAAAAAAAAATTCACACCACGGCTTTATGCTCCCTATGTGCAACACTCAACAATGTTACCTATTTGTTGCAGATCGGTAATTCGCCATCGACGTAAGAAAAAATAACAAAATGCAGCGGCATTAAGCTGCTACACAGGTTAGTTCACAATATTAATGTTTTAAAAATAATAATTCATCCAGGGGTCGGATTTTTCATCGCATGGTGAGATGAAAGAAAACTGTGGAGTCGATATTAAAGCTAAATTTTAATTCATATTCATACTCATTCATTTCATTAAGAACGAAATTAAATTATAAATAAAATAAGTCATATGAGTAGAAATAAATTATATCGTAAATAAAAATAAAATAAAATATTACTTTTTTTTACCGCAACAAAGTAGTCTGAACCAAACAAAAGATTAACTAATTTTATATAGTTACAGGGTAAATGTAACCCTTTACCAAGCAAAAGGCTTAACACTTCCCAAATCATACTACACAAATAATTTTAATTACATTCAGTAAGATTAATTTTCGATTAACATTTTCGATCTGTCAACCTGCACAAGGGACAAAAGTATTACGGGACTAAGAAAATTGGTGAGTATGAGTATGAATATGAATTAAAATTTAGCTTTAATATCGACTCCACAGTTTTCTTTCATCTCACCATGCGATGAAAAATCCGACCCCTGTATAACTTTATTTCATTTTTACACCAAAACTAAAGTTCGCTAGATAAGAGTACGGAATACACGAATGCATTAATAATTTAGTTTCCCGCCAAAACGACATTATCTCAGATCATAGACGGTACTGCCATCTATCACAAAGTTTTGATGTATGTAAATGCGTTTAGCGCGTGCTTCTTGTTGATCGTGGTCCGAAGCGTCGTTGACAGATGGCGTTAGTTGACAGCTGTCTGTCATGGCTGGTTGATTGTCAAACTCGTGTCACTATTGTATACAAAACCAAACCAAGCTAATTTATTATTAATTTTGAAGAAACTTTCCCGTTCATGTCTCCTGTTTGGCTCGGAACGGCCACCTTCATTGTTGTAACAAGTAAGAACAAAGGATTTTTAGTGTTTCACTCATAATTAGGCGTAACAGTCTCTGTTAGTGTAGCTAATTATTTTGGGTTAAATACCACTTTCTTCCTACGGGATTGTCATAAGTTGTGATCCTGCGAGTGTTAAATGACCTAACACACTCGGAGTAGGTAGTGAATATCGTATGATGGTCCCGTGGTCTCATTTTAGTGAGCTCTAGGAAATGTGACAAGTTTGTTTATAGTTTGTTTCCTGTCTTGAGAGTCGGATTTCATCAATGGGAACCGCATTTATTACTGGATAATGTTACTCCTAATATTATTAACAAAGACGCTCCTTGCAGTTTGCACGTAAATATTGCGAGAATCCGTGATAATGCCTGAATATAATTATAAAAGTGAACTAAAATTTGACTTTCACTGTCCTTGGTGCAAAAGACGTATTTTACTGTGTAGTACTTAATTCTGTAAGTAAAGTAAGTTCATATGACCCTTTGGTTAAATATTTCTTAACAGTAAATTTATTACAATATTGTGTTGCACTCTGAAGTATTTGGTATCAAGTTATTGATTTATTGTTAATATGAACCCTTTTATAAATGCAACCACTGCATAATTTGTAAGGGTCCCGAGCTCCATCGCTACGGACCCATTGTGTAGAGCATTCAGCGTCTGTGCGCAGATCACTCGTGCCACAGCCGTTGCTTTGCGCAGTCGTGGCTGAATCAATTCAAAGTTTTTTTACTTAAAATATTAATAAAGATCTCCTTAAAATATTGAAAAGTAATTCCATTAACCGGTGTAGTACCTTCAGTGTATTGTTTGTTTTCTCACAATGAGCATGGTAAGGTCTATTATCATTTTTTGCCCTTAATTTTTTTCATAACTTGTTTATTGAACCATGAAGTTATGATTTAATATGTTTTGACATGCCCTTATTATGTTTAACTTTTTGTGCAATACATTATAGAGATGATTGGTTTAATGTTTATTTCTTTTTTTAGGATTTAGTATGTAGTACAATTTTTTCTGTATCGGGGTTTATGAAATTTGATATGTATGTATTGTTATTAATACCTGATTTGTAATGGTAAACTAGCTTATAAATGGTTTGTAGAGCTCATTATGCTCCCGGGTGCAACACCTCAGGCATCGATCCATGCCGGGGACTCTTGACTTGGCTCCGCTCTCTCTCTTTTTTACTGTTGTCCCGTTCCAACCTATACAAATAAGTTGTTATGCTAGATATCATCCTCATTGTGTGATGTATTGATTTTTTTGGTGGCTTGGTGGAGTCTTGTGACGCAGACGGTTTAATATGCTTCCGGAGTTTGATCCATATATTTTTTTTCTTGTTGCCCTTTGCAAATTGCCTTTATTACTAATATTAATAAAAAAAGAGTAAGTACAATTACTTTGAATATGACCTCTAAGATTTCCTGAGTAAACAGTTTTTAATTAAAATTAAATTTTTCACACTATTTCTTACACTATTGTACACTATTTTTTCTTTCTTACAACTATTATGGATGAAATCTTATTATACCCAATCTTGTCTTGTCATAGAAGGTGGAAAGAAGAGGTCTCTGCCTACCCCTCTGGGAAATGGGCGTGATTTAATGTATGTATGTATGTATGTCTTGTCAAACAAGTCTCGATCTTCTCCCACTTCTAAAGCGTAGTTTTTTTGCACATTATTACGCAGTTCCGATCGCAATGCTATCTTAAATGTGATGACTGTTAATACTTCCTACACAAGTATTTGTGTCCTTACAGCTTCGTATTTGCGTTTGTTAATCATCTATATTAATAAATAAGCGCGTTATTATTTTAAACATAATCTATAATATGTGTACGGTATAACTAAAAGCTAGCTAGTTTTATCAGGGTGGTTCTTAGCTAAGTTTAACGAAATTCGTTTAGGCCGTTTAAATAGCTCTGAAACTATTGGTCGCCATTATATGGGCGGTATTAACCTAGTAATTTATAAAAAAATTAAGAGGCCGTACACGAAATTTTGCCGATTTCGCTGATTTACGTGATTTTACAGACGTGATTTTACAGTTGAAATATTGTATACACAATATTTAGACGACTTTCACAGCAATACATTGTAAATTTTTCGTACCGTTAAGACGTCAAAACGATTCATGAATATGTGACATTCTAAACCTTTTCCAGCAAAATTCACATAACAGTCGCCGGTGTCAGGTCGATTAATCAAAATAAAATAATAAAAACAAAAAAGTAGCTCATACATTCGTTAAAATTAGAAATTATTTTTCGTGTTGTGCATTAAAACTTATAGAAAAGCAGTATTTTAACTGTAAAATCGCAAAAATAAGCAAAACCGGCAAAATTTCGTATACGGCTTGTTAACGATAGAAATGGGACACAGGATGAGCTGCCCGCTATAGTTATAATGATAATGACTGACCCGTCTGTTTGTCCGCAGGTGGTATCTCGCCATGCAGCGCGCGGGTGGGAGCAGGGGCTGTGCGCCATGAGCCACACTCCTATAGGCGGCCACCCGCAAGGTAAGCCCCGCATACAAGTGCTAAAGGCGTAGTAGTAGTTCCTTCAGCAATACCTTCTAGTACGAAAATAGTATTCAAAACGAACTGCAGAACGACCGCGGCACTTTTTCTCTGCAATGATGGTCTATACAGATGCGCAAGTAGATTATTACCGACGTGTAAAAGAGCCCTTATGCAACCATCCAAAAATATATATGACTTTAGTTTTTTTTATGGTAGTAGGTATATATAACCGAATTTACTCGAATCCGAAATAATTTAACGGCTTTGCTCTGTATAATTTACATGAAATAAAAGACAAGTTTTTTTTTTAAAATACTTTTTTTTTCTTAATTCAATACTTTCCTTTACTTTTACTTTTAGACAATCACCATTAAATATAGAGAAACAAGTCCATGATATCATAGGCGGGGACAAATTGTTCGGATAAAGAGTACATATTTACTTTTGTGGACTAAATAGAAGCACATGGGTAATCCCATCTCCACGCGCTTCTGTCAAGTCCCATTTTGCCACTTGCCGCGATTTTCAGAAGCTGACAAACTTGACAGGTCGATTTCTAAATCCGGAAAACCTCTTTTCAAACGCATTTTTTTTTTCGTTTCGGGATTAAAATACTGAACTGTAGATAATTCGTGCTTGTAAATCTCGTATTAAAATCTAGTGAGAGTGACGGCACCCACAAAATACCCTTGTTGTAAAGAATTCCCTAGGCAATGCTTTCGCGCAATTCGCAACGCGTAATCTAACAATGTGCTGCAACATCGCACACATCGCATAGAATGGGCGCAACGCGCGTCGCGAATTGCTGTGCGTCGCCCTGCAAGCGTGCGACGCGTCGGGCGACTTCACAAGTTTTTGTTGCGAATTCCCGTCTCATGTGTGTCCGTTTTAGCGTGTGAACATTTATAACGTTGTTGTAAAAGTGTGTTATTTTTAGTCACTTTAAAACGGACAACATTGTAAGCGTATTATTTACGTGTAAAGCCAGTAAAAGTTTATTGTTTTTTCCTCATTAATCACAAACACGTATAGTGGATGAGGTCTTAAAAAGCCTCTCGGATTCGGGTAAAGTCGGTTAGACTAGTATCAACGCGCGTATGAAAGAGAGTAAGAAAGAAGTACTAACCCGAAGATTGTTTTACATGCTATTTCACTGTCCTAGTAGCCCTCCTAAAACTCTGCGGCCTTCTCAAAGAACAAAATGCCGACCACCATTAAGACCTTGGTAGCTATAGCGAAATGGGAATGGGACATGGCGTTATGAGAAAGCACAAAATAAATATTGCCATCGATTTTTGAAAGAGGGATCTTCATTATATCTTTTTATTTTTCAATTAAATCTTGAGGCTAAGCCAGTTAGGTTGTTAAATTCTCCTAGCTTTGTAGTTGTTAATTTTAACAAACATATTGTAAAATTACGAAAAAAAGATCAAAATAGAAAGCGTTGGGGATAAATAATACTTCATCTTTAATAAGGACATAAAACGCCTTTACGAATTATATTGTGTCCGCAGCAACGAGTCTCGAAACCGATATTAAAATCTTATAAGATTTTATCCTCCAACTTTACGGTACCCGGAACCTGTAATAATGCAATATTGAAGCGATATAACGCTTCCACTATAATGGAAAAGTAATCCTGTTAATATTTAGGAAGGGATTATAAATTTTATACGATGAACACTGAAAAAGTCTTTTGGGTTTGGGTAAATTCGGTAAGACCGCGGTCAATGTACCTATTGGTTTCATTATCTGTGGGTAATTCTCATAAGAGCATATACGAGCGAGTGAAAGAGAAGTTACGATCTATCCTACTTTATACTATTTATACAGTGTTTATTTTTAACTGGGGCATTATGGGAAAATTTGAATCGATAAGAAATAAGGTAATCGATAATTTTAATTTTATTTTTTTGTGCTGCCTTAGAATCTTTAGGTTTTTGTTGTAAAAACAACTTTGTCGTTGTCATTTGGCTAAGCGTGAGTTGTCAATAAAAATAAGTAAAATCGGTCCTTTATTGCATTTTTTTTTGCACTCGGAATTTTAAGCATAGTTTTGATTTAACCTGATTATAAATATCACTTGAACTTAAACTATATCGTGTCGTAATTACCTATTTTTAACCCCCGACGCAAAAAGAGGGGTGTTATAAGTTTGACGTGTAAGTGTGTGTGTGTGTGTGTGTGTCTGTCTGTGGCACCGTAGCTCTTAAACGGATGAACCGATTTGGATGCGGTTTTTTTTAATTGAAAGCAGGTTTTCTAGCGGTGGTTCTTAGAAATTTTATATCGAAATCGGTTCAGCCGTTTTTGAAGTATTGAACTTTTAAATGTCAATGTCGGGGGTTTTCCAACTTTTTGTTGGTTAGGTTATAGTCTCTTATAGAACAATTCCATTACGTTTTACCGCAACTGTAACTTATAACTGTAATTAGTTCAGTGTTAAGGAAGGATTGTGTAAGAAATGTTTTGTATTGCTCTGTGCAGGTTGGGACCACAAGCTTGCTGACAGGTCTTCGCTGCCGCCGGCGTCGGGGGAGGAGAAGGGGAAATCTCACTCCAAACATGTGTTCGCACAACCACATATGTCCAAGTAAGATCGACTTCCTAACACTTAGTGGGTTTTTTCTAGGAAGCTTATATTGGTGAGGTTACCTAAGCCATTCCTAAGCCTTACCTAGGACAGGGTAAAATGGCGCACATTAGGGGAGGCCTACGTCCAGCGGTGGACTAATATAGGATGATGATGATGATGGTGATGATGATGATGATGATGATGATGATGATGATGATGATGATGATGATGATGATGATGATGATGATGATGATGATGATGATGATGATGGTGATGATGATGATTTATTTATTTATTTATTGTTTATTTATTAATCAAAAAATTACATATTTTTCTTAAAAAATAGTCTGCAAAACTGTCACAACAGTTTGACTGCAGCTGAGTCCTTTAAACTTAATAGTATAACAATTTGGTTCCTTAATACTAGCTTTATTTATGTTTATTTTATAATTTATTTTATAATAAATGAAGTGGATGTTTTTTAAGCAGCCTTTTAAATTTGTGTAAATTAGGTTCTGATCGGATGTCTTCGGGTAGTCTATTTAAAGTGTAGGGTATTCGTTTTTTAAGTGTTCTGTCTCCGTAATAGTTGTTGATCCTTGGTACCTAATATGACCTAAGCCATTCGACTCCATTCGACTCTAATGTCTTTCCATCGTGTCGATTGTGTGTAGCGTGACGATGATTCGCATAAGCCTCAATAACTTTCCTTTTTTAACCAATTTCAATGTTTTAGAGTTTTGGTTTTGAATTCCAGAGGTCTTTATGTATCTTGCTTTTGCATAATTTATTATGTGTATGTTTTTTTTTATGTTTATAGACAAGGAGCGAGCGGCGCTGGCATGGGCGCGTGGCGCTCGGAGACGGAGGGCTCCTCAGGCAGCTCGGCGCAGTCGGCGCGCTCGCTCGCCTCGCCGCCCTACATGCGCTGGGCGCGCAGCCTGCGCGACCTGCTCGAGGTGACTCACTCTGTCTGCTGCAGCCAGGCTCTCACGCTGTCTGATATGCCCAGGATCTCACTATGTCAACTGTAGCCAGGCTCTGTCTACTCTAGCGAGGCACGGAGACGAAGCGCTCCTTAGCCAGCGAGGCCTACTGACGGCCGATAAGAATAGAGGACAACTTAATGCTCTGCTACTTCGTACGCATTGAATTAGATCCCCGCTACTCCCCCTATTTCTAGATTTTCGAAAAACCTTTTCGTAGTACACCCCTAGGATACCCAAGAAATATACTCTCCAAATTTGAAGTCCTTACGTTCAGAGGCTTAGGCTGTACGTTGTCTATCAATCAGTCAGCCAGACACGAAACAGTTTTACTTGTATAGATTGTTACATACATACCGACTGACTATCTACTGAATGGTGTAGGAAAAAAAAAACCTGCCAAGTGCGAGTCGGACTCGAACACGGAGGGTTCCGTACCATTACCTACACAACATTAGCAATAAAACGGCAAAAAAATCACGTTTGTTATATGGGGCCCCCCTTAAATATTAACTTTATTCTGTTTTTAGTATTTGTCGTTATAGCGACAACAGAAATACATCTTCCGTGAAAATTTCAACTGTCTAGCTATCACGGTTCATGAGATACAGCCTGGTGACAGACAGACAGACGGACAGCGGAGTCAAAGTAATAGGGTCCCGTTTTTACCCTTTGGGTACGGAACCCTAAAAAACCGCGCCTCCAGCGCAATGTTCCTGTGTTAAAGCAATGTGTATCTCCAGGACGCGGAGGGCGTGCGGCTGTTCCGGCAGTTCGTGGGCGGCGCGGGCGCGCTGCACGTGGACCGGCTCAACTTCCACTTCGCCGTGCAGGGGCTGCGCCAGGAGACCGAGCTGCCCAAGATCCGGCAGGTCGTTTCCGCCATCTACAAGTGAGTGTGCAGGGAAAAATAACAATATGTATTTATTGATTGTACAATTGTAATTTACTTAGTTATCTTCCGCTTATCGAGACTAAACTGAGTAAAGCGGAGATCCTGTTGCCACCTTCCGCTCAGCTCATAGATACCACATTGCATTGTCCTCGGGTTTACTTATGTACTGCGAATTTCAGCCACTTACGATTTACGATTAGGGAAGTGGGACAAAACTTACTGGCACGATTCAATTCAAACCGGAATTACAGATATAGGAACGAAGCAAGTAAAAAAAGTACGTAAAAACGTTCAAGCTCATTCGCAATTCTGTCAAGAACTTCTAAACTGTGAAATATCATATTTTTCAGCGTCCTTCACAACTAGGTCCCTACTTCAATGTCTACAAATACTACATCGATGGGCTGGTATCCATATAATAATGTAGTGTGTAAGAAATTATCAAGCATCATTGTCGAGTTTGTAATATAGAGGCCTGGGTGTAAAGGCTAGACAATGTGGCTTGTCTGAATTTTAAAGGTCTTTGTCTTCAAGCTTAACAATGACTTCAACTTATTGAGACAACTCGAGTTACCTACTGAATCGCCCTAATATCACGTCCTGATGTCGGCCACAACTCTCGACAGAGCTGAGCGTGATAGGTGTTTGATTGTGTCAGGTTCCTCCGCAAGTCGTCCCTCTCGATGCCGGAGGAGCTGAGGGCGCGCGTGAAGGCGGCGCTGCGCGACGGCGCGCCGCTGCAGCGGACCGTCTTCGACCACATGGAGCAGGAGGTATGGCTCAACACAAACTGCGACAACAATGCTATACAGGGCAGGGGGAAGGAGAGGGTGATGTGTTTATCAGCCTAAGTATGTTTGTTCCATTGTGGCGCTCTAGGAACGAAACGCATGGGTCGATTTTGGTGATTATTATGTCAATCGAGTTTTAATCTTGTGAGTGTCACTAAAGATATGAAAGTAATTAAACTCTAATACGGAGGCAACCAGACGCCATATTGTAAAAAAGAAAAAAAGAAAAACGACGAACTATGACAAGTGGGGTATCATTTAATAGGTATTTAAAAATGATCTTTAGGTTTCTTTCATCATTTTTCATTTTGAATGATCATTTAGGATTTATAACGATATAAAGTTGGTTAGCAACAGTTGGGTTTTTTAAAGCTTGCTTTTTGTTGGACTTGTTTTGTAGCATTACTTCACTTAATCTGCTCATAGCCAGACTAAAATGATGGCAAAGACCGTAAAAGTTGTGTGGCAATCAGAGAGACTAGCATCTATTTAAGGTGTTTATAGTAGAAGATCAACCCGTAGAGCATGTGAGTTTTTGTATAAGCCATCACATAAGGTAACGACGTTCCATGCAAATTTCGTTGTTTTGTGAAATAAAATGGAAATCACCTAGAGTGATTGATATACATAGTGCCCGGGACGTACCCGAAGGATTTTAACCATCGATTCTAGACCCTATTTGGAGTGTATAATGTGGTATAACATGTAGTCCAATAACGCATAATTTCCGAGATTTTTATTATTTAAAAAACAATTCCATAGTTAATTTAATTTGAACTTTGTCCCCTTAACCTAAAGCATTATTTACTAAGAAAGATTCATGTTCTAAGTAGCAATATGATCAACGTACAATATAAATTAATTTAATCATTTAGGTACTGTTTTTCCTAAATATAAAAAAAAACTACTGCATAAAAAAATACATAAATATTTTTACTGTAATCAGCAATGTAAAATCTACAAACGGTATTTTATTTTACTACCTTAGCAGTTTAGCACATATGAATTGTTGTTAATTCCGGATTACATATCAAAATGTATGTTTGAAAATGTATTCCACTCCAAAACCTGCTTTAAATTAAGATAGCCTTGTATGAACCCAGGGTTAAATTAGTCTCTTCCTAAACGTCGTCATCGGTCTGGTCAGGTGACGCGCGCGATAACGGAGACGACGTACCCGGCGTTCCTCCGGTCCGAGGCGTACGTGTCGTACGTGAGCGCCGCCACGCAGCCGCTGTCCTCGCCCGACACCTCGCCGCCCGCGCCGCCGCCGCCGAGAGAGGTAGGCCAGCAGTCAACACGACACGATAAAACAACTGTTTTAAGGAGTTATTTCGTTCACACTTTTCAGGGACATTAAAAGTGACATTTAACAATGGTTGAATGCTACTTTGTTTGTGAGGGACTTAAAAGGAAGTTGGTGAAAATTTTGCTGGATAACCCTTAGTAATAAATGTTGAGTAACGGTGGTATAGCTATACAATGTTTTGCCCTTATCTGTCAAATCCAAATGTCACAATGACAGATAAGGACAAAACATTGTATGGCTATACCACTGTTACTCAACGTTTATTATAGTGCCCGGCCGTTGGGAAGTCAATCCTGACAGCTGTCATCGTAGTACAATTTATAACCTATTCTTGGGTTTGAGGTTATAATTTGTACTGCGATGACAGCTGTCAGGATTGACTTCCCAACGGCCGGGCACTATAGTAAGGGAGTTAGAGTGAGCTTACTCGACGAGTTTTTTTTTATTGATTGTTAGTTTGCTGTTGACTAACTCGTGCCCCTGGAGGGCGAAGATTTTGTCGATGATGAAGCGATCTCACCCAGAAGCCTATTCACGCTAGCTTTAAATTGGTTCGGATTGTATCCACTCGGAAATACAGACGCCGGAAGCGCATTCCACTCTTTTGCAGTACACATTATGAAGGATGATGCAAAGCGCTTCGGTCGAAAAAATGAACCGAGAAAACCAGTAGAACAGAGACAACTACCATTTAGATTGTTTGAAATGGCTGTCTCTACAATTTTTATCTTACAACATTTTCTTACTTACGCTTATCTGCGGTTTTCAGTTTTTTTTTGCACCTGAACTCCACCGATAAAGTTTGATTACAATCCTGAAACTTCAAAATTTGCTTTCTCCAAGTTGAATGAGGCTCGAATGTTCCTCGAGTTGGAGTGTGCCGTCATCGATGGACACTGCCGTTACCCTGACTCTTTACCAGTCTATGGCAATAGAACATCCGTATTGTTAAACGGCATATTGTCTCCTAGGCGGGTGTAGGTGGGCTGGCCACGCTACACGAAGGGCAGGAGCTACCAGCGGGAGCGGGAGCGGGAGCGGGCGCGGGGGCGGGCGCGCGGCTCACGCACGACGCCCTGCTCGCCACGCAGGCGCGCCGCCTGCATGACGTCGCACCGTTAGTATACATACACTTCTAAACAACTCTTGCTCGCGACCAACATTCAAATCATGGATAGATGTGTTACTTCAGGCACCTGGCAGTGATTGGTGACAGGCGTTAAGTGACAATTCGGTGTCATATAACGTCTAATCTGTCACTGGATTCTGAATTTGGGGCTTGGTTAAAATTTGACATATTTTGTATGGATAATGTCAAATTTAAACCCATAGGAAGCAAATCTATCTGTGGTTTGAATATTAGGAACAGTAGTGTAGTGGAGAGTGTACAGAGTCGAACATCAGAGCTAAAATAAATCACTAACCAAGATGGCCATACTATTAAATGCTCCTATATTTGACATTTAAGTGTACAGTCTGCCAATAATAATGTTGAGCATATTCAGAACCTTGTCATTGTGATTCTTATTGTCATGTAATTGTTTTAAAAACAAGGTCCACAGCATTTTTTTTGGCTTACCATACAACTAGTAATAGTGTAGTTTCTTGTCTTATTTACAAGTTTAGATCTTACTTGTTTGCTTTTTATTCCATCATATGGCAATTTATTAATTAGTTTATTTAAATGATCGTAGATAATCATCTTAGCTAATAAATTAGTAACTTTGATGTGTCAGTAAGTGTTTCGGTCACTTTAACTGTGTAACTACAAATTATTGGTTCTGCTTCACATACCGCTCAACTGACATATCTAAGCAACCAGTGTGACCCCATCCCTAGCAGCTTTGTTACGTTTTTATTTCATAGAACATCATTATGCCCTCATAGCATGTAGTTTTATTAATGTCAGCCTTGCGTCAAGATTATTGCAATTTAATTTAAAAAAAAAATGGTTATTTGGTGCCATACATTATATTCTGTACCAAAGTTCCAGATTTTCCCTTTACAAAATGTCGAATTTCCAATATGTTGAACGAATTTAAGGACTTAATTGAGTTTTTTAACTTTTTCCATTGTGTAACGAAATATTACTATTGTTCATTTTCGTTACCCAAAGAAAAAAAAAAGGGAAAAGTTGTAAATAAAGTTAATCATAATTTTGAAACACTTATATTTTTTTGCAAAAATCTCGACCGCATTTTGACGCCATTTTGTTTTTATTTAGTTGCCCCGGCAGCTTGTCTGATGTGTCGTATCGTTTGCCCCCATGTGTGTCCCCCGCTGCATGCCGCCCCGCCGCTAATGCCGTGCCACCGTACCAACTCCATCGACCCTTTATAACACCCATACGACCTTTACCCCGCTTCCTTCTCCCCTGCTGGCTCGAAACGGTCGGTTGGCAACAGCAAGCACCGCGCGAAGTCAGTGTATAGCGCGCACGTAACGTACGCCGGCTACTGCCCCGCGTCGCGGCAGGACTCGGAGCGCGCTAGCCTAAGCAGTGGACGGACGGACTCTGATGCCGTCTCCTTATCTGGAAGCAGCGTGTAAGTATATCAGTATATCATAGGCAGTGAATCAGGCAATAGGTACAGGGACCCAATTCTCTTGACTTCGAGATGATTTTACATGCGAGGTATGTCGAAAAAATGTATGCAGTTGACAGGTCATCTCCCAGTCCCAGGTCTCAACAACTCGTCATATTTAGATAACCCATTCAAATGGTACAACAATAAACGAAGGAGAAAGGACAACACAGATCTTTACATTCTTAGGCAAAATATGGTAGCAGACAATTTTCCCCAAAAATATGTCTAGACGCTCTTATTCTTTAATCAATCTGATAATATTTAAGACAAGGGAAACTACAGTATTAAGTGGAAACACTGGTGTTACCAGCTCTACCACATAACAGTGCAGTTCTTGGGTAAAAATTAGGTCATGTTACCAAATTCGCTCCGATCAGCGCCCTTATTTTTTTGCCTAGCTATAAGTTTCGCTCGGTCGTTGAAAGAACTGTAAGTACATACATATAGTGTAAATGTAGAAATAGCTACCTGTATGATAGTGACGCTTTTCATTAGTGCTCTGAGTTAAATCCTGCACGAATTTTATTAATTTGTTTGTAGTTTTTAATTAAAGCTTTTACTTAGTTCATATTCGTTTTTATTAATTCGATAGATTGTGTCAGTAATTTATTTGGTTGACATCCGATGTTTTTAAGGATTTCATATTTTACATAATTATTAATAATTTAAAATCGAAAATGATTCCCACCGATTTCTAATTTCATATTGCTTATTGCAAATTAAAATTCCATTTAAATAATTAATTATTATTACCAGGGCCTATAAACTAAAAAAAACCGTATTGCTCAGTTACAATACTTAAAACTAAATAATGCGTTTCGGTGCTATTCGGCTTCTTTGTACATATTTTTTTTATAAGGAAGTAATTTCTTTATTCAATTTTGCCCTCGTAATATTAAAAAAAACTCGTCAAACACACATCCAAAGTGCCTAGGGATATTTTTTATCCTTAGACGGTTTTGAACATTTCAGTATAGGCATAGGAATTTCTACAGACTCAAAAGATCAAATTTATCTAGGGATACTGAGTATCCCAAGACTTCTTTGATGTGTGTACATTGGCATTTTAACAAGCCGAAAAATACCGTATTGGATCCACGTAAGCTCTTTTTTTGTTGTCCCATATTTATTCGGCTACAATATAATTTCCGAAGACGCCCGAACACTGCCGAAGCGCATTATTTCTCGAGTATCGCGACATGTGTTGTAAACGAGTCTCGTTGCAGAGACGGCCTGTCGCTGCGCGGCGGGCGCGAGCGAGAGGCGCGGCGCCGCCCGCGGCTGCCCGGGCTCGACCGGAACGCCGTCATCAACAAGGAGCAGGACCCCGCCATGGTCAGTATACATTGGGAAAGTCTGCTCTTAGGAACCATGTCATCGATTTTAAAACTGCATTCATCGTTCATTTAAAAAAAACTTGTAATGTACTCAGCTCGGGAATCGAAGCCGGACGTTTTGAAAAATAAAACTAAGTAACACTATTTCTTAGCCCACGAACACAGACGGACGTCATACATAGACAACAATAAACAACAAACCGACAAATCACGTCATGATGCGTTCCTTTTTGACGTGGGCACGTTTATTGAACGTTTGTGCGGTTGTACACTCGAGAGAGTTTCGGGCCGAAACCATGGACATGGCAAAATGAGATAAGAGCGAGCAAACGAGACAAGACCAGAGCAGTATGTACATCACGAACGTTAATTTGTGACCCATTTCAAGAAAAATATGCTTGAAGTCGTCAATGTCATTAGAGATGTCAAGTCATTTGTAACTTTTAGGAAACTCAACCTTATTGTTGTAGAATGTCAGATTGACTTTGGACCTAAGGTGGGTACCAAATTAAAGTTCGCGACTGTACACGCTCGCTCTTGGCCTGTCTTCTTTTAAACAAAAATGCTTGCTTGACTGGGTTACCTTTGTTTCGGCGAAATATGTTTGCCAAGTATATCGATTCCCAACCGTTTTATTTGCCAACTCGCTTTGTTTCTGTAACCGTAAATATTTCAAGATTTTATGAAAACTAACCTAACGTAACAGGGTTCCTGAAAACCTGAAATATTTACGGTTACAGAAAACAAAGCTGATTAGCAAATGAAGCGGTTGGGTTAGGTTAGGTTAGGAAACGATACATTTGGCAAACATATTTCGGGCGAACGGCAGCCAGCATCAATATTGATTGCGTCCACAGGTGATCCCGCGCACGGCGCGCGCGGGCGGCGAGGCGCTGCGCGTGCTGCCGCCGGCCGAGTTCGCGCCGCTGCTCATCGAGAAGCTGGAGCGCGTGCGCCGCGACCAGGACCTCAAGGAGCGGCTCGACCGCCGGCTCGCGGAGGTGACACACCACACCACACATACTGCTCATTGTAGGGGCTGTTTACGTTGGGCGTAGGGATACCATACGTCAGGATTTGCCCATGTCAGGATTTGCCCATGTCAGGATCTTAGGATTTTAGTCAAGATTGCTGTTAAGATTTTTCAAACAATTATTCTATAAAAAACAAAATTCACATATTTAACCTCGTCGAAAATTTGCAAAGGAAATAAATACGATTTTCCTTTGTTATTATGACTAACAATCGAATTAGAAAATTGACTCTATGATATTTACAGTAGGCTCATATTCCATTGTCAAATTTCGTTGTATGGTGGGCCAGTAGAGGTTTAAAATTCGTAAAAAAAAAAAAAAGATAAATGTAGTCAATTATTTTGCAAAAAATAATAACACCGAAATTGTTACAAAAATGAAATTGTTAAGTTACACAATTTTCAAATCTCTGTTGTTACAAAAAATGTCAGAACTTTCTGATTGATCTAGAACTTTACTTTGTACGGGTCGTCCAACAAAACGTGAATGCACCCTATTATATTATCCTTGTCGCAAGGTTTGATAATGGCCTTGCTGCGTACAGTCCGTTTAACGGCCAATCAGACTAATAGAACTTGTCGTATACAACCAAATTTTATAAAACTGTTTGTGCGACCGTCGTAACGTAAATAGAATGATCGCATGATCCTCGAGTCTGCCAGTGCATCGAGTGTCTCCACTCGTCAGTAAGGTGTGGGTGTTACAGGGCGACGGCGAGGAGGCGACGCAAGCGCTGCCGCCGCAGCTGGTGGCCGCCGCCATCCGCGAGAAGCTGCAGCTCTCCGACGACAACGACCAGGACATCCTCGGTGAGCAGCAAATATCGATATATTACAATTTGAATATAATTCAATTATTAAAGATTTTGAAAAAAATAAATGTTGATAAATATTGATTATAATAGTTATTTATGTACCTTATTGGTGCATAATGAGGCTTATTAAGGTACTAGAGAACGCCCGCGACTTCGTACGCGTAGAATTAGTTTCCCGCTACTCCCCCCATTTTTTCCCGTTGGGGGTCGATTTTCGGAAAATCCTTTTTTAGTGCTCACTTACATCATGAAAGAAAGGAACCCCTGTACCAAATTTCAAGTTTCTAGGTACAGTAGTTTCGGCTGTGCGTTGATATGTCAGTCAGTCAGTTTTGCCTTTTATATATATAGATAATAGTTATTTATGTAACTGGTGCATAATGAAGCTTGTTAAGGTATTAGTGCTGAGATTAGAGCGCGAGCTTGCGAGCAGCATATTGAGCGTAACCATGGTAACTAAATGACAATTAATAAAAAAAAAGTCGATGAATATTAATGATCTTTTGTTAAGGATTTTAATAAAAATGTAGTTTTTAACACATTATTAGTTTTAAAAATTATTTTATTTTTAATCTACATATTTTGTTTTAATTGTTATTAAAACATTTTTAACGATTTAATATAATAATTATGGTGTCAAGTGTTTACTAGACGCCAAGAGTGCCAAGATTGATAACCGGATTGACCGTAACCATGGTAATATCAATGCTATAATAATGATTATAGAACTGTTATTACCACGGCAACGCTCATTATAGAATTGTTTTGAGTGTAGTATGTGTCGGGCAAGGAGTTATAAGTTAGTGGTGTGTGATACTAGTGTTGTGTGTAGACCAGCACGTGTCGCGCGTGTGGTCGGAGCGCACGCCGGGCGCGTCCCCGCCGGGCGGGCGCCGGCGCCGCGCCGCGCCGCCCCCGCACGCGCGCCGCGCGCCGTCCGCGCTCTCCGCCGACTCCGGCCACTGCGACGCCTCCGAGCCGCCGCCCTCCGTCTCGCACTCACGGTAACCACGCCAAACACCACACACCACACACCACACACCACATACAAACACGTACTTTCTATTATAGTAGGAACTATTTAAAATCACGATTCCCACTTGAGAACTTATCTGCGATGAATGGTATTGTTATCTTTTGTTGCACCCAACCGCTAACTACCTGTACAACATGAAATGCATCAATAACCAAAAAATGAATATGAATTACAACTTTACCGTCTTGAGAATAAGGTTCAAATTGGAATAGGACACATTTCACATAGATCCTTTTGAAAATTACATGTAATAAAGACCACCGGGTCGAGCATTTAGCAAGTGTTAGTTACAGGGTGGTTTTTATTTTTATTATATTTTTGTTCGTAGTTCAGTAGTATATGCAGAAGCATGCGTTAAAATAAACAACACTGTTAATTTTGTAAATGATTTATTTGCCTGTATAAAGTTCAAATATTATAAACACTGAAGTAATAAATAAAGTAATAACAAATAAAAAAAAAACAATTAATATATTTACATACAATTTTATAAAATATAGCTTAGTCTTCTAACAGTTAACCTTCATCTGAACAACTTATGTCTGTTTCATCGTCGCTGCCTGTGAGTTCGATTATAACAGCAGGATGGCTGTAGTTTCGGGCCATTGATTTTTCTAATTTGTGAACATGCAGACAACAGTTTTTCCAGTGTTCACCTGTTAAATCTATTGAACTCCTTATAATTTGAAGCACGCCTTCACTAAACTTTGGATTGTTGTTATACTTTCGTACGTTTCTTTTTAAAGTACTCCACATCAATTCGATGGGGTTTCATCAATTCGATCCATAAGAACCTATTTCTTTTAGAATCACATTATAGACATGTAAAACTACTTCTTGAGCAGCAGGGTGCAAATGCTTTTTCCGTAATGGTGTCTGTTTATCGACACAGACAGGATCGTAGTGGGATGAAACTGTCGCATGAGGGCAGGATAGATGTCCTTCATCTGGTGTGATGATGATTTCTGGGGTTATTTGATGGGGCTTCCGATGAAGCTACAGCCTCACTACTCTCCCAAGGGCGAAACATAGTCTCACACACTATTTCGTTTAATCAAAGTCCATATACAAAGCCGGGGTCGTTATCGAGTTTACTACACTTTCTCACAAAAAGTCCCAATCGGTAAGCAAACAAAATCCAAAACGTAAGCCAGTTGTCAAATGTAAGAAATATCGAGAATAGAACACAGTGAAGCCAGTGAAGCTAACGATGCCGATACTTGGTAGCGACTGAAGCTGATAAGAAATCTCTATCCCCTCTATCCTTATCTGTAGGTTGCGAAAACTAACAAAATCTTACAATTAAAATATCACCCTGTAACAAACATAGACGGACACCTGCGTGACCATCGTTCTTTATTTCAAAATGTCATACTTTGAGTGCATGCTATGACAATTTGAACCTTATTCTTGAAGGAATACTATTGTTATTCATACGACATCTTTTGTTGTTTATGGTATTTATTTTGCACAGGTAATTAGCGGTTGGGTTTACAAAGGATAACAATGCCATTGTTCGGGCAGTTAAGCTCTCAAGTGGGAATCGTGATTTTAAATAGTTCCTACTATACACTTTGATGTATAAACTCCACGCATTCTATTTAGTACACAAATCAATAACGGTCTTTTTTTTTGATGTGTGAAGTTCCTTAGAGTTGATAACGCATTTAGAGCCGGCGCACATACAGCGAAACGCAGCGCAAATAATGTTAAACATGCACCATACCACATAATCTCCGCAAACATCTCCTTGCATAATTGGTATTAATTAATTTCGATCTTATTTCAACACGTCCAAAAACGATAATACTTTAGCAGTGAACCTTCTCTCCGTTGAATTTTCAAATGTCTATTAGCCTCTGAACTTATTTACAACCAGATGCTGTGTGCTCGTTTACCTTCCCCATACCATAACAAAAATGTGTCTCCAGATCGTTCAGCAAGAAGACGGTGACTGACCTCACCGACAGCGGAGTGTCGGTGGTGAGCGAGGGCGCCGCGAGCGCCGAGCCCCGCATCCTGCTGTGGATCGCGGACGGCTCGGAGCGCCTGGAGCGCCGCCGCGAGCTGCTGCGGGACGAGCGCGCCGACTCCGCCGAGCGCGACGACTACCGGCGCCGCGCGCACCACTCCACCCGGCCGCGGTCAGTACTACCATCATCATCATCATCACCATCATCATCCTGCTGTGGATCGCGGACGGCTCGGAGCGCCTGGAGCGCCGCCGCGAGCTGCTGCGGGACGAGCGCGCCGACTCCGCCGAGCGCGACGACTACCGGCGCCGCGCGCACCACTCCACCCGGCCGCGGTCAGTACTACCATCATCATCATCATCACCATCATCATCCTGCTGTGGATCGCGGACGGCTCGGAGCGCCTGGAGCGCCGCCGCGAGCTGCTGCGGGACGAGCGCGCCGACTCCGCCGAGCGCGACGACTACCGGCGCCGCGCGCACCACTCCACCCGGCCGCGGTCAGTACTACCATCATCATCATCATCACCATCATCATCCTGCTGTGGATCGCGGACGGCTCGGAGCGCCTGGAGCGCCGCCGCGAGCTGCTGCGGGACGAGCGCGCCGACTCCGCCGAGCGCGACGACTACCGGCGCCGCGCGCACCACTCCACCCGGCCGCGGTCAGTACTACCATCATCATCATCATCACCATCATCATCCTGCTGTGGATCGCGGACGGCTCGGAGCGCCTGGAGCGCCGCCGCGAGCTGCTGCGGGACGAGCGCGCCGACTCCGCCGAGCGCGACGACTACCGGCGCCGCGCGCACCACTCCACCCGGCCGCGGTCAGTACTACCATCATCATCATCATCACCATCATCATCCTGCTGTGGATCGCGGACGGCTCGGAGCGCCTGGAGCGCCGCCGCGAGCTGCTGCGGGACGAGCGCGCCGACTCCGCCGAGCGCGACGACTACCGGCGCCGCGCGCACCACTCCACCCGGCCGCGGTCAGTACTACCATCATCATCATCATCACCATCATCATCCTGCTGTGGATCGCGGACGGCTCGGAGCGCCTGGAGCGCCGCCGCGAGCTGCTGCGGGACGAGCGCGCCGACTCCGCCGAGCGCGACGACTACCGGCGCCGCGCGCACCACTCCACCCGGCCGCGGTCAGTACTACCATCATCATCATCATCACCATCATCATCCTGCTGTGGATCGCGGACGGCTCGGAGCGCCTGGAGCGCCGCCGCGAGCTGCTGCGGGACGAGCGCGCCGACTCCGCCGAGCGCGACGACTACCGGCGCCGCGCGCACCACTCCACCCGGCCGCGGTCAGTACTACCATCATCATCATCATCACCATCATCATCCTGCTGTGGATCGCGGACGGCTCGGAGCGCCTGGAGCGCCGCCGCGAGCTGCTGCGGGACGAGCGCGCCGACTCCGCCGAGCGCGACGACTACCGGCGCCGCGCGCACCACTCCACCCGGCCGCGGTCAGTACTACCATCATCATCATCATCACCATCATCATCCTGCTGTGGATCGCGGACGGCTCGGAGCGCCTGGAGCGCCGCCGCGAGCTGCTGCGGGACGAGCGCGCCGACTCCGCCGAGCGCGACGACTACCGGCGCCGCGCGCACCACTCCACCCGGCCGCGGTCAGTACTACCATCATCATCATCATCACCATCATCATCCTGCTGTGGATCGCGGACGGCTCGGAGCGCCTGGAGCGCCGCCGCGAGCTGCTGCGGGACGAGCGCGCCGACTCCGCCGAGCGCGACGACTACCGGCGCCGCGCGCACCACTCCACCCGGCCGCGGTCAGTACTACCATCATCATCATCATCACCATCATCATCCTGCTGTGGATCGCGGACGGCTCGGAGCGCCTGGAGCGCCGCCGCGAGCTGCTGCGGGACGAGCGCGCCGACTCCGCCGAGCGCGACGACTACCGGCGCCGCGCGCACCACTCCACCCGGCCGCGGTCAGTACTACCATCATCATCATCATCACCATCATCATCCTGCTGTGGATCGCGGACGGCTCGGAGCGCCTGGAGCGCCGCCGCGAGCTGCTGCGGGACGAGCGCGCCGACTCCGCCGAGCGCGACGACTACCGGCGCCGCGCGCACCACTCCACCCGGCCGCGGTCAGTACTACCATCATCATCATCATCACCATCATCATCCTGCTGTGGATCGCGGACGGCTCGGAGCGCCTGGAGCGCCGCCGCGAGCTGCTGCGGGACGAGCGCGCCGACTCCGCCGAGCGCGACGACTACCGGCGCCGCGCGCACCACTCCACCCGGCCGCGGTCAGTACTACCATCATCATCATCATCACCATCATCATCCTGCTGTGGATCGCGGACGGCTCGGAGCGCCTGGAGCGCCGCCGCGAGCTGCTGCGGGACGAGCGCGCCGACTCCGCCGAGCGCGACGACTACCGGCGCCGCGCGCACCACTCCACCCGGCCGCGGTCAGTACTACCATCATCATCATCATCACCATCATCATCCTGCTGTGGATCGCGGACGGCTCGGAGCGCCTGGAGCGCCGCCGCGAGCTGCTGCGGGACGAGCGCGCCGACTCCGCCGAGCGCGACGACTACCGGCGCCGCGCGCACCACTCCACCCGGCCGCGGTCAGTACTACCATCATCATCATCATCACCATCATCATCCTGCTGTGGATCGCGGACGGCTCGGAGCGCCTGGAGCGCCGCCGCGAGCTGCTGCGGGACGAGCGCGCCGACTCCGCCGAGCGCGACGACTACCGGCGCCGCGCGCACCACTCCACCCGGCCGCGGTCAGTACTACCATCATCATCATCATCACCATCATCATTCTGCTGTTACAATCCTGACAAATCTCTTTCGCTTCTTCCACATTCATACATCGAGTGATTCATCCACATTGGTTTCGGGTAGTTAAGATTCGGCCCTTTTCCAATAATTATTAGTAAGAAGTAATAGTACATTATTGCCTAGGCAGGGAAGCAGGCAATTGCGGGCCGAGTATTGGTTTAAACGGACGAGCTTCCGAGTGCCCTCATTTTATTATGGCCATTTTCACTTTTTAAAAAGTTACAAGCTATGGAATTTGTATGCAACATTGCGGGCTTGTGTAGCGAGCACGCAATGTTTTTATTTTTATTTTAGATCTGTCAGTAAACTATGCACTTCGCGTCTCAATATGTAGATAGTTATGTCAACATTTCCAGACATTTTTGAGAAAAATAATGTATGTTGTATTGTACAGCGGCAGCGGCAAGCCGAGCTGTGGGCCGGGAGGCGCTGTGCCGGGCGAGGCGCACACGGTGGTGGTGGTGTCGTTCCTGGACGAGGCCGTGCCCTACCGGTTCAAGGTGCCCGCCGCGCCGCTCACGCTGCGGCTCTTCAAGGACTTCCTGCCCCGGAAGGGCAACTACAGGTAACACGCAACACCACCAAAATACTGACGCGTATACGCATACACCCTAATTCATTTATATTATTTATCACTTCTTTGTCATTATTAAATGTAATGCTATTTGTTTTATTACGCCGTTTCTGGTGCCGCCATATTGCCATATTACAAAACAGCAGAAACTATTAATTTCATTGATCGTTTCTTAATTATTATTTCATTTAAAGCTCCTGTTACGGTAATGAATTAAAGTTTTTCGTATTTTTACACATTTCAATTGTCGTTTTTTCGTTCGTTGTCAGTTTTTGACATGTATAATACAAAAAATTGAGATGTCAGTAAGTTGATGAAGATGACCAAACACCATTTCTGACATTGATCATGATAATAACGATGCTATAATAAATATAAAATAAATATTATTACCATGGCGACGCTCATTATAGAACTGTTTCCAGGCTTCGGTTAAGCTGTAGGTGGTATTCTAATTTATTTATTTATTCAAATATAATTTTACACAGCATTACAGTTATAAACCAAAGCACCGTGAAATTAAAAGTAAAGTGATAGGAATATAACACGACAAAACAAGATACTAACAAAGTTACACTGAAAAACGACGAATATCTATCATCTCAAAGAAATTCAAGCATTCGTCACGCACATATGCCCATCTAGCAATTATTAATTATACTAATCTGATACCGTTAACGAACGAGTAGAGAAAATACTAATTTGAATGTTATAAATATTATAATATAATATCCAATTGAAGCTTTTAAAGAACCCCCACGCTTTTAAAGAACCCCCACGCTTTTAAAGAACCCCCACGCCTTTAAAGAACCCCCACGCTTTTAAAGAACACTCACGCCTTTAAAGAACCCCCATGCTTTTAAAGAACCCCCACGCCTTTAAAGAACCCCCACGCTTTTAAAGAACCCTCACGCTTTTAAAGAACCCCCCGCTTTTAAAGAACCCTCACGCTTTTAAACGACCCTCACGCTTTTAAAGAACACCCACGCCTTTAAAGAACCCCCACGCTTTTAAAGAACCCCCTCGCTTTTAAAGAACCCCCACGCTTTTAAAGAACCCCCACGCTTTTAAAGAACCCCCACGCTTTTAAAGAACCCCCACGCTTTTAAAGAACCCCCCCGCTTTTAAAGAACCCCCACGCTTTTAAAGAACCCCCACGCCTTTAAAGAACCCCCCGCTTTTAAAGAACCCCCACGCCTTTAAAGAACCCCCACGCTTTTAAAGAACCCCCCCCCCCCGCTTTTAAAGAACCCCCACGCTTTTAAATCTACACGACAACTAACCTATCATGGTTGGCTCAACAGATACTTCTTCAAAACGGAGTGCGCGGACCTAGACAACACGGTGATCCAGGAGGAGGTGAGCAACGACGCCGACACGCTGCCCATGTTCGACGGGAAGGTCATGGCGCGCGTCAAGCCCATCGAGTAGCGCCATCCACCCTGCTCTAAGGTTCAGTTTCATTGGTAGCAATCCAATGACGGATTGATTCAACATTTTTCAGCCGAGAGCTATTGCAGCGATGCAATGTATCACGAAAAACGCGGGCCATCGCGCAATGAAACTGTGCCTGGTAATGACAGCGTCACGGGAAGATATTGGCGTTTTGCGATAGCGTTCTATAGTCACAGGCCCAATAAGTTATGACAAATATTATATCAAGGACTATAATGGTTAAACCATCATACTCTGTTATAGTGACAACGGTCACAAGAAATAAATTATGGCGAAATTAATCATTGGTTTAGAGTAGCTCAATACGCACACACTTGTACAACTTTGTCATATCCATACAGTCCTACAAGTAGGGTCTGCTTCAAATATTAAAGGGAAAAAATTATGCTTCCTGACGAAAAAGGTCACTTTTCTGCTTGGCATGAATAAACCAAAAGTTTATGGATGTGAAATGCATTTCATATAACGCCAATATTCAACGCGTGTGGCGATTCCCGTACGTAGTTCATTGATACTTCCCAGAAATTGTGTAGCTCCGCTATTTTTGTTTTAAAAGTTGTTATTTATTGCGAATCGCATGTTTACAAAGTATATCTTTTATTTTGTCGATACAAACGTATTATGTATACAAGGACTTATAAACTATTGTCATCGAATAGTTATAACGACTGGCTCGAGACGCTAGTATTATTTTAAATTTATTTATTCAAGTTAAATACAAGACGCTCGGTTCCTCAGAACTGAAACATTCTTTGATAATCGCAAAAATTAAATAATGTATTTGCGCCGAGTGACATCGTCCGACAGACGAGTAGTTTTAATTATTTTTTTACATTGAGCTAGTTGAGTACGCTTACTATTGTACAATATATTTTAGGCCGCTCGGTAAGCCACGGATTTTTTATTATAATTCTTAACACACAGCTCCGTACGACTTGCTAAATGGATACGCTGTTGAGACCGAGGAAAATCAATGCAAATACTAAAATTAAGGGCTTGTCCAAGTCGCCGCGAGCTGTGTTAGTGTTATCTGAATGACTGCTTAGTTTGTATATCTATAAATTAATATTAGCTATAGTTATGACGTGTTCTGTTTAAAGTTACTATTACTTCGTTGAATCGGCTTCCGGAATTTTAAGATTTTATTACGTGTTTGACGGGGGCGGAACTGATTTTGGTTGGAATTAATTTGTTCTTCTGGAACTAAAACTATAAAATTTTCGCTGATTATATTAAATATCGACTTTTGAATCGAATTGTTTTACGTGACATAAAATCAGTATCACCTTTGACAAACAATTGTAGAATAAATTCTTCCACCGCGTGCGGATCTCGATGATTTGATTATATGTTTTCTATGAAGTATGCTATTTAAAGGAACAATGAAACTGATAATATTTCCGTTCTGCAGCTGTGAATAGGACTTACTTAGTGAAATAGAATAAGAGAGGTTATCTCAGACTGGTCACATGACCTTTGTTCCCAACTTAGTGACGATTCCGAAGACCTGTGTAATGCCAGTATCATGTTTTTTTATCTGTTCAATGAATAATTCCTGATTTAGTTACATTTTATTCGATGCGGTCAACTCAATCTGCCTTAATAACTACAAATATAAAGCATGGAAACTTTTTAGGCATTATTCATTGAACTCTTCCACTTGCCCAGTTTTATAAAATTATTTACACAATAACTTGTGACGCAATTTGATAGATTTTCTAACCTAGAACATGAAAGGACATACAGACGGTTAAAAAATGTATGAAATTGTCACGGTCAGCTGTCCCAGACAGAGTTCTCCTCAGTTGTCGAACTAGTCCTGCCTCCTGAGTACTTATCGGTTCGCCTACGTGTACCATGTAATATATAGCGTAAGCCAGCGCCCGGCGCGAGCCAGGGCGAGAGCCGGGCGCGGAAACATGTGCCTTCAATGTTAATACATTTTTCATAGTTGATGCTTCTATTAGTCGTAAGTTAACACTTGTAAATATAGACGTAACGCAACTTGGATTCTAACTTTATTTTTTAATTATTTAATATCAAACGAATCATTTTTTTAAATTTAATTTATTGCCCGTCCCCCGGGACGTCTCAGACACAATGTCACACAACTTCCCATTTGACTGAGGAAAATATACATTTTCTAACGAGCTCTCCTAATACTAAGTTGCCACTGACAATGATAGACTTCGTAAGACTTGTCACTGCCAAGTGTTTTTTTCGTGTCTTCGCTCAAATGTTTGCATCAAGCTAGGTTCCTAGCAAGGTTTGTTGTTTAGGTTACTAAAAACAACACTGTTGGAGCAAGCTTAATGTTATTACGTCCTAGTGCTCTCGGCAGACATCAGGACATTAAAAACTCAAGGAAAGAAACCGCTGCAATTCGCTTAAAAAATATCAATTCCGTAACTGAAACGGTTAAAAATTATTCCCATTAAAACAATAAGCGGGGATTTTTTAAACTTTATCAAATATTCTCTTCCTTAGTATTGTCCAATAAAGCTGAGATTTAGTTACGCAAACTATCTCATTTTTTTAGTTCGTGTTTAAACTAAGACTGCTGTTTATCCCGTCTTGATTATATTTGCTTGATTCAGGAGTTTCGTTATTTCTGAAACTTGTAAATCGTACCTAAATGGTTGTATTTTTGGTTCCGGACTCGAGGCCCTATGCTTTTTGTCCCACTGCTATTCGACGGAGTCCTGCCCCGGCAGGGCTCCTATTTCTGGTCGGTTTGCCCTTCGGGCATCTAGAGATACCTAACGAACCTAACCCACCTACTTTTGCGGGGTTCCGGACTAGTGGTAAATAATTTTTGACGAGAGCGAATAGCAGTGAGACAAAGGAATGTGTCCACTAAGCCTAACTTGTATTTTTTAACATATTATAACGGTTATCTTTCCTGTAGTCCAAATTTCCATAAGCAACTAAACGCTCCTATCATTTCTATTCATACTAACAGACTATCGCCATTTGTCTACAAAAACTGTCTTTAAAACATGTTATTTGCTGCTTTTGCTTATAACACGAATAGTACAGAAAGCAGCTGGAATATCCAGAAGTGATTACAAACGATGAATGAATGCTATCTCAATCTGAAATACTATGAGTACCTAAAACCCAGTTTATAAAGTGACAAGTTTAAATCTATGGCCCTATAGAAAAAGGATACATACATTTTTTTATCTTTTTTATCTATAATCAAGTCTTCCGAAGTAGTACAGTCACCAGCAATAATATATGATCCAACATTGGGCGCAAAAATATCTGACACGTTTTTATTACTAGAGGTATAAGAGCGTGTCAGATATTTTTGCGGCCAATGTTGGATAATATATTATTGCTGGTGACTGTACATGATGTACACCCTTGTTATTACGAGCTAAATCGACTTGAATCTGTTTTAAGTTGTTACGGACCGAAATTGGCAACACTGCACGTAGGTTTGTATTATCAAATGACGGGTATACATCTACAGGTGGCACTTCACTTGGTTGTTATTTGTCATATATTATCGTTGCATCTCTTTCAATGAGTATGTCAAACGAAAGAGATGTAAGATCAATATTTGGCAAACATGGCCAAGTGAAGTGCTACCATACCAATAGACTTCAATCGCAACAATTATATTCTCTCACACAAGTGCTGTGACTTGTGAACGTCTATTTGCCTTTCCCACTACACAGATCACATCCTTGAAGTGATTTCAACTTGTAACTTTATAAAATTGGCTCTAATCGTGTCTGAAGACGTGTTGCCAGCCAGGCCCCCGATTCTAATGCCAGTCGGGATGAACCCACTAGCGAGATAAGAGTTGATACTTCATCTCGAGTGTTTATCTCTATTGACATAAGAATAAGGGGGCATATGTCTGCAGCGGCCGCGCTGGAAATGTAAATATAGATCAACTATATCGTTTTTAAATTTATATTATAGCGCACTTTCAGTACTCGAGCGTGTCTAGTACCCGGTCCCAGAGCCGGGGAGTTAAAATTGCTTGTTAAAATTGTAAAAAAAAGTTTTCCAAGATATAATGTATGAATGTGCAGATAATAAACGATTCATTGTTGGTATAAGTATTATTTGTAAAATGTCTCCGTGCAGGCTGGCTGCAGGCTGTAGCTAAAGATTTCATTGCTATAATCGGACTGTATTATTTTTTTATCTAGGACATGTAACATTAAAAAAATAAACTGGAAATGTGCCATATGCTCACGACTTTTATTTCCGCGCTAGAGATAACCATACCACAGTGACGTGATAAATCAGATCGTAAAAGACTTCCGATTCGTTTTTGGAATATTATTGCCGGTCATCGTGGTTCTCTCATGGAAAAAAACTCTTAAGGGGGGTTCTCTACTAATGATAAACTAACTACCTCGCCCGGCCTAAGTACTGGATTTTCAAGCAAATATCATGCATCGACGATCAAGCAGAAACCTTATTTTTAACTCCAGGGCATTTTTTGTATATGTATATAGCACCAGATCGTAAGTATGAGCAGACGCCCATAACATTTTTAAAAAGGTGGCAACCCCGCTACGCTCGGGCGGCTTGTTTAGATAATTAGTAACTTGAGCAGAGGCGAGCTTCCCTCAAACAACCAAAAATTTATAACGAGTAATGCTGAAACCGGACTCAAAGATAATACCAGAGTGAATAGGCAGTGGCGTATCCCTTGCCTCTCGTAGAATAAAAAACATACAAGGATTGATAATGTTTTATTGTGCATCAGCAAATTTAATAAGGAAAGGAGTATGTTAGTACTCCATAACAGAAACTAGATGGCAGTTTATAATTATTAATTATATAAATCATCTGAATTGAATAATTATGTTGTATATACCTCAATCTATTGAGTATTTATATGCACCAAAGTTTTACTAAAGATAAATATTTTTACTTATACATTTCTTACATACCATCTAAAACGTATAAAAACTAAACATAAATACTAGTTATATGCTGGGCGAAGACTTCTCCCAAAGTTACTTAAGGGGCTTCTAAACGGGCCATATTTTCACTGCAATATGTGGGCGGCAACTATTGGTATCTTTCTCTAACGTACGAGTAAGAGAGGGACACCAATAGTTGCCGGCCACATATTGCAGTGAAAATATGGCCCGTTTAGAAGTCCCTTTACTTACACATAGTATAATAATCGGCAATATAAATATATTCACTATAGTACCTGGTAGACAAGAATTCAATCAAACAGTTTTTGAATATCGATTATTTTGGCAGCAGTTAAACAATGCTAAACTTATTTGTTGCTTGTGAATAGTAATAACAGCATTGTTTGACAGCTGTCAACATGATCAACATTCAGAAACTTCATGGTTGTGCAATGAATGTGTCAGGATTGAATTCTTAATTGCCAAGTGATGTAAAAGCTTCAGTTCAAGTCACGTCAAAGTAAATGTAAAGTTAGAAAACTGTCATCTATGGCGCTTCACGAAACTGTCATCTCGAAGGCCACAGACTAACACAGTCCGCCGGCCGTCACGAGCCTGTAATGTCATCGGATTAGAATACAGATTATTAGTTTCATACATTTTATCCCAGCCTTTGAACTGTCAGGCGGCCTGCGACTTAGGGCCGGTACAGACGGACAGTATTTCAAGTGCAGTTGACGTATGAACGCTTTGATACAGTTACGTCAACTGCATCAGAACTGCAATCAACTGCCTTTTTGCAGTCCGTCTGTACCGGCCCTTAGGACTGCGCTTAAATTGTTAGTCTGTGGGAGCTTTAAAGATCAGTTACCCTAAAACAGAGCAATTTAAGCCCTCGACCGACTCTTTAAACAGCTTTAAATGACAGTTAACAATGTTGAAAGTGTCTTAAATGTCTATGAGCAATTTTGCAACGTGAATTTGACTGCCGCAGTGCGCCTTCGGGAAATTGAACACAATAACTATTTTTATAATTAATTACAAACATAAAGTCTCCTACCAAAATTAATACTGATTATTTTCGTAACAAAATTCAAATATTTTTTTTAAGTAATTTTAAAACGACATACATTCAAAGTAAATTGTCAATCAATGAAACCAATTTTCAGAAGTTTGATCTTCGCTATCTATAATTGAAGGCAGAAGGCAATCCCTCTAGTGGGTATGTCCCGGCTATCTGAAGATGTCCCGCATGCCCTGCAGCAGCTGCGTGACGACGGGGTCGTCGGCGGAGTACCCGGCCGAGCGCAGGTGGTGCGTCACGCTCGACACGCACTGCACACAAACAAATTCATTAATAAATGTATTACAATTAAAAGAAACGCACACGCTGGACGAAGAAAACCAAACAAAATCAAATACCTCTTTCTAAAAAAGTCTAGTCAGTCGGAAAAACTGATTGCTTTTGACGTGTTATGGTATTGTTTTAAACTTAAATAAGGCACCTGAGAGGATGTAGAGATTGTCTAACTATTATTTGATGAATACCTATTTTAGCAAATAATAATTAGACAATCGATAAGTAAGAATGGTAATTAAATGCAACTGCTGCTAATGAAGCTCCTTATGATACAACTGCCGACGTCAGAACTCGAGGCATAACCGAGTTTAAAACAATTAATAAAACTGTAAAGGGTTGTATTTATCTTCTAAACGGGAGAAAAAAGGTTCCAATTCGCAAACCGCTTCAGAATTCGCTCACCTTTTCGAGGTAGGTGATTTTAGCCGTGGGACAGACGTCTTTGTCCACCCGGATGCTATGTTCGTCGGTCGGCGTTTCTCGCCAGAGCGCGCGCAGCTCGCGCAGCAGCGCGGGCGCGGCGGCCGGCGTCACGTCGGGCTGCAGGCGCACGCGCAGCGCGAACCCCGCGTCCTGCTCCACGCGGAAACACCTGACAACCGACATGACATTTGAACAATGCGCTTTTGGACAAAAACACGTTTGGCAAATTTTATTTTATGTTTATTGGTCTTTCAACTGTTATACAGGGTGATACCTATTCCCAGAGAGGGGTTATACTGGAGCTAATTTGCAATAATTTTGTCCTAGTTAACTGGAGGTCTAAGTCATTGGTTTTCGAGTTGTTTAATTTTTTAGATACTTTTGAAATGTTCCGCCTTTTGATCTAATATTGTCAATTATAAAAAACAAATTCACTCCGGGAACTAAAAACGCATTTGCAAATGCTTTAAACAAAAATGCTTCGTAAAAATTCCAAAGATAAAGTTTATAAATTACAAGTCAGTTTATTTGAAAAATTCGTGTCTGTTGAGAGGATTACTTGAAAAAAATGCGGGTGGTCGTGGGGGGGGTACTCCTACTCCGGGCGGGCAGGTGTACCTGTACTGCGAGGCGGCGCGGCCGGCCGGCCAGTGCTGGCTGGTGATGAGCGCGGCGCAGGGCTCCAGCGCGGCCTGCAGCGCCGCCTGCGAGCGCAGGTCCACGGCCGACGGCGCCGCCGCGAACCGCGGGTGCGAGTGGTGCCAGCCCACCACGCGCAGCCCGCGCGCGCGCAGCGACGCGCCCGCCATCGCCTGCGACACTGCAAAAACATTGTAAACAATCGAAATCCTACATAGTAATTATATGATGAGTGATTCATTTGAATCCGTTCAAATCAGTTCCGCCATAATTGAAGGATAAAATCCTTAAATAATAGTACATTACTACAGAGGCCGGGAAGTAGGGGGTTGCCGGCCGAGTTCATATAGAGTTACGAAGCTGGCAACCCCTTTTCACGGCGAGGTATGTATAGTGTTTTTCTCAAACTATAATTCATTAAAAAAATTAAAACAAAAATTACTACGTCAAATAGTAAAGTCAAGTACCTACCTAATCTACAGTCATCTGCGCTCCTGGTACCTGGTTCCTTTATTTCAACATGCAAACGCTTTGGTTGGATGCACGGCATAGAATATATAAAAAAAAACAGCTATTTAGCCTGTTCATAAACACAGCCGCCATGTTTATATTAAAATTTAAAAAATATATTTTCCCGGCCTAAGCCTTCAATTTTGTATGAAATTCCTTTACAGCTCTCTCGAGTTGTTCCGCCCGAAACGTGATACTTTGAAGCCTATTATGAGGAACACAACGTCAACATTTCATAGCATGTTTGAGAAAAGATTCAAATCTCACCAGGATCCATATCGCAGTGCGTGCTGCCCCCGGCGGCAGCGGCGGGGCAGTAGGCGGCCAGCTCGAGCAGCGCGGCGCCGCCGGGCCCGGCCGGCCGCAGCGCGCCGCCCAGCAGCCCCATGACCTCGGCGCGCGAGCCGTGCGCGTGCGCCTCCATCACGATCAGCGCCGACACCGCCAGCTGCACCGAGTACGGCGCCTGACCGACAATCACAGCACTTCAGTCGCTTGCGTTTGAAACTCTCGTGCGTTACGATAAACCACATAGTCAACCGCTTTCATCCAATCCAATTTGACGACGCGCTGGCCTAGTTGGTAGTGACCCTGCCTACGAAGCTAGCGGTCCTGGGTTCAAATCCCGGTAAGGGCAGATATTTGTGTGATGAGCGCGAATATTTGTTTCTGAGTCATGGATGTTTTCTATGTATTTAAGTATATATTTATATATATATATAAGTATATTTATCGTTGTCTAGTACCCATAGTACAAGCCTTAGAGCTTAGTTTGGGACTAGGTCAATTGGTGTGACATTGTCCCCTGATATTTATTTATTTATTTATTTTATTTAATCATTTTAAGTGATAGAAAAGAAAAACGTTAGTAGCGTTTGCATTTTGGCTGGCTTCTGATATCCCATTAGAAAATGTTTCATAACGTCATTACACTTCAAGATGAAAACAGCTGACTATAGTTTGTAATTTGTATAACGAACAAGCTCACACCGCTAAATAAGAATTTCTCAAAAATAAACAATTAACAAAACAATAGATAGATGGGTCGACTCACAGGGTGGTCAGCGTTGTACATCCGGCAGTGTATCAGCTGCACGGGCTGCTTGCGCGGCGCGCGCTCGCGGCGGGGCTCCGCGCCCACCTGGTACAGGTCGCCGGCGGCCGTGTGCATGATGGTGTAGCCGCCCCCGCCGCCCTGCATGACACGACATCTCGATCACATCCCTGATACTCTCGATGACTCAATACAGGAACTGTATGATTACTGTATCGAAATTATTTTAATGTAATGTTTATTTTACTTTAAATGTCAATAGAAGCTGTTATGGCATTTAGTAAGTAAATGGATGCCCCACCTGGCAATTGATAAAAATTACAACAAAGCGGTTGTGAATTATAATAAGTATTGACATACAATGTTACATTCGACAGTTTAAAGATCTATGAGGAACAAAATACATAGTTTTACTAAGAAAATTACAAATAGCTATTCTTGTGTTTTTTCTTGTTTTTTTTTACAGTTGTAGGCTTACAGGATGCTAGTTAAATTTTCAACTAGAATAAGTAATTTCAGAATAGACCACTTCTCTTTCTAATCTAATCATCTAACAAAATCATTAAAACTAAATCTTACCAAATTTATTTTCTTTTGTCTTTTAGGCATAGGCTCGAACTTTGCCAAAGGCACTGCTATGGGAGCTTCCTGGACATCAGAACTTGAACTTTCCACCTCAGTCTTTACATTTATCCTATTAGAACCTTCACAGTCACTGTCTATGTCTACCTCTATATCACTGTCTGACTCAGAATCTTTCTTTTTTTCTATCTTAATCTGAAAAATATTTTACAAAACTTAAAAATAAAACATTAAATTTTTACAAGACTCCTAAATATTTAAATTAAATATGTCTTACCACTTGTTCCCCTTCAGAAATCGGTAGAGCTTGCCCTGAGCCCAACACTATTTGCAACTTAGGGCTTTGAGTGCTGTCCTCTGACACACTAGAGTCCTTCCTCCTCTCTTGAGGGGACTTCAATAGTTCCTTACTGCTGGTCCTAGGCCTTCCCTTATCAAAGTTCTTTGTAACTTTCCTCCTGTGATTGCCCATCTTCTTCATAGCTTTCACTTTCTCCTTTTGTTGCTTCGCCATACTTTTAACTATTTTGCTGGAGCAATCGAGTTCAGAGCCAACTGACTCTGTTGAACCAATAATTAGGTCATCATCATAAAATATCTCTGCTGGATTAACAATGAGATCAGGTTTGATGAGTACGGCATCAGACTTCAGGTTTCGAGCTTTTACATTATTCTTTTTTCGAAATGGATGCTTAGCTACTGTTATAGTAGGAGAAGCTGTGGCCACAAGGCTCAGAACATTACTAATGCTAGAGTCATCAGTGACTATTTCTTCCTGGACTACACTAGGTACGTCATCTTGCTCATCACTCCTCACGAGACCAAATGAAGGAGTATCTAAGTTGACTCCGTACTCTGCCTCTATTAAAGCTTGGATTTCCGCTGCTGACTTTGTTTTTATTGTTTGGGAGATTTTATTCACATTTCTGCCATATTTAGCCTAAGGAAAAAAACAATTAGTTAAGGTATAGTTTAAGGCCCGGTTTTATAAAGGTCCATTAGTAAATATGTCAGATCAAATTTTAGTAACTTAATACAAGTTTCGACATTACTGACCAAAATTTGATCTAACAGATCTTTATGAAACCCAGCCTAAGAATCATATTAAAACTGTTGTTTAAATGTTTTACCATTTCCTTGGTAAGTAAATCTCTCTCTGCCTGGTTCCATGATGAATGTCTCACGCGGTAATGTTTGTTCATGGCACTGTTCCCAGACAGTTTTCTTGAAGGTCCTAGTTTTACCCTAGAAATTATTCAAATCTCATTAATATTATCCATACAAAAATATTTTAACGATGTTAAGATGGATTAACAAATAAGATAAGTTTCTAAGATAATACGAGTCAATGTAGTTATAGTTACAGGTATGTTAAATCCAAATAACATACTGTTAGACGAGTACTCACCTTTTCTCCCTGTCATTGTCATACCAGTTGGTGGCAGTGGAGTCAAGGAACCACTGCGGATGTACAGTGTCTTCCCGGCTTGAACAGGATGGTCTAAGACACAAGACACATAACAAATATTAACACAGCCAATTGTCCACTAAATATTATTCAAAGATAAAGGGGCACGAAAAGGCTATGGCACAGTAAACTTAAATTCAACTAGCATAGTTTGAATGTATCAAATCTGATTGCAGTAAAACACTGCAAAATTAGGTCAATAGGTATGTAATGAAAAAATCTGGGTACCTACACAAATGTACGACTACGGGTAAAACTGAGTTTAAATAAGGTGAGTATTAAGTTTATGATTATATACGTAAGTTAAAATATAAACTACACCCTTTATGTTATTGCATAAGCGTTATTACAGAGCAAACAAAAATATTTTGATACGTAATTTGATGTCAACAATGGTTGAACTCATCCCAAACGCTTCAATAGACAAGAATATAGCGTCATCACCTTGACCGCAAGTAATATGATAAAATTATTTAAAAATTTTAGAAACTTTTTAACATTTGTACTTACATTCCCTGATTATTTTGAGCTAAACAAGAATTAAATGAGAAATCCCCTAATATGTCAATTTCGTCATCATCCGCCATTTTACTTGGATTGTTTTGATTTTGTAGAATGGAAGTTATAAGATAAGTTTTTAAAAGCCCACATTTCATATCTTGAAATAGCTAATAGTTAACCCAATAACTGGAATAGGCTCGATTATAAATAATCTAGTGTTGCCTTACTAAATTATTTACTAAATAACCGGTTAATTAACGAAAGTATCGCATTCGTTGCTAGAACAACATTACGCAGCTTGTCACTGTCACGTCTGTCACCTGTCACACGAGCCCTAAATCGTAGAAATTTGTACAAATTCACAGAAAAGATCATTTAAGTAAATAAAATTCTCAAGTAGGGAGCTCGTTTACTACAGCTACAAACATCATGAACGGTCTAAGAATGGTCCGAAACGTTCCCTTACGCCAGTTGCGATCATTTTCAAGATGGTAAATTTTGTTAATTTTTAGGTTATCTTAACCTGATATTAGGTTGAGTAACAGAATAACATTAAAAAATATTGATTGCAGGACAGTATTACATCAAGAAGTAGTTCAAGCGGCGGCGCCGCTCTCTATCCCGGTGCCGGAGGGTGTCGACAAGCCGGCGTCGCCTAAAATTGAGAAGTTGGTTTCGGAGATCACGACGCTAAGCCTGCTGGAGGTGTCGGAGCTGAGCCAGGTGCTGAAGAAGCGGTTGAACCTGCCTGACGCACCCGTCATGCCCGTCGGAGGGTTCGCGATGGCGGCGCCGGCCGCGGAGGAGGAAGAAGCGGCTCCGAAGGCTGTTAAGACCAGTTTTACTGTGAGTTTTTTATTTAGTCCCATAAATTAAACAATTTATAATAAACTATAAGCCATAGCTACGCATGTATAAAGTGATTTAAACATACAAAATGTTTGACATATTTTCTAAACATTACAAAAGTTATATCAGACTTTTGTTTTACTTTTATGACATGCATTGGTAATATGACCTGGATATTTGATGTCTTTTCGTTTATGTGTCTCTTTTATTTGTCTGCAGTGCTAAAGCTTTAATATAATCAAATTTAAAATGTGACTTACAGGTTAAGATGACCAAATTTGATGACAAACAAAAGGTGGCGCTCATCAAAGAAGTAAAAAGTCTTCTAGAAGGATTCAACTTGGTTCAGGCCAAGAAGTTTGTGGAAAGTGTCCCCACTGTGGTCAAGGCGGACATTTCCAAGGATGAAGCAGAGAAACTGAAAGAAGCACTCACCAAAGTCGGAGCTATTATAGAAATTGATTAGACTAGCCCCTAGATGTAATTTAGTTTGTAATTATATGTAATTATAGAACAATAAAAAGTAGAGCTTGTATTGGCATTTATTATAAATACCAGTTTGTTTAAATAATTAATATTTTCTGAACACTTACATGCATTTTTTAAATCATTGAAAACTATACAAATTTGCTGATTGATAGCAATTTTTGCCCCATTGTATGAGGTGTGGTCTTGAATAAATAAAAAAATATTACAAATTCATTCCCCATTACCATAACCCTTCACACCACCAAATGGCACAAGTGCGAGTTGGTCTCATGCACCATATTATTTTATTTAGGTTATTCTAGAGAAAGTAGGTCTTATTTTCTAACGTAATTAGATTTATATTATTAAAAGTTTTAGTTTGACGCGATTAGAACGACCTACAAAGCTAGCCTACCTGGGTTTGATTCCATGGGCAAATGTTTTCGTGATGACCGAGAGTCTTGGAAGTTTTCTATGTATTTATTTTTATAAGTATGTTCATCATTGTCTAGTACCCATAGTATGGCCAGCATTATAAACAGCGCGCCGGCCGGAGGGGACCGGAGACCCTTCCGTCCACCATAGCGCACTGGAGGCGTAAGGGTGCCTTAGTAAACCAAGACACCTTCCCGGAATTGTTGCACAGATTATAAGGTTATAGTTGTTGGCAGTGGCGTAGCTAGGGGGGGGGGGGGCGGCAGGGGCGGCCCGCCCCGGGTGTCACCCGTTTAGGGATGACACCCGGCCCAACCGTGGACAATAGTAGTAAGTGCCAACTATAACAATTCATAAAACTGTGGCAGATTGCATAACCGCCACCAATAAAACCCACCTCCAATATCCGCACCGGGTGCCACTCATGCTAGCTACGCCACTGGTTGTTGGTGCCGAGCCACGGCCAAATGCGTTTCATCGTTGTCGCGTGTCACCTCCCTGACGGACGCAGATGGTGTATCGCTGGGTTTTTAGTTTCTGGCTGCTCTCGGTTGGTGAGTCCCACACAACTATCCCGGGTCCCCACGGACCTGGGAGGTTGTGTAAATACATTTACCCAGCGTTAAAAAAAAGGTCAGCCTTATAAGTAGCTGCACACTTTAGTGCCTTGACACGTTAACGTAAAGTTTGAACAGCAGCACTAACCTGCCGAAGGCGTTAAAGCGACAAGGTACAAAAGTGTGGAGCTAGGTATTACAAAGGCGACTGTATCTAGAGCTTAGTTTGGAAGTATGTCAATTTGTTAGAGACTAACTTATTTATTTTCTTATCAGTTAAAGAATCCACACTTTACTATAGTTGGCTGTTTCGCTTCCACACCTAAACCGCTGACCGAATTTAACCATTATTAAATTTTGTGGGCATGGCTTGAACCTCGGGAAAGGACATAGTCTACCTAATATTTATTGTTAGAAATTATAGCGATAAACAAGTACGTGGACGGAGTCGCAGACAACAGTTAGTTTCCTATAGGTACCTAATCATTACCTAAACATACCTACTTAATCAAAACCACAGTTTTATTTTAGTTATTAAGATTCGAATCGCTACTATTGAGCTTCCACTGGAAACAAAATTTAGGTTAGGTACTCTGTTTTTTTTACTGCGAAATTACTTTTGGCACTATTTAAATCATGAGGTTTTGTTTGGACAAACGCTATAAATTTCATCTCGATCATATGGGGGGTTTTTATCTATACCTTTCGTATTTCTGGGTAGGTACATTATTACAGTGTAACATATGAGAGGATTCTTTCGATACATTATGTTTGCACTTGACTGTAGGTACTAGTAAGTAGATACCTAATCATAATCAATGATTAATAAAGGTAGACGTACTCTATAAAATCAATACACCAAACGCGTCCACGTTTCGCTCGTTTGTTATCATGTCAAACAATATCACGCAACATTTTTTTTAATGCCAGTTACCTTCCTTCCACCCAAGACCATACACCTCGTCCCTCCACGGTCTTTAATTAAATCCATTTTGGGCCGTGTGCTGATTTTAGGCTGCGAGTAAAAATGGACGTGAGTGTGTGTAAAAGAAAATTCAAACTGCTTTTCGATAAAATATTGAAATCCAATTTCGAACTAAGTGATTATCATTCGGAAAATTTAATTAAAATTCTAGAAGGCAGCCGGAACACACGTAAGTTTATCTTAAAACAGATTATTTTATTATTATAAGAGCGTGTGTGTTTTGGTGTAAATGATCCTATACGTTCTACGCGGTAAGATCGATTTTAAGATAAGTCTAGCCCAAATGAATACTTACGAATTAACATAATTAAGCTAAGGAAGTTTGATTTCGTAATACTTACACATAACACTCAGCAGGTAAAATACCTTATTTAATCAAGTAAATAAAGGTAAATTTTACCTTTTAATCAAGTCCATAGGTTGTTTTAGGGTTTCGTAGTCAAACCCATAGCATAAACCTAGAGGATAGTTATCAGGACTTGGACAGTTTATGTGAGATTGGTTTGTCCCTTGATTAATTTATTGCCCTTTGTTTTATTTTAGGCATTGGCAAGATCCTCGAAACCCCATTCTTCGCGAATCTTATCATCCACGCGCTGAACAACTTCGGACCCACGTCCAATTCGGTGAAAGTGTTTATAATAAAACTCATGAGCATCGTGCTGCGCAACGAGGTGGACTTCAACCGGTTCCACCAGATGCAGGGGTTCGAGCTGCTGGTGGCGAAGGGCCGCGAGGGGTACCACACGCGCTCCACGGCCCTGCACTCTGCCTACGTCAGGCTCCTGCTCGCCCACGTCTCGCACTATTCCGGCATCAGGTTCGTCATGGAGCACGAAGCCTACAAGCAAGCCCTGCGGCCGTACACGGCCTGCGTGCCGCCCGACGTCGCGCGCGGCATCTACGACTTCATGGCGAAATTAGTCTGGAAATTAAACGAATACGACGAGGAAACGGCGCTGTTGGAAGCTCTACAGTTCATCGTGCAACCCATAGTGGAGTGTGAGTACTACACCATCGAAAATATAAATGTGGAATCCGAAAATGACATTTCTGATATGTTACTACCGCATATCCACATATTGATAGCTATCGTAGATCAAATAGAAAATGTGGTCGAACCGAACAACGTGGTGCCGCTGTTGTCGCGGTTCTTCCAGGTTGAGGCGAAGCTGACGCTGATGCTGGAGCGCACGGCGGACGCGGCGCTGGCCGGGCTGCTGGCCGAAGCATGCCTGCGCCTGCGCTTCGCCGCCAGCCGCTGCGCCACAGCGCCCGACTGCGGCGCCGACGTCTACGTCACCGAGGACCTCAGCCTGACATTCAACAAACTACTCTGCACGCTAATCAACAAGAAATCGGTCGCGGTCGTTCTGGACTTCGCCTGCAGGTGCCACATTTTCTGGCACAAAGTAGAAGCAGTCACGCCGCCGGTCTCTTTCGAAAGATTTGGAAGACAATTTCAAATGCGAAATCAATTCTTAACTATTATACTGGTGCCTATTTTCGTGAGGCAAAAAGCGGAAGAGAAGCTCGTCGCAGATCACGAGTTGCAGGAAGCTATTAAAGACTTCAGCATCAGTCTCTCTGAGATCGTCTCCATCGACGTGGTGAAAGCCGCGTACGGGATGCGAGACTTGATAATGGAGAGCGGTTCGATCGTGGCGGCGTGCGCGTGCTCCGTGCGCGAGCTGACGCGGCTGCACGGGCAGCTGAGCCGGCGCCAGGCCGGCATCGTGTTCCAGGCGTTGTACTACGCGCTCAGCGAGTACGTGCTCACTGACGGCGCCGGCGAGCTGGTGCTGGGCGCCAACCCGCTGCACACGCCGGAAGACGTCCGCCTCGTCGCGGCCACGCTCGACGCGATCGACATGTTGCTACAAGAGCACGAGATTACCTGGTACGAGAGCTCAGAGATTGCTAACCTTCAGGCGGCTCTAATGAATCTGATAAAGCAGAATATATTGCCGACCGAGGTGAGCAGGGAGGCGCGAGGCGCGGGGGGACGGGGGAGCGGGCCGGGGACTGATGTGTGGGTGTTTGCAGCTGCTGGTGCGGGTGGTGGCGCTGGCGACGGTGAGCGCGCGCAAGCTGCTGTCCCCCGAGCTGGCGCTGCAGCTGCCGAGCGCGCGCGGCGGCTCGCTGCAGGAGATGGGCGGCACCGCCGCCGCCTTGCTGGCGCACGCCGCCTGCGCTGTGCGCGTCATCGCTCTCAAACTACTACAGACCCTGACAGAGATCGCGTACGTTAGTAAGTGTCCGGACTCTGATTTCATTTAATTCAAAAAGTGGTATCAATTTTACCATGTCCGGGAACGGTCGTTGAGCTGACGTTAAATTAACCTATTTATCTTGGTTGCTTAGGTACAAACACAAACTAAACTAAAAACGTTTTGGGACCAGAGTGCACCAATAGGTATATATCTATGCCTCGGAAAGTCACCACTGAAGCCATTCTGACGTGCTTTAATCTTCCGGGACATCATAACGGAACGTGTTGTTTAGTAATATGAACTGTAAATAAAGATACCTAGTTATCCTTATCGGTTATCATATTAATTATCTATACGTAACAACAATTCGAGTTTTTGTCTTTAAATTGAATATTATGTAGTTACCTATTATTTGAGATCCAGTGGGTACCTAATAATACTAATAATGAACTGTTAGGCAAATTAAAATCTGTGTTATCACCGAAGACCTATTAAGAAGTAGAGTACAATCATAGGCTTAAGAGCAAAGAAGTTGATCGGAAAAAATGTTTTTTTTTAGGGTTCCGATCTTCTTTCTTGCTTCTTCCTTTCTTCTCACTGTCTGGCCCGCGCCTTAGGTTGTCGAGATGAGACAGAACAGAAAAAACAGTCGAAGTGTGAAGTGGGCGTGTCACGTGTGGCATGATTATGCGGAGTTCCGCGCAACGTAACTTAGTTTTGCCGCGATCGCTTGTGTGTGAAAGTTGTTCGAATAATATTTCTAAAATGGGAAATAAATCCAGAAGCATGCCTTATTATTTGCCTTGCTATTTTGGAATTTAAAAACGATAGCCGCACCAAAAACATTTTCCATGGTGGCGTGTTGTTTTTATGATAGTTTGAGTATTTTGGCGACAACAGAGGCCTTACTTTGAAAATCGAAGTTTGTGAAGTGTTTTGAAGTTACTTTAGCTCCATCCCTGTCACTCATCATTCAAGACTAAATCGAGAGAAGGGGATGAAGCTAACGTAACTTCGAACTTCGATTTTCAAAGTAGGGCCTCTGGTCTGATACTAAGCGAAGCTCATGCCACTTCCACTGCTTTTTGTAATCCGTGGGTATTTTATTTAATCCAAAAAATAAAAGTGCGAGTGTGTTTGTATGATGCAGGTTCTTTACCGGTAGCGTGAGATCCTAATTGAATCACATAACATGTACCACATGATATAAGTAGGTACTTAGAAGGAGTGCAGCTCTTCCTAAAAGCGTCCTAACTAGGACGATCGTGCCTACTCAAGTGCTTTCCCTTCTATCCCAGAATTCATATTCATTCGCTCAAAACCCAACCCATTTTAAACATCCACAGCGTGGGTTCTGCGGACGTACAGTCAGCATCAAAAGTAGCTAAGCAGAATAACATGCCCAGAATGATCTAGACACGACGTATTCTCTTGACAATAGAGTCGAATGCAGATCATTTTGACCTCTTCGGTTGCGTAGCTACTTCTGCTGCTGACTGTACCTACCTATTATGTGTCATTCTTGTAGCTTCGTCTTTCGCCCTATTCCAGAGTTCGTGAGCTTACGCAAGGTGATCCTAGAGCACGGTCTGATGGCGGCGGCGGCGCACGCGGCGCTGACTGATCCGGAGACCGGCGCGCGCGCCGCGGCCCTGCGCTGCCTAGCCTCCGCCACCCGCTGCGAGTGCATTTGGAAGGAGCTACTCTCACAATATGACAGCTTTTACGTAAGAGTTTTATAAGACCAACCGCCATAGGGTGACGGAACCAGTAATGAATCAAATTAATGTGTAAATTAATGTTTGTTATACATAATATTATAATATAATGATAAGTGTAATTTTAAATACTTATTTAATGACATCTCTATATCTATATCTTAACTTCTAAGCGCAATTATCTCTAATTATAATATAATTAATAACGTGTAAGTGTTTTGGTTCCGAACTGTAAACTTGCATGTGTTTGACAATAAATAAATAAATAAATGAACAAGTAGTAGATTCACCTCCCTATTACCGACGCGACGTGTAAAAGAGCCCTCATGTGGCCAATTTACTGAATAAATATTTTGAATTTTGAATTTTGACCAACGATGGACACTTGATTCCTATTTTACAGAAGATAAGGGTTATTCATTTGTTTTGCAACGATCAATTTAGGACTCTATGAAATTTTAAATAAGAGTGAAGTGTCCATTACTGATGCCTGTCAGTTAAAAGTGTTCATCATTGGTACCGTCATACTCAGGGACATTTTAGAGACGATTAACTAGTACCTTTTTCAAACTTCTGTGAATAACTATATTAGATACGAGTAGATAAAACCCCCGATATAATGGTGACCCCTTCTTTCAGAGCTGATATCTCCTAAACCGCCCGACCGATTTTCATGAAACCTAGCTAAGAACCAACGCTAAAAAACCTGCTTTCAAATAAAAAAAGCCGCATCCAAATAAAAGAATTTTAAGGTGTTAAGTAGGTATATCGATAAATGTGCGCGCCGGAAAGTATAGGTAGGTACTCACCGGAAGTGCCTGGACTTAGATTAGGCAACCAAATCCGATCTTATCTAAATGTTATGACTTATTACGAGTTATGACCCAATGTTTTATAAGATTTAATGCGTAAACGCCTAGTTTCATAATATTTTATTTATTTTATTTTATTGAGACAATAAATCCAAAGCACAAATTACAAAAAGGCTTATTTCAAACATAATTACAAATCATGGGCCAATTACGGATTTTCATTATTTGAAACAAAAGCTTTAAAATACACCAAACATTACGGAAACCTTAAATATGATAATATTATTTAAGTAGGTACCTATAACACAATGTTAAATTGGAAACTAAAATTCGAAGAAACTAATGTAGCGTGAACCAAGCGAAGTTAAGGGTGTTTCAAATTATTATTTGGTATGCAATGAATATGCCTGCCTGCACATCGATACTTTAATTAAAGCAGAGATCCTGTTGCCATCTTTGGGTTCACATGGGTACATACGAGTAGGCTTTCACTTAAAAAGATTAAAATTCTTAGTTCTTAGTTGATATGAAACTTAGACATTTCAAGTTCCCCGCAAGTAACGCCGCGGGAAAGTCATATTCATATTTAAACCATTAAGGCCCGCTTGCACGTAAACGTTAACACGAGGTTAGCCCTAGGTTAACAGGTTAATTCGTTAAAATTGACAGTTTTCGTATGCATCTGACGTTCGTGAAAAATTTAACCTGAGGTTAACCTAGGGTTCAGTTTACGTGCAAGTGCGCCTAAATGTTCTACGTTATAGTCGCTCAACTATCTTAATCGAGGTACCTTATCGCCACCCTTGTAATAGGTACCGTTTAGGAGTTCCGTTGGCCATCTGTGGTCTTCATCATCAGTTCGACTTCACCAAATGATACTTTCTGAATACAATGCTGGACTTGTTATATTTGCAATGCCTATAATATACGAGGAGTTCCCTCAATTCCTCGTGGATCCCTTCATCAGATTACATTTTGGTGACAACGGGACCACCGCTAAAGTAAAGCAAACAAAAAAAAAATTTTGAAATCGGACCATAATTGACGGAGAAATCAGTGAACATACATTAAAAAAAACATACAGTGGAACGTGGAACGAAAAACATACTCCTCCTTTTTTGAAGTCACTTCACTTCTCAGCCTGTTCGTCAGTTTCTCTCCCTACTTTGATACTATCAGATAACAAATAAAAAAAAAGTGGAGAACCAAAATTAAACACGTGTCTTTCTGCAATTCCAGGAGCAGTTGGTGTATATGGTCCAACACGACCCCGAAGGAGAGGTCAGGAAGGAAGCCGCCAACGTGCTGACCCACGTCTACACCAACCATAAGGTCACGAGGGCCTTCACAGTCTGTGTCTCTAAGGTCATGGCCACAGCGGCCATTCACGACCCACACTGGGAAGTCAAGTTAGCCGCCCTCAACTACTGGGAGCAATTCGCTAAGAGCCATTTCACTGACCGAGGCGTGATCGACGGAAAGTTCCCTCCAGTCACATTTTGCAAAAAGAAACGAAAAATTATAACATTGACGGACAAAGAAATACGTAACAATATTGAAAGCGCTATGGACTATCTATCGTCTGTTGGTGGCTTAACTGTTTTACTTCGGTGTATGAATCCATGTAATCATTTGGAAGTAATCGAAAAGGCATATCGTTTTACGAGCAATTTCGTCCAAGGTATAGATAAACTCATTCCCGCAGAGCCCTCGATTTCTCAAATACCAATGCTTGTGCATGATAAAGACGTTGAGATGACCAGCAACCCATTGCCGCAGACACCTGAAGCAATCGACAAAGATAATTTGAACCACATTGATCTCATTTCAGAAATTTTGGAGAGTTTAGGTTCAGATCCTGCTGTGGAAGACCCCATGGATACTGTGGAAATTATTAGTCCGAAAGAGTTTCTAGCGATATACAGAGCAACAGATTACAAGGCTATTATTGAGAGTAAAAAGAAAACTTCAGCGGACGACCTTGGCACGCTGATAGATGAGCTGATCTCACCGGAAAACCAACTAAGTCTTATGTAGGATTCGTAACTCTTTCCTTCTTATTATATCCACCTACTTAGAACCGTGTATTGTTAGTTAATGATTGTCTTTTCTAATAAATTTACGTTTTTAATGATAACATTGACACGTCGATTGCAGGCCGATGGTCGGCTGTGTTGTGAATGAGATTTTGTGAGGTGAAGGACGCTAGGCAATCGAGTGTCCCAACCCAATATAGTAGTATATTAAATTTATATACCTACGGTGCATTTGTTCACCAACTGAAATGTCATGTTAACATATTTATAGTTCAATAAAAACAATTAATTTATTTGAATGTCTCTAAGTGGGTGGTTGGCATACCGTACAACCGAACACTGAGCACGGAACTGAAGAGATATCCTTATTCTATTGAGTACGTAACGTTAACCTTTCGTCATCGAGATAATGAGTAGGTATGGCGATTGATATCAGCGCTCTTTTGTATGTATTTATCTAGTCGGTACTTAAAGGAGATTGACCAGTTTGGACCAAATGCCGCCCTGAAGTGAAAACACCTCTAACGAGTTCCTTACGTTATATTTATTAGAAAAAAACACATATTTTCATAATTGTTTCGAGAGAAATAAAAATAAATAGAATTGTTTTCTCGTTTTTACTTTGCGCTTTTGGTTTTCTAAGGTTTTTTTGTGAGTGATTATCAAATGGACCCTTTGAGCACCAACAACGCCTAATGTAGTCACAAGTTTTTATGCCCACAAGGCCACTGATGACTATAAATGTTGTTGTTGATGCATTCAACCACATAAAGCAATTAAGAATATTGCTATGTTGATGAACATAGGAACAATTATTGGCTGTTTGTGCATGTTTACTTATGGCTAATTTGGTTTTTAGGGTGGGCTAGGCACCAAGGCACCTTTTAGGCGCCCTGCTCTATTCCTCGATATAATTATTATCAACGACGATGACGATAATGATGAATCATGAATCATTACGAATCAGTGAAGTTTTTAAAATAGGTTTAAAAATTTCACTGATTTTTAATGATTCTAATTATGTAAGATACCACTGAAAAACTTATGAAATAAAACATGAAATTAATGATTTATCGTGACATGGACCCAAGGGAAAATTACAAAAATTCATATTAAAATGATCAATAACTAGTAAAAATCGCTGAACATACATAGGAGTTCAATCGATATCTTTTTAGCTGCTCTACCAGCCCTAGGCGGGTTGATGTTGGTTTCTGGGATACCCTGTTTTTTTTTTTAAGACTTGAATAAATTTATTTATTACGATCCGAATTTGCATTTCTTGAGAAACCACTTCTTTTATTGTGATTTGTGACGTTAGTAAAATTAGCAGTGATTTTTGATTGTGAACAAAAATACGTTTGCAAATGTTTTATGAACTTTATTTAAATAAAACATTTTTTGTACACTGTTTCCTTAATTAGTAATAAGCAACAAGTACCTACTCAGTAACAATCTAGATCGTTGACTTCCTCGCCAACTTCATAAATTCCCAGCACATCGTCTAAAAGAGACTCTAAGCTTCTAATTCCATTCCTCCATTGCTTTTTATACTCGATGACACCCTTGAAATCTTTGCTCATGATATGTTTAACATATAAATTCGGGGGGACGTACCGTAGCACTTTAATCAACGGTTTTACTTGGAGTTCTGGTTTATCACTCTGGAGTTTCATATGTCTCTCATATATATGAGTCAGTAGGTTCATATCGTCAGCGTTAATAATGCTCTCTATAACGTTATCAGATTTTCCCATTTCTGATTTTACAACGACATCTTCATCTCTGCTTTCGGTGTATGCTAGAGTATCGTTCAAGAACTCTTGCATGGTCTGGGGTTCACCTTCAACTGGCTTCAAGCAGGCAGGAACATCATACAGTTTGAGCATATCGAGCAATTTTAAAGATATCGTTAGATTCGCCTCCATAATTTCTGCTTCTGTGTCTTCATGCAATAGTTTCGTTAGGACTGTAAGACATCCGATGGACGCGAGGTCGTCTAGTATTTTTACGAGTCTTTTTTGTATTTCTAGCTTGTTTAGAGTGACGATTTTCCTCGATTCTTTAGAGAAGGTGACCGGTGGGAACTTTCCGTCGAGCATGCCTTGCTCGCAGAGCCGAAACCTGATCACGGTCTTCCAGAATTTCAGCGCCGCGAGCTGCACTTCCCAGTGGAAATCGCTGATGGCAGCGGCGACCATCTGCTCGTAAAGTTTCTCTTTGAAAGCAGGCGTCAGCTTCACGTTGAGGTACACTTCGCAGAGCACGTTACACGCTTCTTTGCGGACTATGCCCTCTTGGTTGTTGCACAGGACGCCTAGCAAACTTTCCTGGAAACGACGTGAATAATTAGGTTGTGAGGAGAAAACGTAGAAAAAGTCGAATAGTATAAAATAGGTGAAAAAATTGCTTATACCTACTTTGTTTTAGTAGCACATTGTAGTAGGTAACTAATAGTGGTAGTCCTTGTATGCGGTTGTACTTAACAGCAGTAGTGCCTTATAACTTTAGTAATTGACAGTAGCAGTATTTAATTTTAGTAGTTTTGTATTTAAGCTAACAGTTAGTTTTAATACAAAATTACCGCAATAGAGATAATTAATAACTAGTTATCAGCTATGATCACCTGTATATCAGGATGCTTGGCCCTGAGCTGGTCCCAGATGGCGGAGACCTTGCAGGCGGCGCCGAGGCACTTCAGCGCCGACGCGCGCGCATAGAACTCGTGGTCGTTGAGCGCCACCGCCGTCGCTACCACTAGCAGCTCGTTCTCGATTATCTGCTTCTGGAACGGCGGGAATTCTGGAACAAGATAGACGTTTATAAGGTTTTATTTTGGAATTCGCTTGTTTGTCGATCAATTTTATCGATGATGGTAACTTGATTGGTGCGGCTGTAAATTTTATTCGACTGTTCGTTCGTTATAGTAATTTTGTTTGTTTGTTTGTTTGTTTGTTACGCTTTCACCGCTAAACCGATTTTAATAAAAATAGGTTCGGAAATAGCATGATCCTCGGGGAAGGGCAAAAGGTACCTCTTTTGTTGCCGAGGGAATAGCGATATGCGACTTCTACGCGTATGGAGTCGCGGACAACAGCTAGCTATTTTTTTTTTATAAAAGACAATTATATCCAGTAGGTATTCATAAAAGATACTCTGTATGTAAACTTTTCATTGTACAAAAAACACAGAACACAGGCATTATAAAAAACATAAAAGTACAAAGGCGAACTCATCCCTCGTGCATTATCAGAATAACATAGGCACTATGTCCATCAAATCACATGTCTTCGAAAAAGCTTTAAATTAATAAAACATGACCATGGTATGGTTAGAGTTCAACGTTGTTGCTGATATCCCAACGACTTACGGTTCACGAGACATTATTCATTTATTAAATGTATTAATCACATGTTAAACTACCTATACCTGCCTATAACATAGTTCATTACGATGAAATGATTCACAAATAATACATAACGAACAAAACAACGATCGTGACGGTAAATAATAATTAATAATAAATGTTATGATTTACCTCTACAGTATTCCTAAGGCCTTTATGCGAATACAATAAAGATCCTAGGTACTTACGTAGATTCTAAACAGTGGCGTAACTATAGGGTGGCAGCGCTGGGAAAATGCCAAATGGGAAAGTCCGTGAGCACAGGAGGAACCTTATATTTTTTTCATTTTTAGTAAAAGTGAAAGAAAGGCCCTATCCGACGAATTTGCCGCGGGCCTTAGTTAGTATAGTTACGCCACTGATTCTAATTGAATTAAGATTTGTCTTGAACTACTTATTGACAAAATTGTATTTCGACTACATGACGCGTCTAAGGAGTGTTAAATGGACATTCAAATTAGTTATCGAGTCCTAATTCGAAAACCGTTTCGATAAAAGATACATGGGTGTTAAATGGACTTTTAAAATTGTCAATGAGTCCTATCTCGGCAAAATGCTTAGAGGGATCCTGTTCAACGTAATGTCTTCTTTTCACTTTATATTTTTCTACTGTTTTTTCTTCTGTGTGCGTTGAATTAATATTTTCTATTCTATTCTATTCTATCCTAATTCGAAAACAGTTTTGATAAAAGTACTCACACTCGACAAAAGTATTTCGCGGTTTGTTTATAGTAAACTTTTAGGGAAATCGATTACATATGCGAGTAAAACAAGAGTTGCATCGCGCTCCATTTTTGATTGAATGCAAATATTTTCTACTAAAGATCCATCAAGAAATCGCCTTAAGTACATACAAAAGTTAAGTTGGAGATCAGATCAGACAGTAAGTACAGCTGGCCTATTACGTGCTATTATCTAACGCTTGCAATCGCAATCGACTTCAAAGTGGAACAATAGTTTTAATTTTGAAAGCAGACTCGCCTTTGGACTGACAAAATAAAAACGATTGCGATTGCGAGTGCGTTAGGCAATAAGCCCGCTGGTCGAGGTCACCTTAGATTGTAGTTGTTCAGTTTAACTATCTATACTTCTACGATCATAGTAACTAAAAGAAGACAAAATTGTATACCGTTGCGATTATAATATAACGCTTAACCGTTATCAAAAAACGATAACGAGAGTATCTTACTTATCACTTCGGGCGCTGATACTAGGCCGATAACGACGAGGAATCCAAATACAAGGAAAATACATTTTTTTATAGTATTATAACAAACTAAATTTTAAACTGCCATGCATTTACCTATTTGAGGACTGTTTGTGGCTTGCTTGAAATAGGCTATTTGACAACATTGAAAATATGCATCAAATTGTCGTCATCCTATTAGATAATAGCGTAAAACAACATATTTCACTTTATTTTAAACTAAATTAAGCATATTTTTTTAGAAATTACACGAAAAAAATTGTAATATATTTTGAAATTTTATCTGTGGCAGAAACGCTGTGCGATTGCTTTGTAGCTGTGGTTACTCGCAGGTGACGTCACACGCAAGTAACCACAGATCATAAGGGCATATCTCTTCAAATGATTTTTCATTGTTTACTTGCATATAACGTCACACTTGTCACATGGCCAGCGCCACGATAGAAACAGCGTTTTTGGCGCGGTTTCGGAAATTTAAACTTTTAAATGGATTTTTATTGATAATATAGTAGAATCTCACGGAAATATCAATGTAGTGTGCTTCTTATGTAATAAAGAATCATTTAATAAGGTTTTCTAAAATTAGTCAAATAGCCTATTACGAGTACGTTACCGCAGCCAATGCGAATCAAAGTCAGTGCTGCTGCCAAAACAAGTCCGAGCTAAGAGTCTACTTTGAAAATAGAAGTTCCAAGTTACGTTAGCTTCATTTCTTTCTCTCAGTACCTATCTATAGTCACAAATGATGAGTACCTATAAGGCATCTGAAGTTTCAAATTTAGAGTTTTGTAACAACCACCCAGGGGCCTGTTTTATAAAGCTACAAATTACAATTTACAGGTTACAAGTTTCCATTTGACACAACCTCGACCAATGACGACCAGCCATTTGTGCAGTGTTGCCAGTTTAGACCTGTAAAATTGTAACTTGTAGCTTTATAAATCGTGCCCCAGGCCGTTATAGCTGTTCTTCTGTGACATGTGGTCAAAGGTTATTTAGAATCGTGGCATGTCAATGGTTCTACACTTTAATCCTGTATTTAAAGGCCCCTCTCCATGATGGCCCATCATGGGCCAACGTAGGGACGGAGTAATGCGTAAGAGTGAGATACAAGAATATGCTCGCCCTAAGTTGTAAATGCGTCTCTTACGCTCGCCCATGATAGGCCATTGTGTACAGGAGCCATAAAGAGTTTCCTCTGTAAAATATAAACTGACTCAGAGTCCCACAGATACAGGCTCAGACTAGTTTGCGGTCCACAGGACATCGTTCCTTCTTTGTAAACCGTTTTTCTTTTCTTTTAAATAAATTTACTCTTTTACATTGGTTCTTTATTCCATGGGAAAACAGAATATGATACGAGCCTTTTAGGACGGTTTTACTGCGGTTCTTAAAATGTACTTAGGTACATCTTCGATAAGATTTCAAGGTGGGGCATACTTTATTAGATTAGCACTTGTGACTATGTATTTGCTTCAAAAGATAAAGAAACGATAACTGGATTGAACCGAGGTTTGATAACCTTTCCAGACTGAATTTGATTATGTTATCGTGATGATACTTCTAAATATGGATATATTGTAAGGGTCACTGTGAGATTAGCTCGCTCTGTGAACGAAGTCCAAAGAGCAACCAATTGAAGTGACGTTTCCTTTTTGGCCATGGAATATCGGTGGGAAGACTTTTTATTTTATTTATTTTTTATCAATAATGACTCTCAATTCTGGAATTGTGATACACCAATTTTTGACAATGTACGAAAATTTAAAAACCATTTCGAGGAATAGCCTTCTCAAACTCGACGCGAGCGAGCGTCGACTCCATCAACAGCGACAAGCGACAATTGCGTTAAGTCTTCTTCACTATCTAATAGGCATATTAGACCGAGGGTGCTTCCGACTTTGGCTGTAATTATATAAGACCGAGGCTAGCTCCGACTTTGGCGGCAAATGCCACTCATGAATGAAACAGGTTTGGTACCTTACTTACGGCTTCCTGTTACCTTTTACCATCAGAATATGAATTCTCGGGCCGTTCGAGATGAATCTCTATCATGATCTGCATGGAATGACAGCGTCAATTCTTTGGAAACTCAAATAGGACTTCATCTCAATCGCAACCGAGAATTGCCTCACAGGACCTGAATAAAATGAGAAAACACTTACTGACATAGGAGATCTCGGTGCAAACGTGAAGCAACTCCAGCGCGGAGTCGCGCACCTCCCAGTGCATGTCGTGCATCTTCATGTAGATGAGACGGCCGAGGTCGTGCATGGCCGAGCCCGGCTTCGCCTCCAGCAGCAGCGACAGGTTCGGCGGGAGGAACTTCCAGACCGTCACCGCGATAACGTTCAGTGCTGTCACTACAAACTATAACAGAGACAAAAGGAGATTTTATCATGATGCAAAACGATATTCCAGTGAGAGGGGTAAAGATGTAGTGAATGTAGTGAGTAATCAAACAATATCGTTTTTTGTTGGTTCTTTTTCAGTAAATTGTGAATTTATATTTCATAACAATTCATATGCCATAATGATCATTCGCCATAATTTTAAGTGCCATAACAATACATTTTATTTTCTCTATTATCAAGTGTACTAAAATCGTATGCATAAAAATTCAAACGCCATAATATTTTTTGCCATAAAACAAGCATAAAACACTCAGAATTGTTTTTGTTGTTTCGTAAGTATAGTATTATAAAAAAACGGTAAGGTTGCAGTTCTACCTAACACTCCTTCTCGCTTCGCTCGTCGTCGTACCTAACGGAGACCTTCCTTAAGGTAGAATAGGCAGGTTATTGTAATAGTAGTATGTATTCCAGATACCCAATGAACACACTGAAACAGACTGGATCTGCTTTCCCGAAATTATGGCAAATGATTGTTATGGCATAAAAAATTAGGGATTAACTTAACATTATAGAAAGTAAATATTATGGAAAGTATTATTATGGTATCTAATATTAGGGAGGTTGAGCATTACGACACTAGAGTATTATGATACTCGAAAATTAGGGTGTAAAATATCAGGTATGGTGGCTAATATCAGGGCAAATTAAGATTATAGCCAGTTATGACTTATGGCAAATGAAATTAGTACAAAGGAAATTATGGAAAATGAAGGGATACCATATTTATTACTGTGACAATTCAGGAATGCTTACCTTACTGGATAGATTTGGTTTCTGCAAGATGTTATAAACAACATTGTATAAACAAATCACTTCTAAGCTCTCCTGCCAGTTTATATCATAGTTCTTGACCAGAAGCAGGATGGCTTCCAGGACATACGTAAACACAAACAGGTTCTCTTGGTCCTCCTGGAACATGTACTCAGGGGTTGCCTTCTTTCCCTGTTCGTCCACCTCTGTGGGGTCAAACTGTTTCATTACGTAAAAGAGCCCTTGGAATATTAAGTTAGCTTGTTCATTATTCATTGAGCTATTCAGGCTGGAAAGCCTTTTCACACTCTGCAATACTATAGATTCCGTGTCCAGCTCTAATGTAAGTTGCCGCAACCCATATGCTGCTTTTGCTGTGTGGTCACAACTTGCGTTGATCAACCGCATAATGTAATCCTGCACTTTGTCATCCATCTCAATGTTAGGTTTGTGTCTCCTTATGTAAGCTAACGGAGGCACAAGGCACATAAACAACATTTTATTCTGTAAATCCACTTTTTGTCCATCAGGCTTACACATTTCCGGTTTCCTATCATTCCACACTGTATTCCAAATGACATTGCATGTATAGCTAAAATCCAGCACAGACAAGGCATTACGCCTTGTTATAAATGTTTGTATTGTATTAAAATACACAACTCTTAATTCCATGAAGTCATCCATACTGTAAACTGTTTCTTCTTTCAAAGGTTTCTGGATAAATATTTTGACTAGCATTAAACGAAAGATCAATTTGGCTAGCATTGATGTTAGGCTATTCTTACGGAATCTGTCAAATACTACATAAAGACGTGAAATTATGTTGAAGTGGGACATCAACATTTCAACAACTAGATTGGACGTGATGACATGGCTTACGTCACTCAGGATAGAATCTAGCATGTGGAGCATCGGCTCAAATTCCTTTGACGTGTTCTCCTCCTCTTCCGATGTGATTGAATTGGATAATGTTATATCTGTCTCCAGAGGTTTCAATATATGTTCCAAAACTACTTTAACATTGTCTGCATCTTCCAACTCATTCAGTCTCCAGAGTAATCTTGCTACAAATTTGTATTTCTGTCTCGTAACAAACACGGTTTGGAAATCATTGTTGGCACTTAGAATTTCTTTCCACATGCCTGTTTCCAGGAGCCAGTGGAGGCCGGTATAGTGCTCCACGAGAGACAGGGCCACCTCGAGGTACGCCACCCGCAGGCTCGGCACCATGGCCGGAGACCCCAGCTCACTGTAAGCTTGAGTGAGTGCCGTGTTTTTCTTACACATAATTTTTGTAAAGTACAATTCTTTGCTCACGCAGAACGCCAGCAATCTGATCAGGAACACCTGCACTGATACATGATATTTTTCCAAATTTTGTATTGGCTCCAATAACAGGTCTGATATGATACAAATGCAGTTGATATCTGTAAGCAGAAATTAAATAATAATGAACATATTTAATTATTTTTTTATCCTCATTTAATTAAGTACTTTTTTAATTTAACAAACCTTTTCTAGTTTCTGTTATTTTATTGATCAATCCATCAGCATAATAACAGTCCATAACACAATTCGGTTCATTTATTTTAGCGAATAAGAGTTTTAATTTGTTTACTATCGCAGGATCCAAATGTTTTGGGCTCGAAGACATGATAAACGATGTAATTAACTTCTGGTTTTAAGTTAAACAAACAACACAATCACTCCACTAAAACAAAAACATGCACTCACTACGTAGAATATTCAAATTTTAAAAAGAACAAGAAACTTATTTGCTATTCACATACTACGTCGGTTTGCATTGCATTGACTTTTGTTAAATAAATTTATTATTATGATTCTAATGAGCATCATTAATTTATGTAATTTTAATTTTAATTTAAAACATCGCAGAACCAATTAACGAAATGATCGAATCGAAGCAGAAGCACGCTTCATTCATCAAATCACATCAGTCAGCATCAATTCAGAAAATTCCATGAAAGAAAATTCACACATTGTTTGACACTTGACAGTGTCAAGTTAACACAGACATATCCTGTAATCTGTGGTTAACAGTGACGTTGTTGACAGACATTGTATTAGACCCCTATTCTCGGGGCAGTAGAGATTAAATCACACTCTAAATATCAGGGAACCAATTCTCATTTCTTTCGAGATTTGCACACGAACGCGAAGCAACGCGATGCGAGGCTTTTTTTTAACAGCTCAAACTGCTGTTCTATTTGAGATCGCGTCGCGTCTTATTAATTCCTCAAAAAAGTTTCCATAGAATGAGTACTTTTTAGGATTCCGTACCCGAAGGGAGCTCAACGGGACCCTATTAATATGCCTACGGTGTCCGTTCATCCGTTCGTCCTAACTTTAAAGAGCTGGATTTTTTTTAACCGTAATTAATAGCTAGTTTTTTCCAGAATATTTGTCATTACGTACGGCGGATTTTTTTAAAGATCGTGAAATAATAAACGGTTTTGTTTAACTTATTTTTACTATGGTTGTATCGTTAAAACGGTTAAACATACAAGCGTCAAATTTGGTACCTATGATTATAGTCCACAAACACTGAAGAAAAACAACCAAATTAATGTAAACCCTAAAAACCGTAAAACCTATAAGTGCGGCGGGAAGGAAACCTAGGTGCGCGATTAAGTGCGAGTAATCGTTTTTTTTATTATACACCCTAAGTACGTACAACACAAATTAAAGGTACTTCTTCTTCTTCTCGTGTCGATGGTTACACTATATTATTCGCGCCCAGAGGCCCGTTTCACGAAGCTACAAGTTACAAATTACAAGCCGAAGTCTCATTCTAACTCCTTTTGCTAGAAAGAGAGTTCCGCTTGTAATTTGTAACTTGTAGCTTCGTGAAACGGGTCACAGAAAGTCGCAGCGCCGATCGGTACTTTATTTTTACTTACTAGTAGTTTTCATTATTAACCCATGTTGTCACATTTACGATGTCATAATCACCAATTTTGCTAGTTATAATTTATGTAGCCGCGCAAAATTGGCCGTTTCTGCGATGTACCATATACATAAAAACATAATAGACGACATTTTGCAATCACAAGATTTCGTCAAAATTTGCGCGAAAAAAATCAAACTTCGCATTGCATCACACGCGTCTTCTAAAGGTAAACACAGGCGAAAACGGTCGTCGAGCTTTAACTACGCTTAGGCACTTAGTACTTAGATACTCGCACGTCTATCACCCCATTCACCCCTCTAAAGCTGCGTCCGCTGCACCATGATGTCGTGGATTTTAAACGTCAAAAATGTTTTGCCATTCCAAACAATACTCTATTTGTTTGCCGAAACTGACAGATAACATTAGATGTTTGGGAACATCAAAAACACGGCGCAGCGGACGCGGCTTAAGACACACAACTTTAGATTTTTCGCGTCATATCGCGTAGCTTCGCGTTCGGTACATTGCATGAAAATATTGAGAATTGGGGTTCGAAAATCAAGCTTGATAATTAGACATTGCGATTGCGATTGAAATAAGCGTTTCGTTATTTGCAGTGATACATTTTAAGATGCGTCTTGTTGATTATTTTAATTTTAAAGAAGAATTAAAATAAACTATAAAATAATATTTACCGGAACTATAATAAAACAGTTGATTGGAGTATTAAAAAATAAACCACTTTCGCTTTTTATGTCTATTGAGTGCATAATGCATGCAAGTTTGCGGCATGTGATTGTTCTAGAAACGAAGTCTGACTGCTGTCAAATTTTTATCTGAAGACTGAAGTAGTGAACGGACGGAGCAGCAAGCAAGCGAAGCGACTTGAAATCACCGAGGCAAGAGGCAGAAAAACGAGGTTTACTTTTTTCTGTTACGAGTGATTTTTGTCTAATGACTATTAATTGACTTGGAAAGTGAGTGAATATAGAGTTATTGACTGAAATGCCGTTGAGAGGAAGCAGTTTCGTAAGTGTCATTTCTGTGTTACTCGATATCTTTTTAACGACACATTTTTTGTCATGCGCTAACTAGTACCTATTTTTCTAACACGTCGTCCGGCTTTTCTTTCTTTTGTATCCTTGATAACGACCTTGGTTGCACTAAGACTTGCCACTAACCTAGTTGAAACTCGAAACATAACGAGGCAGGTAAAATGTTTTGGTTTGATGATTTTCATTTTCGCATGCTTCATCTGTGCAGCAAATTTTTTGGCAAGTTGTCAAGAATAGTGTACTTGACTGTGTAATAACCTTTGTGGGTTAAGATGCTGGTTATTTGTCGGTGTGGGTTGTGTTGTACCAGTTCTGATGCGGTGGTCTTCCACAGGACGTTTGACGGCTGCTAACCCTTGTTGAGTGCTCCCGAGTGGCTCCCTAACTGCTTGTGAGGTTAGTTTGATTATTATGTTTTGATTACTGTTTTTTTTGTTATTGTATGTTTGGTAGTGATCCAAATTCCTGTGTCATTGTGGTATGTCTGAAACATCTAGGATTACCTCATTGCATCAACATTCTAAATGCTAAAACTGTTTATAAATTTTTGAAGTGAAACTGATTCAAATTATTTTGGTTTTTAAGTCGCCATGATTTTGTAATATTATTAATTTTCTCGTGAGCATGTGTAAAATGTTTGCATAATTGTTACCTAGGTAACTACTATCAGTGTTAAAACTGGACAGGACCCTGTAAAATGCAGAATTTGGTACATCTTAGTAGCTACCTTGCACAAACTGCTTAATCAATTAGGATGAGATTTAAGATTTGTTTTAAGGGAATTTAGATATAGGTAAACTGCAGGCAGAATAGAACAGGTTTAATATTTCCACTCTCATATAATCTCTGCTGTAGGAAGCTAATAAGTAGGTATATAGGTAGTTTTAAAAATATATGACGTAAGCATATCAGTAAATGTGATAATTCAACAATATTAAGCAGTCTTTAACCTTGTGGTGTGATAAGGTTTTTTTTTAGCTTCCACACTTAGGGCCCGTTGTTTGATCAGTAGTTAACTCAACTAATTGTTAAAATTTGAAAAAGGAATCGAAAATTTGACACATTTCCTTGAGAATTTAACTATTAGTAACCATTTTTGACCATTAGTTAGTTTAACTACTGATCAAACAACAGGCCCTTACTGCAACGTGGTTAACAAGAAAACGTCTGATTTCTAGTTATACCTTAGACTTTAATTACCAGTATTTTTAGTTGTTAGACGTTTAGGCCGCATTTCACCAAATAGGAATAAGACTTACTCCTAGATTAGTCTATACAAATTCGGCGTTTAATCTAGGTATAAGACCAGTTTGGTGAAATGCGGCCTTAGGCGGGTTTTTATGGATAGCTACCACAATCCTTTAACATAATAATTCTCAAAGTGTGCTACGCGCAGCTATGTTCCACAAGGCCTCCGTGAGGCCTTTGCCAAAATATTAACATAATGTTATGTACCTACAGTAACATTTACTTTCTTTAAAGTAATGTAAAACTAAATTTTGCTTTTATGAGTATATGACATAACTTTAATGTAAACAAGTGGCCACCTTTTTCCGTTAAGTTGACTACACAAATGTTATTAAACTTTGTCATATAGGTATGCTATACATTGTGTATTCGTTTGTACAACATAAAACCATCCTTCGATTTCAAGACAGTACTTTAGTTTATTAGAAAACAATAATGGTAATGATGGCGCTCCTGGACGCTCGGCAAAGTCTTAAGTTAAATAGGATGCTGATCGGTGTCAGCAGAATCCAGCTAATGATATAAAGATAAAAGACATTTATTCAGTAAGTAGGTTGCACGGGCACAAAGGAGGAGATCACTGCTGAGAAGAAACGCGGCAAAAACTCAGCAGTCAGTCATTTTGTAAATATATTACAATGATACTACTTAGTCTAGCATTATATTCATAATAGTTAATATTAAAATTAATTTAATCTAAATATTATGAGTCCAGCAGGAAAAATGCCAAAAGTATTACGAGAGAGATAGAGGGAGAAAATACATATATACCGGTCAAAATCATAACCCTCCTTTTTGCTTCGCAGTAGTCTGGTAAAAGGAAAAAAAACACCTACTTATGTGTATACAAGACAGTGCAAGAAAACCACGTAGAAGTTTCCTACATCAACGGTAGAAAAGATACAACTTTTGCAAAGCAAAGTGCAGTGTCCACCAACAATTAAACGGACGGTTAGCGGTTTGACGGTTGTCAAATGTACTGACTAACAGCTGATTAAGACCTAATCGTCTGTTAAATTGGTTGGTGAACTCGGCCCTAAATGTGACCCCGATCGGCGTCCGCGTCAACCAGCTTAAGTTAACAATTCTGCGTAAAGTCTACGTATTAATCACGGCGCATCTATTATGTTTATTAGCGGCTACACGAAACTCATTTCGCACTGCTCTGCGACGTATTATCTCGTGCCGGCCTTGGGAGCTCGTCGTTTACATTCCAGCCGGTATTGTTCTGCCTCTAATTATTATTGTACTGAGGTAATGAGACGGTTTTGAGGTTTCGGGCATTAAAGAAGATCATGTAGTAACTAAGTTTAAAGATATAATGTACTGTTTAAAACATGGGTAACTAGCTGTTGCCCGTGTTTTCGTCGCGTCGTTAATCGGTATTCCCTCGGGAACCGTCGAATTTTCCAGGATTAAAAGTACCCTATTTCCTTCCCCAGGGTTCAAGCTATCTCCATAACAAATTTCATTAAAATCGGTTTAGCGATTTAACTGTGAAAAAAAAAACATAGTTATTTGAGCATTCTGAAGTTTCAAACTGTGTACCTGGGTCATTATTCCAGCGTTTCAACCGCCTCACTTTTGTGGACATATTTTTGAAGAATCGGGCGAATATTTTGATGCAGTTTTTGGATATTTGTAAGATGTCCGGTAAACTTAGATACATAACCAGAAACGAAATCGAAATCTGCAGCCACTTCTACAAAAATGTGACCACGAAAGTGATTCGGAACAAACGCCCAAATAATGAATAATGACCCACCTATTACAGTTGGCTTGGCAACGGGTAACATGCAAAGCATATTTCCCAATGTGACGTCCTTCTTTCCTTCTTGATGTTTCATGATGACATTTTTGAGTTTATTCCTTAGAGAAAATGGAAGAGGCCTTTTTTTCCCTAAAACCTAAAACTTTATTGCAGATCACCATAGTGATGTACAAAATCAAATAATAGATCATTTAATAAAACTCCTGACATCCCAGGATCGTGCGGGCCCGCATCGAATTATGAGTCTTGTGTCAGTCAACTAGCCAAGGTCATTGCATTGAGACCTGGAGTAGAATATCAACAAATACTCCGGCCTTTGTTAATGAATGAACGACTGAACGCTTTATCTTGTATTGAATGAAACTTGCGATTTCCATTAACACAATTGAAACGGTTCAAATATATACGACGCTTAAAAGGTAAAATGGGATAAGCGACACAAAAGTCGTCATACACGAGACCTAGCTCATGCGACGCAGGAAAATCTGCTGATTTGAACGATATATATAAAAAAATGTCACAAAAAATGTCGCTTATCCCATTTCGCCTTTTAAGCGTTGTATATTTATTGTGGTCAGTGAACGTGGACTAAGTGGGGGCTTGGTGGGCGGCGGAGACACCTCAAGGAGCCAATACTGTAGATTTATTTCTTGTTCAACGTTACGTCTTGTTGTTGCCCCTTTTGGAACAAATTTTGACGGGGCATAAATTATAAGGTGTTATGGCTAACATAAACTAAAATTGCTCGGTCGTAACGTAAGCCGATTGCTGGCGGCTGGCGAACACCTTATGTACGTTAGTTACGATCAAGTAATGTTAATAATATAGGGTGAACTGAACTGTCCTATTGTTGGCCGAGTACCGATTGTTGGCCCAATGAGCTTTAACATACAGACGATAATTCAACAATATACACGGTGGGAACGAGTAACCCGCCAAATTTTAACCATCGATTCTAGAGCCTATTTGGAGTATATAATCTATATATATAAAAGGCAATGTCCCGGGTGACATATCAACGCCCAGCCCAAACCGATAAAGATAAAAAGTTGGAATTTTGAGGGGAAGTTGGTTTTGTAATGGAGGCGTCGTTTAAGAAGGGATTTTTCGAAATTCAACCCCTAAAGGTATGAAAGGGGGTTGCAAAGTTTGTATGGGAAAAAACATTTTTATGGTCCAATTTACTTGAAACTTAGTAGAAATGCTCTTCAATGCAAATAATGAGACACGTATTTCAGCGATTACCAAAATTCAACCCCTATAGGGATGAAAGGGGGTTGCAAAGTTTGTATGGGAAAAAATACTTTTATGGTCAAATTTACTTGAAACTTGGTAGAAACGCTCTTCAATGCAAATAATGAGACACGTATTTCAGCGATTATTACAATTCAACCCCTAGAGGGATGAAAGGGGGTTTCAAAGTGCGTATAGACAAAATATTTTTATGATCAAATTTACTTGAAACTTGGTAGAAATGCTCTTCAATACAAATAATGAGACATGTATTTCAGCGATTACTAAAATTCAACCCCTAGAGGGATGAAAGGGGGTTGCAAAGTTGGTATGGGAAAAAACATTTGTATGGTCCAATTTACTTGAAACTTGGTATAAATGCTCTTCAATGCAAATAATGAGACACGTATTTCAGCGATTACCAAAATTCAACCCCTAGAGGGATGAAAGGGGGTTGCAAAGTTTGTATGGGAAAAAATACTTTTATGGTCAAATTTACTTGAAACTTGGTAGAAAAGCTCTTCAATATGGAAGAGATCCCTTAAAGGGATAAGTTCGCCTTTGTACATCCCTGTTATATTTTTGTCTATTTTATAATTGTTATCTCTTTTGTTTGTACAATAAAGTGTTTACATACATACATACATACAATGCAAATAATGAGACACGTATTTCAGCGATTACTACAATTCAACCCCTAGAGGGATGAAAAGGGGGTTTCAAAGTGCGTATAGACAAAATATTTTTGTGATCAAATTTACTTGAAACTTGGTAGAAATGCTCTTCAATACAAATAATGAGACATGTATTTCAGCGATTACTAAAATTCAACCCCTAGAGGGATGAAAGGGGGTTGCAAAGTTGGTATGGGAAAAAATACTTTTATGGTCAAATTTACTTGAAACTCGGTAGAAAAGCTCTTCAATGCAAAAAGTGAGACGCGTATTTCACCGATTACTAAAATTCAACCCTCTATGGGTTAATAAAAGGCGGTTGCAAAGTATGTTTAGGAAAAAATATTTGGTATGCTCAAATTTGCTTTAAACTTGGTAGAAATGCTCTGAAATGAAAATAATGAGTCACGTATATCAGTGATAACTAAAATTCAACCCCTAGAGGGATGAAAGGGGATTGCAAAATTTGAACGGAAAAAATTCTTTTATAGTCAAATTTACTTGAAACTTGGTAGAAACGCTCTTCAACGCAAATAATGAGACACGTATTCCAGCGATCACTAAAATTCAACCCCTAGATGGATGAAAGGGGGTTGCATAATGTCTATAGATAAAATATTTTTATGATCAAATTAACTTGAAACTTGGTAGAAATGCTCTTCAATGCAAATAATGAGACACGTATTTCAGCGATTACTAAAATTCAACCCCTAGAGGGATGAAAGGGGGTTGCAAAGTTGGTATGGGAAAAAATACTTTTATGGTCAAATTTACTTGAAACTTGGTAGAAAAGCTCTTCAATGCAAAAAGTGAGACACGTATTTCACCGATTACTAAAATTCAACCCTCTATGGGTTAATAAAAGGCGGTTGGAAAGTTTGTTTAGGAAAAAATATTTGGTATGCTCAAATTTTCTTTAAACTTGGTAGAAATGCTCTGAAATGAAAATAATGAGTCACGTATATCAGTGATAACTAAAATTTAACCCCTAGAGGGATGAAAGGGGATTGCAAAATTTGAACGGAAAAAATTCTTTTATAGTCAAATTTACTTGAAACTTGGTAGAAACGCTCTTCAACGCAAATAATGAGACACGTATTCCAGCGATCACTAAAATTCAACCCCTAGATGGATGAAACGGGGTTGCAAAGTTTGTTTAGGAAAAATAAATTGGATTTTGGGATTGCATAATGTGTATAGATAAAATATTTTTATGATCAAATTAACTTGAAACTTGGTAGAAATGCTCTTCAATGCAAATAATGAGACACGTATTTCAGCGATTACTAAAATTCAACCCCTAGAGGGATAAAACGGGGTTGCAAAGTTTGTTTAGGAAAAATAAATTGGTATGCTTAAATTTACTTAAAACTTGGTAGAAACGCTTGCTCTGCAATGAAAATGATGAGTCATGTGATAACTAAAATTCAACCCCTTGGGGGATGAAAGGGGGGTTGCAAAGTTTCTATAGGAACGAATACTTTTATGTTCTGATTTACTTGAAACTTGGTAGAAATGCTCGATTCAGGAAAAACTATCGCTGAGGAGGTAAAACTGGGGGTAGAAAATAGTATGGTATTTAAGTGAGAAACGTGGAAAATGTTGTAACGGCTACTGTAGTTATAAATTAAAAATATTGCTTTCGGCGATTTTGGAAACACTTAGGGGTAAATTGGCGGTAGAAGTTTGTAAGGGATTATGATCATTTTTGAAGGAAAAAATGTGGAAATGTATGTTTACGCTACTGTTTTTGTAAACAAAAAAAAGTTACATTCGGCGATTTAGAAAAAACTATCCCAAAGGTGGTTAATTGGGGGGTAGAAATTTGGTAGAAATTTGTTCATTTTTGAAGTGAGAAATGTGGAAATTGGTATTATGATAACCTAATGTTCACCTTCCTATAAAACACCTACCTACCTACAAATTAAAATTATTTCTGAAGTTAGATACAAGAAACTCGGTATCAACACCAATATAAATTAAATAATAACCATTTTTTAAAACAATCCTTGAACACTGTGAAAAGCGGGTGAAAGTTTGAATAGGAGTTTTTTTTTAGCCAGGTACATGAATTATAACATCTAAAACATTGCAATCTTCAGTGTTTTTTAAACATTTGCACCTTAAAGGAATAGTTAGTTAAGAGCAAGTCCATTATCAATAAAAAATAACTAAAGGGAAAAACTTGGGATCTAAGACTACTGACTGTAAAGTTTGTATCGAAATTATGTAATATTCAAATTAATATTACATACAGAAAATATTAATCTTCGGTGTTTTTCGAAAATCTTCTGCTAAGTGGGTTAATTGTTTGTATAGAAATATGGCAAAATCTAGAATAGTATTAAAAAAACTTAATGGTGAAAGAGAGGCAGTGAATTTATTTTGTATGACAATTTTGTTGTTTGTGGACCGCTTACTTGAAATTCACGTTCTAGACTTTTTTTTAAAAGCCTTTGTAGGTGATGTAAACTATAATTGTACTTTTAACAGAAGTTCTGACTCTCCGCAGACGAAGTCGCGGGCGGAAAGCTAGTGTGGTATATATAACATAAAGTCCAATGAAGCATAATTTCCGAGATTTTTATTATTTAAAAAACAATTCAATAGTTAATTTAATTTGAACTTTGTCACCTTTACCTAAGGCATTATTTACTATGAAATTGATTAAATTAATTTATATTGTACGTTGATGATTATGGCTACTTACAACATGAATCTTTCTTAGTAAATAATAAGGTGACAGAGTTGAAATTAAATTAACTATGGAATTGTTTTTTAAATAATAAAAATCTCGGACATTATGCTTTATTGGACTTCATGTTATACCACATTATATACTCCAAATAGGCTCTTAAATAGATAGTTAAAATTTGGCGGGTTACTCGTTCCCACCCTGTATAGATTATAACAATCGTAACTGGTATTTTAGAGGTCAGTAATTACCGTATTACCGGTGTTTTACCCTATATATACGAGCCTATATGGACGACTAGCCGTTGCCCGCGACTCCGTCCGTGTAAAAGTAGTTTATTGCGAGTTAAATGTACACCAGGTATGTCCTTCCTCGAAATTGGTTCAGCGGTTTAGTCGTGAAAGCGTAACAGACAGAGAGAGTTACTTTCGGATTTATAATATTAGTATGGATATGTCCCTTCCAATCTGGTATAGGATTCTAAACTTTTTGTTTAGCAAATTAAAGGCAAAATATTTTTTTATATAGTTATTTATTGTCGACTTTATGACTATATTCAACTGACCCTTTTTGACAGAATTAAATCGGAATCAGCAAATTAAAACCACGAATTTTTCACTAGAATGCAAAACTTAAACCCTACACAAATATGCTTCTGCCGTGTCGTCTAGACGTGCGTAAAGAAAGTCAGTGAAACCAGGAGAGGGTGTCATAATACAATCACTATCAAATAACAACGTAGTAGACTACTAACTTGAAGTTTTACGAGTGTGTATGATTCCTAATGAATATAAACGAACCATGCCGGAGCGCCGCGCCGATGGGTTTCAGCGGTCAATTCAACAGGGATTGCATTATTCTCGTGGTCAAAGCATATGCAGAAACGTAATTCAACTCCAGTCCTTTAGGAGCTTGAGTTAGGTAGCTGCACACACCAACACACACACGCAGCCCACGCAGGTGGCACAGCCACGAGTGATCCAGCGTCAATCAGCATTGTCACGCCCCGCCACTGGCAAAATATGAATAGAAGAGTACTTGGTTAGTCTCTGGCCCTTGAGGAGTTTCTGTTACCTATTGCCGTTCGGGTGCTAGAGTTGCGTCGATGTGACAAATGACAAATAACAAAAACTTTATTCGACATCACAAATTAAGCATGGTGACATACAATAGCGACTTAATTCATAGGTAACATAATAAACATGGAAGTGTTATATGAAACAGTGTAAGTACTGTGATGCCGGAAAGGGGGCTGGACTCAGCATTTTGCTCCAGAGCGTAGGTACGGTCAACGTCATAAATATGTATACGTTAACAAGGTTTCAGAAATTCCCCCTTATTCCCTCGCACCAGAGTCGTGTTTACATATTTTTCAAAGTTTTACTGTGTCTAGATATGTCATGCTGACTGTACACGCTGCAGCGCTGGTTTTCAGCCAGACCCTTGCTAGATGCTATTAAATAAACAAAAAAAATATGTGCGTAGAGCTCGATATTTCATACGCAAGCAACAAAACGCGGGGACGGCATGGCCCCGACTAAACCAGCTCGTTCCGTCTTGTTGAGTTAACTTGTGGTCGCTCGCGGCGCGTACGGTCGAGGTACGCACACATGCAAGCCCCGTGTTTATACTGAGCAACTAGCGTATGAGGCGCGCACACATACAATATGTTCGATTCGATGTACATTTGTTTAAAGATGTTGTTTACTGTGTCGTGGTGGTTATTTGTATCTGCATTCATGAGTGCAGCTACAATTATGCATATTTTAAACATCTACCAGCTATGTTTGTATGTTTGATTACTATGACCATTATTACTTGATGAAGTCGCATCACGCTTAATGAGGATTTTAGAGCAAATTGCAAGCCATTTATCAATGACGAAAGTAACGTATGCTACCTTGAAAATAATCTCTGCAGAAATATATATAGATATATGTATTGAAAATTAGCGACCCGCCCTGGCTTCGCCTGTATGCCGCTATGGGTATAATGCACAAGCCATTTCGATAGACATCTTCTAAATGTTGGTAAACCACATCAGAATCTGTTGCGTAATTTAATGCGGACAAACAGTCTGACAGACAGAAATAGCGACTTTAGGTATTTTTATAATCTATATGTATAAAAGGCAAACCTGACTGACTTATATATCAACGCACAGCCGAAACTATTGTACATATAAACTTGAAATTTGGTACAGGGGTTCCTTTCATGATGTAACTGAGCACTATGAAAGGATTTTCCGAAAATCGACCCCCAACGGGAAGAAATAGGGGGAGTAGCGGGAAATTAATTCTACGCGTACGAAGTCGCGGGCGTCCTTTAGTATTTATATGTATAAATAATGAATGATTTATAAATTTAACGATTTATTTACGTAAAACAGTGCTCCGAATTTATTTACGTGAATGAAACATCAGCATGATAATTGCAAAACAAATTCGTTTAAAGCATGACTCAAAATGAAAATATTTGGATCGAACGTTAAAATAATCGCAATTGATTTAATGAGTAATCGATCGGGTGATTCAATTATTGTATGTTACCTACATGTCGTTCGTCCCACATGGCCGATCGATTGCAATGTACGAGTATAGATAGATCCTATGATTATTATTTTAATTATAGGTGCGGTTGGTTCGTAGCGATAAAACGACGACAACATTACCTTAGCAGACAATTGCCAACTTTAACAAAATGTTAATAGACATTTACTTACTTACAGATTTTTGAAAACATCAAGTCTGGGTGACAAACTATAGCTTTGGAGAAAAAACACTCAAACCTAACCTCTAACAAGCACATATCTTGTAAAAATATAAAAGCAACATTATCATGTTTTTACGCCAGTCACTGATATTATGCCTAAAGATATACAATTAATAAAAATATACAAAACCAAACGTTTATTCCTCAACAGCTGGTCACACAGAACTCCTTCACGCTCGGCCACACAGGTTTTTGTTCCTCAATCAACAACAAGCTTGTCAAGTATTAATAGTGTCGCACAACAATAACAGAAACCAACAGACCGAGAAGCGTCGCAGGAGTATATCGTTACAATACATGTCTAAATAAATGTGAACAGAAATCAAAGTTGTTACAAACATTTTTTTTTTAATGGCAAACTAGCAAACATGCCTCTAGATATCATAATAATTTTGTAACATGACATTATGGAATGCAGTTTATTAAATAAATAAAGGTTTTACTGGAGCTAACTCTTCATGCTAAGCGGCAACGTAGGGTAGAAGGGTAGGAAAGATAGTACCGGTTTTGGCCATTTTTACACCGCTTAGGGCCATTCTAAATTTTAACTAATATCTAAAGAATTATGAAATTACAAACATATTGTAATATATTATCTTTAAATCTTCAGTCCTAAGTATTTATGTATATTATTTTTAATTTTACAGTATTTTTGATGCTCATTTCAACCTTAAATGGTCAAAAAGGGTAAAGTGGCCACAAATGGTACTTCTACCCTATGAACGTTTGTAAGTGTAGGAATTGGTAAGTAAACAAACAACTTTCCTCGACAAGTAGTTCGTATTGTACATCCGATACATTAATAATAAGACATAATAATCCGTACTACCCATTTATACATCCAGGATTAACATTATAAAAGCGAAAGTAACTCTTATTTGTTTGTTTGTTTGTTACGGTTTCACAGAAACAGATTTTATTGAAATTTGAGGAGGAGTCTAACAATGGGATCTATGATAATTATTATAATTTAATGATCGCTTTTTAGCCAATATTGGCAACTTAATTAATATCGCTTGAAGATAAATAATAAATCAATTTTTTAATTGGGTTATCAAATATCGGGCAGCCATGTGGCCAGCCCACTCAGTGACTTGTCTCTTGTTTATGTCATTGTAACATATTAACGTAATATATCGTAATTCGTAATGGCTTTTTAATATCCACATTAATTTGTAAAATCTAGTTAGGTTCGCCGAATAGAGTATTGGGAGTTTGTTTAGTTTTTTTTTGCTAACAAATAGGAGAACATTACGAGTATCTATATATGTTATGTGTGGGAGGGCAAAGATCATTTTATTATTAATGCCGTCGTTATTGTATCGTAAGAGAGGCTTTATTTCGGTGTTTTGTAAGGTATTTTTCTCAAAAATGTCCGGAAATGTTGAAATGTTGTTCAAAAAATTCGTTCAAGCGATGAAGATTTTACGCCAACACAATATTTTTATTGCGATTTTTGAGAAAAGCACTATGTTTGCCTTGGCAGGAACAGCAATTGCGGGCTTCGTTTAAACGGACTCGCACCTTCGTCCGTTTAAACCAATACTCGGCCCGCAATTGCCTACTTCCCTGCCTAGGCAATAATGTACTATTTTCACGTACGTGTTTCACTTCGGTTTTTGTAACACCCGTACATAAACCAGAATTTATTATACATCAGAACCTTCCGTGAAAAATTATCTAGCTGTTGGTGAAAATCTAAATCCCTTGCGTGGTTTGGGGAAGTTAGCGGATATACAGACCAGGGACCGGCCCGCTATCCCATTCAAGGGGTTTCGAACGGGTTTTTATAAGGATTTATTTAGAAAAGCCGTATCGCTTGAAAGCCCTTCGATTTGCTTTTTAAAGCACTATTTATAAGGGATACCCTAACCAATCCGTTTCCTATAAGTCTTGTTGGATTTTTCTTTTCAAGTGCTATATTTTGAGTCACACCAATATCCCTTTAACTTAAAAAATCCGTTCGATTGGCTTTTTAAGCGCTATTTTAAGGGTTACCCTTATAAAAAGCCGTTCGATCGGCTTTTTAAGCGCTATTTATAAGGGTTACCCTTATATTTGGGTACGCAATAAGAGAAGGATATCAATTTAAGCTCTTTAGGTTTCCCTTATGTGAATGCTTAGTTTAACAAATGACTTACTGTCGCACTCAGAGACGTCAATTAAATTTAACGCTTGTTTAGTGACGTGTTGTCTTATTCTATTGCTAAAGCAAAGAAAGTGACAGCAGCTACTTTAATCAAGCATTAAATTTAATTGACGTCTCTGAGTGCGGCAGTGCGGTGGTTCACATAGTTCAAGGGCAATTATAATAGCTAAGTACAATTAGCGGTGACCAATCGATTTTGCTCGGAGCGATGGATTCGACCGACGGCACGACCTAATGTCATTTAAATGAGTGTATTGTCGAATGTTTAAATTTAAATTTATTTCAATTTGATAGCTGAGTTTATATTGAGTGAGTGACGTGTGAGAATAAGGTCAATGGCTTAAAAGAAAAGAATTTGCCGCCACGCTAGCGCTGTTAAAGCGTGCTTAAATCACAACTACTTGTTAATGAATTATTAGTTGGTAAAACTTTGGTAAAACTCGTATTTTCTCAAGCCAAGGGCTTCTAGGCGGTAAAAAACATATCGTCTTTCACCTGTTATCTTGTTGTCAACGTTTTGATAGCCCTTATTTACTTGACAGTAATGGCGGCCGATTTAAAAACAATACCACAACAGATCAAAGACGATATGGTTGTTACCGACTAGAATAGAGGCCCTGCAATTGTAACTGTTATTTTTTTAATAACCTCGGTCACTTCGTTTCTTTGTTAGTTATCTCTCCCGACAATCTTAACTCGACCCACGCGCTGGTACTACTGGTAGAAATTGTCGGATCTGCCTCAAAATACGACCAGGAAGTTGTATTTACTCGCTTGTCGCTCAATGCGTCTAAATCTTTACTGAATAGATAGAGAGGGAGGTCCGAGCGACAAACAAGTCGCGGGCAACTTGTGCTAGCCGTGCAGCGGGCCTAGTATGGCTGCGTCTATGTCGCGTGTCAAATGTGGATAAAGCATCCGTCACTCTCGTTCTTATTTACGTGTCAGAAGGTGACGGATGATATTAGGGCTCCATAGGTTCTGCCAAATTGGAGACGAAGTTGTCATAGTATAAATACTATGAAGTTGTCTAGGCTAGGAAAATATCTACCTGTATTAGTAAAAAGGGGAAATAGCGGTGGTAGGGCCTTGTGCAGGATTTGTCCCGGTCGCTACCACCATCTTATCCTTGAACCTGCCGCCAAGCAGCAGTGTTCGCACGTTGAGATGAAAAAGTTACGAGAAATATCGACTGAAAGAAAGTGCAATGATTATAACTTATGACGTTAGTTTAAATCCTACTAATATTATAAACATAGCGACCCGCCCTCGCTTTGCTTCGGTTTATTTGAGTTTTCTGTAACACCCGTACAATAAACCAGCATTTATTATACATATAAACCTTCCTCTTGAATTAGTCTATTTAATAAAAAAAACCGCATCAAAATCCGTTGCGTAGTTTTAAAGATCTAAGCATACATAGGGACAGACAGACAGACAGCGGGAAGCGACTTTGTTTTATACTATGCAGTGAAGTGATGCGAAAGTTTGTGTGTGTGTGTGTTTGTTACTCTTTCACGCTGCAACGGCTGGACGGATTTGGATGAAATTTGAAATCGAGATCCATTTCATTCCGGAAAATTTCAAAGTTCCCGAGGGAATAACGGTAATCTAAATGTACGCGTCCAAAGTCGCGGGCAGAAGCCAGCACATAATAAACCCGTTTATTAGGTGTGGTTATGATAGAATTTTTACATTAGGTACTCCTTGGACATCAAAGTAGAACGGCACCAACAAAATGGCGTGTAAAAGTTTCATTAGCCGCGCCAACATTTCAGTACAAGCCTACATACCAAATCAAAGATAGATTAATTTGAAAGAGCGTTTAAAAATATCCTCTGTTTCATACAAGCTATTACTGAGAGTGCTAAGCTTTATCTACGTATGAGATTTATATAGAACGCTTGATTGTTGTGAAATTGGGCATCTTTTTAGGGTTCCGTACCGAAAGGGTAAAAACGGGACCCTATTACTAAGACTCCACTGTCCGTCCGTCTGTCTGTCACCAGGCTGTATCTCATGAACCGTGATAGCTAGACAGTTGAAATGCGGAAAGTGCGGAAACAGCCCCACTTACCATGGTGGACTATGTGCTCGTTTGCCTTCGCCTTTTCATAAAAAAGCATTTTTATACAATCAAACGGCTAAATCCTCATATTTTAGCATCAGTTTAGCTTATAGCTTTGATTAAAGATAGCCTAAAGCCGCGTATCCACTAGAGGCAACCTCGGGTCGAGCGGCTGCCTCGCTCCGAGGTCGCGCAAGTGGAGACGCTGCCTCAACCTGAGGCACGCCGGCGCCGCGTCATGAGGCAAATTCGTCCAATTTTATCCGCGAGCCAAGCCATATTTTGTCGGTTTTTTTGCCGTGCTCAAAGGAGCCTCAGTCCGAGCCGTGCATTTGATGGAGACGGGCGTGTAAACTGTGCACATTGTGGATCAAGCTGAGGCGACTCGCTTTGAGATGATCCGCAACGTGCCTCGAGCCTTTGCCTCAAAGCGAGCAGTCTCAAACTGACTCAAATGGATGCACGGTTTTATAATAGCGTCTTAATAGATAGAGCTGCATTCAGAATTTATCTAACATGATGTAATGCAGAAAATAAAGTATTACTTGATCAGTTTACCGATTTCATATCATTTCTATGTTTTCCTTATTGGCTATACCTAATGCAGTGCTACAAATAGTTCTGAGATCATACCTTACAACAACAGAGGTACTTAGAGGCCTTAGTGCCTTATCGATGTTATGATATCATTATTAATACCTTTTCTACTTAAACATTTCCCCTTTTTTGTGTCAAATCACCACCTTGATAGCCTAGGGTTGCCATTTGTAGATAAGTCCTGACATCAGTCGAAACGTCCTGACATTTCTCGCAGCAACAGAGATTTACTCTCAATTTGTGCAATTTAATAATTTTACGCAAAACTAGCCTCCGACTTCATCTGGGTGGACTTCAGAATTTGATCTTATCAGGATTTCCCTTGGGAGCGAGACGTTTTTTCGGGATAAAAACTATCCTATGTCCTATGCCAGGACCTAACTTATGTGTGTCAAGTTTCAAACTTTCTCATTTATAATATTAGTAAGATAAGATAAGATTTGCAAATTACATGTTTGTTCTTTTCATTGTTATATTTGTTCAGCGTTTATGTGCATTTTATTGAATAGTCGCTACATTTGTCATTTATTTTGTAATAATGAATCGTTAAACTTGCGCAATCCTGACAAGGGATAAAATCATGATATGTTAGGAAAAAATCCGACATATGGCATGGAAAGCCTAACCGCACCTCTAAGTTCAAATGAGTAAGCTAATTTATTTCGCGTGATCCAAACTATTTAATTTCTAACGTGACCTCGGGCAATGTTCTAAAAGTTATGTTTTCCTCTATTTATACTCAGGTAAAATGTATCGCTAAGGGCCTGTTTCACAATCGACAAGTAAATTTATGTGCCAGTTAAAGTTAGCTCTCTCCTTGTCTATTTTCAAGTGTAAGAAAAGAAAAGGGCTCAATTTATGTGTCAGATATGCTTTACTTGACGATTGTGAAACAGGCCCTAAATATTATAAACTCTATTCTGCCAGCCTGTTTGTGCCCTTAGCTCTAATAAAATATGCGATAGATTAGATTTAGATTTAGATTTTAATGCGATTTTCCCTTCAAAACATGATGACCGAATTAAAGGTCTGTGTGTGATGATACTGATGGATGATGGATCATCAATTCATCACATTTTTCAAACAGACATCTTCATTGTTGTGACATTTGATGTTTTACTTAGTACCTTGAAGCACTGCCGGTAACGCATAAAAGCGTTTTCCTGACTTTCACACAGTTCTTGAACGTGTATGTGCGTTTTTACAGTGAAATTAGTTTAAAATAAAAGATATATTAAAATTCGTCGAAATATTATAATGGATAATGGTTGGATAATAGTTGATGATGATGAATGGTATTGATTTACAATGTCCTTCTCTTCACTGTAGAATTTGTGTCCGCCATGATATCAAAAAAAAGGTTAAAAGTTACGACTCATTTTGATATGTAGAGCTTAGAACAATAACTCTTTTAATAAACTGTTATACATTACAAGTATTACGTACAACTACGCAAGGCTAATACTAATGAGTTCTATTGATCTCTAGACTCCATCGATCATAGCATAATCATCAATAGATCGTTACTTCTGTATTCTAGGTGCATATAGACTCATTTATAGCAGCATGTGCTAAGCGTGGTAGGAACTGACTGCAGCAACAAACACACCTCAAACCGCATTTATTATCGTTAGTGAAGTAGATCAGAGCCCACCGAGTAATTGATCTAGGGCTGCTGCAAGTAGAAAATCAATAGGGAATATGCAGGTTTTTTTACAGCTTCAATAAACGGTGATTCACGTAACAAACAGGAGAGAAAAATCATTTTTGGAATAGCTATAAAAATATCCCAGATATAAGCCAACGAAGATTTGTTCGTATCTCTTTCTAGCAAAACAGAATTTTACGTGAATATACGTCCGTACTTCACAATAAAAAATAAAAAATAAAATGTTTATTCTTATAAATCACAACAACATGCCGTCACAATGACGTCACCGGTGCACTTCGGATCTCTCTTTCTAATTAGCAGTTTAAAATGCTTGTATCATCCGCATTTCTTGACCGATTTTAATTTTAATTTCACTTTTGGTGATGTCTTTTACGATATTTTTATGTTTTATTGACAAATGCGATTTAAAAAATCCATGCATATCCCTATTATTGATCTATAAAATGCGTGTACATCAGTGTGTAAATCCAATACGAGCAAATATTTTAACGACGGATAATATGCATCCTAATTAACATAAAAACATGTGTATCGTTAACATAAGTTGTTTTTTATCATACGAATTAATTCGCCACGCAATGTATCAGAAATAGCCCAATTAACCTGCAATTAACTGAGACTTAAATCTTCGTTGACGTTATACATTGCTGCTCGATGGGATCTTTAAAAATTAATTGCGTGCTATGTATTAGAGTTACTAACGAAATTCCACATTTACATGACTTGTAGAGCCATAACCTACGTCTAGTTTAAATGTTTACACACTGTATATAAAAATAAAAGAGTCTTTATTAATTGCTATGGTTAAAAAAACGTACTTTCGAAGCTAATATCTCTTAAACGGCCCAACCGAATTTTATGAAACCTAAATAAGAACTATCTCTACTAAACTACCTCTATATGAAAAAGTTTTTATCGGTCTATCCATTTGGGAGCTACAGTGCCACGGACAGACCACAGATACATACATTAAACTAATAACACAGTACACCCTTCTATTTGCGTCGGGAAATAGAAAGAAACTTACGAATTTCCCTCTTCTACTCAATAGTGCAGGTAAATTGGAGTCATCAGGAGGGTTACCATGACATACTAAGAAAGTTCAGTTTAAGTTGAGACAAAAGGGACAGCTGTAGCAGTTATACAGCTCTGTCCCTTTCTTCCAACCTAAACTGAACTAGTATGTCATGGTAACCTCCCATCTGCTTATCGAAACCAATTTTGCAAGTATAAATGTTTTGTACAGCGGAGACCCTGTGACTGTGGCCACCATCCGACTCGCATCAGATCAGTTTTTAGACACCAAAATATTTCAACGTCACCGGGTTTAAATATGGGTGAATTTCAAAAATATTGTACATTGTTGTTGTACTCAATTAAAACTGCCTTATTATTTCCTTTGTGTGACGAAAATCAACCATTTCATTTGTTTGACTAATTTTCGTTGCTCAAAATTGTCTCAATTGAGGACTCAATTAACTATGTCCAATATTTTTGAAACTCACGCAATACATTTCCATTTTCCCAATTTTAGCTCAAACCAATAAGTTAACAAAAGCTTGTAATTTTTGGGGCGCTGCGCAAAAGCAGACTCTTGGCATGTTATTTCAAAACAAAATGGCTATGTTTTGCCCGTTCCCTTAATGAGCAAATCGTTAAACGCTGTGACCTAAGAGGAATTTTAATATGGAACCGATTGCATAGCGGTAACCCTAATCGCTGCACCCACGCGCTGCAATGATGCAGTAGAACAGACCCTCTGACTTATACACAATTTGCTAAACCGTGTGGGTGCTAATGATTCAACTCCTGCGCCGGCAGGTTCTCAAGGACTCCCTTCTACTGCTAGAGGAAATCTGTGCTAATACGTTGTTGACGTCGCGTCCAAAACTACTTTGAGCAAAACGGTGTAAATGAATTGATAGGTATAAAATGTATAAAAAATAAGTACGCTCACAGGCATGATTTCATTTCTTAACTAATTTGATTTGAATTTTCTATAACTGCAAAAACCACCTTTCGACGACTAACACGAGCTTTCAAATAACCACATTTAATACCATACACCGCTTATAGTTAGAGGGGCCCATGATTGTTAATGTATTCAGAGAACGGGGCGACCTGAAACCCAACGTAAGGGCAATTTCCGGTGCGCCCCCACAGCTAACACTGAATGCGTCCCCTAGACACAAAATATCTTCTTTTTTTGTCTGTTTAATGGTTTTATGCATATAATTATCCTGTATTTCGTTCACCAGTAGGGCCATAGGTTGACAGCCTAGGTGCTTGATGATGGCCAAGGCTCCAGGACAGACACAGAGTCAATCAAAGGCTTTATTAACAAACCGTTTTTAGAGGTTCATCAGAACCGTAGTAACCCGGTTGAATATCACTGACAGCACTGCCATTAAGGCGCCACCTAGTAAGATATCGTTGCACTCTCAACTGCATAAGTACTTGGCAGTCGCTCCGTTTTCGCGAAAGCGGTCATCCCAAATCGTAAATCATCAAGTTCACGCCGGGCGACGTGTATCCGCTCTTGATCTTCCTCTAGTATTCTTTACGGAGTGACGCAGGCAATATAATTTTGTGTAGAGTTATTCCAAAAGTTCTATTTCGGTGTTTCGCGGCAACCACCCACAGTACATGCAAAACGAAACGCAGAGCTGAGCGAGTTAGTGGTGTCCGAGCCGAAGAGTAAAAGGATTGTGTTGTCTTGTGCAAGAGTAGACCTCCAGTGGCAAGAATCTTTACAACACTGAATCATCAGACGATGATATTGTGAAATGAAGCGAAACGTGAGTACGACCGTCTGCGCGCTGTCGAACGATTTGACGTTATAAATAGTTGAAATATCTATGTTGTTAGTAACGCCACGGCACTGCCAATATCTTTGTTTTGTTTACACTACATTTCAGCTTTGATCGTGATTTTAATTCTTTTCTGCGGGTTTACAAAAGCCCAGCGCTAATGTACGACTGAATGACATTGTCGCGCGAATCACTTCCTTCGAAGCGTTGACGCACAAGCTAAATATGAAATTAGAGAATCGTTATATTAATTATTTAATATAAATACAAATGTCTACTTACACGTCGCGTTCGTATATTTTCAGTCGGCACGATTTCTTCGTTTTTAGGTTACCAACAATTTTCGCCTGTATTTATTGCGCAATATTTACCAAAACTTCTGTATTTAGAACTCAGTCGGCGTCCTACACGCTGGCATGCCCCACTTGTGTTGTTTACGGACTTGACCAACCTTGGGCATTTCTGTTTCTGAATTCTCACTATTCGCAAACGTCTGAGCACACTGTTATTGCAATCCATCTGGAACTAGTGTTGCTGATTCTGAGACGTTGATTTTTTTATGAGTGTTGCTGTTGATCGATACGCCTTGACCGACAAATAAAATGGAACATGTTTCCCTGTTAAGGATTAAGGATTATGCTTAATTTCTTCGCTTGAATTACTAAACCGCGGATCTGTATTAACATGCATTTACGTCGTATTGATTAGGCTGAATTCTATGGAGCTACCAGTGGTTTTCACAGAAACGAAAGGTAATAGGAGAAGAAAGGGGGAGTCCTCAGCCTAAATATGTTCTGAATCCGATCACAACTTTTGAAACTGATCAACATGCTAATTATTATTTATATGCTATTCGCCGGCTAATACTTTAAATATTACGCTTCAGTATTCCATCTGCATCGAGTGATCTAAATGCGTTTTCTATAACGGGTTATTGACCCGAGGCAAATAAAATACCACAGTGCTGTAGTCAGCCGCCTAAAAGTAACCTTTACTGATTTATTTATTAATTCAATTATTAGAACTCCTTTGTTAAATTCTGTATTGTATGGTTGCAGTTTTCGGATGTACTCGTTAAGCCAATACAGAATTAGTATCACTACATGGTATAAAACGGAGTCCCCCGCCGCGTCTGTATGTTCGCGGTAATCTCAAAAAGACAACGGTTTTTCACCATCAGTTAGATAATTTCTCACGGAAGGTTTTTACGTAAGTATAATACTCTGGTTTACGTGCAGGTGTTATATGATTCAATCAATGATCAATCAATGATAGTTATAGAAAACTCACATAAATCGAAGCTAATTCGGAGGAGGGGGCGTTAGTTCAGAATAAAATTGAAGCACACGTCAAGGTGCTTGGGTAAGATATGTACTATCAGCCCCACAGAACAGAAAAAACAGTAGAAGTGTCAAGTGGGCGTTATAACGTGTGGCAAGGCTATGCGGAGTTTCGCGCAACCTACCATACTTTTCCGCGATCGCTTATTTCAATATTTAGATATTTCTAAAAAAGGAAATAAATCCAGAAACATGCCTTATGGTGCTATTTTGGAATGTAAAAACGATAGCCGCACCAAAAACATTTTCCATGGTGGCGTGTTGTTGTTATGATACTTTGAGTATTGGCGACAGCGATACTAAGCGAAGCTCATGCCACTTCCTCTGTTTTTTCTATTCCGTGAGCAGCCCAGTGGAAACCTGCCTGACCCATCATAGAGCGGTGTCACAGTGAAATTATAAAACAATTTGTTTGACCCTTCTTACGACTTGAATCATAACATTCATAACGTCACTGTGACACAGTTCTACGGTGGGTCAGGGTTCCATTGGTCTGATAGTACGTGTACAGAATGCCAGATAAGTGGCCTTTCAATTTTGGCACAAACTCTCATGAAATAAAAATGTTGCTAAAGCCGACTGTTCAAATTCACAGACTCATATTTACGACCTTACTGTTTTAGGATTCTAACGCATATGTGACCGATTGCACATACTCGTTGACGTTGGTACAATGTAGAGTAAGTACATATATAGTCGTCTATTGTAGACAATCATAATGAAGCAGACTTTACTGCTATGACTCCACCCATCTATTGTTGTTGAAGCGTTTGTTTGTACTAGTTATGTTTCAGAACAGAATGGGCAGGTCCTATCAATCTTGCGTTTTGTCATGGAAGATGGGTCTTAGGATTTCGAAGATGAGATTGGTTGAACAGAACACTATGGGTAGGGGGCGGAAAGTCTTGATTATTTCCCGATTCGAAAGATTTTTGTTTCGTCGGATTCTTGTTTCGCCGGATTCTTGTTAACGATTAAGAGTTCTGACTGTCACATTTATAAGTAATTCAATTAGCTCGGTTTCTTGTCTGTCTGTCTGTTTGTTCATTATTATATATTGTACGTTTATTGTAATTTTGAATCATTGTATTACGTTATATGATTGAAATAAGAGGGTAATTTGAAAAAAAGCCGACTGATGAGTTTCTTGTAACTCTTCTTTCGACAGTCATTTCCTCTTGGCTTGGAAAGCGCTAGTAGAGGAGTTGGACATGAAAGTGCCTACAAGGGGCCGGGGCCACTTGCAAAATAAAGATTTTCATTTTCATATGGGTTTTACTTTTCTGTACGAATTTTGCCATCGATTTTAGCTATTTTGCCGAAGACTTGTAATTTCAAACATACATCAAAAGTGTCTAGGGATATTTTTTTATCCCTAGACAGTTTTGAACATTTCAATATAGGCATATTACTACTGAGCCAAAACATCAAATTTGTCTAGGGATACTGACTGAGTATCCCAAGACTTTTTTGATGATGTGTGTAGTTTGGAACTCGGGACTGGATGGCAATGCAATTATAATTCGGACGGTACTTAAGAGTTGTAAATCTTTCACCAAGCTTTATTCCTAAATAAAATAGCTACATTGACCTATTTACACAAAATACACATCGGTTAGGTACAAAGTAGAATTTAGAACGCACGCAGAATTGAATATTTTACGATTGTTGGTTGCATAATACTAAATCTACTAAGGTAAATAAATTTTAAATAAGAAGTCGAGGCTATTTTATAGGTTTGAAATAATTTGTAAGGAATAATTTATTCCAGTATTCCTAATTTCGTCTGACAAAACAGGTTTAGATATTTTTTTGGGTAAGGGGTTTTTTGAACCTTACAAATCATTATTCCGAAATTCGAGGTAGGTATACAGTCAAAAACGTGGATATCTATACAGTTATCGTGTCAAATATATTTATGTATAAGTACACAGATCTTATTGTAAGTGACAGTGACGTGTGGATGTTTTAGACGTCTTTAGAATGTGTATAAATTTATGACTGACTGTACTTCTTGCAAGAAAATATTTTAATTATTCTTTAAAATCTTACTCAAAACATAATACAAGTTAAAGGCGGATGTTCTATCTATTTATAAGGATTGCAGAAGGAAATTTTAATAATAAACACACTTGAAATTGGCATTGTCTTGTCACTACAATAAATAAATTGCATTCGGTGATTCACAAATGGCGTCGAATAAAATAAAACATAAATTATTCAGCTTGCCCTTTGTGGTAAAGTTGATAATTATGTCAAAATATATAAAAGAATAAAGGAAAACATATAAAACATTATTTAAAAAAAGGTAATGTTTATTTAAGTGTCTGTCTTAAAAAAGACGTCCATATGATTTCATCCCTATAAAGTCTCACCATCGCTCGAAAGTTCCACTCATCTACGCAAGCGTGCTTTTTGCGTACTCCCTTAGTAGGAGCAAAATAGTTTCCGCCCCATCATTATGCATTGCTGCTTTTATTAAGAATTTCAAGTGCAAAGTCGGACGCAGAACGTAGCAAGCAAGCATTGGACTAGTTGCATTTTTAACGAACGGCTCGAAAGGTCTCGGCGAGCTCCGTTCTCGAATAATCCAGACGGTTCACGCGCGGCGCTCGCCGCCTGTATAAATACAAGTGGCAACCGCCGTCGGCTTTAGTACAAACTGAGACACGATACGGTGAATTACTTAAACAGTATTAATATTTCGCGTGTAACACGCACCCAAGTGAAGTGTTCTGTGATACATTCCAGTGTTTAGGATTAAGGATATGGAATCACCTGTTGTTTTAGACAAAAGGACAGATTACCACGGGAGCAAGGGCGATGAGGTAAGAGTTCGAGACTTTGAACTTTTCGCAACTTTTTAAATTAACGGCACCTTATTTGGAGTTGTCTTTTCGAAATGTTCTGTGATAGACGATTTTAATTATTTGGCTTTACTGTTATTAATGTTTTATTATACATTTAAGTCAGTCAGTCATTTTTAGTGATATCAGAAGCAGGTGTTAATGCCAAATGAGCTTATGTTCTAACAATGTCCATGTGAGCGATTGGCAATTGTCCAGTTTACATAGAATTGGAGCGTGACTGTTCCTGGCCACCGGAGTTCCAAAATTAAAACGTCTCGTTACACCTATAAGGAAAATAAAATTATTCTTTACCTTGAATATTGCTCAGACAAAACAACACTAAAAATATTTTGTTGTCTCGTATCCAATAGAATTTTAAGAATTTCGTGTTATTTTTTTACTTTTACAATAGTTTATCTCGAGTCCTCGAAGATCTGCCCACATATAATCTGTATGTAGGTGGTGCTTATGCATCTTAATGATTCACTCCAGCAGCCTTGCGCATTTAAATAATCCATTCAATATTCTATGCAAAATTTAATTTCAAACGTTAACTACTGAATTTAGGCGGTCCTTTGTCTTGGTTTATTCTGTCTAACACTAGAGTGCAGGTGCATCGACCTCGCCCAACATATTGATCAATACTTGCGCCTTTATTGCTCTATGGTTACATGGAAGTGCATAGGGAGTTCTATAGATTTAAGCTTGTTTCACAATGTATTTAGAATTGTATTTAGTACGTACTTTGTTGTTCGTGACCTCGTCTGCGTAGAATCTGAAACGCGACTACTGCTAGCCCTTGGGAACGGTATTTTCCTTTCGACCTCTCATAACATTTTATACAGAATCGCGAAAGCAAAACAGATGAAAACTCATATTTTACTGCCGCACTCAGAGAAGTCAATTTAATTTAATGTTTGATTAAAGTTGCTGCCGTCTTTTTCTTTGCTACAGCAATAGAATAAGACAACACGTCACTAAACAAGCATTAAATTTAATTGACGTCTCTGAGTGCGGCAGTAAGTTTGTATGGAAAGCTAGTTTTTAATCTTACTTCTTATCTTACTAATATTATAAATGAGACAGTTTGAATGTTTGTTACTCAATCACGCTTTAATTACTGAACGGATCGGGATGAAACTTAGCACACATATAGGTGAGGTCCTGGAATAGGACTTGGGTAGTTATTATCCCGAAAAATTTAGGAGTTACCGAGAGAATAACGATATTTAACGATTTTAGGACAGTTTTGTAGATTATTAATTTTGAAAATATTTTTCCTCATTTTCTTATGTATTGCCAAACTTACTATTAAACGCTGTCGTGACATGAATAATTGATCCTTATTATAAATAAATAACTATCCGATGACTATCTTACACAAACTGGCCTAGTCCCAACTCCCAAACTGAGCTCTAGGCTTGTATTATGGGTACTAGATAAATACTCAGAAATAAATATTCCATTAGATAAATCTTTGACTTTAAATTGAACAGTCGATTTTTTGGCAATGGGAGAGAGTAAAGAATAATTTCCCATAATAGACAGTGTATGTAAACATTTGGCTGTGACGTCGCGCGTCGCGTGACTCACCCGTCGGCGCACGCGCGCCTAACATAACACCGATTATCTCGCAATCGCGTTATGAAAATACTGGCTGGCCTTTTGAAATATGGCGATGAATATAGTAAAAATATGCTAACAGTTTAGTGCTCAACCAAAAATATCTATAAGAATTATGTCCACTCATCATCAAAAAGTAAGAACTTCCGAAATGTCAGTGGAGTTATTGCTAACTCATCTTGCCTTCTCTCACGATGTAGCGTTTATATCTATGATAGCTGTTGCCCGGGACTCCGTTCGCGCAGAAAAATAAAACATCTATCTCGGAGATAATGTAGCATTCTTATGGTGAAATATTTTTTCAAATCGGTCCTGTAGTTTCGGAGCCTATTCAATGCAAACAAACAAACAATCAATCAAATCTTCCCTCTTTATAATATTAGTGTAGAAAAAAGGTATAAGTCCTCTGAAGATGTAAGGGAAAAAGGGTTTATGTCTAGTATACTCTGTATATCATTTATACCATTTCTTATTTTCACTAGGACCCTAGATATTTTCTTTTATTTGCTGCATATTCTTTACTTTCGTCATTATTGTTTCTTCAGCATTCAGTTTTTCTCTCAATTATCTAAATTAGTCTGTATCCAATGGTTCATGCCGTATTAAATCCCTCAGCATATTGCCTGTCCACAATATCAATCCACTTTATTAGATTTCTGTTATACCATATCCCCTAGAGCAAAGTAAACTTCATGTGTTTATGTGAATATGATTACAGTTTCACTTCGTAGATTTTGCTATTTCAAAAACAACTTTACGATCTCGTTTAATCTCCACTTTTATATCTGTTTAATTACATTTCCCGCGAACGTGAGCTTTGGCCGTTCAAACTATAGTATTTCTGTATTTACATTGCCTGTAAGTACTCCTAAAATACGCCTATTTATCAGTTACCAGTAGAGTGCCCTAAATACAACTTCGACTTAGTAATGGCGTTGCAATGTTGCAAGATTGCACTGGAACACGTGTTATCTTCAATCGTAAAAGCCGTGTAAATGGGCCACCATTATTAGTTTGGATTGTAGCTGACCGGGCAGCGGTAGCTTTAAGCCCAGTGCTTCACTTATTTTCGAAGAATTATCTGAATTTTAAAATAGCCACTGCGCCAGTACATGGAGAAGTCTTTGAATTTTATCTGATTAAAGTCTTGAAGTCTGTGCATCAAGCGGAAAACAGTAGTTAAAGTTAAGTCTCAACTTGCAACTCGTAAAGATTGGGAAGACCAAGGAATGCCAAAATAAAAACGTGCTCGGATCTCGATTGTTCACTTTTCGGCCTTAAAAGATGTCCGGTCACGTTCACGGCTATTTCTCTTGTAAACATAAGGAGATGATGTCATCCTACATTAAGCCAAGCAAATCCATCTTTTGCACATAAACGGACTAAAGTCGCCTCGTGACGCCACCTCGACGTAACGCCCACACTTAGATGCTAATATGGACTATTCAATACTGTTCTCGATGACCAACACTATTCTTTATTAGTAAACGAATAATTACGACGATTTCTACGCGTTTCCTTGTAGGAACGGAAGTCGTTCTCATTCTTGGCCATCTTTGTTGATTGTGAAAGGAATCGCTGCTAGAATCATCTATGGAACCTCTCATATAACTCTCATTTATCTATGTCTACTTACGGGATTTACAGTGCTAACAGACAGAGAGAGTGTTCATCAGTCTAGGTAGATTTTTAGTTTAGATAACCTTGCGTTTAAACGAATCGCTTAATGATTTCTTGACGTCTTGTGTCCAGACTACCCACGTCCCGTTGGCCAACAAAAACCGCAATTTTTAAAGCTCAAAAGATTTTTTGCTACATTGCCATCAGCTTGACGCATGGTCATTGACTCGTGAAAAGAACTGGCGAAGATGTCTTCCATTTTGCGACGTAAATTACTTTTTTTCTCTTCAAATACATTAAAGTTATCAATTGGTTATTAAGAACGTGATAAATATAAGACCATATTTAATCCGATTTTTGTAGGTTCCAGCCTTAATGCGATTTTAAGGAGTTGTTTATATTTTCAAGCGACGCCATAAGTTAAACATCAGCGTAATATTGTGGTAATCTGTTTTTGCCCGTCCTCGGATGATCTCATAGTCAACAATCAATCGATCTTCGGTCATTGCGGTCGTCTTCATAATATGAATATGTAAAGTGAGAGAAATCGTTCGCAAAACTCGCGAAACATTCTGAACAAATATGTCGTTTGGTAAACGATTGAGAAATACTAAGTAGTAACGAACTTTCTCGTTGTTTAGTAACAACTACTGTTGGCTGTAGAAAGTAGGTATGATGAATCCTTCAATTGTCATTTCCAATTTTACACGTGTATTAATTTGCTTTGCACTAGTTTAACATGGCTGATCCGGCGGGTTTGTTAGCTTAATAATTAGTTGATCACTTAACACGTCGTAGTGACGCGTTTACACCTACCAATAGACAAACTATGTTCCGGATCTCCCGAATATTCTCTTATGCAATCGTGTGTATAATTATAAAGCGTCCTGTTTTTTTTATAGTAATCTTATCGAATCTATTTTGAGGTTCCGTTGCAGTATTCGAGCGATTTATTGGTTATTTATTCGAAGTCTTGTCGCCTTTTACGCTCGTCTATTACATAACAATTATCGCCATAAACCATAATTTTATTAGCCGCTATGTCGTTACGATCCAAATGCGTTGCGTTCACGATGTCCGTCTGAGATGACATAGTGATTTACTGTGTTTTACCTATTGCCTATATAAAATGACATAAATAAGTCGCCCACGCGATATTTGGATGTAGATTTGCAGTTCTTAGAAGTCGACCTAATTAGAATTGTATATGGTCAGAACCTAACGCCAGTGAATGGCGTTGCGGTGGACAACTCGTTTTTAGTCACGAGCTAATTTTAAACATTATTTAATTTCAAATTAAAAAACAATCCCGCTAGACCACTGCTAGACCTAATGTTCTGGAAAAACAAGATTTTCAAGTACGTACGTAATACATAGGTATGTTTCCAACTATGTACGACTTCTATCTCCAGCTAAAATAACGATGTAAACATAAAAAACATTAAGCAAGAACCATAAGATAAATTAAAATCAATTTGTCAAAGATAAAATCTCCATAAATTTGTCTCCACGGCAATTTGTTATGAATGGAACTGAAAGATCAAGATTGGTTATGAATATGACTTTAACGTTGCCCAATAAACCATATCATTACACATTGTCTGACGATTCGCCGAGCCATAAATTTGAATGCATTTGCTGTAATTGCAAGTAATTTGTGCAGCCAACGGATCTGAGTCGCGACATAGGCATCCGCGCTTGAGCGGTGACGCTTCTGTTTTTGGACACAGTTGTGTGTTAGTGCAGGACATTGTTACATACCTCGTTAGCGTTGTTTCCGAATAGATTTCGTACTATTATTTTTGAATGCTGGTTTTTAAACTAATATGGGTAATTTTTTGGAGGAAGTCTTAAGGCAAATATATAGTGGTAATTAAAGCCTAAATAACAATGATGTAGAATAAAAGACACGTGACGTGATGGTGCCTGACTTGCGATTGTCATGTTATTTTGCTTACACAAATATAGCCAGTATTTTGACATCGATTTTATTTCCGTAATCGAAGTATCGAAGAGCTATTAACATCACGGTACGCAATAAGAAAGTCTTAAGGCCACCCTCGGCCGTCCTTGCCTTATATGGCGCGCGCTTCGCCGCTACCGCCGTGCTCCGGCGGGTTTTACGAACTGTGACACGTTAAATAAACAAGGTTTCTTGTGTTTGCTTTGAGCAATGTTTGTCACGTCGGATCCTCGAGCAGATGTCGCAGTTAAATAGATTATTATTAAGGAAAAAACTAATTAAAAACAAGATATATAAACTATATACAGCGCAAGAGCAAGGGGTTCTAAAAAGTATTTTGGATCGGGGTTAAAATAGTATGAGAGCAAGAAGCAATATTTACCGAAGATTTGTGGCGTTTTTACACCATATTATGTAGGTCATTGTAGGTACCATTTAAATTAAATTACCGAGATCTCAAGTCACTGAGTTTATGGAAATCAGCGTCTAATTGATACATCATGCACCATTTACTGCGTACGTAAGGTTCTCATTGTGTAGGGCTGATTTATCTATCTCCAGATAACAGGATCCGACAGATACATTTAGCTCCATCTTTTCTTTAATATGACGACAAAAGGACGGTGATATCTAACTTTAACTGCAATATTTTTATCTGGGCATTGGATAAATCGGTCACAAGTCAGATAGTTCACGTCTGATCAAAAGCCATGTTACTACAAATTGTTATTATTCGTAGTTGAGCTTTTTGGAAATGCTGATATTTAATCTGTCATTATTTCTAGTAGTTACGTTACGTTTTTTTAGTGGGAATGTTAATGTTCTGTATTATGTCCCTAACGTGTATGTTTGTCTGCAGCGCGGCTTCCCGTTTGATGAGGAGGAGAGCTCGGGCGCGTGGAGTTCGCTCGCGGCGCGGCACCCCGACATAGCGGCGCGACTGCGGCAGCGGCCCGCCACCTGGGCGCGCAAGCGGCGGCCCTCCAGCCAGGACCCCACAGACGGTACGGAGCACTCGACGGATGGTGTAGCCAGTTGGCTTCTATATAGGGAATGCAAATAACCGGTTATTACCGGTTTTAACCGGTTATTTTCATACAAAAACGGTTAATAACCGGTTAAATTGCATTCCCTACTTCTAGATGTGTTCTTGTAATAAGTAAATAGGGGCCACTGAAAAACGGCGTCGGAGGTCGAGGTCCTCGTCGCCACGACATCATGCTACCCTTTTTGAAACTATTTGATACTCGAAACTTTGTTATACTATATATTTTGTTTTCTTTTTGTGTTATATGCATTGTGTTAAATTTTGTCAATAAATCTATTTCTATTCTATTCTAGTACTTTGCATTAAAATATAGCTTGGCAGGCATGGTGGGTGATTATGTAGAATACTATTATTTAAGTGTTAGCCTCATAATGACACAGCAGTTTCTGGGTAAGAATTTGAACATGGTGCCGATTTTATTCCAAACGTCTTTTACCAAGCTTTGAGTAGCTGGATTCGCTCCATATTTGAACTCCACATTTCAACTTCGACTTGCATAGCTGGTAGCGAATAACATTCTAACGAATGTTTTTTTGCTCGCAGGCTTTGTAAAAAAACGTTTCGTGTTTCCAGATTTCGGCGACAGCTTCGGCGGCTTCGACAGATTCCCCTTCGACGACATCCCCCCGGAGTTCCGTGAGCACTTCCCCTCGCACTGGGCCCGGCGCTTCGAGGACGCGCCCCCCGCGCCCGCGCCCGCCCCCGCCCCGGCCTCGCCGCAGCCGCAGCAGAGCTCGGCGGCCACGCAGACCGAGCGGCCCGCCGCGCCGCAGGACGCGCCCGCCGCGCCCGAGCCGCTGCCCCAGTACGGCCTGCGGAACACCGTCGACCTCGGCCAGAGGAGCGCCGCCGACCCGTCGGTCGATGCGGAGTCGCGCGCGCCGCGGTCCATGTCCGCGCCGCCCGCCGCCAGCATGAGCGCGCCCGAGCCCGACCACCACGCGACCGTGCGGCACATCCCGATCTTCGTCGAGGGCCGCGACGAGCCGGTGCTCAGCCGCGACGAGCCGGAGCCGAAGCCGCAGCGCGCGCCGCCGCCGCACGTCGACCGCGACCAGTACTTCGCGGACGACGGGCCGGCCACCTTCCACCACCCGCCGAACTTCTCCCGCGCGTTCGGCACGCCGTTCAACAAGGGGTTCCGGCAGGGCCCGCAGCCGTTCGTGCAGCAGAAGGTGTACCCGCAGGCGGCGTTCACGCGCGGAGCGTCGCCGCAGCGCTCGCAGTCGCCGAGGCCGGCGCCGCCCGAGGAGCCGCCCGCCAAGCCCGAGCCGGCGCGCGCGCAGCCCGAGCCGCCCAGGGCCTCCCCGCCGCCGCCCAAGCCGCAGCCCTCGCCCAACGATCCGATCACCCTGATCCTCAGTATTCAAACCGACGTCCTCAATCTCATGTCCGAAGTGGAGAACTTCGTCGGAACCAAAAAAGACAAAAAATACATGTTCCTCGACGAGATGTTGACCAGGAATCTTATTAAGCTAGACAATATCGAAACGGACGGCAAAGAGAATATTCGGCTCGCGAGGAAGGAGGCGATTAAATGTATTCAGAAGTGTATAGCCGTGCTGGAAGCTAAGGCGGAGAGCAACGCCGCGCAGGCCGCCGGCTCGACCGGGGGCGAGGCGACCGTGGACACCAAAGAGGAAGCGAAGGCTGCCACCCAGGAGACGAAAGACACCCAGGATAAAAACGAGGAGCAGAAGCCCGAGGAACAGAAAGTAGAAGCTAAACCAGAAGAAATTAAAGAAGAGACGCAGCCGCAAGCGGCCGACACGCGACCGGAAAACACAGAAACCAGAGCCGTCCTAGTAGAGAAACCGGAAGAAACACCTGAAGATGTAGACAAAGCGAGTCCCAAGAAAAACAAAAAAGTTGTAAAGAAACGCGATAAAAGCAAAGATAACAAAGATAGTACTAAGGAAGAAGACTGTAAGGAGAAGAAAGTAGAAAATATGCAAGTAGACGATAAGGGTGATAAGTCGGACTCCCAAACGATGGAGGTGGACGGTGCTTCCGCTAGTCAATGAATTGCCTTAGAGAATTGTTTCAAGTAGATACGCAGCAGCGAGCTACGCCCTCGGCCTTTCTTGTGCATTATATAACAAAGGTGTTGATGTGTTTATGTTTTGTACATTAAGTCTCTAATACGAAATAAGGACTGCGTCCTTTATGCGTAGGATTTGAATTGGTCTCTCCTAATTTAAATCCTTATATATTTAATTAATTTATTGTTTATCGCTATCTGATAACACAATTTTCTCAATAAATGATGATTTCACAAAATGTTCATGTTTATTTTCAAGTTTCCTTAGTATACATAATTTTCTAATAGAATACATGGCAGAATATAAAATAATTGATTATAAAGTTATCACAGAAAGCGATTATAATTTAAGGGGTGAAGTGGAAAACCAGAGATCTTAGTTTTCAACGCTGTTTCAGACATCAAATTCGTCGCGCACATAATATCTCCTCACTGGCCTATTGCCTAACGCAGTCACTATCACAATCGACTTCAAAGTGGAACAATTGTTTTAATTTTGTAAGCAGACTCCTTCGGACTGCAAAATGAAAAGTGCGTTAGGCAATAAATCTGCAGGATCTCTTTTTCATTTTGTTTAATTATTTACATCACGCTCTTGGTTCGGTAATTTACAGTGATCGGCACAGACGGTGCAAAACTTTAACAAAGCTTGTAAAGCTGACATAAAGGAGAACTTACAACCAAGAACAATAAGAATACTATTGAAAAATAAGAATATTATTGGCAGATTAGTGTTCAATTTAACTCTATATCAGAGTCTCGGATTTGGTATAAGGATATTAATATTTTCATGGCTGTAGTTTTGTTAAGGTTTTGTTAAGTTTTGTTAAAGTTTTGCACCGTCCATGCCGATCACTGTTAATTTAGTAACGCATGCTTAAGATAGCCTAAAAACAATAAGGTTTAAGCAAAAATTAACTTTCGATGAAATTATACATTCGATCAAATAAATGTCGGTGGTTCAAGGCAATCCCGTTCCCAGTTCACTCCCATTCCTTCATAACTCTCTCCCAGTCCTCGTCGGCTATGAACGGCTTGTCGATGCAGTTGATCATGTACTCCCCGCAGAAGATGCACTCGCTGGCGACGATGTCGTCCAGCTTGTTGCGCAGCAGCTCCCGGAGCGGCAGGCCGCTGGAGGTGACGCAGGCGAGCTCGATCTTGGTGCGGACGGTCAGTTCGCGCTGGATGTCGGATAGAGTTTTGCGCCGGTCGGCATCTGAGAAGTTGCCATCATTGTCTCGTCAGTACAGACGAAAGTTTATGCTGAAAATCTTCCTATTCAGAGTGGCTAGCGTATTTTATTTGGACTAGTTGGAAAATGAATCAATGAGCGACCAACAAGTCGCGGACAACTTACATTTTCCTCGACCGTAATCATCATTTGATGGGATTCGCCTTCAAAATGATACACTAGGTCGCTTTGAATGCTTGTTCTATAGTTTAAGGAAAATCAGAAGTCATTCCTGACACCTGTCATTCCGTTCCGAATTATAACCTCGCACCCAAGAGTAAAAACAAGACAAGGTTTTGAAAGTGGTAAACGAGAAAACACATTTTTGAAACTATAGAATGTAGAAGAGGAAGGATGATGGGACACCTAATACGGCACGAGAGTTTCTTTTTGAACATTTTCTTTGACAGTTTCTTTTTGAAGAAGAGGAAGAGGAAGACGTAGGCTTACTTACTTCAGCCAAATAAGACAGAAGTCAATGTCGGTCGTGTCATTTCAATAGGTAAAACCCTAGCAGAAAACGGAGAAATGAGGGAATTACTTCACCGACCAGAACATAGCTCTTGAATTAAATGATGATGATCCAAGAGTAGGTAAATTGTACTGCGATGATAGATCAGAATTGACTTTTTAATTCCACCAAAATAATCCCAGCTATCTCTGCCCTGCTTAGACAAATGGCGGTATCTCAGACAAAACTACTGTAGCAAAAGCAACTTTACTACTAACGGCAGAGGATTGAATCTGCTTTGGCTGTTGAATTTGAGAGATTGCCTATTGCCTTATCCCTTTACACCTGAGCTGATACGATTGTGAGGGTTTTTTTCTAACAGAATATAAACCGAGAGAAAAAAAAATTTTTTTTTCCTCAATTTTTTTTTTATATACCTAGGTATTCAAAAAAATATTGTCTGAATCCCTCGGGTGTAAAGGGTTATGAAGGCAAAACTGCCTCCTGGGCTCTCACCTAGTATCGGCTGAGCCTCGGCCAGCAGGCAGTCGCTGTGGAACTTGTGTCCGCAGGGGAACAGGTAGAAGGGCCGCAGCAGCAGCGCCAGCTCGCACAGGCAGCAGGTCTCCGTCACGGACACCTTCACGCTGCGGTTGCGGAACGACTTGATGTCCGCGCGGACCTGGATAAAAAAACCGGCCAAGTGCGAGTTGAACTCGCTTAGTGATGGTTCCGTACAGTCACCAGAAATAATATATTATCCAACATTGGTCTCAAAAATATCTGACAAGCCTTTATTACTAGAGGTATAAGAGCGTGTCAGATATTTTTGCGCCCAATGTTGGATAATATATTATTGCTGGTGACTGTACATACCTTTTTTTTTTGATTTACTTCTTTTTGGTTTTCCTGTAATCTACAAGCAATGATACATTGTAATTTTTTCAAAAATTTTCGGCTCAGTAGTTTCGGACATCAGGGGGGGAATGGTCAATTTTCGTCTTTCGTTTCAAGAAAGATCTTGAATAAAATCAAAACTATTTATTCTACAATGATATCAAAATATCAAAAATTGAGATCCTCATAGCGAGCCCTTTCACTTGATATATGACACAGTAAGGTCCGCAAAACTTTTTTTTTAAATTTCCTAATTTGTCCCCGAAAATGACCATTATTTAAAAAAAAAAATACTTTGCACATCTGTGTTTGGGTCATAGGATTACACCATGCTACCAAATTTCACCTGATTTGGTCCAGTAGATTCGGAGCAAATTGGCTGTGACAGACGCACATAAGGGTTCCGCTTTTTTCATTTTTTGTCCGGAACCCTAAAAAGACCCCTTCTTTCAGCGCTGATATCTCTTAAACGGCCCGACCGATTTTCATGAAACCTCGCTAAGAACCACCGCATGAACATGTTCTTACCGATTCTGCAGCTTCAGTCGCGTCGTCCATCTCAGCTTTTAATTCTTTTATTTGGCAGTTGTATTCCTGGAAAAATATACAATATTTTATTGTACAACATTTTGACAGCATCGATTTTAAGTCATTTTTCCCAGATGTTTGTACGAGGGTCAAACTGAAAGTTTCTGGAGTAGAAAAAAATATGAACTGAAATTGAATAAAAGTATTTTTATAGTATTTCAAAGTATTCGCCTTTATATTGTACGCACTGTTCCATGCGTTCAAACCAGTCGTTTAAGCACTTGAAATGGGGGTCGACCAAATGGCCATTTTAAAGGCTGACGCACAACGTCGATGTTTTCTTACGTGATTGCCGATTTTGGTCGACCTTGACGCACTTGGTCTGATACACATCCTGATGCTTCATTACTTAAAGCAGTAACCATCCGAACTCCACATTGTTTTTGTGTTAAACCACTTGCGTTTCAAGTGTGTTAAGACAATGAAACTTCAGAGATTATAAAATGGTATATGTGTCAAAATGAAGTCCGTATGTGTTAGATTCCCGAAATTTTCAGTGCTGCCCTCGTAGAGATCATAAAACGTGGAGCTCCCAGTTTCTTCATAGTGTTCGGCTGGCTATCGCTATCAGTATCACACTTGCAACTGACAGTATATTTGTCAAATACGTTTCATACAAATCCCAGATCACCGATCAGTATAAAGAAACTGATAGTGATGTGCAGACCTCGGAATATACGGGGCAAAATTAAATGACAGCCAGGGATCGCCTATGTCGATAAACTCAATTATCGATGCTTTTCCCGTATACTAGTGATCGTTTCAAGTTTAGTATGTAAAAATAAAATTGTATTGAAAGTATGCAAATTAAACAAAATAGCAACAAAATTCTGATTATTCTTTGTTTTAAAAGGATGTTTGAACCTTCACTCATCATCATCTTATTGTGTATTTCCGAATTACTGTCCCATTTACTATTGTTAAAATAAACAATCAGAATTTATTATGAGGAAAAAATATATTTTTGTTTCATTTGAATACTTTCAATAAAATTTCATTTTTACAAACAAAACTTGGAGCGATCACTGGTATATGGGAAAAGCATCGATAATTGAGTTTATTGATATAGGCGATCCCTAGCTGTCATTTAATTTTGCCCCCTATATTTCGAGGTCTGGTGATGTGGATACGGAAGTAAGATTCGTACCTGTAGCGACTGGCAGATGGGGTCCCGGAAGTGGTCGATGGTGACGACGTCGCTGAAGAACGGCAGCAGGTCCTCGATCTTGAGCAGCGGGCACTCCGAGAGGAAGCTCATGGCTTCCCTCAGGTCCTGGTTCTGCGTGATCACGTGCTCAGCTGCCAGTGACACAGAGAGTAAGTCTTACTGAGGGTATTGGTGAGGCATTAGGGTGATCCTTTAGCTTTTAGTATTGCTTTTTAGTAATTTAAGGGGAGTTTAATGTAGGCCTAAACACTACCACCTTCTTCGCACCAAATCTGTCCCAAATTCAAAGATTTTTTTATGCTTAGTCGGTCCCTAAATTTATTTTTTAGAACCGAACAAATATTCCCTAAAGAATTCATGTGAAATTCATCATTTGAAGAAGAATTAAATCCGGTTTACCCTTGTTTCATAGACACTCATTTCATAGACCGTATCACCTCGCAGAATTTTAATTTCATAGAAAACTGTTGTCTTCTGTACCCGTGTTGATTTCAGTTTTTCTTGTGATGGTTACAAGTCTAACCTAACCTAACCTACGTGAATCATATTTAAGAACCTGAAATCAACACAGGTTCAGCGGAAATAACTTTATATGAAACGAAAATTCTGTGAAGTGATACGTTCTATGAAATTAGTGTCGGTGAAACAAGAGTACAGTCAACAGCATAAATAAGTGATCATTTATGTACCTTGTCACTTTAACGTCGTGTTTGAAATGTTATACAAAATTGTAAAACGATTGAAAGCGACAAAGTACATAAATGATCATGATGGTACACCGTCCGAGTGTCGTACAAGAAGATTACGCCTACATGCTTCCATTTGTGGCTTCAAGTTTGAAGTGTCAGTTGCATGAAGCTATCATTCAACCCTCTATACTCGGAGATATTTTTAGACATGGTTACCTCGTTATTTTTCAAAATTGTGGTTACTTAGGAACGACTTAATTGCCATGAACTGAATCTGAATGCGGCCTTATGTGTGTTTTATTGTTTTAAAGTGCTACGTAAACTAGCAAAAAAAAATGCAGAATTTGACTGATGTCTTACTCTAACTGTTTACGTTAAAGGCAACAAAATTGTGCTTCTTGCTCTAGAAGCAAGACAGCAATCAAACTTGTGCTTTTTTTATTGGTAGTGTAGGCCGCGCTTCAGGTATTAAAGTTACCGATGGAGAGCCACAGCGTGCGCTGCGCGGCGACGCAGGCGGGCTGCGCGGCGACGCGGCGCGCCAGGGCCGGGTCCACCCTCAGCGCCAGCGCCACGGCCGCCTCCCACAGCCCTAGCAGCGCCGACAGCTTCACACAAGCCTCTGGAAGCTCTTTCTCGCGGCACAACCTAAACACACTTCACTGTTCACCTAAGTCGGAACGGCCTAACCGAGGCGTTTGACTTTGTCAGCCATGCATGTATGAGTTTAGAATAAGATTTAAGAAGGTGGAAAGTTACACACGCAATCGGGTTAAACTCGTCGATACTAGTAATCAAAATATAATGTAATGGACAAGGCATTATTTTTAAAAATGTTATGGACGTGGGGTGTGCCCCAAGGTTGTATCTTGGGATCAATTAAGTTTTATAAACAAATATTATTATGTAAATAAAAGAAATAATGTAAGTCAGATAAGTTAAATATATAAATAACAAAATTAAAAAAGTAAAATAGCTTGGTAAATGAATGCTTAAAAGGGGGGTGTGGATGGAAAAGTTGAAAGCAGAAAATTTGACTTCGGAACTTTGTTTGGACTAGTTAGGAGATAAACATACTAAAAGTCCCCACCCCTCGGATGTGAGCCCTAGGAGGGGGGGCACAAAGAAGGTCCCGTTTTTTGGTTTTTTGTTAACATCTTGAAAACGATGCGTCATGGGAAATTTTGTTGTATGGCATTATTACAGCTCATAAAATTCTCTACAACTTTGATTCTATAAAATGTTTACCAATTTTCAATTGTTTTCTAGATATGAGCTCCAACAAACGGTCTATTTACAAAAAAGTAATTTTTCACCTGACCTTTTTTGTGTTTCATTTTTCTCTAACTTGCATATATGTCATCTGAAAAAACAGCCCCCTAAATAGCTTGCACGTGAAAGGCAGCTGTCAGAGAGGAGTGGCGGCGAGTTGTGAAGCTTGCCACCAGCGCCTGATATGATGACCATGACCACTCTGTCAAGAGTGAAAACGACGAAGAAGAAGACTTAGCTTGTAGAGGGTTAAATTCTCTTTCAGAATATATATACATATATTAATATATCATCTACCGTTGAAAAGTTATACCACATTTTAAAATTTCGGCAACTTTAAATATTTCACATTAATATAGTGCAGAGCTCATTACTTCCGCTATTATCCGATGCAACCGTAGATTTCAGGATACATATTAATTTAAAAAAAATATATATTAAGATTTGAACTCAATAAAAAAGGTTAAACATTATTGTCGAGTAAATCGAGCCAGCAATGTTTAATTTTTTTTTAATTTTAGATTGACCATAAACTATTCACTTCGCCTTCTGAAATATAATAAATAATGACAACTTTACGGATATTTTTGAGAAAAAACTTTTTTGATTGAGTAAAAATCTTAATATATACTTTTTTTTAATTAATATGTATCTTGAAATCTACGGTTGCATCTGATAAAAGCGAAAGTAATGAGCTTTGCACTATATTAATGTGAAATATTTAAAGTTGCCGAAATTTTAAAATGTGGTATAACTTTTCAACGGTAGATGATATATTAATATATGTGTATATATTCTTAAAGATAATGTAACCCTCTACAAGCTAAGTCTTCTGCTTCGTCGTTTTCACTCTTGACAGAGTGGTCATGGTCATCATATCAGGCGCTGGTGGCAAGCTTCACAACTCGCCGCCACTCCTCTCTGACAGCTGCCTTTCACGTGCAAGCTATTTATGGGGCTGTTTTTTCAGATGACATATATGCAAGTTAGAGAAAAATGAAACACAAAAAAGGTGAGGTGAAAAATTACTGTTTTGTAAATAGACCGTTTGTTGGAGCTCATATTTAGAAAACGATTGAAAATTGGTAAAAAATGTATAGAATCAAAGTTGTAGAGAATTTTATGAGCTGTAATAATGCCATACAACAAAATTTCCTATGACGCATCGTTTTCAAGATGTTAACAAAAAACCAAAAAAAGGGACATTATTTGTGCCCCCCCTCCTAGGGCTCACCTCCGAGGGGTGGGGACTTTTAGTATGTTTATCTCCTAACTAGTCCAAACAAATTTCCGAAGTCAAACTTTCTGCTTTCAACTTTTCCATCCACAATTTTTCGTTGCCAGGACTAAAAGTGTATCCAAATCCAAACTTAATAAGCAGCGAAGGGTGCAAAGTTAATTTTTAAAAATATGAACCATTTATAAGAACACAACACAGTACAGAACTAACGAAGGCAGACGAATGTGTAAAATGATGAAGTTACCGAAGTTATATAAATACCTCACCTCAATGCGTAATGCACATCGTAGTTGACGAGCATGGCATCCTGTCCCTGTCGCTCCAAGTACCTCATTAGCGCCAACTGATCATGCTCCGCATAAAGAGTCAGCAGATAGTTATGGATCGCTGTGTCTTTCACATTGAAGTTTTGTACAACGAACTCCAGGTATCTCATGATTTCTGAAACATGAGCCTCGTCGTTCTCACATGAAAGGAAAGCTGGGAGAAGCTTCAAAGGACTTAACCTTATTCCTTGTGCGATCAGAGCATTCACGGTATGTTTAGGAGCTTCCTCAATAAGAACTGGAGCAAACTGGTAAAACAACTCAGGCTTCTTCAAATTCTGGAGCATAGTTAAAGCCTCTAAATACGATTTCTTGTAAATATGCTGCGCTATAACGTTCTCATAGTCTTCGTTGAGCATCGTCAGTTTGATTAAGTTCTGCTTGTCTCCGTGTGAGGACATCAGGTCGTATATCACAGCCTTCACGTGATGCATACACTTCTCTACCCTGGGCTGTAATAGAAACACTTCGAAATCGCTTTGCAGCTGGTGATACGCCTGAGAATCTTCTTGTCCCGTTCTTCTAAGTAGGCCTAATTGCGACAGATATAACTCCGTCATCCAAACGACTATCATGGAAATGAGAGTCATCTGATCTTCATTTAAAGATTCTAATCTCCGATTCAGGTATATTTTTAGAGCGCTAGTTTGATCGGCTTCTAAAAACTTAAGGCAAATAGTTTCAAAACTGCTTTGGGTATCGGCGAATATTTCTGCGCTTTTTTCATAATCCCCCTTAGTGAAGAGTAGTTCTGCTTGTTTTACATTAATAATGTCTATATAGGCTGGATTATTGAAGCAATAGTCTTTCGCTAAATCAAACTGCTCTTTTTCAGAATATATCCTCCAGACATCCCTTTCTTCTCTAACAATTTTGTATCTGAACAAAGTTTTATCAGTGACCGCCCATATGGTCCTTCTCCTAAAGTCTTTGACTATATTCTTCAATTTGCCATGTGCTTCAGAATAAGTGTCTTCCAAGACTAGTTCGTGGTTGAGGAGTGAGACAACCTTGATACGGTCTGAATACATGAGGAGGGCGTGGAACTCTGTGAGGACGAAAGAGAGGGGCGCCTTTTCACTGTCCGTATCCTTATCATCGCCTGGGTAACTGATCAGGCCAGCTTGCGTGAACAGAGAATTGGAGTTCTGTTGAGACGAGGGGTCCAACTGAAAATGAACCAAAACAATGAATGGCTAAATCAGGGGCTCTACTTTGAAATCAGTAATTCGAACTTCGGATCGCCCCATCACTTTCTTGCGAATTAGTGACGCGTCGAGAGCAAAAGGGATAGCAATAGACGAAGTTCGAATTACGGATTTCAAAGTAGAGCCTCAGGGCTCTTATACGTTACGTCAGTACATGTATAGCGCTTTGGACAAGATCTGGGGCACGTTTTATAAAGCTACAAGTTACAATTTTACAGGTATAAACTGGCAACACTGCTCAAGTGGCTGGTCGTCATTGGTCGAGGTTGTGTCAAATGGAAACTTGTAACCTGTAATTTGTAATTTGTAGTTTTATAAAACAGGCCCCTGGTGGTCTTGTTGCTCTAGCAGGGTCAGAATATAGAAAATGTATCAACAGGAATTCAAGTTTGAAAAATATGTGAGAAATCGTGAATAGTTTTTATTACCTGTCCGTAAAATATACCAGGGCCGGTGAGCCAGGCGAAGGATTTGGGGGCGTTGTTCCTATCGAAGAAGAACTGCAGCTTGGAGTACTTCAGGTTTGAGGGGATCTCCTGGATTCCCGTCTCAGGTATCGTTAGGTACCTGAAATAGACTCGTATTACTCGTGCCACTACGATGATAATTATTGTATTTAAAAAATGAAATTGTATGGCTCTTGAGTAGTGTTCTCTTTAAGGATGTTTAATTATTCTTTACCTATTATGAAATATTCGTTTTATGTGCTCTGAAAAACTGTTTTGTCATTTAGTTCTTGTGAATGTACAGTCGAAAGCATTAATATATAGCCATCACGTCAAATATATGTAGACATAGGCCTTAGGTCGCGTTCACACCAAACGTATTGTCAGCCGCCTGCTGTTACACAGTAGCACAGAATAAGTAATAGTACAAGTACAGAAGCGACTCTCTGTGACAGCAAACATGCTAATTTAAACCTACTCAGAACGCGTTAACGATAATAATATAAGTGCACGGCACGAAGTGACCTTGGTTACATTTCTGCGATCGATAGTGGGGGCGCTCCTAACGAGGCAAACTGCACCTTAAATCTGCGCCGCGAGAATCTGTATTATTTCGCCCGTCATGAGCTTAACTGACTCCGCCCACTTCGCAGGGTTGGCAGTTACTTGTATTATGACTTGTTCTGTGGCAGTTGTAAGAAAAAAAAAATGAATTTATTATTAATTGTAGTTTTCTTATGTAGTTCGCTTAAGTTAAATGACGAGAAAAAATAGTACATCCCAAATGTTGTTCGTGACTTGTTTGTTGTTTGCTCGGATCTCCCTTTCTATCTAGGTACGTAATAAGACGTAGACTAGTTTTATCGTAGTTTTGTGCTGTTTTAAACTTCAAAATGTTTGTTAATTCTATTTTTATATTTTCTTGGTCATTTTTCTGTAATGTGATAAATGCCTAGTTTTTAGTTTTATTGATCCCGAGTGTCGAGTTTATAAATATGTATACACTTTAGTGCTTTGTCTGTGTTTAATGTCATGTTTAAACTGCCATATATAAATTGTCACAACGATTAAAGTGACAAGGTACTAAAGTGTACCTATACATATTTATGAACTCGACTGTACGAAAGACCGACGTACTGAAATAATAAACTACCTATTTTAGGTAATAATTAACATTTTGCAAGATGTAAAGTCGAGAAAAATGTTGAACATCTTGGAAACTTAGCTAACTTATCTACTAGGTATTTTCCGTTTAACATTTTTGGCGTTTACAATACAAACATGCGACACGCGACGACATTAATACCTAATAAACGAGAGGCAAAGAGAAATGCTGCCAATTTTTAATATTTTTAAGTGTTAAATAAAAACAAGTATATGCTGACCTTGCTTTAGTAGGCAGCAACTATTACTGGGAGATCTACTTACACTGAACGCTCTTTAAGGTAGGTAGGTTATTGAAAGCTGCGAAACTACGGACGGGTCGTTAACAAAATAAATAATAATTATATCTCTCTTTTTGCGTCGAGGATTCAAAACTGTAATGATTGGGTCAGTAATTAAGTACAGTTACTCGTAATTACCTACCTAGATCGAAGTTATAAATAATATTAATAATAATCTTAACTTTCGATATCCTTCGGCAGTGTAAAAAATGACAGGTCGACGTTCCTATCACTATTCAAGCACCCGTATGCTGCGCAGTATCGTTTGGCTTTTCGAGTAGCCATATTCTACAAAAACCGGAATTAGGAGCTTTGGCAGCGTACGGCGGCGCGCGTCAAGACGAGCGCGCGCATGACACTCAACTGATTAGCATCTTCGAGGCGGCCGAAAATTTTGTAGGCAATAAGCGCGAGTGTCACCCGCCTGACAGTAGAGCAGCAGTGAGCAGCGTAATGTCAGTTTGGTGTGAACGAAAAGTTGAATATCAAAGGAAAACTAGTAAACTGCGTAACATGCGGCGGCTGACACTACGTTTGGTATGAACGCGGCCTTATTGTTAGAGACGTAGAGATTTTTGGCATCTTGAGAACGTACATAACTATATAGAATAATACATACTTAGATAAATAGAAACCATTCAAGACTCAGGAACACTCGCGGTCATCCATTACACAAATATCTTGTCCTTACCGTGATTTGAACCCAGGACAGCTAGCTTCGTAGGCAGGCTAACTACCAACTAAGCTAACCGTCGTCAAAATGATATGATTCTACTGTCGAAATTATACTATACCTATGGAATATGGACTCCAGCGAGAGTTTCCCGTCAGTGGTGACCGCATGGCCGATGAACTGGTACAGCTTGGTGGGGGTGGTGATGAACACGAAGAACTTGCTGGAGCCGTCGACGCGGTGGAACTGGATGCCCGTGATGGGGGGCTTCGAGTCCTTGTCCACGATGTCGAAGACCTAGAGGGGGTAATGTAAGTAGTACCTAAATACAGTAGGTACCACAAATATAAGTTACAACGATGTACCTGCGCAGTACGCATTTTTTAAAGGCGCGTGAACGTTTTATCCAATTATAAAATCATTGCGCGGGTAAAATCTTCGACGGCTATTGGTCAAATGTTTGACAGCTATTGCGGCGACGCCGTTAACCGCCATTTTATTCGAGTTTAGCTGTCATTGCATATTCTACCTTACGCGTAACACAACAAGGTCTGTATTGAATTGATGTTTACGTTCGTTTATCTTCGGCATTAGTCAGCACCTGTCTGCGTGGACGAAGATTGCCGAAGTAACTTATATTTGTGGTTTTACTGTAACATGGATATAGTGTTTTCAATTGCGTCATTCAAATCGACGTCGATGCACGTTGCATCACTTTTGGACCTTAACGTCCTATGAAATAGAGTCGAAAAGTGTTAAAGGTGTTTCTTGATCTATTTTACGTAAAATGTATGAGAGTAAATGCGTAAGAGTTTACATACATACATAAAGTAGTGGGGCGAGACATTGTGGAATGAAAACACTATACCAATTGGTATTTAAAAATAAAACATACAAACCACTTCAATTAGTACGGAAAATGTATGGATCGGATTAATCATAAATTGTGCAAATTCGAAAGAGATGCCCGAGAACTGTTGAAGTTTGGAGTTATATTTACGAATATGATTCCCAAAATTTAAATTTATATCGCTAAGTCAAGAAATGATGAAATTAGGATCCATCGGCACTATGACTCTTTGAAATGATTTACCTAATGCAATGATTCTTTACAGTAAATGCTGATGATTTTAAACCTGAAGTGACACGTTCACACAATACTGGTAAGGTATCTGTTCCAGTACGATGAATGATTTTATCAGCTAATCAGTTAGTTACCAAGCCGTCCATCTCCTTGACCCCGTACAGTGGAAGGTAGTTTGGCAGCTTGTGTGGAAATAAGGCGACATTAGAACAGACAGATAGAAAGACAGGAGCAGCGCGCACCACGATTTTTTGTCGAGCGATAATGCTGTCGCAGAAATGCAACGTATACGAGAAAAAAATCGCAGCGATTTTAAAATTGTGATTATAAATAAGTAGTTAATTATAGTTACATTTTGCTGCGAGTGCTCGACACGCGATTGTCGCAAAATCAAATTGCATCATACGAAGTTGTATGAAAATCGCATTCCGGGCCCTGCGGCGACGCTCAGTCGGCGTTCCGCTCTCCAATCGTAAACATATCGGAACTTTCCTTTGAACATTTGTGATACATCTTTGCGCTATGAATTTTCTGTGATATTTTGCAGCGCGATTCTAAAATCATGTCGCAAAAACTAAAATCGTGGTACACGCTTAGCTTTAGTACGAGAACACATCCATAACAAAAGGTATAATCGCTATAAATATAACAGGGAAAACAAGGTATTTAAAATAAATAAATATCAGGGGACAATATCACAAATGGACCTAGTCCGAAACCAAACTAGGCTTACAGGTACTATTGGTTCAAGACAACTATAAACTTACTTAAACATCTGAGTCCCTTGCCAAGATGCAGTACGCTAACTAGCGTTTCTATTCGTGTCGTTTTTAAACCAATCGCGTCACTGGTAGATGACGTGATACGAAAAGTCACGTGATCTACCAGTGACGCGATTGGTTTAAAAACGAAACGAATAGAAACGCTGTTAGCGTAGTGCATCTTGGCAAAGGCCTCAGATGTTTTTGAACTCTGTCTGCTCTGATATTATATACCTCAGATTTTTTTTGTGTTAATATTAGAGTTATTAGGATAGTACCATTGAGTGTATGAAAAGAATACGGAAAGACAAATAAATATATAAACATCCTAAAGCCTTAACACATTCACTGCCAAGTACAGTCGGGTGCTACAGTACTATTTGCCACTACGTTGGCGTTTGGTTTTGAATCCGTTTCGTGGGCTGACAGTAAATGCGCTAATAGTGCTTAAAATTGTAAATAACTTGAACATTAGAAATAGGTATTGTTAGCAAGTTTGTTTAAAACAAAAAAGGGCCTAACATTGAATAAATAAAGGCCTAATATCAAAATCTATACTATACATATTGAAAAAGCTAAGCTAAATATGCTACTACAAATGCAGAAATCCATGAATATCTCAAAATGGACACAGTCAAACAGGAAATATTAAATGTGACGAGACGGTATTACCAGAGGCTACAAGTTCATCCAAATGAACTTGCTACACAACTTACCACCAAGACCTATGAGAACTGTCTAAAAAGAAGGGATATCTTCTCATAAAACTGAAAAATATGTAAATGAGTAGTTGTTCTCACTGGAGGACACACTCTGCTGGACATGACTCGCAAAACACATCTGCTTATAGTAGAAAATACTGATTGCAGATATTCACAGAGAAAAAAAAATGCTACAAATATTATGTTAAATTACCTGCCGCCAATACTGTTGGTTAGCAGTGAACATCTTGTCGCTATCAGCCACCAGTTCCGTCTCCAGAATATGCCCCTGCGATGTCCCCAGCAGAATAGGCCCCGTAGTCACCTCCGATGTATTCTCGTTGTTCCATCCAACCTCAGTCACTTCGTACTTGCTACATTTAGTGACAAACTTTAACTTGGAGCTTCTCCGGTGCAAGTAAACTAGCTCAGGGTTGCTGTCCTTGTTTCTTGGAGCGAATGCCAGCAGGAGATGGTAGCCGAGGGGATCCAGGAATATGCCGGTTAACTTTGTGTTCGGTTGGACGTACTTTGAGTAATGAAGTTCTGTAATGAATACAATAAGATGTTATTAAAAATGGGTGTTTTTAAGATTCTACATTAACACATACACATATGTACGTTAACAGTAACTTGTAGATATATACAGTACACTGTAATCATGAAACATTTGGTGTCTAGTCTACGAGTAGTCGGCTCCTCTCTAGTTGTAAGCCAGGTTAAGTTTTAGCCCATATCAAAATTTATGTGAATAAAATACTCTCATTTTGTAAACCAACAAGAAAAGAAGAAACTATGTATGTAACTAAATCTATGAAAAGGGACCTTATTGTCGATGGTGCTTCCACCATTATTAACGTTCCTCCGATATAAATACAACGTCGCGTGACACAGTACGGCGTAAGCGCCATCGACAATAAAGTCCCTTGTCATAGATAAGGCCACAAATTTGTTTCTCAATACATTTTCATAACCTTAGGACTTGGTCAATTTGAACGAGATTGGCATTACTTATTATTTGAATTTATACTTTCACACTATTAAGTTTATTATCATACTGTGTAAAAGAGAAGGAAACATTATAATGTTATGTATTAAAAAAGTGTAGAACTATACCTATAATTATTTTGCCTAATTAATTTGTTTGTTATCAAATTAGCTCACGACCATGCCAATAGTATAGGGAAAAAATTTCATATAAACATGTACGTAATAAACATATAGGTACAAAAGTTAATTTGTGGACCAAGTCCAAGTTGAATTAATTATATGGACAATGGAAAAATATTAAAAAGTTTATAGTTAAAAATTTAAATGTATTAATTCAAACAGTACATTTTATTTGAAGTTTTTTTTTTTATTTGGAATCTTCTTTTGCAGTGAACTTTTCGCATGTTCATAATCATCTTGCCCTTATCCCTATCATTTGGGATTGGAGCAGGACGTCTTTTTCTTACAAACATCCCTATCAACAGTCATCTCAGTATTCAGTCCGTTGTTTTTCATATCGCTAGTTTAGCGGACTTCTTGTATTACAAACAGAAATGAATCTAACTTAGCTGAACCCAAAATGTCACAAGAATACCTACAAACATCTATTAGGAGGCTGGAAAACTCAACTTTTCACAGCAAAGTGAGGCCGGCCACTATAGTTCGACGTCCATAGTTGCCAGCCACACATTGCCATGCAAAGTTAATTGTTTACCTGCTGCAAATTGAGAAACAATTCTAAAATCCACAGCTCTGAATAGCATAACCCCTTACATACCTTCATTGAGTTCTGGCTTTTTCAAATCCATGCGAAATAACTTCCCATTGGCCATGGCCAGAACCAAGTAGTCACTGGCCACCGCGACGTGGGTGATAGAGTCAGTAGGGTTAAACTTCATCTTCTGTTTTGAAAACATAGGAGTATTATCCTCTAGCTGCGCGCTGATGTAGCCAGAGGACGTCATAGGCTCCGTCCCAGGCTGGAACCTGGCTGGGACGTGCGAGGCCTGCTCCATTTGATCGATTATCGAAGTCATTGTGGCTCAGAAGCACTGATCACAAAGTTTTTAACGCCCCCTGAAACAAATTCACTATAAATAAGTATCAGATAGAATCGTAAAAGGTAGACGGTATATGATAATATTCTTGTTCAAAGGGTTATCGGAAAACAGACCCAATTTCCATAAATTTCGTATTAAAAGTAGTATTTTCCAGGATAAAGGCACTGTATTTATTTGTAACAATGACACTAATGACAGCGCAGTGATGTATTTGCATGTTATTAAATAAATACACTTCCGTTCCGGGGCTAGTTTTTGATAGAAACTATTAAAATACGCCTCATGTTCAAAGGCATTTTTAATGTGCTTAACCTCGTATTAAATTTACAGTCCCAGTTTCGTAATAATTATTTATTTATTTATAATTTATAAAAAACCTAGTCAATTTATCCTTTTAACTTACCGGTTTGAAATGATTTTCGTTATAATATTTTGTGAGAGTTGAATTTCCAGACTAATATTCACTTTTTAGCCTACGCGTAAATTACTCCTTTATTCTGTCATCAGTGTCCTCTGCTGCTGCGATAGGTATTGTGATTTTTCATTTTTTCATGTCAAAGTTGTCAATCAAATGACGGTCGTAAAACGCGCGTTATCCTAAATATTTGATAACAATTATAGTAAACTTTCTATTACAGTATTGTAACGAGTAATACGCGAACTTAAAGTTAAGAATAGCATACTAAGAAATAAGATTTATTTATTTTTGTTCAGTTTTTAAATCGAAACACTCATTTTAAGTGTCACAGTGAAACCGGTAGGGACAACAAGTTTACGAAGTTTTGTGACTTTGTGTTTTAGTGCACACTCGGCACGACCTTGGTCATTATCATACTTATCGTAAATTTAACGTCAACTGTAAATTCGTATCAGATTCGTCTGCCTCGTGATATTGTTGCTCTACCAGTAAAACATGGCAGCCGGCGGTATTCTGAAATCAACAAAACTTACTTGTGAGTACTTCAAAGAAACCTTTTTTTTACTCAAATTAAGTGATTTAATTCTATGTTCATGAAATGGAATTTATCATCTGTTAAAAATATGTAATAATTCTCTGCCTACTTTCACTTTTGGTTATTTAATGTTTTCATAAAATAAAGCTGCAAATTGCCCTCATTGCGTCTAACATACATACCAAACGTCGATAATTAATTCAAGCCAGTTATGTCACAGTCTCATTATCATGACCCACATACTTATCAATTCTGAATGTTAATATACTCAGCTATTTTGATTAAATAAGTATTATTATGAGTATTTGTGTACTGGCTGCTGCCAGAGCCAGCTGTCGCAAAACAAGGTACAGTCAAAAGCATTAATATCTATATGGCCATTGCACCAAATATATGTAAACATAGACTATTATGGGTTACTCTTAAAATTCCCTTTTCGCCGAATGACAATACAGCTCAAACGTTTGGATTGTGTTACGTCTTTGTTGCTATATAGACATGAACGCTAAATGTATCTTTAGCAAAACGTCTGGATCTTAGAATGTTACAATTTAAAATACACTAGTAGCGAAACGTCTTTATCTTAGAATGTCTTTATTACTTAATAGACATAAACGCTAAATGGCCCGGTAGCGAAACGTTTGTATCTCAAAACGTCTTAATTACTAAATAGACATGAACGCAAAACGTCTGGATCTTAAAATGGCAAGTGTTGATATGACACTTGATAATTCAAACTCTTTGCTTTCGACGAATTAAGTATTCTAATTATACGGACTATTTTAATTTCCAGACGTTTTGCTAATAACTCCTTCTATGTTCATGCCAATCAACTAATTTTACTTTCGGTTAATTAGGTATTCTAATCACAAGGACTATTTATATTTCCAGACGTTTGGCTACTTGCTCATTTCAATTCTGTGACGTCCTGCTAAATTGACACTTTGCTGACTGAGTATTCAACTTTCATGTCATTCAGCTGAATTGACTCTCTGCTGACTGTGTATTTTACTGTTATGTCATCTAGCTGAAATGGTCCTTTGGCGAAAAGGGAATTTTAAGAGTAACCCACTATTATCAGTGGCATAGGGGCATGTAGGTATTTTTGACGCCTTGGAAACATATATATTTTTATAACTTTGACTGTACACAATAATTGTTATAATTAGTGTATGATATGAATTAGCTGCAAAACATAGCTTTAAATATGGACGCTTGAAAGGTGAAATGGGATAAGCGACACAAAAGTCGTCATAGGCCAGACCTAGCTCATGCAACTCAGAAATATCTGCCCATTTGAACGGTATAATATAACTCAATATGACAAAAAATGTAGCTTATCTCATTTCGCCTTTCAAGTGTTGATATGTCTAGTAGATAATGTGTTCAGTGAAAATAAGTGTTCTCTTTCTAAATTCTTGTAGTTTAAGATATTTTTTAGTAGTAAATAATGTGGAATCTTTTAAGATGCTCCTAAATACCATCACATTTATGTGGCGGAATGTTCAGTATTGTCAAATTAATTAAAAATGATATTTATTTGTAGATGATTGACTTTTAAGGTATCCTTTAAACATATGTTGTTTAGCATATGTACTTCTGGTTTTTAAAATATATATGCACCCAAAAGGGTGTATTGTATGTTACATAAAATTATTGCATCTAAAATCCTAATTAATTGTTGATAAAAACACTTTGATTCATTAACATGATTTTGTGACTATTCCTATTGACATACACATTTGAACATAGGATAATTTTATAAACATTTTTAAATGAAACAACATCTGGACACACTACCTATGAATTGAAATACCAAATAACCCTTTGTATCTTATAGACAATTGTTAAAATTAATGTTTACTTATGTGATATTGAAAGGATTCTATCATGAGAAGTAAGAAAAAAATTATTACCTACTTTACATTAAATTATTCACAGCTAAAATTTCAATAGGTAAATTTAATTTTTTAAACCCTTACGTATGTAGCTAGGGTTGCCATATGAGAAATTTAAAGTCCTGAAAAAAGTCCTACATCATTAGTAAAGTCCTGTAAGTTTTCGCAACAACAGAGATTCATTCTCAATTTAGCAATTTAATAATATTATTTTTGTTTGCAAAATATAATATGTAAACCTTTAATTGTTATTTTTGTGCAGAGTTTACGTGCATTTTGTTGATTAGTGGCTACATTCATCTTCTCTTTTGACCAATGAAGTGTAAACATACGTTTTTTTTTTATAGAATACTTTTTACAAATATCCTGACATTTGCCAAGTCTGGCTGCAATCCCGACAAAAGTTCCAAAATCCTGACATGTCAACAGCTGCTCTTCATTAACTAATAACATGTTGCCAGTATACTCTCTCCAAGCGGCAAAGTCCATCGCAGCACAATGCCGCACATTCACGAGCCAGCTGACAGACAAGCAGTTGGAGGTGCAGGAGTTGGCTCGGAACTTCAGCAAGGAGAACCTGCAGCCGCAAGCCTCCAAGCTGGACCGGAAAGCCAAGTTTCCGTTTGAACAGGTATGGTGTATATGTTATTTTATTACTAACTAGGCTTGATTCACTTTGTATGTGAGGTTTCTGTAACACCCATACATAAACCATAATTCATGGTCAGACCTAATTATTATACTTAATCTAATGTAATGGTTCAATGTAGGCAATGCCTAGCTGTTATTTAATTTTACCCCGTATATTCCAAGGTCTGTTCATGATACTTAAATACGGCTGTTTAAAAGATAACAGCTCTGAAACGCCATTATATCACTGGTCGCACTAGCTGTTGTCCTCGACTCCGTCCGCATAGAAGTCATTTATCGCGGAAAAAAGTACCCGTAAATTTCATCGAAATCGGTTCAGCGGTTTAGCTGTGAAAGCTTAACAAACAGACAAAGTTACTTTCACATTTATAATATTAGTTTCGATACTATTATAAAAAGTTTCTATCAAAAATTACATTTTTGGGACAAGCTTTTGTTGCCGAATGTACTTTTTTTTGCACAGACGTGATATACTAGTCAAGACGATTCTAACAAGCCCTAATGCGACGGGTTTATCATTCCCATGGCCGTCCCTATGTCTCATCATCAGGGGCTCTACTTTGAAATCAGTAATTCGAACTTCGGATCGCCCTGTCACTTTCTTGCGAATTAGTGACGCGTCGAGAGCAAAAAGGATAGCAATAGACGAAGTTCGAATTACGGATTTCAAAGTAGAGCCTCAGACCAGCTCGATGGTGCTATATTATTGTATTGTCAACAGAACTAAATTCTTTCATTGAAGCCTTTAGTTGAAGCTGAAAATTTGCATACACCTTTAGTCTAAAGGCGTATAATTTTTTTTAGCTTGATCAGGAACCGGGAATTGGGTCAAAATTAATTCTTGACTCAAAGATTTGACCCGTACAAACATACATACATACATTGCAAGTTAAATAAAAGCTTCTAAAAACGCACATACGCGTTCAAGGCACAGGGTAAAGTCACGAAAACGGGTACCTATTACTTCATCGAAACACTTTTCATCGAACGTATCATTATGCAGAATTTTCATTTCATCGAAAGGCATTTCTCACCGCATGCGTAATTTTTTTTTGATTTTGTCTATTCTAACCAAACCTAACCTACGTAATTAATGTTTAAGATATCCTGAAAACATCTTGGTTTCAGCAGAAACTACCGTTCGACAAAATGAAATTCTATGAAATGATACAATCGATGAAATGAAATTCGATGAAATGATGGGTTACCCACGAAAACACTTATGTATATTGCGTCGCCCGCAGTGAGCGTTAAGCTACATTTTATCAGTTAACCTTATCTCTTGATTCCATTCAATATTGTCATTGTGTAATACATAAGGGGATTCTATCTCATAAGTGGAGTTATCATTTGAGATACAGAAGCGACAGGCATTTTCTTGGCGTTGACTTCATACTTATAAGGAATGCTTTTTGTGAAGCAATCAATAACTAGTATTGATTTACAACATAGTTATCTCTATAATCTTAATCAATAATGATCATTAGTTTGCTTTGTAAATAAAATAAATAAATAAATATCGAGGGACAAATCTCACACACATTGACCTAGCCCCAAACTAAGCTCTAAGATTGTACTATGGGTACTAGACAACGATAAACTTAAGTACTTACATAGAGAAATACCTACTTAAATACATAGAAAACATACAAGACTCAGGAACAAATAGTCATAGTCATAGTCATATTCATTTATTGCTTTATGTTGTACAAAGAGGTCTTAAAAATACAGTAGGTAGCTTCAACATAAACCCTGCAAGGGCACTGCAACAAGACACAATAATATACTTACATGTCTATTTAGAAAATCACATTTACATAATAATAAAAAAGATGAAATTTAATAATAAAAGGCTAACATTATTTATTCACTCTTGAAATGAAAAAAACTCTTCCAAATTATAAAAACATCAAAAAACTCCCTTATTACAAAATATAGACTATTTTGTTATATTTTTTATTGTACTCGCGCTCATCACACAAATATCTGACCTTAACGGGATTTGAACCCGGGACCGCTAGCTTCGTAGGCAGGGTAGCTCCAACTAGGCTAACGTGTCGTCAAAATAAACAATATCTTGCGGGCCTAGTATGGCTGCGTCTATATCGCTTGTCAAATGTGGATAAAGCATCCTTCACTCTCGTACTTATTTACGTGTCGGAAGGTGACGGGATGCCTTAATTAAAATTTTTCACGCGATAAACGCAGCCATATTAGGGCCCCTGGGCCCGTATTATGGTCGCCTTTATCGCGCTGGATAAAGCATCCGTCACTTTCGCACTTACATACTGGTCAGAAAGTGACAGATGTTTTATCCACGCTTATCCACATCGATAAACACGACTATAATTAGCCGCGAATAAACACATATTTATCGAGTAATTAGCATTCTCCTAGGAATGATAGTACGAAGTATGGAGATAGCTCGAACCCCAAAGAAGGACATTAGGGTACCTATACCTGCGACAAACGACTTATACAGAGGACAGAGTCGTGGGCAACAGCTAGTAATCAATGTAACTTAAAACCGGCCAAGTGCGAGTCGGACTCGCGCACGAAGGGTTCCATACCAATATCTATAAAAAAAATACCTTTGTTCTGTGAATATTTCAAGCGTCTACCTGTTGCCGTTATTAATATCGAGGAAAAACAAGCAAAAAAATCCTGTTTGTTGTATGGTACCCCAAAACCCCTTAAGTGTTTACTTTATTCTGTTTTTAGTATTTGTTGTTACAGCGGCAACATCTGTGAAAATTTTAATTGTCTAGCTATCACGGTTCATGAGATGCAGCCTGGTGACAGATAGATAGACGGTCAGTGGAGTCTTAGCAATAGGGTCCCGTTTTTACTCTATATACCCTAAAAATTAACAATTACATTATTACACTTTCGCGGTGTCAGCTAGCCGCCGGCCACGGAAACGCCGAAATAAAAGACACCTTCGCTAGAATTCCTCCATAAAAAGGTTGCAGGTCTCGGTACTCGTCCCACAAAGGATTTAAAATGCACCTTTTAGCATAGCTCCAACTACTTTAGTCTTAACTCTTAAATACTCTACGAGTTCGTTAGCCTCCGGAGGGTAACGCAGTCGGGACACGTACAGCTGCGTCGTGGGTGCAGCAGAATATATAATATATCCTCTTTGATTTGCTTTTTAAATTAGGAACACAGAATGCTTAAACAATAACGTCTTGGCCATCTAAGGCTAAATAAAGAGGAATCTTTTATTTGAAGGGTAGGTACACGAAAGAATATGTCTAGTCACCTCAGCACGGCTAGCACAAGTCGTCCGCGACTTGTTTGTCGCTCGGATCTCCCTTTCTTTCTAGTCTGTAAAGATAGAGACGCAATGAGCGACAAGCGAGAAAATACCACTTGTGCTACCCGTGCAGGAGTTATAGCAATTTGAAGTTTTGGAACCATGTAATTTCGCACGTGATTTTCGTGTACAGGCGTTTTTAATATTAAAAGTGAAAGGATATAGTAGTGAAGTCATATTTCATGGCGAATTCTAAATACATTTTGAGATTTAAATCTTATTTCAAAAGAAAAGTTGGTACTTAGACATATTCTTTCCGTGTACCTTTCATTGAAACACTACACAGTAAGTATGTTAGTTTCGTACAAAACGTTAGCCATTTTCGAAACCTGACAAAATGTAAACGATTGACTTTCACGTTGAAGCTGGCGATCTATTTGTCAGGTTTCGAAAATCGCTAACGTTAGCTAGAGTTGTAGCGCCGTCGGGGAATGCCTTCAAATTCATAACATTTCCCACTCATTTGACTCTTTATTTCAGATAAAGAAGCTAACAGACCTAGGCCTCATGGGCGCCTGCGTAGACGAGGACCAAGGAGGTTTAGGCCTGGACTATCTCTCGCTGGCCGTCGCGGTCGAGGAGCTCTCCCGCGGCTGCGCGAGCACCGGCATGATCCTCACCATCCACAACTTCCTGTACGCCAACCTGATCAACGAGCGGGGCACGCCGGAGCAGAAAGAGCTGTTCCTGAAGGACTTCACGTCAGGGTCCATTGGGTGCTTCGCGTTGAGTGAGCCAGGTAGGTTATATTATAGCGCTTAATGCTTGAGAGCAGGGATGATGCGGATGCAGATGCAGATGCAGATATTTTGAGATTACCATCCGCGGAATGCCGATGTACAAAACTTTTTTTTAAGCGATAATGTAGAAAAAAAAGAGTATTTTTGTAAGTTTTCTGTAACACCCGTGCATAAACCAGGAGTTATCCTAATAATATTATAAATGCGAAAGTATATGTGTTAGTTTGTTACTCCTTCACGCTGCAACGGCTGAATGGATTTGGATCAAATTTGAAACAGATAGCATATACTTACCCAGGATTAACAAAAATGCTATTCTACATCCCGGAAAATTTTAAAGTTCCCGAGGGAATAACGATAATCGAATTCTACGCGGACGAAGTCGTGGGCAGAAGCTAGTGTATCAAATTCTGGTTTATGTACGGGTGTTACAAAGAACACATAAACCGAAGTGAAGCCAGGGCGGATCGCTAGTGTGGTATATGATCGTTTTGAATCGTGTGAATCTTTGTTTATCAACTCCTTAATGAACACGCCAACTGTGCCAATAAAACAATCTTTGAAGTATAAACCGCCATGTTGACTTATGCATACTTATATAGTGCCTTATTGCATGGTTCGTAATAAAGTTTTTGCATTTATATCTCGAGAAGTAACGTTAAAGGCTTGGATAAAATAAAACAACTCAGAATCATCAGGGGGCCTAATATGGCTGCGTTTATCGCGTGACAAGATGTGGATAAAACATCCGTCACTTTCTGACACTTACATAAGTACGAGAGTGACGGAAGCTTTATCCACATTTTATCACGCGATAAACGCAACCATACTAGGCTCGTAGGAGAGCTAGCACAAGTTGTTCGCGACTTGTTTCTCTAATATATTATGCGATGTTGTTATTTGTATTGGCATACTGACTCCCTTATACAGACAGTGATGGATGATTCAAAGGGTCAATGTCTCGTCTATAGTCCTTTGTTATCAGCCGTGCCTATGCTGATCTACGTGTTTGCTAGCTTATCTGTATCTCTTATACTCAGTTAGGTTAAAAGAGATCATGTCAAAAATCACTCTTTAAAAAATGTCTAATGAGCATAAATATCCATATATTATTTCGATATATTGCAATGCATCGCAACAAAAATATCCCTATTTTTGAGCCTTGTAAAATTTGGATGTGTGACATCATAATCCTTTTCTTGAAAAAAAAAAAAGTAAGCTGAATTTAAAAAAATGAAATGTGTTTTTTGCAAAATACTATAAGTAAATAAAAAATGCCAGTATTTACCCATTATTTCGTCTGTGTGCATTGAGGATTTTTTATATCTCCTCCGCTTTCGTCATCGTTTATCTACCGATTTAAAAAAAAAACGGTTTTGTAAGTAATGTTCGAATAAACGAACAAACTAACAGAAGGGTAAAAAAATACTATTTTGTTTGTTATTATACCTGTTACCGCACCGTTACCATATCCAACACGTCACGAGTAACAAATATTGACTCCCTTTCATCAAAGAGTTTTGGCGCGTAAGAAGCAACGGGCCTATTATAGTGGGGGTACATTATGATACGGGGACAGAACTAAAAGAAAAACAATAGCATTCACCGCAATTTTTTCCTTATCATTTAACATTCCGCCAAGCACCAATGTTCGCATAGCTGTATTCCGTTGTGGAGACCAGATAGCGGTGAAATGAATATGAGGCATTTTAAGGACAAATTACGAGTAAAGGATCGGCCACACCGACGCGTAAAATACGGTGACGTTGCGTAAACAAAAGAATGGGTCATAGTAATTACTAAACCCCGTTATCTTGGGGCACTGACGTAGGGATTGAATTTTTATTTTATCGACTATCTAAATGTCGATGGTATTGTACTTGAGTTATATGTTATGTCACTGACAATGATTCAAAAAAAAATACAACAAAAAAATAATGGGATAAATAAAAGTCGCAGGTGTTCGTTAGTCAACCCTATTTATCATAGTTTTTCCACAATAATTACATCAGGTTATCGCATCTCGTAATACTCATTGAGGTTATCTACTTATTTTTTAAACAAGAAGTTTTTGTACCTACACTATATTGAAATTGAGCAGAAATTTAAAAGGGAAAAAATCAATCGCATGGTTGCATAATATAAACTACAAACATCGATATTGAGAATGTCGATAAAATAAAAATTCGATCCCTACGTCAGTGCCCCAAGATAACGGGGTCTAGTAATTACGCTTATGTTAAGCTCTGGTTTGGTCGCTTCCTAAGGTGTTCCTCGTGACTAAGGAACAACTTAAACTTCATTTACTGACTAGAGGACGCCCGCGACTTCGTACGCGTAGAATTAGTTTCCCGCTACTCCCCCATTTCTTCCCGTTGGGAGTCGATTTTCGGAAAATCCTTTCTTAGTGCTCACTTACATCATGAAAGGAACCCCTGTACCAAATTTCAAGTTTCTAGGTACAGTAGTTTCGGCTGATATATAAGTCAGTCAGGTTTGCCTTTTATATCATTTACTGATTCTGAGTCCGGCCGTTAGTCCTTATGGTTGGCAGCATGTTTGCAGTTTTGGGATTACAATCTCGAGATTACATTATGGTTATGGGCCTCAGTGCCTACTTACCATCAGAGGCCCGTTTCACGAAGATAGAAGTTACAAATTACAAGCGGAAGTCGCTCCTCCTCCTTTTACTAGCTTGTAATTTGTAACTTGTAGCTTCGTGAAACGGGCTACAGGTTTACCATTAAAAAAGCTAAATAATTATAATAAATAAGGGATTTTTTTCTTCAGACGCTGGTAGTGACGTGGCCAGTATCAAGACAACAGCTACCCCCGACGGTGACTACTGGGTACTTAACGGGAAGAAGAGTTGGGTCACGTCTGCCATCGAGGGGAAGGCTACCGCTGTGTTCGCCACCGTCGACGCCACGCGGAAACATGGCGGGCTTGCGTGTAAGTAGGGTTGAGTGATGAAAAAGTAGGGTCAGAGGTAACTACAGTGTGCTCTTCGAGAAGAGACAAGGTCACCGCAATGTTCACCACCGTAGGGTCAACGGTGGCGAACATTGCGGGCTTGCGTGTAAGTGGGGTTGAGTGATGACAAAGTAGGGTCAGAGATAACTACAGCGTGCTCTTCGAGAAGAGACAGGGTCACCGCAGTGTTCGCCACCGTTGACCCCACGCGGGAACATGGCGGGCTTGCGTGTAAGTGGGGTTGAGTGATGACAAAGTAGGCTCAGAGGTAACTACAGCGTGCTCTTCGAGAAGAGACAAGGTCACCGCAGTGTTCGCCACCGTTGACCCCACGCGGGAACATGGCGGGCTTGCGTGTGAGTAGGGTTGAGTGATGACAAAGTAGGGTCAGAGGTTACGACTAATAGGTTCTCATCGGAAAGAAGAGGCAAGGTCACCGCAGTGTTCGCCACCGTTGACCCCACGCGGGAACGTGGCGGGCTTGCGTGTAAGTGGGGTTGAGTGAGGACAAAGTAGGGTCAGAGGTTACGACTAATAGGTTCTCATCGGGAAGAAGAGGGAAGATCATCGCTGTATTCGCCACCGTCGACTCCACGAGGAAACATGGTGGGATTGGCGGCCTTGAGTGTAAGTAGGGTTGACTGATGACTACTAGGTGCTCAATGGCAAGAAGAGATGGGTCTCTTCTGCCATCGAGGGTAAGGCTTCCACCCCACGCGGATACATGTGGCCCGTTTCACGAAGCTAAAAGTTACAAATTACAAGCGGAGCTCTCTTTCTAGCAAAATGAGTTAGAAAGAGACTTCCACTTGTAATTTGTAACTTGTAGCTTCGTGAAACGGGCCTCTGGTGGCCTTGCGTATTAGTAGGGTCGAGGAATGTCAAACTGAATCAGAGGTAACGACAGGAACTCGTCGAAGGGAAGGTAAATTGTATGGTTACTAATTAGAAATGAAACACAAAATACAGTAGAATAATAACGAGTGCGCTATGTCAGAAAAAGCAAAGTAAATTCATGACTTGACGCCAAAAAGCCGCGTGAAATGGAATTTACGTAAATCATCCTGCCCTTATCAAGTATGTTTAAAAAATCTCTCCCGGATGAACCTCTTTAGTTTATGCCAATTTTGTCTCCAGGTTTCTTGGTGCCGATGGAGACCGAGGGACTCTTCAGGGGGAACAAGGAACCTCTCATCGGGGTCAGGTAATTATTTAATGGTTTGTCCTAAGAGCTTTGTATCGCTTACACTTATCTATTTATTTATAGCACATAGGTAGAGGGCTATATAACAAACAGAAAGCAAAAAAGATTGGGCGCTTGTAAAAAGATGGTGATTGCATTGACTTAGTATATATTAGATATCTAAACAATCAGCAGGAATAAATGGCAATTCAAATCTTGTGCCTGGACTTGGGCACAAGATTATCTTATAGTTTCCGCCCAAACGGTGACAGTTTTCAATAATGATTAAACCAAACAAGGTTAAGACATTTTTTTTTAATGTCCTTTTCTCCTTGTCTAGACCAAACAAATGAGTCAACGACTTGGGGACAAGATAATCTATTAGTCCTGTTCCGACCATAGACGGTGACAGTTGTCAATAATGATTAAACTAAATAAGTTCGTGTGTTTTTTTTTTTAAAGTCATTTTCTGCTTATCGTGAGTCCCAACAAGGTGGATCTACGTTAAATATATTTAGCGGAGATCCTATCGCCACATTCCGACTCCATCATCAGATCTAAGAAGATATCATAATATTGCATTGTCATCGGGTTTATATGTGGTCCAAATTTCAGCCCGTTACATTAACGGGAACTGGTACAAAATTGACTTGCAATTTTGTGGGACAACTTACAAACATACGACCAGGGGCACGTTTTATAAAGCTACAAGTTACAATTTTACAGGTCTAAACTGGCAACACTGCTCAAATGGCTGGTCGTCATTGGTCGAGGTTGCGTCAAATGGAAACTTGTAACCTGTAAATTGTAATTTGTAGTTTTATAAAACAGGCCCCATGGCATGTAAGATAAGGCATGTAAAAAATCATTTTGAGTGACACGCTTTATATTTATTTATTAACACGCGTGGTTCTTTAGTAATAGATGTGGTTGGATTGCCTAAAGTAGGAGCTTAGAAGAGATAAATTAAAAAATAATTGGTTACTGCACGCGAGGTCTATTGTTTCAAACAGAACTCAGAGGCCACAAATGAGACATAACCTCATTAGTGAGACAATTTATTAATTTCAATGCCATATTTTCCGATAATGCTGTTCACGATATTTCATAGTCTTGTTGTTATTCTGATTTAGTTACTTCTAACATTTTCAACTCTGTTTATTTCAACCGGCGGAAAATAAAATACTGACAAATAAACATTAGAGACAATCTTTTGTGGCGAACTGTATTTTTTTGCACAGTTCTCATCTGCTTATTGAGACCATCGAGTCACAAATCGGGGGAGTCCAATAGAGGTCCTCTTACCACCTTTCGACTCCATCATCAGATTCGCTTCTAGACACTATAATACTGCAGACACACATTACATATAAATATAAATTGGTAACACAGTAAGGGAAACACCCTAGGTCATATTTCAGGGACTTCAAATTAATTAAACCAAATTTTCTGTTAAATAAAGTTTTTTCTTATCGTATTGATTAGATGATTTTGGTGACATAATAAGTAAACCAGGTGACCTTTGGGCAAATCAGAGAATTGTCTATATTTAGTTAAGTAGCTAACGAAATGTGGGCAGGTGCTACATTTCGTTAGCTACTTAACTAAATATAGACAATTCTCTGATTTGCCCAAAGGTCACCTGGTAGAAAATGCCATTAGGCTTTAGTTCACCTTTTGTACTCAATTTTATATTTTTGTACAATTAAAATTAAATAAATAATAAATACAACCTTCGTTATTTATTTATTTATTTATTCGAGGAGAACCAACAGCTTTACATAACAATATGAAAACATAGGATAGCATCAACTAATCCAATAACAGGATCTCGCTTATGGAAACAAAATTAACCACTAAACAAGGTGCCACACACAGACACCACGACACATGCAAGAGATTGAGTTAAATTAATGAAGTAGTCAACAACTTACAATTTAATATTTAGTTGCGACTTAACAAAATACAAGTGGAAAGAAAATAGGTACATATAAAATAAAACCAACGCTAACCTACCTACACTGAGAGTAAATTCGCTTAAGGCGCACTCAGTCAAAACACCTCTCAGCTAAAATCCCCCTCACCGAAGGTATTTTAGAATTAAATATATCAATATCCAGTTCATTCGCTAAAACATTTAAGTTACGGCTAGCACGATTCAAAAAACTATTCCGTCTGTAATTGGATGATGCAGGTTTCACAGAAATGGGGGAGTAATATGGGGGAGTTATGTATACGTGGTTAGTTAATAAAAGCAGAACACTGATAAGTCAAAACTCGAAAAAACATTTTTGATTGGCTGTTATCCGAGCTATATGGTTCTGTCAGTTTACATGTAATTAATTTCCTAAATACATGAAGTATAAACACAGTCAGAGGAGCAAGTTCGAATCCTGCTAGAGCCAGAGTGTACACTTACAAAGTGTTCGGTTTAGTTTAATTTCCATTGATAAGGTTATGTTACGCAAATATAAAGCGCTTCCCTCAGGGCGGCGACGGCGTGCGACGTGACGCTGCAGGAGGTGCGCGTGCCGGCGGGCTGGATGGTGGGCGCGGAGGGGGAGGGGTTCAGGATCGCCATGGCGCAGCTCGACCAGGCCCGGATCGGGGTCGCCGCGCACGCCGTGGGTCAGTATATAGCACTCGCTCCAGGGCGCGACGGCGGGCTGGATGGTGGGCGCGGAGGGGGAGGGGTTCAGGATCGCCATGGCGCAGCTCGACCAGGCCCGGATCGGGGTCGCCGCGCACGCCGTGGGTCAGTATATAGCACTCGCTCCAGGGCGCGACGGCGGGCTGGATGGTGGGCGCGGAGGGGGAGGGGTTCAGGATCGCCATGGCGCAGCTCGACCAGGCCCGGATCGGGGTCGCCGCGCACGCCGTGGGTCAGTATATAGCACTCGCTCCAGGGCGCGACGGCGGGCTGGATGGTGGGCGCGGAGGGGGAGGGGTTCAGGATCGCCATGGCGCAGCTCGACCAGGCCCGGATCGGGGTCGCCGCGCACGCCGTGGGTCAGTATATAGCACTCGCTCCAGGGCGCGACGGCGGGCTGGATGGTGGGCGCGGAGGGGGAGGGGTTCAGGATCGCCATGGCGCAGCTCGACCAGGCCCGGATCGGGGTCGCCGCGCACGCCGTGGGTCAGTATATAGCACTCGCTCCAGGGCGCGACGGCGGGCTGGATGGTGGGCGCGGAGGGGGAGGGGTTCAGGATCGCCATGGCGCAGCTCGACCAGGCCCGGATCGGGGTCGCCGCGCACGCCGTGGGTCAGTATATAGCACTCGCTCCAGGGCGCGACGGCGGGCTGGATGGTGGGCGCGGAGGGGGAGGGGTTCAGGATCGCCATGGCGCAGCTCGACCAGGCCCGGATCGGGGTCGCCGCGCACGCCGTGGGTCAGTATATAGCACTCGCTCCAGGGCGCGACGGCGGGCTGGATGGTGGGCGCGGAGGGGGAGGGGTTCAGGATCGCCATGGCGCAGCTCGACCAGGCCCGGATCGGGGTCGCCGCGCACGCCGTGGGTCAGTATATAGCACTCGCTCCAGGGCGCGACGGCGGGCTGGATGGTGGGCGCGGAGGGGGAGGGGTTCAGGATCGCCATGGCGCAGCTCGACCAGGCCCGGATCGGGGTCGCCGCGCACGCCGTGGGTCAGTATATAGCACTCGCTCCAGGGCGCGACGGCGGGCTGGATGGTGGGCGCGGAGGGGGAGGGGTTCAGGATCGCCATGGCGCAGCTCGACCAGGCCCGGATCGGGGTCGCCGCGCACGCCGTGGGTCAGTATATAGCACTCGCTCCAGGGCGCGACGGCGGGCTGGATGGTGGGCGCGGAGGGGGAGGGGTTCAGGATCGCCATGGCGCAGCTCGACCAGGCCCGGATCGGGGTCGCCGCGCACGCCGTGGGTCAGTATATAGCACTCGCTCCAGGGCGCGACGGCGGGCTGGATGGTGGGCGCGGAGGGGGAGGGGTTCAGGATCGCCATGGCGCAGCTCGACCAGGCCCGGATCGGGGTCGCCGCGCACGCCGTGGGTCAGTATATAGCACTCGCTCCAGGGCGCGACGGCGGGCTGGATGGTGGGCGCGGAGGGGGAGGGGTTCAGGATCGCCATGGCGCAGCTCGACCAGGCCCGGATCGGGGTCGCCGCGCACGCCGTGGGTCAGTATATAGCACTCGCTCCAGGGCGCGACGGCGGGCTGGATGGTGGGCGCGGAGGGGGAGGGGTTCAGGATCGCCATGGCGCAGCTCGACCAGGCCCGGATCGGGGTCGCCGCGCACGCCGTGGGTCAGTATATAGCACTCGCTCCAGGGCGCGACGGCGGGCTGGATGGTGGGCGCGGAGGGGGAGGGGTTCAGGATCGCCATGGCGCAGCTCGACCAGGCCCGGATCGGGGTCGCCGCGCACGCCGTGGGTCAGTATATAGCACTCGCTCCAGGGCGCGACGGCGGGCTGGATGGTGGGCGCGGAGGGGGAGGGGTTCAGGATCGCCATGGCGCAGCTCGACCAGGCCCGGATCGGGGTCGCCGCGCACGCCGTGGGTCAGTATATAGCACTCGCTCCAGGGCGCGACGGCGGGCTGGATGGTGGGCGCGGAGGGGGAGGGGTTCAGGATCGCCATGGCGCAGCTCGACCAGGCCCGGATCGGGGTCGCCGCGCACGCCGTGGGTCAGTATATAGCACTCGCTCCAGGGCGCGACGGCGGGCTGGATGGTGGGCGCGGAGGGGGAGGGGTTCAGGATCGCCATGGCGCAGCTCGACCAGGCCCGGATCGGGGTCGCCGCGCACGCCGTGGGTCAGTATATAGCACTCGCTCCAGGGCGCGACGGCGGGCTGGATGGTGGGCGCGGAGGGGGAGGGGTTCAGGATCGCCATGGCGCAGCTCGACCAGGCCCGGATCGGGGTCGCCGCGCACGCCGTGGGTCAGTATATAGCACTCGCTCCAGGGCGCGACGGCGGGCTGGATGGTGGGCGCGGAGGGGGAGGGGTTCAGGATCGCCATGGCGCAGCTCGACCAGGCCCGGATCGGGGTCGCCGCGCACGCCGTGGGTCAGTATATAGCACTCGCTCCAGGGCGCGACGGCGGGCTGGATGGTGGGCGCGGAGGGGGAGGGGTTCAGGATCGCCATGGCGCAGCTCGACCAGGCCCGGATCGGGGTCGCCGCGCACGCCGTGGGTCAGTATATAGCACTCGCTCCAGGGCGCGACGGCGGGCTGGATGGTGGGCGCGGAGGGGGAGGGGTTCAGGATCGCCATGGCGCAGCTCGACCAGGCACGGATCGGGGTCGCCGCGCACGCCGTGGGTCAGTATATAGCACTCGCTCCAGGGCGCGACGGCGGGCTGGATGGTGGGCGCGGAGGGGGAGGGGTTCAGGATCGCCATGGCGCAGCTCGACCAGGCCCGGATCGGGGTCGCCGCGCACGCCGTGGGTCAGTATATAGCACTCGCTCCAGGGCGCGACGGCGGGCTGGATGGTGGGCGCGGAGGGGGAGGGGTTCAGGATCGCCATGGCGCAGCTCGACCAGGCCCGGATCGGGGTCGCCGCGCACGCCGTGGGTCAGTATATAGCACTCGCTCCAGGGCGCGACGGCGGGCTGGATGGTGGGCGCGGAGGGGGAGGGGTTCAGGATCGCCATGGCGCAGCTCGACCAGGCCCGGATCGGGGTCGCCGCGCACGCCGTGGGTCAGTATATAGCACTCGCTCCAGTGCGCGACGGCGTGCGAAAACCTCTTTGCTTAGTGAGTAACTGAAGGGTAGTGATGTGTCCCGAAAACTCCACTATTTAAGAAGCCAATGGCTGAGTGAGCCAAAAACTCGCACAAGACTTCCTCAAGTTTACTTGCAGGTCGAAACACGGCCTAATGTGATAAGACAATCATTTTTACCGCAGGAATCGCGCAAGCCGCCCTAGACACTGCGATCAACTACGCTAAGGAGCGGGTCGCGTTCGGCAAAAACCTCACTCGTCTGCCCTCTGTCAAGGTAAACACACTAATTACAATACTCGCTCTGCTCGCTCGTCGGAATGGGATTAAAGGGGCCATTCACGCACAGACCTAATTCCTGACCTTCCGTCGTATGCGACAAGCTCTATCATGAATGGGTTGGTCTTAAAGCGGACCGTATGATCAAGGGCGTGTAACAGAGTTGGAACAGTTGTCAAACAATGCTACACAGGCCAAGTTAGAGGGGTCATTCAAGTTGCGAACGAAGTCCGTAGGATGGTTTGACACCGTTGTAACTTGAATGGTTCCTATATTTCTTTCTTTTACTAGAAAATGGCCTATAAAAAATTGATTGCTTTGTATTAAAAAAAAATCCCAACTACTTAGCATTGAGAATCTTACACGAGCCTTGAGAATGCGTATGCTTTATGGTAGAAAATGCTTGAAGCATTAAGCTCGCCTTTTGTACACTTTTTTAATTTTGTGCAATAAATAAATAAATAATAATTAATTCACCCCTTCGAGCCCCAAGCCAGCCAGTCTCTTATTTTTACCGGGTTGTAATTCTTTCCAGGACCGTTTGACTGAAATGGCCATCTTAGTAGAGTCAGCGCGTCTCCTCACTTACCGCGCCGCGACCGACGTCAGTACAAAGAACAGTTCTATGGCGAAATACGTCGCGGGACGCAACGCCGCCACCGTCGCCGACCACGCCGTGCAGATCCTGGGCGGCCGCGGGCTCTCCACCAACTACGCCGCCGAGAGACACTTCAGGTATGCCTCTAGCAGCTTCTGGAAGCTTCTAGCAGCGTCTAGAAGATGAAGTACGTGTCGCCGACCACGCCGTGCAGATCCTGGGCGTGCGCGGGCTCTCCACCAACTACGCCGCCGAGAGACACTTCAGGTATGCTTCTAGCAGCTTCTGGAAGCTTCTAGCAGCGTCTAGAAGATGAAGTACGTGTCGCCGACCACGCCGTGCAGATCCTGGGCGGCCGCGGGCTCTCCACCAACTACGCCGCCGAGAGACACTTCAGGTATGCCTCTAGCAGCTTCTGGAAGCTTCTAGCAGCGTCTAGAAGATGAAGTACGTGTCGCCGACCACGCCGTGCAGATCCTGGGCGGCCGCGGGCTCTCCACCAACTACGCCGCCGAGAGACACTTCAGGTATGCCTCTAGCAGCTTCTGGAAGCTTCTAGCAGCGTCTAGAAGATGAAGTACGTGTCGCCGACTACGCCGTGCAGATCCTGGGCGGCCGCGGGCTCTCCACCAACTACCCCGCCGAGAGACACTTCAGGTATGCCTCTAGCAGCTTCTAGAAGCTTCTCGCGGCGTCTAGAAGATGAAGTACGTGTCGCCGACTACGCCTTGCAGATCCTGGGCGGCCGCGGGCTCTCCACCAACTACCCCGCCGAGAGACACTTCAGGTATGCCTCTAGCAGCTTCTAGAAGCTTCTCGCGGCGTCTAGAAGATGAAGTACGTGTCGCCGACTACGCCGTGCAGATCCTGGGCGGCCGCGGGCTCTCCACCAACTACCCCGCCGAGAGACACTTCAGGTATGCCTCTAGCAGCTTCTAGAAGCTTCTAGCAGCGTCTAGAAGATGAAGTACGTGTCGCCGACCACGCCGTGCAGATCCTGGGCGGCCGCGGGCTCTCCACCAACTACGCCGCCGAGAGACACTTCAGGTATGCCTCTAGCAGCTTCTAGAAGCTTCTCGCGGCGTCTAGAAGATGAAGTACGTGTCGCCGACCACGCCGTGCAGATCCTGGGCGGCCGCGGGCTCTCCACCAACTACGCCGCCGAGAGACACTTCAGGTATGCCTCTAGCAGCTTTTAGAAGCTTCTAGCAGTGTCTAGAAGATGAAGTACTTGTCGCCACCACGCCGTGCAGATCCTGGGCGGCCGCGGGCTCTCCACCAACTACGCCGCCGAGAGACACTTCAGGTATGCCTCTAGCAGCTTCTAGAAGCTTCTAGCAGTGTCTAGAAGATGAAGTACGTGTCGCCACCACGCCGTGCAGATCCTGGGCGGCCGCGGGCTCTCCACCAACTACGCCGCCGAGAGACACTTCAGGTATGCCTCTAGCAGCTTCTAGAAGCTTCTAGCAGTGTCTAGAAGATGAAGTACGTGTCGCCGACCACGCCGTGCAGATCCTGGGCGGCCGCGGGCTCTCTACCAACTACGCCGCCGAGAGACACTTCAGGTATGCCTCTAGCAGCTTCTAGAAGCTTCTAGCAGCGTTTAGAAGATGAAGTACGTGTCGCCGACCACGCCGTGCAGATCCTGGGCGGCCGCGGGCTCTCCACCAACTACCCCGCCGAGAGACACTTCAGGTATGCCTCTAGCAGCTTCTAGAAGCTTCTAGCAGCGTCTAGAAGATGAAGTACGTGTCGCCGACCACGCCGTGCAGATCCTGGGCGGCCGCGGGCTCTCTACCAACTACGCCGCCGAGAGACACTTCAGGTATGCCTCTAGCAGCTTCTAGAAGCTTCTAGCAGCGTCTAGAAGATGAAGTACGTGTCACCAACACCTCACTGGCAGTTGAGCGACGGTACTCAGCTTTTTTAAATTTTACCTGTGCTAAAAGATTACATAGGCAGAACGACGTATCACAAATAGAGTTATTTGTATTTAAATTTTAGTTTTATAAATAAATGTTGTTTGACAGGGACGCGCGGGGCACGCAGATATACGGCGGCGTGACAGACATACAGAAACGGCTAGTAGGACACTTCTTGTTGAAAGAACACGACGCTCTATGATGTAACTATCAAAACAAATGCAGGCACAGGGTTTCGATCAAAGACTTGGAAAGAAGTAAAAAGGTATACCTTTTGTGGCGTATACAATACAAGTATCCACTGAATTGAACGAATTTTATAAAGATATTAACGTCTATATTGTAAAATAATATTTTTGATATTTCAAACCAAGATCCTTGCGTGTGGTTTTAAAGCCAGAATTCCACTGCAGCATGCCATGCACGCACATCTATATCTATATGAGTAACTAGCGACCCGCTCCCGCTTCGGTTCGGTTTATTTGAGTTTTCTTTAACACCAGTACGATAAACCAGAATTTATTATAAACAAAACATACAAAGCGAATTTATACCCACACTTTGTGCCTGCGTAGCGTGCGCTGCTTGTGGGATTCTGGTTAAATTGTATGTTTTAAGATCGCTTTCACATATAGGCGTTTTTGTCGCGCGCCTGTAGCGCTTCTTAGTATCCATACATATTTTAGTAGCGCAGCGGCAGCGCGACTGCCGCGCGACTGTTGAGCGGCAGAAGCGCGACTGCAGCGCTCCCTAGCGGTGGCAGATACGCCGCATAGTCGCGATGCGATCAGTGAGAAATGAGCTATCACCCCAAGTTCAAAGCGCGTCTGCAGCGCGACGGCATCGCGACAGCCGCGCTATGGCCGCTGTAATATGAAGGGATTCGCTGTGCAGCGCTTCAGTCGCGCGACAAAAACGCCTATATGTGAAAGCGCTCTAAGTGGGGCAGTATTTTTAAGAGATATATTCTGTAAAATATTATGTTATTCTGTATGTCAATAAGCCCAATATGGTACTTGTGTAGAAAAAATATATTTGCATTTTTTGTACTTTTTAATATTAGGTACGCGTTCTTGCTTTTTTCATGATTTCGTTTCATCTCAGGTAAGTATTTTTTATTTTGGAACATACGTTATTATTATTAACCATAATTTATTAGTACATAACTACTTTCTATATAAAAAAAACTTATAGTGAAAACCGCATTAAAATTCGTTACGTGGTCCGAAAGTTACCGGATACACAGACAGACAGACGCGGAAAGCAACTTTGTTTAATACTAAGATATACACATTAACATTTACCTTTCATTCATTTACCTATATACAATCGACCTTTTAAGACTACGCCGAGCGCACAGTGGCGCCCTCATCACTATTATTGTGTTTTCTAATAAAATAAAGTATTTTCTTGAAATCGGACGGTGCATTTTTGTACTACAAATGAAAACACAACTTATAGGACATATCACATAGTTTAATAACAATTGACCTTTGAGTTATCAACTTAACGGAAAAAAGTGGCCACCTTTTCCCGTTAAGCTGACTACTCATACGGTAATTGTTATCAAAGTTTGTTACGTATCCCATAAATTGTGTTTTTACTTGCTCTACAAAAAAGCATCGTCCGATTTCAAGAAAATACTTTATTTTATTAGAAAACACAATAATAGTGATGAGGGCGCCACTGTGCGCTCGGCGTAGTCTTAAGTAACAGCACACTTTTGTACCTTGTGGTTTTAAAACTTTTAAAAGAATAGTGCTGGAGTTCAAAAATCACGTTAAATTGACAAAGCACTAAACTAATAAGGCCGACTGTACACTGGCGTCATTTCAAAACTTTTCATTTAAGACTATGGCGCCATGAATGTATTTTTCTACACAAGTATTGTAGTTATATCTAAAACACGTATTGTTTTATATGTATTACTTTATCTTGATTATATTACTTTATCAAGATGCTTCCACACCGGATCCTGATTATTCTAAAGATATCGATAAATGATGTGAAGTCAATTGGTCGCCGCAAGCAATATCATTTTAATCTCATGTTAAGTTGATAGATTTAGATGTATATTCGGTATTTCTCAGAAATAAGATGCATTTTATGTGCGGACTTCTTAAATTATAGATGTTTTTTTTTACTAGCGTCCTACTCCCTCTGGTACTGTTCGAATTCCTGGCATCTAGAGTAACTCTATGCCAATATCTAATAATATCTATCTGTACCAAATTTTACATCAAACGGATGAGGGGATGAGCCGTGAAGACGGATCAAACAAATTATATTTTATTTATACTTGACTCTATGGGTCTTACTACCGCACTCACAGTCGTCAATTTAATATAATAAAAGCTTGATTAAAGTTGCTGCTGTCACTTTCATTGCTACAGCATTAAATTTAATCGACGTCTCTGAGTGCGGCAGTTACATCCCCCTAACCATCAAATCGTGGTAGAACCTTGTGCAGGGTCCGTGCGGATCGCTTCCATCTTACCCTGTAACCTGCCGCCTTAAGCAGCCGTGTTCGCATTGTTGTGTTCCGGTGTGGGGATAAGACACCCGGTGAAATTGCTAGCATAGAGGCATTCCATCTTAGTCCTCAGGGTTGGCAACACATTTGTAGTCTTAGGATTGTAGTCTGAAGACTGTAGTCTTGAGAATGCAAATGTCAATGGGTCTCAAAACCTACCTACCATCAGGGGCACGTTTAATAAAGCTATAAGTACAATTTTACAGGTCTAAACTGGCAATACTGCTCAAATGGCTGGTCGTCATTGGTCGAGGTTGTGTCAAATGGAAACTCGTAACCTGTAAATTGTAATTTGTAGCTTTATAAAACAGGCCACTGGTTTTTTTTTTGCCTTTTTTATGCTATTTTAAAAAAATGGACACTGCGCTCTTTTGTCTATTTCATGCCATAAAAAATCTAGCCAAAAAAATGCCTCTTGAGATGGACATCATACTTAAGATCGGTTTATTAATATTGCTCTTATATTGATAGTGCTTTACCTTTGTTATATGTCGGTGACAGTTTGAGTTTAACAAACATGTACTTATTCTAGTTAACATTCCAAAAATGTTTTTAAATTTCGTTGTTTTTTTAGGTGTATGTAAAATTTACCAGGGTTTTTTTGGATTATGAAGTAAAAGTAAAAAACAAAATTGCCTTTTAACAAATCGATATGCGATTTGCTAAAGATATGGCTTGTAGTCTTCCAAATAGTTATAAAGTTGTAAGTAGCTTTACTAACTTTTGTAAAAGTTGGTCTATGTTATTTTATGTAAAATATTTAATTGTCAAAGACAATAGCTATAAGAATAACATAAAAGTGTTCATGTATTCAAAACAAGTTATGAAATATATATCAATTTCAAAATATATTTTTTCTATTATTCAAAACCTATAGTTTTTTTGTCTTTTATTCGCATCATGGACTAGCAAAAGGTGATCCTGTCCCTTTCTAATTGGTCTGGAACGATAGAGACGCAGAGAGCAAAAAGCGAAAAAGAAAATGCCGCCAGTCGGCTCAGGGGCAAAAATATCACAAAATCACACCGTTAATCACAGCGTTATGATCGATATCCTAACGTTGTTTTTCTGTAGTGTTAAACATTTCGTTGAAATATCTGGACATTTTTTTAAAACGGTATCATAAATTACAACGAATTCAACATCGTAACAAAACCAGGGCTCTACTTTGAAATCAGTAATTCGAACTTCGGATCGCCCCGTCACTTTCTTGGGAATTAGTGACACGTCGAGAGCGAAAGGGATAGCAATAGACGAATTTCGAATTACGGATTTCAAAGTAGAGCCTTAGAACTTATGAATTGCCCTCTATTTTGGCGCTGCCGACTATTTTACACGCATATTTATGTACAGTCGCGAACCGGGATTGTTGAGCCACTTATCCGATTTTCTAATTTGGCCGTGTAATAATAAATCGAATAGCTGTCAGCCAGTCGGTGACATCGGTAATTGAAGACACGGCTAAATTACGAACAAAGGCAACAATCCCGGTTCGTCACTGTACATGGACGGCAATGAAGGCCATCGCGGTATTGTATGTATCAGCGAAATTAAGTGCAGTAAAAGAGGGGTGTAGGTAACGTTATTATATCGTTACGAAATTTATATCGTTATGATGAATATCGCTATGGATCCGAGCTTTTATAACGTTATAACGTAAGGGCGTCGGTGGCTTAGTGGCTTAGGGGGTCGACTCGTGATCGTAAGGTGCCGATCCGAGTTCGAACCCCCGCGTTCACTATGAGATTTCTAAATTAAGTACAATACCCGATAATCATACCGTGAAGGAAAAACATCGTGAGGAAACCTGTACTTTCGAATAGCTGCAGAGTGTGTAAGGGGGTAATTGCACAAAAGATCCTAAAAGGGTCGACAATGGCGTAGCTAGGATTTTGTTAAAGGGGACGGGGCAGGCGTAAACAAACTAAGAATACCCAGGCTACCTGCGTAATATACCTTTACGGTTTGTGAAAATCCTAACCTCAACGGGCGCACATTCGCTATAAGTGTAGGTACTTTTATCATAAAACTTACCCTAATATTACTAATATTACTGGTTACACGAGTTCTCTTTCACTTTTTTATGAAATAATGTTAAAATAACGAAATAATCAAGATGGGAACTGTCAAATTTTGGTCTTGAATTAGATTTTCGAGTATCACTGCCCCCCCTGCCCGTACCTCGCTACGCCCTTGGGGGTCGAAGTGCATCCGAAAGGGGCCTATCTGTAAGATGGGATAAAGTTATAGCGTAAAATAGCCCTTTAAAGATCTGCAAACAAGGTATTTAGATGACTGACTGATTCTTTTTCGGGTCTTACTTGCTAGCCATTATCCGACCCTAATCCTTAACGACCGTAAATCATTTATAATCCCGTGTCTAGCCGAATCAAATGTGATAAACATCCAGTGCCAGCCTCTTTTGTTTCCATAAAAAACGACACGTTGTTGAGTCAAGGACGCAAATGCTTAAAGAATAACGAATCCTTCATAATTGAACATAGTTCACAATCTCTAACACAATAACGCGACAAAAACTGAACTAACAGGCGAGTTTGTGGCCGAATTAACACTCGATGACCTATTAGAGAGTTTTGGATAACTGCGCGTCCTAATACTTTGAGACATGGGCTTTGACAAAACGTTAGTCCGGATGGTAGTGACCTTGATTAAGAAGGTGTATACTGGTCCCGGGTTCAAATCCCGGTGAGGGCAGATATTTGTGTGATGAGCGCTAATATTTGTGTTTAAGTTTTGGATGTTTTCTATGTATTAAAGAGGGTTGTGAAGCTAAAAAGTTTCAGATACAAAATGCGACGTTTCTCTTTGCTTAATTTAATCCTACAGGCCTAGTATGGATGCGAGCTGCGTCTATATCGCGCGTCAAATGTGGATAAAGCATCCGTCACTCTCGTACTTATATTACGTGTCAGAACGTGACGGATGCCTTATCCAAACTTTGTCACGCGATAAACGCAGCCATATTAGGGCCCCTGGTCCGAATTTTACGATTTTTGAATACGTTGAAGATATTTATGAAAACTATGAAAACTAGATCTGTACATTATACATTTCCAATGCAGAAATGATCCCCTAATAAATTAAACCATTTTGATTACATGGTGGCTATTCGAAACATATTTTTACTCCGTTAGGGAGTTTCTTTATAACAACAAGAAATATACTTACATAGAGAAATACTTACTTAAGTACATGAATAGAAAATATCCAACATTGAGGAACAAACACTTGCGCTCATCCCACAAATATTTACCTACAGCGGAAATCGAACTCGGGACCGCTACCTTCACTACCAAACCGATTAGGCTAAAGTCATCGTCAACCGGACAATGCATAAGGTTATTTAAACTACAACTAGAATACTAATTCAGTCGGTAACGACTGTATTGTATTACAGGGATAGTCAAAGGAATGCTTAAGCAATACATACCAGTAGCTAATAGCGGTGATTCGTAATGTCGTCATTAGATCGCTGACAACGATTCGCCGTCTCGCATTACCCGGCTTGTCTTACCGCGATACCTATTATATCATACCTACATGCATGGCCATTGAGTCCAAAGAGCTAGAGCAAGCCGCACGACTGTGCGTTATTGTTTAGAAATTCTAACGAAATTATTGTTATGATTATGAAGTTTCATAGTACACGCTTCCTTAATATCTCGAATCCACGCGATGTTTGTGCTTCGATATGTGTACCGCAGGACAGTCATAGTTCCCTTTAATCCACTATCTATAGGCTGCGTCATTTTCAGCAATGTACACATTGTACACACCCGATACAGATAACGCAACGATAAAGAACCTTATCATTCCACCTCGATCGAAAGCCGAACGCGCTTGTATCAGCGCCGCGAATTAAGAAAAAGATGCGCGCCAAAATGTTGACGTTTTACTTTTTAATTTTAAAAATTGTAACTGGCCAGGATGTTACGGAACAGCCAAAGGATGTGATCAAGTTAAGTTCAGTGTGTACTTGCAGTGAAATACGTGAGGTTGACGGAACTCGCTTAGTATTTAATATACAGTGTTCGGAATTGGATCGAATTGAGAATGTTCCGGATTTGGCTAATATCGAGTGGCCGAAGGACACGAATGGGCTGAAAATATCTGCAGCATTCGAGGGTTTAGGAATTGAGACACTAAACAAGTAAGTAGGTACTACCTAACTGTCAAGTATAGAAGTACCAAGGTAAGTGCCAGTAATTGCCTTGACTGGCTTATCTTGTTTACATGCATTTAAGGGCTTCGATGTTTATTCGGCGATTAATTATATGTACCTGCTTGCCCATTGTGTGGTAAATAATGGTATTTTTACAAAATATAGTTATCTTACGGCATCGTTGAAATTTTTAAACAAGTAAACATTATGGTGTACTGTATTTTATATCTTGGAGATTTTTATGACATTATACAACCGAAATTTGAAGTACTTGCTACTAGACGTTCTTTAATTTGGAGTACCAACCTATGATAAAAAAACGAAAGACATTTATACTTAGATGATAATGTTCCATCGGTACGCACCTATTATGAACATTGGACTAGGCATTTTTTGCGACCTACTTTAAGCAAAAAATGGACGACCGGTTTATGTTGTGATGAATATTACTCATGGTAGACTTTAATAATAGACTGGCTATAAATTTAAAACCATAACCAATTACTTTAAACCTTTACCATACAGAAAGTACAGAAGGCTTATTGTCTAACGTACTCGCAATCGCAACCGGCTTCAAAGTAGAGCAATTGTTTTCATTTTGTATGCAGACAAGCGTTAGATTTTCAAAATGAAAACGATCGTGATTGCGACTGCGTTGAACAATAAGCTCCCACTCAGGAGACTTAAACAAAACCATATACTAATGTTATTTGTAATTCACCTAGCTATGCCCGCCGCATCTTCGAAGGCTATGCACTGTCTTTGTTAATTCGTATATTATTCCCTCATAAATGGTTATATAATTATATGTATACACAGTCTATTATAAAGTTAAAAAACTAAGATCTGACTAGTAGGTATACCACAGTCTTGTACATTTTAATATAATAGCCTATGTCACACACGTTCTAGCTAAACGAATAATTATGACACCGTAAAACTACACAACTATGGTCCTAGCCTGCAACAATAGTCCAATTTTCCCCATTACATTATTCTAAAATATGACACCTTACTATTATTACTGCTGGGTAAATGTACTGTTTGGCCTAAAATCGATTGATCTAAACTCTAGCTATAGCTAAAGCTGTCATATTTTTAGAATAATGTGATAAGTCAAATTGGACTATTGTTGTAGGCCAGGACCATAGTTGTGTAGTTTTACGGCACCTCATTTGTTTAATAAAAATCAGCCTAAAAAACGTTAAGTCTCTAAAATCTTCAGAATACTCTAAATGGTGGTCAAACCTGAATAACGACGGACGGCGACGGACAAACAGACAGACAGAAAAAGCGACTTAATTTTTATTACATAAGAGAAAAGCATAAATCTAGGGCTTTATTCTACTTTAGTTTACCTTATCTTGCTTTGATATCGTAATCACTCTTGACGTTAATATAATGTGGAATAGATGCCCAGCTAAATAAATAAATAATATAAAACTAAAAGGTTACCAGCTAACTAAATAGACCAAGATATCAAAATATACAATATATTTCTCCAAGTCTTTTGTTTACTTTGTCTGTTCCGATTTTTTTTTACCTATGAGTCACCTAGTCCTTTGAACCGGATCGTATGTTTCAAGAATATATTGACGTAGTTAACATTTTCTGATTGGAGTCTTGGTTGAAATGTTTCACAATACAATTAGATTATTTCTTATCAATGTCTATGCGAGCCTATTTGTTAAATGGACACTCGTTACCACTCGTATCAGATACAGACAACAAAATACTGATAAATTAGAGAGCTAGGTACCTATTAATAACCTCTTCTTCATATTTTACTGAGAACTTCCTTACCTCCTGTGAAAATAATTATTCGTTATACAAGGGGGGAAGTTGTATTTTACCTGCGAGTGTTCATTTGAAACACGAGCTAGCGAAAGGATTCTACGATTGACCACGAGCGAAGCAAGTGGTTCAAAAATAGAATCCTGAGCGTAGCGAGTGTTTCAACACACGAGACATAAAATAACTTGCACCCGTGTATAACACAAAACTTTTCACCTCAATACAGCGAGGAAAACGCTTTACGTTTTGTTAGCTATCAAATACCACTTAAGCTGCCTTCAAATGTCAAAACTCTTTCTTCACATATGTCACATATGTCCATCACAGGATGGAAAAAAGCCCAAGTTTTTTTAAATTGCTAATATAATAATATAATCCAGGACATACGCTAACTCCAGTTAAAATTTTGTCCAAATCCATCCGGCGTGAAGGAGTAACAAAGTAACACACACACAAACTTATTTGCCTTACCGGAAAAGGAACCTGGGACCGTGACTACTTTGGATAACAGCGTCATTTAAAAAAAACCTTGTGTTTGGAAGGTATCCGAAAGTATTTTTTTCATGATTTTATTTTGTTACTTTGGTCGGCGTGATAAATATGTATAACCTTATCAAATTACTTGCTTTGCAGTCATTTGTAGTAAGTACCAATAGTCCTTGAGTTAAACCGCGGACGGACAGACAGATGACATGACATGGTTCCATGTTGACGGAGTTTAAATGCTCTAAAAACAGGTCAAGTGCACGACTCGCCGTAACCTATTTTTTGTCATTTTTGTATGGAACTCTAACTCTAACTCTAATTTGTAAACAAGTCTACCAAAAAGCATGCTTTGAAAACCCAACTGCTGTTTGAATAATGTCGTCAACATAATGTTAGTTTTCATGCCTCGCAATTTGGCGCCAAAAATCCGTCTTTTTTATTTCCAATAATTTCAATGTAGCCTACGACACTCAAGTGGTTAAGACGAATCAAACCACGTATAATTTATTAAAATCGGTTTAGCCGTTTAGTAGTTACGAGGGAACATTGAGTCGGACATTCATACAGGTCAAACACATAACCCTTCTTTTGGGCATTACCGCAGTCGGGTAAAAAGCAAGAGTTAATTTAATAAATCATTGCATGTCTTAAATGCTTATTTTTTATATTACTCTACCTACCACCTGACTAAACAAAAATCGCTATGATCACGGGTTACACTTTTAGGTTTTTCCTGTCGAAATGTTTGATTATGATACGATTGTTGTGTTGCAGTTTGTTATTGTCAAATGAATGTTAAATTTGAGTTTTTACTTTGAGTTTATATTATGATGTGAAGTTTATAAGTGACGCCAAGACAAATTTAACGACACCTTGTTTGTCGAAATCGAGCCATCCGTTCAGCCTCAAAGCAGAGGTCCCGAAACTTTTTGTCTCATAGACCACTTATCAAAACCATAATATACACCATATACTTACCATACTTACCATCTTTTACACGTAATATCAAGTGGTCTAGCCGGCTAAAAATTTACACAGGACTACAATTAAAATTAAAATTTAGCAATTTCATCATAACTCAATTATCGTTAATGTTTACAAGGCGCGGCCGAATTAGCGGGTTATCTAACCATTAAATGATTAAATGAATTATTTATTATAATCAACTAGCGAACCGCCCTCGCTTCGCTTCACATTTTTTTTTTTGTAACACCCGAGCATAAACCAGTTTTTTTTACACATAAAAACCTTCTTCTTGGATCACTCTATCTATTGATGAAAACCGCATTAAAATCCGTTGCGTAGTTTGAAAGATCTAAGCGTACATACAGAGGGACAGACGCCGCGTGAAACTTTGGTCCCCTCGAAGGAACGGTGACGGTAATATCACAGAATAAAGACTAAAGGCATAGAAACCGTACTAAATAAGCAGAAAATACATTACGTTTGACTTCTTTTTACTTTTAGTTTTCATAGTGAGTTGGAAAGAGATGCATCTATAGCTGTTCTTTCGTTATTTGGTACATCGTCACAAGGCGTGATTTGGACCTATAAGCACCAGTGTGGAAGAAAGTAAGGCCAAAGAAGTCCAGTCAAATTTGACGTTTCTTCACCTTGCTTCTGACCATGACAGATTAAAGAAGAGAAGACATGTAGTTTTTGTTTCGTTTCCTCTTATCAATACGTAATCTATAAATTAGAGACAAGTAGCTGGTTCAACATTCATCTTATTGCACGGCTTCTATGCTGAGCCTTCTATGTCTTTTTTTCGAGCGATGGAAATGAAAATCGTTAGTAGCGTTTGTATTTTGGCTAGTGCCTCTGATGCACTGTAGCTAGCGCGGCAGCCCCAAACAGCATCCTGAACGCGTTATTGTACTGGACGTTATTATTGTTGACGTTAAATATCTATAATAATATCTAATATTGACACTAATAGAGAGAGTTATGTAATTATCGGCCGCACTCAGCTCAGGGGGCCTAATAATATGGCTAGATAAAACATCCGTCACTTTCTGTCACAAGAGTGGCGGATGCTTTATCCAAATTTTGTCACGCGATAAACGCAACCATACTAGGCCCGCGGAGTCACTTATAACTTACAACATAGGATAAATAGCTTATAATGACGATTATTGTTCCTTGTAGTTTTGGAGATAAATGGCAACATTGGTTTGCACAAACAAACATTCTCTCACTCACCCCAAACGCATATACCGTCTCCGTACCGTCGTGGTTAAAAAGAAAATGTGTAAAATTTGTTAATTTCATTGAGAACTGACCGTCCAATTGGTATAGTAGTCGCTGTAGTTACGTTTAATTGAAATTAAAAATAATTTTATTTCAGGAAATCATTTTCCATATTAAGACACATACATACAAGACATTTTTTTTAATTAAAAATATTTATCACTCTATTTGGCAAGATAGAGTAACTCAACTATGTAGATTGTTCCAATGGTCCGAAGGAACCCTGAAACCTCTGCAATAGAGCTCAGCATACTGTTCGGGCTGCCCCGAAAATTGTGCAACAGGTATGCGACTCTTGCGCAGTATACCAGTAAAGCCATATTTTTTTATATGCAATAGAATAATAAATCAAACAGACTGGAACCTGGTACATTTTTACCCTCCGCCAAACGATAAATATATCTTGATCCTACTCTTCTTAAATTTACAAAAACTAGTTGATACACGTACCTATAGCATATAATCTGAAGGCCTGTTATCGCTAATTTCCCTATTGTAGTTAAGGTTAATGACCACGTTATCTGAAACCATCTGTTTGTCCTGTCGTCGGATGATCACGATCAATCAAGACTCGAAACTGCAAATTTATACCTACGTGTGGTCTATAATGTTATTATCAATTGAGAACCAGGGCCCGTATTATGGTCGCCTTTATCGCGGTGGATAAAGCTTCCGTCACTCTCGCACTTACATACTGGTCAGAAAGTGACAGATGTTTTATCTACGCTTATCTACGTCGATAAACACGACCATAATCTTCCCGCAGTGAAGTTATAAGCTTTTTTTTTAACAAAAGCCTACTTCGTATGGATTAGGCTAACCTTTATACCTACCATTTTGAAAGAAGACAAGAAGAGGCCCTACTTTGAAAATCGAAGTTCGAAGTTACGCTAGCTCCATCCCTGTCACTCGTCATTCGAGACTAAATCGAGAGAAAGAGGTAGAGCTAACGTAACTTCGAACTTCGATTTTCAAAGTAGGGCCCAAGTTATATTTTTCGTGATCTCGTCGACGAAGATAGGCTAGTTGATCTGAAAATGGCAAAAATATCTTTGTGCGTCTCTTTCGGCCTTGCTCAAGTTGGGTTGAAGTACGACCAAGATCATGAGACGCAGACAGATAGACAAAATGTCAAGTAGAAGCGAGTAACTAATTCTACGCATAGTCGCGAGACTCTAGTTGCAAATAAATGGGGCCGTTTAGAAGCCCCACTCGGCGGAAATGACCGAGATCTTTATTTCAGTGCGCGGGCGACGGTGTATGTGCTCAATGGAGGTCGCCTACGAACGACAATGATGAATGAGACAAATATCATTTTGATTAACCAGTGTTGGCTGTAAAGGTTATGGTAATTTTTAACCGACTTCAAAAAAGGAGGAGGTTCTATGTTTCCTGTGTGTTTTTTTATCAGCTATTTCTCCGTCAATTGTGGACGGATTTTAAAAATATTTTGTTGGTTTGATAGAAGTATACCTATTCCGAGGTGGAGGCATTGTCACCAAAACTGGATCTGATGAGGCGATCCGTGAGGAATTGAGGGAACTTTTCAAATATTATAGGCATACCTACACATAGCGATTTTAGTATTTTCAGTAACATTCAGCATTTGCATTCAGAATGTAGAAAGTATCATTTGGTGAAGTGGAACTGATGATGAAGACCACAGATAGCAACCGGAACTCCTCAACGGTACCTATTTAAAGGGTGGCGATTAGATATTTCGAAAGAGATTTGGTGACAATGGGACCACACGGAAAGCAGCAGCTTTCAAATAAATAAATAAAACATCAAAATCGGTTCTACCAGTCGAAAGTTCTGAGGTAACAAACATAAAAAAACAGTCCATTTGAGAACCTCCTCTTATTTTTAAAGTCGGTTTAAAAAGATAGCTAGCTTTAGTCTGCCACAAGCTCTTCACACTGAACCCGCCGTCTCGGGGTTTAAAGCAGTTGACCTTATTTAATCCTCTGGGAAGTGTTGTCAGATCGACTTCCGGACCGAAAAAATAACATAGGAATAGAGGATTCCATCATTTTAAACTAAACAAGGAGTGCTCACTTAAAGTATAAGATAAACTTCTTTTTTTTAGACTACCGCCAAACACCCAGGTAGAAATACTTCGCTTCAGCAACAACGCGATCAAAACGTACTGGCCAGATCCATTCAGCAACGTTCCAAATTTAAAAAAACTCTCTTTCGCCCAAAACGACTTAACCGAAATCACACCGGACCTGTTCACTAAAATCCACGCATTGGAAGACTTAGATTTGTCATACAACAGACTGGTAGATTTTAATCGTATGGATTTTAAATCTTTGGTCGATCTAAGGAGGTTGAATATACAGAGTAACCAGCTGAAGAAAATACCGAGTATTGCGTTGCAGCCCTTGACGGCGTTAGAAGATCTGGATTTAGGGAAGAATGGCATATCTGACGTGTTACTCCAGGGTAGTGAGGGGGCCAGTTTTAAGAGTCTGAAGCGTCTAAGTCTGAATGGAAACCGTATCAGATCGGTGACGAAGGATTCTTTTCCAGCTGAAAACATCATGTGAGTATTACTCATCCGTATTTATTCTGTAGTCTGCACCCATTGCCACTCTGTTTATGTTATGTTTGTTACCACAGAGTTGTGGTTGTTACGCAACAAATAGATCTCCGTAAGACAATCTACTAAAATAATCGTGTTTCTGCAGTGCTTTTTAATTTACTGATTTGAAACGTTCTCACAAAGTGTACCGTGTAATGTGCTTTGACCCGTCTCTACCAAATAACAACATTACTTATTGTACAGTTTTAAATGTACGAGTTTGTACTCCGTAGAACCCTGTCATGTACAGGTGATGTTTTAAAGTTTGAGTGATGTATTCTGTCATTGCAAAAAGGTTCGACATATTTGTAAGAGTAAAGGAAGATCATCATTTTAGCTCATATCCATACACTGTAGAGTAAAGGCCTCTTCTTTTTCACGCCATTTTGCCCGGGGTCGTGCTAACGCCATCCATCCTTTCCCAACTGTTAAGGAAGATCTGAGAAGAAGACCGTAATAAAATTAAATGTATTATATTTTCAGTGAACTCCTAGACCTATCAAATAACGTCATCGAAATAGTTGACTCAGATGCGTTCTCGACGTGCACAAACCTACGCGAACTGAACCTTGCGCAGAACAACATAACACTCACATTCGCGCTGCCGCCAACCCTTCAAATCGCCATACTAAAGTTGAACACCCTATACCATTGGCCGATATTCCCTAGCGGGATCACTTATATCGATCTATCGCATAATCGATTATCGGAGATGTATGATGAGATTGAAGCTAAGTTTGATAATTTAGAGGTAATTATTACTTAACTTTGGGCTAATCACAGAGACACATTGTGAGTTTATCTAAATCCTGATTGGATCAAAACATTACTTTGAATGTCAACACTTTCATTCCAGATCTTAAACATCGCTGGGAACCAAATAAAAGATTTAACCATGGAGAAGAAACTTCCAAAGCTCGATAGCCTCGACCTATCCTATAATTTATTCACCGAAGTACCAAAGAGTTTGAGTAGTCAGAATTTCCCCAAATTAGAGGAGTTGCATTTAGATGGCAACCCTATGGAGAGTATTTATTTTAAAAATATATTAGCATTAAGGAGGTTGTATATAAATGAGTTAAGTAAGTTGGCAGTAGTGGAGGATAAGGCGTTTAGTAACGTGGTAGGTCGAGGCTTTAACGAGACTGAAGACTACGGCTTCAGTCTGTCCCTGTCTAATTGTAAAAAACTGAGCGAGATACAAGAGAGAGCATTTGATTCTACGTCATTGAGTATGGTGAGTCATTTGTTAAAATATTATATTAAATAGATAAAAACCTCCGACATATTATGCGACCAGAGGGCTTATTGTTTAACGCACTCGCAATCGCAACCGGCTTCAAAGTGGACAATTGTTTTCATTTTGTATGCAGACAAGCCTTCGATTTTCAAAATGAAAACGATCGTAATTGCGAGTGCGTTAGACAATAAGCCCTCAGAGAACTTATTATCTAACGCTCTCGCAATCGCAACCGGCTTCAAAGTGGAGCAATTGTTTTCATTTTGTATGCAAACAAGCCTTCGATTTTCAAAATAATAACGATCGTGATTGCGAGTGCGTTAGATAATAAGCCCTCAGTACTATCAGAGCTAATAACCAATGATCGGAATAGGCAGAACTAATTTACCTAAAGTTTGCAAAACGAAATAACATAAAGTGGTTACAACCGGGTATTTTTTTTTTTGAATTCCGGATTAATTTTATTCCTTGCGAAAGTGTTGAAGTATTATTGTAAGTAAGTATATTCATATACTTACAATATATTTCATACCTTCGGATTCTTAAAAAAGAGTACAGTTAGGTGCAAAACCAAAACTTAGTCAATATTAGCAGTTTAGCACCTTAATAGAAGTCGATGACAATCAAAACTATTTTCAAATGCCTAATACCTATACAGAATAAAACTCCTTGAAGTTCGCTACAAAACTGCTGAACAAATGATTTACTTGTCATTTAAGTTGTAGTAATTTTGAACAAAAACTGTAAAATTTAATTATTAATTTTTTACCAGTAATTTAGTTTTCTCTATGGCAACCCCAAATAAGAAAACTATTGAAAATAGAAAATTCCATCCTCTTTAAAATGAGGTATTAACTGCTTAAATTGCAGAATTTTAATCCGTTACAAAAGTGAACTAACAACCAGTTTGTATAGCTAATTTGTTTCGGTGCAAATGTGAACTAATGTCGCCATGTAATTTCCTACTCATTTTAAAGATGATAAATAACTTTATCGGGGTCCTTATTTGGGGTTGCCATAGACAGAATTAAAATATAAGACAAATTAAACATGTTAAATTTAACAGTTTTTACGTTAAAATTACTTAAAAGTTGTAAATGACAGGTAAATCATTTGGTGGGCCGATTTGAAGCAAATTTCAAGAAGTACTTGTCTCTATTAAACATTTTAAAAAATTGCACCTAACTGTATATATAACTACATAGCATTCAAATTCGAAACCCTCCTTTCTTCAAGCTGGACCTAAGCAACAACAACCTGTCGCACCTTTCGAAGAATCTGCTGGACTGGTCCCAGATAGTCGAAGGTGTGGATCTCCAGCACAACCCTTGGCACTGCGACTGCGAGCTGCAGTGGGTACTGGAAGAGCTGCTGCCTCAGATGTACGTGAAGAATTCGAGGCTGCTGGCGGAATTAAGGTGAATATCGCAGGGCCCCGTTTATCACACTTGCACCGAAAGTGAATCGAACCAAGATATCGACGCTGGAAAGGATAATTGACTAACGTCCATTTGACAAACTTTACAGTAGAGCGATTTAAAGTTTGTTTTTTCGGAAAAAATATCATATCTTTTTTATTATTGTTTGTATAGAAATATGTTATACTACAAACTTGTTCATAATTTTAATATCTACTGATTAATTTTTATCGTAACACTTGAAAAGTGCTTGTTCACGAAAGAAATGTCCCGTTAGACAATGGCTACTTTTGACCGGCGAGGAAAAATGGTTAACAGCCACCTGTCGAAATATTATTCGTATGACTACAGCTAACAAACCTTCATTCGGTTTTGATGAGTCCTATTCAAAGGTAAAAAAAGGTCTAACATGCCTTACAAGGTCTTTTGGGCCGTAGTAAAAACGGCTAACAAACCTTTGGGTTAATAACTACAGACAGGAAAAATACCTAAATGTAAAAAACTCCTATTAACGATGGATTATCGGACAATTTATGAAAAAACGTTGAAAATTTGGTCTGTAAGAGCCTGCGTTTTACAAAAAGCTTAAAATTTATAACGGCTAACGTATTGTAACCAATATTGAACTTTTCCGGTTTCCCTATGCTTCCGTATCGCAATCGCACTATAGTGCCCGGCCGCTAGGAAGTCAATCCTGACAGCTGTCATCGCAGTACAATTTATAACCTCAAACCCAAGAATAGGTTATAAATTGTACTGCGATGACAGCTGTCAGGATTGACTTCCTAACGGCCGGGCACTATAGTTGGCGACACGTTAGCCTAGTTGGTAGTGACCCTGCCTACGATACCGGCTACCGGATACCTGCTAGCGGTTCCGGATTCAAATCCCGGTAATCGCAGATATTTTTGTGATGAGCGCGAGTATTTGTTCCTGAGTCATGGATGTTTTCTATGTATTTAACTATATATTTCTCTGTATAAGATAAGTAAGTTTATCGTTGTCTGATACCCATAGTACAGTCGGCCTTATAAGAAGCTGAACACTTGTGTACCTTGTCGCTATAACGCTTGACAGATTAGTGCAGCAGTTCAAACATGACGTTAAAGTGACAAAACACTAAAGTGTGCAGCTTCTTATAAGGCCGACCGTACAAGCCTAGAGCTTAAAACAATTTGTTTGACACTTCTTACGACTTAAATCATAACGTCACTATGACACAGTTCTAAGTCAGGGTTCCATTGGGCTGATAGGTAAATGCACGTAGTTTAGTTTTAAGTTTGTATAAATATATAAAGACTACCGTTACAGCTTGTGTGTGTGGTGAGTGTGTATGTGTGTGTGGGACGTGTATATGTGTGTGTGAGAGTGTGTAGAGTGATTAAGAACGGGAACGATTAATGGCTGCTGATTTAAAATGTGTTTTTTAGACTTGAAAAATAGATCCAAATGGTGAAATTTAAATTATACAAATTAACCAAGAGGTTACTTTTGTGCCGTTCGTTCCATTTATCGCAGTTCTTGTTAAACCACTTATAAAGTGTGAAGTCCCCACGGGGAAGCCCTGTTATCGTGAGAGGATGTCTGCTGATTACAAAATTATATTTGTAACCACATGTCGTCAAACAAATAGTGTTAGCTATGGCATTTAAAAGGTTAAGGCTGCCTGTCCACTGGAGCGGAGCGAGATAGCGAAGCGGTGAGCGAGAAAAATATCCACCAATAGGAATACTTTATTTTCCTAGCCTCGCTTAGCGCAGGGTAGTGATTCTATCAAAAGCAAAGGTGAGCGAATGCAGGAGTGAATGTCCAAGCGGTGAGTTTAAGTAGTCCCGTCAGAGCGCGCAAAACACATTTTAGGGCGTGCATTCTCAATTAGGCAGCCTTATGGGACTACTTAAACTCGCCGCTTGGACATTCACTCCTGCGTTCGCTCACCTTTGCTTTTGAAAGAATCACTACCCAGCTCTCCTATTGGTGGCTTTTTTCCTCGCTCACCGCTTCGCTGCAGTTGAGAGGCAGCCTTAAAGGCTAGTTGACCTTTCAATTCCTCCGGTAGCTCGGATGTTAAATTATTCATGGCCGTTCCTAACTTGTTTGTTTTCCCCTTGCTTCTCGATGTATCTTTCCTTTTATTCAAATGTGAAAATGTTACAGATGCAGCGCGCCGCGCGCGATAGAAGGCTTGCGGCTGGTGCACTGGTACAACTGGACAGAGCAGGCGTTTTGTGGAGACAACTACCTGCACGCCGGCCCCCATGGGACATACATTGTGAGTCCCTAATATTCCTCGAGTTTTAGGATTAATTCTAAAGCATAGAAACGTGGTGGCTTGCAGGGAAAGCTTTGTCAACCATACTTTTACTTTCTTGTGGATTATTGAAAAACCGGCCAAGTGCGAGTGGGACTCGCGCACGAAGGGTTCCTTACCATTATTTATACAACGTTAGCAAAGGACGGCAAAAAATCACGTTTGTTGTATGGGAGCCCCCCTTAAATATTTATTTTATTCTGTTTTTAGTATTTGTTGTTATAGTGGCAACAGAAATATATCTTCTGTGAAAATTTCAAGTGTCTAGCTATCACAGTTCATGAGATACAGCCTGATAACAGACAGACAGACGGACAGCGGAGTTTTAGTACTTAATATGGTCCCGTTTTTACCCTTTGGGTATGGAACCCTAAAAACGAGTATAGAGGGCTTCCGCGACTTTGTATGCGTAGAATTAGTGTAATGAAATGTAATGAACTAATGACGCCTATGTGTCTATTTTTTGGATATATTAATTTTGAACATATTTTCTTGAGGCTGTTAAACGTGAAAACATGATTAGAAACAAAATTCTCGATATTTTTCTTCTTCAAACATGACACCTTTTTTGCGCATGCTTTTGGTTGAATCTTCGAAACTTTACGATGTTTAAAGATGATTTTTGATTCAATAGTTGAGTCTTTAAAACTTCTTAATCCTGATAAACCATTTTTTTTTTATCAATCTAGTGGTTTTAAAGACAGCCATCATTTGAATATAACGCTGCCATCAAGGCGCGCGCAAATTATCACATGTTCTTCACATGGAAGCACATTCAGCCGTTTTGGCCTCTGAATCCTGACTTGACCATTCCAGCTGCAGCCCTCAACGAGCTCCACCCCGAGCTTGAGCCGGCTGGGCGTGATCCTGGGCTGCTGCGTGGTGGCGGCGCTGCTGGTGGCGGCGGCGCTGGCCGTGTACCTGGTGCGCGGGCGGCGCCGGTACCGCGTGCGCCAGGCCGCGCTCAGGAGGAAGCGCCAGAGCGCGCACGACCAGAAGACCGGGAAGGACCAGTTCTCTGCGCTCAACAAGGCGTAGATGTGATGATGGCGCCCGGCCGGAGCGGTCGATCGGTCTCCCGGTCATTCCACCCAAGTCATAGACATACACCCGTATTCACAAACGTCACTATGAGGTCTCACAGTGCTTATGAACGCACAGGGTGGTTCAAATCGTTTTATAAACAAAAGGTCGGTCAAAAAGGACCAATCCCAAAGCTGTATTGAACGCAGTGCGTTTACTCAGTGAAGGATCCCTTAAGTATTGTTTGTGAATACGGGTTATAGACTAGTGTACTGTGGGCCTATAATTATGGTCACGTAATTCGATGTGGATAATCGTGGATTCATCTGTCACTTTCTGACCAATGCATAAGTGCGAGGGTGACGGGTTTATCCACCGCGATAAAAGCGACCGTAATACTGACCATAGACGCCATAGACTAACAGACGGACAAACAAGCCGAGAGTAATGCAGCTATCCGTTCTAATATGACGACATGTTTAAACTAGTTGCTAGTAACCCTGCCTGAATGCAATATATATACCTCATAAGGCCTAATACAATAGGATGTACATAATCAAGGCAATTTAATTCGAATAAGGTTTATTTTCATATGTTCATAAACTAAAAATGGCATTATCGAACAAACGTAAATGAACTTTATTGCCTTCATGGTAAGTTCAAAGTCCCACTTACAAAAAACTCCCTGTTTGTAGTATGGTGGGCCTTATGAGGTTAACACCCGTATTCACAAACAATACTTAAGGGATCCCTCACTGAGTAAACGCACTGCGTTCAATACAGCTTTGTGATTGGTCCTTTTTGACTGACCTTTTGTTTATGAGACGATTTGAACCACCCTGTGCGTTCGTGAATTACTTTATGTATATCAGTAGGTATGTTTATCATAAAGCCATAATACAAGCCTAGAGCTTAGTTTGAGACTAGGTAATTTTTATGGGATTGTCTTCTGATATTTATTTAAAACGTTTGTTCTAATACGATGGACTGACAAGTCAAAGTCGGCCGCCCGACTGTTAGTATGTGTTGCCCGTTAAAAAAGTGAGATTGTTAAATATTGAGATTTTGAACGTAGGAAGAAAGTAAACTGAAGTTAAAATTCTACTTCCTAATGTTTGCAGATGGATGGGTAGCAGCCCTCCAAATATTAGGAAAAATATCATATCTTACACAAAAGAATATAGTGTAACCATTATTGCAAAATGATCATTCTTTACCAGAATCACTAAACACCATACCTATTCAAAAAAATTGGATTCCAGTACATTAAAAATGTGATAATTTCTGGTATTTCAGGAATGAGCATTATAAAACCCAACACTAATAAAATTAAATAAAAGGAAGAAATTCGTTGGAACACTAATACAAATAGTTTAAGTGAATCCCGTCCAAAAAAAATGCACCATCCTAAACAAACATTACCAATAATTATTATTAATTCATAAGGATGATGAAGTTCAAGATAGAGAATTTAATTCTAAGTAGGTATTTGCCTTTAGAAGCGCAATTTTTAACTTGCCTTTTGCCATATTTAGAAATGATTTTAGTAGATAATAAATAATTTAGGGACTTTTCGACAAAGTTGATTTAGCGCCATATTAGGAGAACAACTTTGAGTCAGTACCTATACTGCCTATACTGCCATAGCAAAGGCGCCTAACTGCCCATTACTACACAGAATATCACATTCGCAAAACACCATATTAGCAAATAACTAATCATAGGTATATGCATAACATCATATACGCACAAAATCATACTAGCAAAACACGATATTCGCAAAACATGAGATTCACAAATGGTCGTGTTTGGTTATAGAATCGTTGGAAGGTTTAGGTCATGTTAGATTTACAGTAGGCCCGGCGGGCCAAACCACTCAAAAATAGGAGCTCCGCGGCAGCGGATCTCCGTCGACACTGTCTAATTCTTGTCTTACTAATAATTATGTTTTGCTAATGTGATGTTTTACTGCTATGATGATTTGCGAATGTCATGTTTTGCGAATATGATGTTTTGCTTGTATGATATTTTAAGAATATCATGTTTTGCGAAAATTATATCCAACGACGGAGGGATTATGCAGTAAGCCGCCTTTTTTGGTAACATGGCAGTATAGCACAGTACAAATACGTATTAAGTTTGTCTCATAAAAATAAGTAAAAACTGTAAAAGTAGCTCGGGTGTTTGTAACTGAATTTGCTTAAAATAACAAAGGTAATAACTATTGTGCTTTACTTGAATAAATGCATTATAGTATATAACACCTCTGAAAATATTTTTCATTTTGATAGACGTACTTTGATTAATAAAAACTTTCGCAGATTTATTGTGTATAGCTCCGTTAAATTATTATTAACTTATTATATTTATACAATTTAATCGCAGATATTGTAGATTAGGTAAGTCGTAATTTGCTTTGTATTTAAATTTCGTAAAAACTCTGACGTAAAATAACCTAATAATCGTTAATTTCTTCGGATACCTTATTATGACGGATGTAATGACGTCGCTAAAATGATTTCTGTACAGAAAATAGGGCGTGGATTTTTACCAACTGCGAAGCGCGCCGTCTTGTTTAGATAAGGAGCGTTTTAGTATCGGCATTTAACACTATATCACGACCGTCACATAGCGTCACCGCTACCCTAAGAAATCATAATGGTCTAAGATCCGAAGAGGAGACGACCTTCACCGAGCTGCTTATTCGATCAAAAGTATTTTATATCAAATTTCATATGTTAAGTAATATGTAGCGAATGGGTTGCCTGAAAAAATTCAGTCCAGTGTATATTTAATTAAAAATTAAAAATTGTTTTTTTTTTGAAAATTGCACCGGCTTGCTTATTAGACAAATTACATACCAATCGAAAATATGAAGCCTATAGAATATGCAAACGTTAGGTTGTCTACTTTTTTCCCGTCATAACTATTGGGTTGCCAGGTCTAAACAGGAAGTCGGTAGTAATAAATTGCACCGGTCTGCTTATTGAATAAAATTTATACCAAAATAAAGATCATTTCTTTGCGAACACGGTGATATAGGGTTGCCTACGAAAAATCAGTCCAGATTCCGGGTTGCCGACTTTTAAAAAACGAAATATTGATGCGAATGAATACGTGCGAAGGGCTTGTTAACAACTTGCCGCAAGTTGGGGTAAGTTGTTACTTTCTGCCATAAGGCTTTAAAAAAATCTCACAAAAATTTACCCAAACAATACTATCTTAAAATCAGGGTAACATATGTAAGTTGATTTTGATCGCATCGTATGAATACTAAAATCAAAAATTTGTAACCAATTTTGCGGTTCACTAAAAATCGGAACTTTTAGGCCCGTTCCTACTCATAGTACAAGCCTAGAGCTTAGTTTGCGACTAGGTCAATTGATGCGACATTGACTCCTAAATATTTATATATTATCAGCCTTTTAGAACCCTGACCTACCATAGAACGGTGTCACAGTGACATTATAAAATTTGTTTGACACTTCTTACGACTTGAATCATAACGTCACTGTGACACAGTTCTATGGTTGGTCAAGGTTCCAATCCAATGGGTCTATAGTACCTACCTATATTAAATTGTTATTTTTATTACTTTTATTTAACCCTTTACCTACGGGTGTCAACAGTGGTTGACATTAGCCAAGTCATCCCTCAATACGGGTGGCAACTATAGTTGATCGATTAGTATGCAATTTTGTGGTGCCCGTATTGAGGAGTGACGTCGCTGCTCATGCCCCCGTAGGTAAAGGGTTAAATTCCGCATTTTGACATTTCTAAATATTATTGTGTATGACTGTAACATAATAATTGAACTATATTTACTACCCGACTGCGTCAGAAGGAGGGTTATTTTGTTTTCTTGAACTATTTTTATTTTGTTTCATTATTGTTATTACTTTTGTACAGTCAACAGCATAAATAAGTAATCATTTATGTACCTACCTTGTCACTTTAACGTCGTGTTTGAAATGTTATACAAAATTGTGAAACGATTGAAAGCGACAAAGTACAGTCACCCAATAAAAATGTTGAGCATACTTAGAACCTTGTCATAGTGAATGTCATTGTCATTGTCATGTGTGTCGTTTGATGTTCTGTTTGAAGTTTACTATGACAACGCACTAAAGTGCTTAACATTTTCATTGGGGTACTGTACATAAATGATCACTTACTTATGCTGTTGACTGTATACATTCACATTATTTAATTTTGACAAATAGCAGCTGCAATGCTGCGTGCTCTTGTATCGCACTGGATTTTTCACTGGGATCTCTCGGTCGCACGTATTCATTCGCATCAATATTTCGTTTTTTAAAAGTCGGCAACCCGGAATCTGGACTGATTTTTCGTAGGCAACCCTATATCACCGTGTTCGCAAAGAAATGATCTTCATTTTGGTATAAATTTTATTCAATAAGCAGACCGGTGCAATTTATTACTACCGACTTCCTGTTTAGACCTGGCAACCCAATAGTTATGACGGGAAAAAAGTAGACAACCTAACGTTTGCATATTCTATAGGCTTCATACTTTCGATTGGTATGTAATTTGTCTAATAAGCAAGCCGCCGGTGCAATTTTCAAAAAAAAAACAATTTTTAATTTTTAATTAAATATACACTGGACTGAATTTTTTCAGGCAACCCATTCGCTACATATTACTTAACATATGAAATTTGATATGAAATACTTTTGATCGAATAAGCAGCTCGGTGAAGGTCGTCTCCTCTTCGTATCTCCTACTATAAGAAACCCTAGCTTAAATGGCCCGAATTTTTCATATGTTTGATGTAGATCATAAGTGGGCTTAGCATGCGAGGCGAGGAGAATACGTCAAACCTCGTCAAACGCGATTTAGTGTCAAATATGCCTATTCCATATTCTAACGTAAGGATAAACATTTCAGGTTTTAAATAAAAGTGTATTTTGTGTGAATTGAGTCCTTTTATTACTAAGCATCTTAGAGTGTGACGTTATGTCATATTTTCTTATTTTCATATGAATGACGTAAAATATGACAGTAAATCTCGCGTAGCATACTAAGCCCACAGATTTATGCAAGAATGTCCAAATCGCTTTGGCCTTGCGTTTGGACACGTTTATGTTGATGACATGGAAACTGAAATTCAATATTACACAAGTACTTTGACGTGTGTGCGTCAGTTTTTCGAATAGTGTTGCCACTACAACCTTCAAGTGACTTTCTCGTAGTCAACGTCACATCTCGCTATAGTTCTGTCTTCTAAATCACCACCATTATCGAAAACATAAGCCATGTACTAAAATAATTAGGTAAGCAAGAAAATACAAAGTAAGAAAGCAATATTTTTAGTTCCTTTGTAAATATAGTATAGGAATAATTCACACGATTGTATGTATATTTCGTGAACAAAATGGTATTAAATATTGTATAAGTACATGTTTGTTATAAATATTATTATTGTTTGTCCCTTATCCTCTTTCTGAACGGATTCAGCAGCCGGCGGAGCTTGGCCGGGCCGTCCCACTCGCCTTTTATTATTTTATTCCAATATAAGTATGGGAAGACATCGCGTTTCAAGTAGCAAAAGAATCTTCTTTCTTTGCTCTGGGAATTACAAAAAAGTTAAAATTGGGAATTACAGTCTAAAGTTTCTAGTGTGGGTTGATAGATACATAAGATCAAAAATAAGGTTTTAACCTGGTCAAACGGGAAGGTCTCATGCGGCTTCTTGTTATAAAGGAACTCGGCGAGTATGCCCTTGCGGTATGAGGTGAGCATTGGGCATGCGCCGTAGCCGTCGTACTTGTAAGACGGCTCACGCCCGGACATCGCAAGTGTCAGGTTCCCTTCCACCACTTGGCTCTGACGAGCTGGAAGCAGGGTCAAATGATACGAGGCTCGATTCCCGGTAGGGGAAAATGTTTGCGTGATGAGCGCGAGTTGTTCTTGAGTCTTGGATGTTTTCTATGTATTTAAGTATGTATGTTTATATATATAAAGTATGTTTATCGTAGTACCCATAGTGAAAGCCTACGGCTTAATTTGGGATTAAGTCAATTTGTGTAAAATTGTCCTTTGATATTTGTTTATTAAGTTTATTTGATTCTAGGATATTATGACGTTCTTAGTCTCAAAATGGCCCAAGTCGGGGCTTAAACGTGATGACAATACAACAATAAATCGAGCTGGTAAGATACTGCAAACGGAAGGTGGCGCCCATCATAAAAATATTTTCGCCATTAACAGGTTTCGTTCGTACCAACGTGGTCTTCTTACAGCTGTGCAAAACGTGTTGTCTTGCTATAAAGATGCACTTACACAGGCAATCTTTTTGACAATAATTGACCATTAACAACAGCTGTCTTACTATAATTTGGTATAATAGAATAGGACTCCCAAAGTGCAACTTTAGTATTGTGTGCAGTTCCAGTACATGCATTAAGATCACTATTAAAACAGTAAGTGAACCTACCAACGGCAGCGGCAGTTTTGCTGTTGGGCGTGTTAGTACAATCCCCCAGTCCGTACACGTTGAGGAACTTCTGGTGCCGCAGGGTTTGAGGGTGCACGTCCATGAACCCGGTGTCGTTGGCGAGCGGTGAGCGCACCAGGCTGAAGGGGGGTGACATGGGCGGGGTCACGTGCAGAAGGTTGAATGGGAGGACGATATCCTGGAAAAGAACGCAATAAACAGAAAAAAAAACACGATGAAGTGACAACGCGCATACTTCTGGTATTGCAGGCGTCCATAGGCTACAATAACCGCTAACCATCAGGCGGACCGTACGCTTGTTTGCCACCGTCGTGGTATAGAAGAAAAACATTGTAATTGACACCGTTTAATGTCCTATAACCACGAGAATGCTGAACACCAACAGTATGTAGACTCTTGCCCTCTTATTCATTAATTCACGATAGCTAGTATGCTTGAAATATGTTCCGTCCTTATCTGCCATTATCATATTTGAATTTGATACAAAGGGACAAAGAATACTTTAACTAAAATAGGTTTAGGCGTTACCCCACGATTCTTTAGCCGTGATAAAAAAAATACTGGGGTATTTTATGATCTTGCCAAGGCAATGGACACGGTCTCGGTTTGCATCTTTGTAAAGCTCCATGGTATGAAAGTGAGAGGAAGAGTTCTTAAGTGGTTTGGTAGCTAGCTGACTGACCGTTGTCAAGTGGTTAAAGTTAGACAACAACTTAGATATGAGTCCTGTATCAGCTTTGGGGTACCTCAAGGTAGCATTATCGGGCCGACGTTATTTAATGTCTGTGAACAATAATATTTAAGCAGAATCTCCTACACAGATATTGTCTGTTATGTTAACAATACTGCAATACTCTTACACGGCAAGTCTTGGGAAGAAGTCTTTCGTATAACCGAAAATGGTCTTTGTCGTAAAACGTTTTTGTAGTTGGTGAAGCAGTAGTAGCTGCTAGCTGTAGCGAGCAAACGCCTACCGAGTGGTGGCGCCCTCATGACTATTATTAATGAATGATAAACAACAGAAAATAGTGAACAACATTTCCGGTTAAATTAAATAAAGGCAGGTTAAAGGTTCCTTAACTATGTGATATTTCTACCCTATAAGTTGTGTAACATTTGTACAAAAAAAACGCAAATTTTCGATTTCTAGCCAATGTACATTAGGCGTATGCTCAGTGCAGTGTTACCCTGGTACCTACATAGCCTTCTTAAAAACACGCCACGAGGTAATATAAATCTTCAAAGCCGGGTACTCACTAGCGAGCTGATACTGTTGCACGTAAAATCATGATGTGTACGCGGCTCGCGAGGCTGTTGAACACTAGAAGTTCGTTACTGTAACTGCTTCGGTTACAATTAGGTACAGTTCGCTAGTGAGTACCCGGCTTAAGACACCATACCGTCCCGCTACGGTCTTTGAACACGGCGTGACGTGGCACCACGGCGACCAGCTCGCAGCAGTAGTTGACTGCAACATTGCGATCGTGAGCGACGCGGTTTAGCGCTGACGCGTATTTGGGTACGCCGAACATCTCGCCGGCACCAGTGTTGTAGGTTATGTTGGTTTGGTGCCGAATATTTTTCTGTAAAATAAATATATTTTGAGGTTTGAGGGACTTTTGGACTACTAAAGTAACAAAATACCGTACCTAACTATTCTACCTATCCCACCATTCCATTTTTTTTTGCGTTTATTTTGCGTTCTTCATTAAAACTGCTATTGAAGTAAGTAAGATCATTCTTACTCTAACAGCAGTTTTGACGCAGAATGCAGAATAAACACACGTACAAAGTGTATTTAGACATTAATTTTGTTCAAAAACAATTGAAATAAGTTCCTTAATTGCTTTAGAGTTGTATTTGGAACCTCTGCTCAAACCTGAATTACCTGTACAAAATGTGACAGATATAATAAATCTTAAAGATAGTTAAAAATGAAGTGAATAGTCACTACTTCTGCCGTAACAGAATATCCACTAAGTATAAAGGAGTAGGTAAGCAGATGCCCTATTCTGAGGCGCTTATGACCATGCTCGCACAGTAATTACTGTAAGTGTGAATGTAGGTACCTACTTCGGAATCTAAGTACACATATAAAAGTATTCCGTGACTGACTGACTGGTACACAATGCACAGCTTACCCTCTGGACCTAGGAACTTGAAAGAAGGGAATATTCCTAAGGTACCTTAGAAGAGCACTAAGATAGGACTTTTCGAAAATCTGGATAGTAGCGGGAAAGTAATTTTACGCATGCAAAGTCACGGGCGTCTTCGAGTGTCCCATACATGCGTCACCGACAATGAAAGGTTCAATACCTTCCACTAATACTAAACTTACCTTTCTAAAATAATCATCAGCCAAATACATGATCTTCTGCGCAGCCCCTGAGCACTTGGCGCCTGCGGCAGGGAAAGTAAAGATAGCGTGGCCGCCCTTCATCTGTTTAATGCCCGACCAGGTCTTGATGCAGTGCTCGGCCGAGTATATCGTGCTGACAGGGACCTTGGGGTCGTCCAGAGCTGGTTTGAGCCCTGAGATCTGGAGCAACCAGAAGAGTTTGAACTATAAGGTAAGTTAATAAATAGGAGTGTTATGCTTTAAAATAAGCCAACAAAAATGTTGAGCTCTTTACGCCCTTGTCGTATTACTTCCAACTGAAATAATAAAATAATCATATTGTCAAGGGTCTAAGTACGCTCAACATTTTAAGGCTGACAATATGATGCAACGTAAGATTTCGTTGGATCTATCTGAAAGGCACTGGTCTAAGATGTGTTCTGAATGACAGTCAGTTTTGCTTAAGGTTTATTTTAGTGGCATGGGTAAGGCAAACGGTCACACAGGCTACTATTTTAGTGGTTAGTGAGATCTGAGACAGATATTTGAAATCTCAAGACCATAATCCTAAAACTGCCAATGCGTTGCCAACCCTGAGGACTAAAATGAAATGCCTCTATGCCGGCCATTTGACAGCTTGCCTTATCCCCACATGGCGGTGGGTTAAAACACTCATACCAGATTCCAATTCAAACAGAAATACGGCTGTTTCCTCGGAATATCTTCCTGACGTCCCACCAGAAGTAGAAAGTTTCCTGCTAATCTGTTAACCCTTTATAAGGCATAAAGATCTATTAATGAAAAGGAAAACTATTTATGTTTCTCTAGATAGGTTTTTATTATTTTTTACAAATCCAATAAAATTACAAGAAATATTTAAAAAAAACATGGTGGTAAAAATATTCCCTCTGCCTTTACAGATACAGTATTAAGCAGCTTATTTCTTGTGGAATGCACTAAAGCATGGTGTAATGCAGAGCGGAGCCAATAGGTCAAAATACTGAAGAATATTTCACCCCATAATTATGATAATCCCTAAGAAGGCTCTTTAGTCTTTTTTCGTCTAAGTTTGTCCATTTTTCAGCTTTGCCATGCTTTGGTTTGCTCGGCCTATAAGTTTGTTGAAATATTATGGTATTCATAGGTTCTATGCAGGCAAAGGGAATATATTTCCCACCATAAATAAACAATATATTTAAAATATGCTAAGGCCCAGATTAAAAATATGCATGATATTATATATTCTATACATTAGGAAGCAAAAATAATAAAAACTTGGAATTTTTAAGTTGCAGAAATCGGAAATATATAAATATGTATCAACAGGTACAGAAACTCACCTGTTTTCATACTGGCAACCATTACAGATCAAAAAAGTAATATGGCAACCTGTCCCCACTCTCAGGGAAAAATCTTGATGGGACATCCACGTACAATGTTGCCATAGACAAAAATCCGATAACTTTTTTATTTCAGAAAAATATATACAATGGTATGGTGGGAAAAATGTTCCCGCTGCCTTATAAAGGGTTAATTAATCTCATGAATGACCTATATTCAACAGCTAAGCGCAAATAAACTCGGAAGCCAATAAGGACGTTGTTTACCTTATAATAATCATTCATCATACCGACAGCAACCACCAAGAACTCGTAGTATATCTTATCTCCTTTATGGGTGAGAACGACATTCTTCTGCGGGTCGAATTCTTGGGCGTAGTCTTTCATCCAACACACGCTAGATGGCAGCACCGAGCCGAACGGCTTGCGGCTCTTCGAGAACGGCTTGATGCCGGCAGCCACCATGGGGAATAGGGGTTGATAGTAGTGGAACTGGAAGGAGGAACTTGACCTTATGAACCGCCCAGACAATTTGACTAAATAAACTTTCTAAATTGTATATTTTTCGAATCGGAGGAGTCAAACAAAAGAACTTCCTTTTACACATTACTTTCCTAAACAGTTTATTTTGTATGCGTCGCTTTCGACTTATCATGAAATTGCGAGTCGGTGATTTTGTGACTGAGTAATTTTGGGAGTCGGTGATTTTGTGACCGAGTCATTTTACTACAAACCCGAAATTTTGAGAGGACATTCTTTGGGTAATTTTCGTAATTAGGATTAGAAAAAACCTTTCTTTTAATATACAGTTCCTTATAGAGTATCATTCTCACTTCAGACGGGTCCAGCACACAGATTTCGTTGTCCCTGAGCTTCTTGGCGAATCGCCAGGCGATGCTGCAGCCGCCGGTGCCGCCGCCGACAATTAGCAATTTACATCTACAATGTAGCAACAATTACTAAATGTAGACCAGCAATGATTACAGTTAAAATGTACCTATTGACTGAAAGTATAATTCCGATGTTGGCGACCACGACCGGCGACGGCGACAATATCGCGAGACTCATTGTTTAGTATGAATTTATGTGAAGCACTGAGCAAAGCAAGCGACTCGGTCGCGCGACGTCGCGGTCGCTAGGTTTGGTCAACGGTCGTGGTCGCTGACATCGGAATTATGCCTTGACAGTCTATTTAAGGCGTACTTAACTGAAAGTCGAGGTACGCACGCGGTGCGGGGAGTCAAAGGTGACTAGTCGAACTTTATCATACCTCACTCCTGCACCTCATGCCTACCCAGCTGACAATTAAGTTGTACCCCTTCAGGACTTAATAGTCTGTGAAATTGGTTGGTAAAAGCCATCATTAATCTCAAACACACATATTTTTTTATATCAAATACATTATTCCTTTTAGTAGAATGAACTTCTGGAAAAAGCAAGTGTTAAACAATGAAGAATACATACATATATTCATTAAATCACGCCTGTTTCCCAGAGGGGTAGGCAGAGATCACTTTCCACCTGCTACGATCTTGACAAATCTCTTTCGCTTCTTCCACATTCATACATCGAGTCATGCACGCACGTCGGTTTCGGGTACTTAAAATTCGGCCCTTTTCCAGTATTTCTCCGATTTGATTCGAAAAGTACTACGCCTAGGGCCCTTCCCCTGTACCCTTCCACTCACTTTCGCTCTGTATATCTCTTTCGTCAATCTTCTTTCATCCATCCTTTCCAAATGATCGAACCTATGATTAATAAAATCTAAATAATACTAAATAAATAGCAGGGGACAATCATACATAAATTTGAGCCATTTCCGAAATAAGCTCTAGGTAGTCAACTACTATGGTTAGGTACTATAGACAACGAAAAACATTATATTTTGTAGCTAAATGGGAATTAATCGGGTAAAATAATCATTTTGAATGATGATTAAGAAACTCTATATAACGATACTCATACTTCTATAGACAAATAAATCGCCAGATGATGACCATAACCGTATTTTTTTTGCGAAAACACAAGAGTTAAGAAAACATCAACTTACTTGTACCGACCACCCCTATAAGACGAAGCGAGTCTGCCGCTCAACTGGAAAGGAACACTTTTTAATATGTTCACTTTGTTTAACACTATAGCCATTAGAAGTTAGACATTGGCCAGAATATTTGTTGGAAACATTGAATTTATTTGGGACTTAATGTCACCTTATTCACATGTAGGTACAAACCAAATCTAGTTGGTCACCTAAACGTCACTAATCCAAATGAAAGGCAAAACTTCCTGAATAAATTGAACGTTTAAAAAAAAAACTATATCATTAGGCATCTAGTAAATATTCAATACTTGGTAAATACAAAAGTATATCTTTTTGGTTTTTGCTGTTTTACATCAGTAAATTACCCAAATCGGGTATTTACCCGCAATGATAAGTTATACCCAGCCTTATCAAGGTAAATACTTGGCGGGTGTGAACTAGCGGGTATCCGCCTTGGTATTTACCAATCCGCAATCCCGCGCGAATTAAACTAGCAATAAAAATCAGTACAAGCAGCCACATTTCGATGTATTTCTAGGTTAAAAGTTAGAATAAGATATTCGCTATTGATAATTTGAGCCTCCATTATTGCGCCTAGTAGGTTAAGTAAAAATAAAATACCATTTAAAAGAGGATATTTTTATTTTACAATATATTTACATAAAGCTTTTACTTACGTCAACTTCAAATTTAAATAACAAAGGTTATTTTACACCAAAAACCGGCTTATAACTATTAACTACTTATATTTAAGAGTTATAAGTAAATTTGGAAAGCATTAAAAATGAGTATAATTTAATCTCTGATAAAAGTTATTTTGCCATCACAGAAGAAATATATGTAAATAAAAAATAATGATACTTTTACAACAATAACAAGGGTATACAGTACATACTTAATAAATAAAAAAGTCGCAGTCAAAACCAAAATAAACAATTTCAAATTTTTACACGTCTTTAAAAACCTTTTGTAGACCAAAGTAAAAGAGTTTAATCTAAATAAGTTTACTAAGACGTATATCGTGACATAATAATGGTATTGGTTAAAACGATAGTGTCTTTGGAAATCAACCAATCGTAGCTTCTTAAAACGAAAAGAACCTTTACTTATCTTCAACGTAAATTAACCTTTAATTCGGCCATCCGAACTACGGTTAATTCTTCAGTTTCATCTGTTGTCCGAATCTTGATTTTTTCCAGTGTTGCCAAATAATAAACGAAAAAAAACCCTATCAAAGCCATCCTCATAACTATTTCTATAGCACCCATCGTTACATTTCAGTGATCGAAATAAGTGATGGTCATTTTTTACCTACAGTCAGAAGTTTTTTGCATAAATCTATGTTTAATACAAATTATATTATATAACAATAGTATTCTCAGGGTTATTCTAGAATAAAAAGCAGTGAAGTCGCCAAGTTTTTTAGGCACAACACTACCTATTCCGATAGCTGAACATTTTACAAGTTAATCTCCTCCACATAACAGTTTCGGCAGCGCAATGCCTTTACGCTTACATTACCTTCACTTAACGGTTTTATTCTGATAATAGTCCTCGATAGGGTTAGGTTACTTTGCGAACGGGTTCACGATTCTTCGTATCACCTCCGGTCCGTGGTACCGTCCTTTTAGCATCAGGTTCCAATACAGGAACGGGAAGAGATGCCTTTTCATGTAATACGCAATATTGCTCTCGTAAGCCTGTGAAACATTTATAAATTAATAATTAGCACGCATTTTTTGATTGTATGATGTTTTTTTTATGAAGGATACGATTATATAATTTAAAATAATTAAAATGGAAAATGTTTCAACTATAAAAACAGGAAATTGATGTATTTTCCGAAAATATTGGACTGTGATTGCAAACAAGTATGAAAAATGGAAATGTTGATTTATTTGCAGTCAGGTAAATTATTTTGATTAAGCTTAAAAATTGTTCATAAATCAATAAACACGTTAGTTTATTTCAGCTACTTACTTCTTTGTTTTATAAGACTATACTAAACTAGTTATACGAGTTCTAGGACAATTACAACTAAATACCCAAAATTTATTTAATTACTATTAATTACCCGCAACCCCGTCCAAGCCGAAAAAAAACTCAACCAAAACATAAATGTAAAACAAGGGCCAAGCTCGATATAAAAGACGTCAGGGGTTGATGGTGTCGCTGATGAAATAAGATCTCAAAATATTGTTAAGTACTTTTATTGATATTGTATTTAAACCTTGGCAAGTTTAAACAAAGATTAAATTGCAAATAAATCATTAAATCCGGCTCCCATAATTGTTGCGTGTTTGCTTCGCGATTCTTTGTTTATTTGTGATTAAGTTTATAAACAATCATCTACAAATTTTACCATTATGACAAAAGTAGGATAATTTAATCAAGTGACAAAACTAAGCTATATGATACTTTAAATCGACTATAAGTGTTTTAAATCTAAAATGAATGTGTGTGTATCCGGTGGGTTTAATAAGTATTTACCTACAGTAGACGATAGGTAAATACCATACATATGTATTATCTACTTATTCGTTAGGTAAATACCGGCGACATTTTAAAGTATTACGTAGTTAGGTAAATATGGTCAATATTTTCAAGGTATTACCTAGGTAAATACCTACTACACCCACCGGGTGAAATCTTACTCTATCTAAGTACAAAAGGCTACTCAATACAATACACCTTGACCTGGCTAAAAGGCAACGTCTCGTGGACCACGCCGTCGTACAGAAATTCAGCCAGGATGCATGTGTTGTACGAGGTGACGAGCGGGCACGCGCCGTAACCGTCGTATCTCTCTTTGGGATTGTCTTTGGCCATGGTATCTACGAGGTTTAATTCTACCACGTAGCTTTGCTTTGCTGGAATAACATTTAGATGTCAGAGGAAAGTTTGGGTTACCTTTGTTTCGGCGAAATATGTTTGCCAATTGTATCGTTTCCCACCTTTTCATTTGTCAACCCGATTTGTTTTCTGTAACCGTAAATATTTAAGGGTTTTATAAAAACTAACCTAACCTAACCTATATGGTTCTACACGATGGTACTGAAATAAATTCTGAAAAATATACATAACATTGAGTTGGCAAATGAAAAAGTTGGGAAATGATACATTTAGCAAACATATTTTTGCCAAACGGCAGGCTCCCGGTAAGTTTATTAGGTATAGTGAGTTCATATAAAAATGTGTTTGAATTTAGTACATAAACAGCTGCAAAAAAGTTTAAAACCGGTCAACTGCGAGCCAGACTCGCGCACCGAGGAATCTATACACCACACAGTAGGTACTTATTCTAATTTAAGGTTTCCTAGTTTGACTTCGGAACCCTAAAAACGCGTCGAATACCCAGATACCCAAAAACACCCTGTATTTTTACATACACATACATACGGTCACCCAACAAAAATGTTGAGCATACTTAGAACCTTGTCATTGTGAATGTCATTGTTATTGTCATGTGTGGCATTTGATGTACTATTTGAAGTTTACTATGACAACGCACTAGAGTGCTTAACATTTTCGTTGGGGTACTGTACATACCTTCACGCCTACCCAGAGTGGGGTAGATAGAGCTACAGAATTACCTACAACTTTAAAAGCTTGTTGATAATTCTGTAACCACATTTTGCACAATTAGGCTAAGATATTTACCAGCGTAATAGTGACAGGTTGCAAGCCCATCACGTAACAGTACTACAAGCCGGTATGCCCTTAGTCGCCTCTTAAGACAGGAGACAGGCAACCACACGGAACGGGACGGGACGCGACGCGACGGGACGCGATGGGACGGGACAGGACGGGGCGGGTTTGTGGGGTAAATAAAAAAACTCACCAATAGCGGCAGCAGTCTTGCTGTTCGGTGTGTTAGTGCAGTCCCCGATGCCGTATATGTTGGAGTACTTCTTGTGCTGCAGCGTGAACTTGTCCACGTCGAGATAGCCCGCCTTGTCTACAAGGTCAAGGTCCCCGGTCCCGTGGAGGAAGTCGGGCGTTTTCATAGGCGGCGTGACGTGGAGGATGCCGTACTTCTGTACAAGGGTCTGAGGGCAATAAGCGTTACATGTTCAAAAGAAAGTGTTCCGTGTTCAAAAGAAAGTGTTCCGTGTTCAAAAGGAAGTGTTCCATGTTCATTCATTAAAAATTCATTAGAAACTATTATTGCCCAAAAGGTTGCCGTAGTTCACAGATGGATAAGCCTGCAGCCAGTAACCCGATTCCTTCTCCGACACGGCTAGCATGCGAGCCGTCTCACAGCTTGTCGAACAGTTGTCAACAAGATGCTCGAAGACTCGGCGACAAATCGGCTCGTCCCATAACTTTTGGCACTCTTTGCTGGTAGGAAATTCTTTGCCTGGGCAGGCCATCTTCCATGCGTCCTTATGACATTATGGAATGCAATTAATTAAATAAATAAATAAATCTACGCCGCGTGTCGCGGGCAGAATCTAGTATAGGATAAATATAAAAAACCCTATAACTCTCTCCAGGCCATAAACAATCTCATGTCGACTATGAGGAAACTTGTTATTAAAACTTGTATGTGGCGTTTTCTATGAAAAGGGACCTTGTTATCGATGGCGCTTCCACCATTATTAACGATGCTCCGGTATAAATACAACGTCGCGTGACGCAGTGCGGCGTAAGCGCCATCGACAATAAGGTTCCTTTTTTTTGTTTTACTACAGAGTGGCTGTATAAAACAAGTACTTAAGTAAAGTAGAAGGTTCTTAAATTAAAATTAATAAGGAAATTGCGCCGAAAAATTAGATTTCTGTTATTTGCCGCACTGTTTATAACACATAAATTACATGCTTCGAGCAACACGGAAGGGAGTAGGCATTCGCACCATTTCTCCTCTGTCAAAGTACAAGCCCAAGCGGGCATGCGCATCTAATAAAACTAAACTCGAAAATCGAATTCAAGAACAAAATCCAGGGTAAGTTTTATTGATAAAAATACCTACACTTCAACCAAAATGCAATAATCACAGCGAATGTGCGCCCCATTCGCTGTGATTACTGCTAATATTACTGGTTACACGAGTTCTCATTCATGTTTATATGAAATGATGTTGAAATAACTAAATAATCAAGATGGAAACTGTCACATTTTGGTCTTGAATTATATTATCGAGTATAGTTGTCACTTGGATTGTCAACTAGACAGAGTCCAGTCGCGCGAGTGAACGTTACCTACACTTAAAAGGCCGACTTGCTCTGTTTTCGGATCTGATGAGCAACAATCCGACTTCTCGCCGATGAAAGAGATGAAAGCCCTATCGTGTCAATGTGTGAATTGTGACTCGTACGTACACAAAAATGTGTGCAAGTTTTGTCGGTGTGTTGTTCCATTTTGTATGTATGAGTGTCATCATTACAGTTTTGTTTTTGTATGTAGGTGTGCAGAGCTGCATTTATGTGCAAATTTCCCCCCCGTAAGAAATGACAGAACGATTTGACTGTAATATTCATAGCTAAGGCGACTCCCTCCCGCTGGGAAGTCCTTGATGCTCTAAGATTAACTGACATGTCAAATATGCAGTTACATTGAGGTCGTCAGAAATAGACATTAACTTACTTTGTTCCCATCCTGCTCAAACACGGCTTCCTTCTTGTCAAACCGCACCTCGGTCAGCAGTGAATGGTAGTTCACGTGGATGTTCTTCCGCTTGACGACCTCCAGCAGCACTTCTGCGTACTTCTTCACGCCGAAGATCACGGGCTGCGCGGTGTTGTACCAGATGTTGACGGCGCTGCGATTTCCCCTCTGTAACAACGTCGGTCTGTAAGTCAGGTCCACATTAGTGAGCCAGAGGCCGGAATTCTCGTAGCAATTTTGAGCTGTCATAGGGACTTCTCGTCTATCGACTTCCGATATACATATGTATATCGATAAATACAGAATCCAATATTTAAAATATGATTACGAGCAGAAGTAAACAACAGGCATTCTAATCGCGAATGAGCGATCTCTTCCAGAAAATTTTTGGGTACCAACTTTTTGGAAATTTTAAATAGGAGACAAGAAACAATAAAATAATAATATTTTAAATATGTATATGGGAAGTCGATAAACGGGAAGTCCCTATGACAGCTCGAAAGTGCTACGAAAATTCCAGCCTCTGTTAGTGACATTTCTTCATAACATGGTTCCGTGACCGTGCCAGTAACCCGTGTCAGTACCGGGAATGTGGACGGTATTTTGTCGATGATAATGCAATACAGTGTCAATAACCAATTGAATGAGGTGCAAAATAAACACGGCGTGAAGAGATTGATGAATGTAAAGGAAGCAAAAGTTGTATGTTTAGGGTGCGGCTCCACTGAGGCGGAGACGAGCGGAGCGGAGCTGTGCCAATATCAACCAATAGAAGGCGCATGCGGTCACGTCGAGCGGCCCTTCCGCACGTTAGTTTAGATTCTATTGGTTAATATTGGCACAGCTCCGCTCCACTCTGCTCATCTCCGCCTCAGTGGAGCCGCAGCCTTAGACCGGTGCACCTGGCGTTCCATAGTCTCTATCTACCCCATTGGAATACAGGCGTGAAGGTAGAATGTATAAACACGGCTTCCGTATTAAAAAATTAAACTCACACTCCCTTATTCATAAACGTACAAAAAACCTATTTTAGTTAAATCATGCTTTATTTTTTTTCAAATGTCAAGCATACTCTAGTTATTCTGCATTTATGAATAAGAGGGTTACTCACTCCTTAATCTATATATATAAAAGGTAAACCTGACTGACTAGAATCTTGAAATTTGGTATAGGGGTTCCTTTAATGATGTAAGTGAGCACTAAGAAAGGATTTTCCGAAAATCGACCCCCAACAGGAAGAAATGGTGGGAGTAGCGGGAAACTAATTCTATGCGTACGAAGTCGCGGGCGTCCTCTAGTACTTAGTATAAATATTTTCTCTTGTGACTCTCTCACTCGTTTTCAAATATAGAAAACAAACAAAGCTATTTTGTAAATATCCGCATCGGATCCACAAGAAGTGTGCCGCGTTTGTTTATAAAATTTCACACTTATATTGCTGTTCCAACCAGTGTCTAAAGCATAATATTATTCTCTTAACTCCTACCAGACTATTATGCGTTCACCAAGATAAAATTAAACAACGGTGTCATCTACCAACTAGTTATGATTTCGCGACTTGGATTCCGGTGTAGTAAGACAGCTTCCTACCAAAGAAGGCAGCTGCATAGTAACAGTATAAGCTTTTTAAACTTTAATGTGGTTGTGGTTAACAATAGAGTATAGATTTGTAGGAAGAGATGTTAATAAAGAGATCTCTCTCCAGGCGGGTGTTATGCCTGGGGACCGAAGTCCATTGGGATGAAGTTGGAAGTCGTATATATGTCAACTGACTGGAGAAACTTCGTTAGCGCGATGTAGAACCTTTAGTTGTGCTGTCTGACGTTGGTGGCGCTAGCGAGTTAGCGCGTTGGTTGATACAAGTGTGCGCTAGATGTCGCTAGGTCGCCACAGATTGGTTCGACTGCAAAATTGCAATTAGCCAACTTTTTTATAAACCTGTACATTGCCTCAGGGTTGGCAACGCGTTTGATATCTTGAGATCACATCGATATGCTAGGGTTGTCTCTGTGACGACGAAATAATATTAGTAACTAAGTATGATAGCCAGACATAGAAATTTTTGTGGCAAATACGTCAATTAACTAGGGACTTCCTTTCGATGTTAAATTTATCGATAACTGTTTCAAATAATTGTTTCAGTGTCATATCATGAAACGAATTATTTTTAAAATGGCTGCATTTGTCCTTTTAATATTCTAATGCTTCTTAATATTACATTTCTTACCTATGAATCTAATCTCACATTTAGTACAAAATATCTTAGATCCACGTATACTTAAATCCGGAGAGCTTTTAAACCACGAATTTATTAAATTTCCACGACATTGTTTTCTAGGCGGCATTTTAACGCGTAATCGTACAATTTATCGATAAATCAATATCGTTCGGAAGTCCCTAGGACAATTTTATTCGTGCCACAAAAACTTCTATGACTGATGATAGCAGATAAGAGCAGATGAAATGGTATTTCAATCATTATTATTTATTTTTCTACTCGCGTATTATAAACATATTACTGGCTGAAACACCTGGACAATCAACCTTTGATCCATGCAGGACGAGTGCCATACGCAATGATGGTTGATATCAATAACGGTATCAGAATACGGACTACAACGTAACCGAAGCATGAAAACAGTTCTACAATGAGCGTTGCCATGGTAATAACAGTTCTATAATTATTATTTTTTAACTTTTATTGCACTAAAACAAGTAGGTACACATAGTGGTATTAATTAATATGTATACAACGTGTTACAAAATACCCCGTAAAAAATATAATAAATTATCAAAGCCAAAAATATTGTCAACCCTAGTAAGCTGTCATGTCAGGGAACCGGAGTTAGCATAAATTATTTAACAGAGAGGCCAACCTACCAATTCAATAATTGTCAACATTAATGGTTTTTCTGGTTTTCATCCACAAAGGTTCAATACTATGATGTCATTATGCTTAAGTACTGGCTTCAAAAAACGTCAAGACGGAAAAAATGTTATGTTGTCAATTTCAAATCTTCTTATCGATACTCTACAATTGTTTCTTGTTTTTTCCAAAATGACGCTTCCAATTTTCTAACTCAGAATATTACGACTCCAAAACTCGACTTGTAATAACTATCTAATCGAATTCTGTACATTTTGTTAGCATGTCTCTTGATCGTTTCACGTTCTGCGTAGTTCTCTTTAGTTTTACTGAAATAGGGTTTGCACATCAATGAAAACAATAATGTTTTTTTTTTGCCGGTAAGTCTTATGGTGATAGTACGGTTCTCAAATATTGTAAATGGACTTGTTATAAGGCACCATTTAACCCCCTTTCGGCTTTACGGGTATTTTTGTAACACCTTGTATTGTGGCATTCTCAACCATTTGACCAAATAATTAAACAGAAACTTACATTTATTTATTGGAATTATATTTAAGTGTTCAGTAGGGGATTTCCAAGAGAAATCGATATCTAATTCTCGATACTCACTGCGTTTATTTGTAAAACTATTAGTGCAACCGTATTGAAGTGATAATTATAATTGATATGATAACGTTACTTCGATAACTGGTATCAAGTAAGTAGGTGACATATTCTTAAGTCGTTACTTGGAACTGAGGTAGGTACTTAAGCGACCGGCGGCAAATAAGGTAAAGGATTTATTATTTATCCTTACCAATATAATTAGAATGGAACTGTTTGTATTATTGTTTGTCATTATTTCACGGTTATGAGTCGACAAGTGATAGCTTAGTTTAGTGATCCAATATCTGTCTGATGATAAGGGCAAGTAGGTATTTATTCTTGGGTCAGATGCTGTCATGTGTTCGCATTTCTCTATTTATGTATGTTTATGTCTATCTAACTATAGTACATACAAGCCTGAACATAGTTGGGGGACTAGGTTAAGGGTGCGTTTCCACCAGAGATGCGCATTAATGTGTTTTCATACATTTGTCAATAGGAGCGAGGTGTCGCGAGGTGTCAAATGTATAGAAACACATTAATGCGCATCTCTGGTGGAAACGCACCCTAATACCCCTGACAACTATATTTTAATTAAATGAACGTAACTTTAAACCTAGACATTGGGGCCGATACGGATCAGGGGGGTTATTATGACATAGCTATGCAATTCATTTTACGGTGAGCGTACATGACAGAGCTATAGCAGTTATATCGCTCCGTCCTTTTCTCTCATCGTAAACTGAACTGCATAGTTATTATGGAATGCGCACCGGTAATTTTTTGTATGGGAATTACCGCGGTAACGGTAAATTACCGGTAATTTTCATACAAAGAATTACCGGTTTGCATTCCCTAATAGCTATGTCATAATAACCCCCCTGTACTCTCTAATTTTAAATACCTGTAAACCTAAAATACAATCTATTCATGTCAGACTAGAATCGAGTTTTACGTTTATAAATTAAGGTTTACAATCATAGAAGTCATAATAGTTAGGATTTTGGTGGCATACCGTGGTTCTAAAATCCATGGAGTCGTTATTTCCTAATTATTATATACTTAAATACCACCACGTCATATTTCAAAAACACTGAAGACATTTTAAGTTTGGTTTATCCATACCTACTAACATTTTGTTCGTTTGTTACACTTTCGCAGCGGAGATATCCTCCGTACAAAAATTCATTTAAACTGGTTCAGCGGTATAATTAATCAATGCATTTTGAAGTCTGACAAGGTCAAAATCAAGGTGGTATGTATATAATAATTAGGAAAGAGCGACTCCATGGTGGTAAGAAGTTGGTAGATGCAGGCTGCATTTGATCTTTCTCGCCGGAAATCTAAAGAGGCCTATATGTTCAGCAGTGGACAACTACGGGCTGAAATGATGATGACTCCATGGATTTTAAAACCATGGTATGCCACAAAAATCCAAATCCTAGTTATCGTCGGTGATACCGCAATACCGCGTAACTAACAAATTCAATAAGTTGCAAAATGTACTTTACTGACTTGTTACACTTTCTTAAATCTAAGCAATCAACGCGTGGTTGTCTTACAAAGATTAGTTAAAACGTTGGTACCTGTACCTAGCCCTACTAGTTATAAATTGTATCACAGCTATTTATGGCAACGACGTGTTAGCGTTTGAGAATGTTTGTGCGTGCGTGCGTGCGTGCATGCGTGCGTGCGTGCGTGCGTGCGTGCGTGCGTGCGTGCATGCGTGCGTGCGTGCGTGCGTGCGTACGTGCGTGTGTGTGTGTGTGTGTAGGTACTTACGCGAGTGAAGTGCGAGTCGGCCAGGTAGGCTATCTTCTGCGGAGCCCCTGGGCACTTAATCGGCGTGTTGGGGTAGGTGAACACCGCCTCCCCGTCTTTGAGCCACTGGAGGTCCTGCCAAACCTTCTCGCAGTACCGGGACGAGAATATAGTGGACACGCGGCTTCTAGGGTCGCACAGGGCCTCGGATAATCCTGGGATCTACGAGGGAAATCATCATTGTTGTCAAATGGCTAGCACTAGGTATATTTCAATTTGTTATAGCTCAAAAACAACCATATAAAAGTATTAAATTAACACATGGTTAAAAGCATTGTGAGGCAGAAAATTTCCAACCGTCTGTATTTCCGAGTGAATACAATCTGAACCTAATTAAAGCTAGGGAGAATATGCCTCCTCTGGGGCTCGCTTTATTGTTGCAAAATGTTAGTCCTCCAAGGGCAAAAGTTGGCAAAAAGCAAATCCATAATACATTTTGGAAAAAATGCGGTAGCGTTTCTCTTTTCTTAAACCTAGCCCGATTTTTCTTAGTTAATATTATGAAAAACTAGGTCCGTAAGTTTTCTTTCCCAAGAAAATATTTCTATAACGTTTCCCTCCCCTTATACCTAGTCCGACATATTCAAAAATCGTGGAAATCGGACTTGATTTAGGGGGTGAGAAACGTTATCGCCCAGAGCTAAATTTGTATGAAAAAAATTGACAGCTACGCGATTTAAGCGTCGGTTCACAATCCTCTTAAGCTCGGGGCCCGGAGGCTTGATATGGCTGCGTTTATCCCGTGACAAAATGTGGATAAAACATCCGCACTTTCTGACACGTACATAAGTATGAGAGTGACGGATGCTTTATCAACATTTTGTCACGCGATAAACGCAACCATAATGGTTTACCCTTGAATCACTGACATTCATTTCACCGAATTTTCATTTCATCGAATTTTCATTTCATCGAACAGGCATTTCCACGTGCAGGAGTTATAATTTTTTGGCGGTCACAGGTCTAACCTAACCTAGCCTACGTAAACCATGCTTAAGATAACCTAAAAACAATAAGGTTCAGCAGAACAACGCATTTGATGAAATGAGTGTCGGTGATTCAAATGGCACCCCAACCATACTAGGCCCGCTGGAGAGCCTGCACTTGATAGCAGTGAGGCTTCACCGCTGCACCCACGGAATAGAAAAAACAGTGGAAGTGGCATGAGCTTCGCTTAGTATCAGACCTGTTGTCGCCAATACTCAAACTATTATAAAAAGAACACGCCACCATGGAAAATATTTTTGGTGCGGCTATCGTTTTTACACTCCAAAATAGCACAATAAGGCATGCTTCTGGATTTATTTTCTATTTTAGAAACATCGAAATATTGAAATATTGAAATAAGCGATCGCGGCAAATGTATGGTAGGTTATGCGGAACTCCGCATAACTATGCCACACGTTACACGCCCACTTGACACTTCTACTGTTTTTTCTGTTCTGTGGCTGCACCGCATGAGGCAAGTTGTTCTCTTGATTATTCAAGGTGCCCAACATTTAATATCACAATTCAATAGCTCTTTGAAGGTGATTCGGGCTTGTACTTGTCTCTCACTCGCTCTCATACGCTTTTAAAGTACGGCCAATGAGACGAGATAAAGAATGTAAACAGACTGACCGTTACTGAATGATAGCGGTTGCGAGCGATTATTATATCTGTCCTTATTTCTCGTACGCAATAGTATCTTCAGTTGGTCGATGACGGCTATCGTTGCGTGATTCGTGGTACAGGAAAGTTGTCAGTACAGAAGTTGTCAACATTAGGGCCGCCGTTTTGTGAAGTTCATTCCTAATTGGATTGCGTTCCAAGTGACACGATTTCAAATAAAAGCGAATGAACTCCCGAAAACTTGCTTACATTCTTTATCGCTTGAGGGGAATCCCGATCGACTGACAGTGTGTACACTGAAAAAATTGTAATTATCAATAAAAACCCTTTTTATGGTCCCGAATGACACAAAACTTACTAGGCAAGTAGGCACCTACATTTATTATTGTTACTTAAATAGGTATTTATTATATTATCAATTTATTATTCTCGTGACACCTTGAGCTCATTGTGAATAACCAAATAAAAACCCTTTCTATGGTCCTGAATGACACAAAACTTACTAGGCAAGTAGGCACCTACATTTATTATTGCTACTTACACATTTATTACATTATTTTTTCTACTCGCGTACTATAAACCGCTAATATTGATGTCGTTAATGGTGTCAGAATACCACCTATAGCGTAACCGAAGAGTAAAAACAATTCTATAATTAGCGTTGCCATGGTAATAACAGTTCTATAATTTATTATAGCATTGTTATTACCATGGTAACGGTCATTCCGGATGTCAGTCTTGGCGTTTAGTTAACACTTGACATCCTAATAATTTGTATAATAAACTGTTAAAAAATGTTAACACCAATTAAAATTATCTATATTAAAAATAAAATTATTTTTGAGACTAAATATGTGTTTCGAATTACATTTTTATCAAGTTACTAAAAATAGATGAGTAATATCCATCGATTTGTTATTTGGTTACCATGGTTACGTTCAATATGGATATCAACAAAATGGCGTTTTGTTTGGCATTCCAACTTATATGATAAATTGTCAGAACTGTTTTAGTACCTAACTATTAAAAATTGCATGAAATTTATAAACATTTAGCAATAAAATTTACAAACTATTAACGCCAATCGGAATAATGAAAATGACTTTGCTAACAAGTAATTTGTTAGCAGAAAAATCGAGTGAAGACGAGAGAAAAGTTAGCGATTGTTTATTTTTGTCATTATCATTCTAAGCTTGTAGAAAAAGTTATGTTTGCAACGGTACATAATTAGCTCTTAAGGTACTCGTGCCTATAATTAGAGCGCTCGCAAGCTCGCGCTCTAACCTCGGCGCTCGTACCTTAAGAAGCTTCATTATGTACCAGTTACATAAATAACTACCTATTATGGGTGGCGGTGATGCAATCTGCCACAGTTTTACGAATTGTTATAGATTGCACTCACTACTGCGGTCCACGGTCGGGTCGGGTTTCACCGCAAAGCGGGTGACACCCGGTGCGGGCACCCCTGCCGCCTCCCCGTAGCTACGCCACTGCTCGTTGGCCTTACTTTATTAAGAGCGAGTGAGTGAGAAGTACAAACCCGAAACACCTAAGTGCTCACAGACTGTATCTCGTTTTCGTTTCGCGTATCGATCGTACTGCAATACAGTGCATTCATAACATTTTAAGTATAAGATAAAAAAATACCTTGCAGTAATCATTCTCCAGTCCAACAGCGATGACTAAGTACTCGTAGTCGATCTCGTCGCCAGCGACGGTGGTGACGCGCTGCCGCTTCGGGTCGATGCATTCGGCGGCGTCCCTCAGCCAGCGCACGGGCTTGGGGAGCACACTCCCCTCATCACGACGGGTGGTACCCAGGTCGGTGACGCCAGCTCCCACGAGGGTCCAAAGGGGCTGGTAGTAGTGGTCCTGGGACACGAGATTGAAACAAAGTTTTTTTAAATGAAACACTTTTGTTGCCAGTTATACTTCTGATAATAAACTCACTGTCAAACGAGTCCAAAAACGACAGATTTTCTATGAGCCATTGAGCAGTTCCCACTGCCACCTTTTGTCTCCATCATCATACCAGCTTGCGATAGTACCATATTATGTATTGTTAATAGGAATTTCTTAAGTATGCAAAATTAAAATCAATCCGATGATAAGAAGTGGGTTAAATTGACTTCCATTATTTTATTACATATTTAGTTAGTTAGGTACACACAAGACATACAAGTGAAGCTAATAAAAGTGTCCTTGCCCACTTCGGATCGGGCTTAATAAGTTTGGCAAAGTAGTTAATCGTAAAGCATCGCTAAATTTGACTGCCGTGAAAATTTGTTTAACAATTGGCATTTATAACACGATTTCATAATAATTGGCTGTTGATAAAAGTAACATTTTAAGTATGTAGATAAAAAGTTACGTATGCAACAGTGTATAAATCTGTGATATGACAGATAATCGTGCATGTTATTAACACACTCGCTATCATTATGTAACAGTTGCATAATCATTAGCTTTTCTGTATGATTACGTAAATAATATGCTGTCTGTTATGATCATTTAAATATTTTGCGTATTTTGGCACACTAGCCGAAAAATGAAGCTCATAGAATTTTTATCCTGGAAAAAAATATAACGAATAACCCTCCTTTTGACGCAGTCGGGTAAAAACGGGTTCTACGCAGACAAAGCCGGCAAATGGGTGTTTGATTTAACAACAATAGCTAATTAAAATGGTCATTAATTCTCGCACGCCGTAACACAGAAACTCGTAAACTGGCCAAAAGTGATAAGCAAAGCGGATTTATGAAACAATTATTGCAACAAAGCTACGTACCTAGTCATTAATCTGACGACCTTGGAGCAAAACAAGAAGTAAACATAAAATTACATCATCATAGCTCTCGTTAGTGAAACGATGCATCCGGCGGTCACTAGCGAAAGCGTATTGCACTTTAAACAGCTATAAATAAGTATAAACATCCAATGGATTTTTTATCACACTTGCGCTTTTTTTCAATAGGGGGCAGATGTGTTTTGTTGGAAGGTGATTAACAGCACGTGATCTGAATAGTAATTTATATCAGGATTATTGGAACTGCATAACAACTGCACTACATGATTTGACTTTATAATCACAGAATAAATAATAGTCTGAGTACAGAAGTTTCTCTTTGTTACAAAAATGGCGCTGTGCGATAGCCAGGACCACTTTACAACCACGGAATAGAAAAAACAGTGGAAGTGGCATGAGCTTCGCTTAGTATCAGACCTGTTGTCGCCAATACTCACACTATCATAAAAACAACACGCCACCATGGAAAATGTTCTTGATGCGGCTATCGTTTTTACATTCCAAAATAGCACAATAAGGCATGCTTTTCACACAAAATACTATGTACCAAAATCACAAGTATTAGCTACTTTTCTATTTAGGTGTATATGGTGGTATCTGAAATGATTTAAATATGCTATAAACCTTTAAGTCGCCTCACGGTATAAATAGTGGTTGGTCTTCAAATTCATATCGCATAGGCCAGGGCCTCGTCACTCCATATAACAGAGTACTTCTTGCCTGTTATTGTTACTTACGTCCTTCTTTACTTCCCCAGAACAACTGTTATAGTCTTTATTTTTTGAACTGAGCTTTTCCTCTACACCAGTGGTTCTTAACCTTTTTCCGTCCACGGACCCCTAGGAAATCAAGCACAAATCCAAGGACCCTTTAGTAAAAAAAAATCAGCAACATTACACTTTTCAAACAATTTTTTAGTACTTAATGCAAATAAAAAAAAACTTATTCAAAAAAATACGTTAATGTGAAGGTTGATGCTGCTTTTTCGCAACTAAGTTGGCGTTACTTGGGTCGATGTTACTCCTAAGTTGCAATCTCAAATCGGATTCCACTTGTGATCTGTTTCTGTATTTGTTTTTAATATATACAAGAGAAGATAATGCCTTTTCACAGTGGTATGTGGTTCGGTCTTGGACACCGCTCGCTGGATTACGTTCGCCGTGCCTATATAGTAAGCGTAGCGACTACGAGACTTTTAGTGGCATTTATTTATTATTGTTAAATGGTACATAGGTGACACTTCGGCGGACCCCCGTACGTATACTCGCGGACCCCCGGGGGTCCGCGGACCACAGGTTAAGGAACACTGCTTTACATAAAGCCCATTGTTTGTGTACAATACTATACATATTATCTTCTTTTGTTTCCGTAACCGCAAGCCGATTACATAAAATAAAGTTAGAACTACATTGAATGTACCTACATTGAATTATAAACAGTATCTTTTTAGTGGGTGCGCTTCAATCAGTATAAAAACATTTTGTATAATTTCATTTAACTAACCACGAAAAGCATAATGAACGTTTAGTATAAAAACCAATTGTATAATTTCATCAGGCATACGATCGAATAACATAACACTCATTTAGTATAACTATCATTTTCTTGTTATTATGCATTTTAAGTCAACTTCTTCTAACTAGGTTAGGTTAGGTTAGAACTGTGACCACATTAATAGTAATGAAAGTAGTTAGAAATATTTATTTTTTAATTTATAAGTCATTATAATTTGAGATTATGCATTTCGTTTTATGCATCATGACTATTATATCGATGGTTTATTATACAGATTGAAATTATGCAATTCGTGTTATGTAAAATGATCATTAGACCATTTGTTTTTATGCTAAACATTACACACCCCTTTTTAGTCAGCAGGTTTAAAATGTAAAGTGTCAGAATACAGGTATAAGTCTTTATTATTTGAACTGAGCTCCTTTACACAATACTATCATCTCCTGTCGCCGGGTCGTACTCGCGTTGTTTAAACTCGATATTTTGGAGCAAAACGTGTTAATGCCACCTTTTAGGATTTTCGAGGAAACCTGCATTTTAACCACCAAAATGTGCCTATTCACGTGCGCGTAAAGTACATTATTATTTGTTCGTCTGACACATGATGTTATTCACTCCGCTCTTAAGCGAGGGTTGGCAACTAAATGATAAAATGAATAGTAAGGCTATTTGACATGACACATGGGTATTATGAGTAGTGTACGCTACGTGCACATTTTGACACTCAACTGATATTTGTATCCCCGGGGACACCGGCCGGTAGGTAATTATAACTGTAGGCGGCGGCGAGTGACGTATCTATTACGAAGTAACTAGTATATAATCTGTGGTATGGCTTGCATGTGTGTATGACCTTAGTACGTGCCGCAAGCTACTACAAGCAAGCTCAACATGACGCACCAAGCAGTTTCGAGCGGCAATAGGTAACAGAAAGGGTCTCTATTGGATCGCATATTTTTTTTACGCATAACGTATCTTTACGCATAAAATCGTTTGACCTAAAACGGTTTTTACAATATAAAACGTTTTATTTTAATTATTTTAAAAATCTAACCTAACCTAACCTAACCTAATCCACAATAGACGTTTATTAAATTTTGAAATGTCAGCCTAAAGGGTGTTTATGCGAAAAAAAATTATGCGTAAACATACGTTATGCGTAAAAAGTTTATGCGTTTCAAAGGGATCCCTAACAGAAACTCCTACAGTGCCGGTGACGAACGACTTTTCTATTTATACTATGTCTCTAACTCAAAAAACAATGAAGTCTACTTAGTCTAGAATGTGCTTATCTACCATCCATAGCGTAAAGGCTGTATACGTATACGGACGGACCTACTATACTACCTTTTTCTTTTAGGGGGTAGTAATAGGCAAGGGGCGGAATTTTCATAGCAAAAATCAAACGTCAAGAGGGATTGACCATTATTTTTTATCGACTATTCCAGTTATCGATTTTCTCACCGTAAAAATAAATGGATCTACGATGACGACTGACGATTCTTTACAGAGACGATGAAAAAATATAATTAGTACAGACATATATTTCGATTCTGTTATTTTGAATGAAGGGTAGTTTACTGTCAGTTATACTGTTTAAGATTTCCGTTTTGGTTTTATATTTAAGTTGTAACAAAATAAATTTTGTTATTGTTTTATTAATTTATAATTTTGTTAACCTTCATACACACAGACAGGTCTTTTTTTGGTAGCCTATAGTGTCCCTCTGCAGTGCAAATGCCTCCCCCATTACAGGTCTAATTTTATTACAAAAACATGTCGTGCTAAGCGACAATTAATCATCGATAGTCGATAAACCACAATGGTCAATCCCTCTTGAAGTTTGATTTTTGCTATGAAAATTCCGCCCCTTGCCTATTACTACCCCCTAAAAGAAAAAGGTAGTATAGTAGGTCCGTCCGTATACGTATACAGCCCCTTGGTAATAGGACTTACAAGACTCGGTTCCAGTACGATGACCGCGTCTTTCTTCAGTCTCCTCGAGAATTTGGCCGCCATCGTGCACCCCCCAGACCCCCCTCCCACCACCAACAGCTTGCATCTAAAACAAATGTTTTTCTTATTTTTAACCTGATTCGAAGGAGAGTAATATTTTAGACCGAGGGCTTTATTCCACTCGGAAAAACCTTATTGCTTTTGACATGTTATAGTATTGTTTTTAAAAAGGCCACTATTACTATCAAGTAAATAACACCCATTATAATGTTGAGAATACGATAGCATGTTCAAAGCAAATAGGGCCCTCCTAAATAAAAAGGATACATACGCAATTTGATAGTCAAAGTAAATTTTACCCTCTATCTTAAGAAATAAGGTCACTAATACATACGCAGTTCTATGAGACAGACGCCCTTTTTTCCAAGGAGGGCAAAATAGAGCTATGATCAACTAGGTTTTGTTAGATTTGTCTTAGCGTCGCGAGTGTCACAAGGTATTTTTAAAATGGCGGATATAATATTATATGGGTGTTTTATATAATATGCTTGTTTTTGGTTACACTTAAGCTTGGTCCACATTACGCGCGGCACACCCTCGACCCACGGAATAGAAAAAACAGTGGAAGTGGCATGAGCTTCGCTTAGTATCAGACCTGTTGTCGCCAATACTCAAACTATCATAAAAACAACACGCCACCATGGAAAATGTTTTTGGTGCGGCTATCGTTTTTACATTCCAAAATAGCACAATAAGGCATGCTTCTGGATTTATTTCCTATTTGAGAAATATCGAAATATCGGAATAAGCGATCGCGGCAAAAGTATGGTAGGTGGCGGAACTCCGCATAACCGTACCACACGTTACACGCCCACTTGACACTTCTACTGTTTTTTCTGTTCTGTGCCTCGAACATTGGCTCGCGCGGCGGCCGGGGAGGCGGGAGACGGGGCAACGCCATAGAGGCGCGCCGCGCAAACCAATGTTCGTGCGTTTGCCGCGCATAATCTGTACGCGCCTATATATTAGTTTTATTTAAGTGACAAACTACACATCTGATTCTCAGTACTTAAACTATAACAAATTAAAATATATAAACTGCTTACAAGTAACGGTTATCAAATTATATTACGTTTATTTATTATCTAACTGATAATTGATTGATGTATTCATAAAGTCAATGATTTAATTTTGTTGAGCCACTGTAGGACTCTGTCGTAGAAAGCTAACAATAAATTAGGTAACAGGACAGTCCACCCAAATACTATTTGTTGTCACTAAATATTTTGTTTAAACTTAAACACACTACAAACAAACTCAAATAAAAATACATCACAAGAAAAAATAATTCAATTATTTAATATGTTCCAGTCTTGGATGTTTTCTGTGTATACATATACTAAACATTTATTAATGTATAAAATATGTACATATCTTTCCACTGCAATGGTACAATAAGCCTAGAGTTTTAGTAAGATTGTTCCATAATATTTCGCTGCTTAAATACAAAAGGGCCACAAATCAAAAATAAATATAGTTTGATTTGAAACTTAACGTAAATAGCATTAAAATTTAAATGCAACACAAACACATTTTGATTTGTGTCGCTTTTGTATTTAACAATTTCTTTAACCCTTTTCTTGGCAAAAATAATAAAGTCATGGATTTAAGCCTCTACGGATTCTAATCCAGCAAATTAAAAAATAATCAAAAAAGATTTAAAAAGTGAATGTTACGGTACGTATTGTATTTCGTATAATAAAAAAAGGGTAAAAATTTATTGGTGAAAAATAATACAAAAAAACCTAAGAAACAGACACTTCTCAACTATGAACTAAGATGGAATCATCTAAATTAATGACTGCTCTTATAAGCCAATAGGCGGTATCTCAAATCCAATAGCCAAAATAGATTAAATCCTCTACACTTAGTAATAGGGTAGCACTTGCTACAAGAGTTTTGTCTGAGATGCAACCATTTGTCCTATTAGCAGGGCAGAATTATACTATTGCAGTACATTGTTTGTTTCACTTCTCACCTACATATCAGTCAGTCTTCTTATAGGTATACTTATATGACCTAAGATTTAAACAAATGAAAAATAAGCCATTTAACACAGGGACAGAGTATAAATTTGAATGACTTGTTCACTGCAAAACACAGGATATTCAATAATATTTAATTTGCAAATGATATTTTATTAACTGCATTATCAATTAGCACATGTGCATTAGCACATTATGCGTAACCTCCATTCTGTAGCTTTGTTATTAGATGTTGAAGAAATACAAATGACCCTTATTGTACAAACAAAATATTTAAAATAATGAATAGGTACCTATTATAAAATTTTATCATAAACTTGTTTTTAGGTACGGGCTGAAAAATAAGAAAGAACATACCTATCTGATTAAGATTGAGAGGCAGAAATCGCTAACCATACCTACAACTACATATCTTAGACCAAACTTTCACTTTTGCCTAGTAGCCAAGTATTTATGTACGTGTATTTTTGGACATTAAGCAACAACTACTTATTACGCGCAATACAATTCGTTAAAACTGATATAAAACAGTCAACAATAAAAACAACTTACGAATGAGTCTTGTTATTTGGCGCGGAAAGGGAAAAAAAGCGATGCCATCCTGAACTTACACCTTTTGAACTAATGGAACGAGTAACGATATTCATAGTGCTAAGCATAATAAAGCACTATAACATCCTCCGTCTGAAATCGCCGGGTGCACAATCGGACACGGGGACCAGCGGACGCTCACTAATTATACGTTTTATCTTTTGTACTCGCATCTGAGCAATCAGCTGCTGGATGTGTACATTTTGATCTGTCAATGTCACATGCATCCGTCAAATGCGGTGGGACAGCTGTCAAAGTAGTTGAGACGTCATGACATTTTTCAGCGTTTTTTTATAGCAACTAGACTTCTAAATCGTGGAAAAATGAGTAAGAAATGATTTTTCAAGAATTAACGTATCTTTTAAGATGGCATATTTTTTATCGTAGTTATTATGCTGCCTGTAGCAATAGAGAGTCAAATTGAATGGTAGGTTTTATATATTAAAAGCGTTTATACTAAAGCCTTAAATAGCGTAGAGCAAACGTCACTTCAAAGTTGCCCGTTAATGACTAATATCTGAAGTTTATCAATATCTATATTTAGGTTAAATAGGTTAGGTTAGGTTAGTTTTATAAAGGGGGCGCCCAATAATGGTTGCATCTTAGGCAGCCCGTGGTGCCCCCGAAAACAGCTGCGGAGGTAAACGCCGAAGAGGTTTTAGACGGTAGCTGCTCCCTCTACTCTGGTCATACGGGTCATACCCTCCCTATAGCATGGCCAACCCTAGGCCGGGGGAAGACGCGTAACGCATTTCCACTCCGTCAAAAAAAAATAGTTTTATTTAAATACTGAAGTATTCACAGTTTCGGAATAAAAGCGTTTAGCAAAATGTCGCGTTTGTTAAATGAATCAGTTTATGAAAGGTTTTTTTAGCAAATGATGGTAAAACACATAATTATTTATTCATTTTTACATAATATTTATGTTTATTGTCACCTTATATACATAGGCGAATCAAACGCAATGCCCGCTTTCCATTGTGAGTGGAGCTGGCCCATACGGAATCCGTTTGGCATACAACGGTGACTTCAAGAGGGTAGCTCGCGGTAGAAAGACTTGAAGTAACTTGTAAGTTTACCCAATTTTAAAATGTATTGGGTTTTATGCAAAATAGCAAGTCGCCAAGTCATGACATCACGTACCGTACTAGAATCATCCCACAATAACTCTGCAATGAGGTGACAATAGTAGAAATCATAAGTTTGTTTATGGCAATACTGATTTTTAGTCACACAACACGTTTTGATACTTACAAGTATAGCTCTAATTATTATGTACGGTAACAGTCGAGCCAACGAACATTCGATAGCATGATATTCCGAGAGTACGTAGTCGAAACTATGATATACACTCCTATGGAAGTATGTATATGCATACTGGATCCTTACTTCTACATGCTTCTACACTAATATTATAAAGAGGAAAGATTTATATTTTTGTATGTTTGTAACGATAAACTCAAAAACTACTGGACCGATTTCAAAAAATATTTTACGATTACCTGCGCGGGCGGAGTCGCGGCAACAGCTAGTATATTATTTATAAATGCGAAAGTATGGTTGTCGCTTACATAAACTGCTGCACTTTGGCATAGGGATAGTTTGAATCCCAGAGGACATAGGCTGCTTTTTATCCTGGATAATTTGGCAGTTCCCAATGAAACGCTATGAACCAATTGGGATACACCAAAAAAAATAACTGCTTGATTTTACATTTTTATTCGAAAGAATAGACTTTTATAAGAAACTAATTTGAAGCATTTCATGATTAAATGTATTATTGATATTTAAAATAATTTATTAAATTAAAATAACCTTACCTACTTGTAGCGACAAGATGACGTAGATATTTATAAAGAACGGGTATACTTCATCTAAGACTTAGAAAGACGATTTTTTATTATCTGTGATCTGTTTTCAAAGTCATAATAGACGAACGTCATTCAAATATAATGTAAACAAACAAACGCAATATGATATAATTTATTATTTAAGAGTATATAAGCATTCAACCATTGCTTATTACGTAGACCTCAGTCAATACAACAATTCCTACATGACCTTGTTTCTAGACTAGATTTACTTAACACAATCACATTAAATTTGTTGAAAAGGCGGATTCCATACTTCCAATCATGAGTTTGTACAATAAATGTTGATGCCGTCTTTTTAAAACTCTTGAAAAACCTTACCACACAAATGATTAACATTGATCACTCATAACTCAAAAGAGAAATGGTCTCATTAATATTTTAATTTCATCATAAGAATTACAGTCAATTTGTAAACAAATAAATTTGACATGACAACAGCTGTCTTCAAACGTAGGTGTCAGCTAGATATCTAAATTGTACTTATAAAATGAAAATTTGGAGAGGTCTTATATGTTTTATGTAAAACCACAAAAGTGCTTGATATAGCGCAATTGGGACGGGCATTTAGGGGTCAAATGAAGGTAATTTTTTAATTCTAATATAATTAATTCATTGTAACATATTTTTTTAATCTAACTACTGGGATCGATTCGAAAAGCCTATTCCTCGAAATGGTTTTGAAATTTTAATACATTGTTAAAAATGGGTGTATCCCAATTCTACACAGACAAGGTCGCAGGCAAAAATGCATGTATGTCAGCGGGTAATTTTATAAGTTGAGGTCTTACATGCATGAGGTACAGTCAAAAAATTTGGTCCGCAGGCCACTTTGGACTGAGTCATGACGTAAGTAATCAAAACGTTAGAGACTTCATATGATTTTATTTACAGTGTCACTTCAACATAGTCCAAAGCGGTCCCTGATTCCTGAATCAAATACTTTGTTTTTATTTAATAAAATGCAAAAGATTTTTTGACATGTTTAATCAATAAATAAATGAGATATCTGAGTCTAAAAATTCCACTTTTTCATACTGTTCTTCCTGAACTTCAACTTCTCCGAACCCTTCTCCTGTTTCAACCTCACTGTCATCATACTGCTCACTGTCATTATTACTTTGCGCATTTATAACATACCTACGGCAGGTCCAATTTGTCCAGTTCTATTTATGCTCTGTACATAATTTGCGATTGAAGTCCGTGTTGTAGTATGAACAGCTTCAAACAATTTCACCTTAAAGAAATTGAACAAGTTAAAATACAATCCTACTAATAATATAAACGAGAATTTTTGTGTGTTACTTTGTATCCCAGAATATTTTAAAAATCCCGAGGGAATAACTGTAATCGACATCTAGGCGGACGAAGTCGCGGGCAGAAGCTAGTATTATAATAAAATAACATCATCTTAGCCTAATCGTTTCGTTAATATGTTATTTTTTCATAATAGAATATTAATTCATGGGGTTAATATAAAATAACACGGAACGCAGTAATAAAATATCAAGAATTTACTCGTAGAGTTTAGAATTTTATGTAAACATTGCTCCTTTTGCTTACGGACGGACTCCATTTCTTCTTTTACATTTTGGAAATGAGTTATCATCTTGAGTATAAGTTCTCGAACTCCACTTTTAATAGGTTTATCCATTTTGAAAATAGGAATCGTTAAAAAATCCTCGACAAAATATTCACGTAATACCAATATGTCATGTTTGAGTGACATGAAAGAACACAGATTATAAGGGTATTTTATGGGTTGCCGGTTAAAATCTTGTGCAAAGTTATTGTGGGCTGACTCTACGCACATACTAACGCATGGTACTTTTGATCTCGCGGTTTTATTCAAAGTTCAGATTTCAGACAAAATGGTCTCGATAGGCTTGGCAACACTAAAATCTTAATGTCACCTGTCACAGTTTGCAAATAGGTTTACTTTATTCGACGAATTTGAACTTAAATTCAACAGCATAAAGGTCAAAATATCAATCCCACTTCTTGTTTTCATCCGTATCAAAACTATTTTGCTTTGCGATCTCGATCTCGCATATCGCGAGTTATTTCTCTATGTTTCATTACAATACACGTACGACTTGATAATCGTATTAGTTAATTAAGTACGTACTAGTAACAGCAGTCGCGAGTGCGTAAAATGCGAAACAGTTCTAAGTTTTCACCAGTTTATTGGCTATGGTATGTTTTTTTGTAGTAAATTAACGGATTATAATGAGATATGTAATAATTTTTGATTCTTTGAATAGGTTGCAATGAGGCTGTGTAATTGAAAAATATGTCTAGGTACTTCTTGTCATCGTTTTATATATGTTTTACCTCCTTTTATGGATTAAAGTATAATATGATATTCATTTAAGCTCCTCATACGAAGAGTTAACCACTATATCTAGAATTTCTATCTGGACAGAGTAGGAGAGAGGGCAATAGCAGTAGGTAGGTACTATTTATATTTACCTAACATCATTCACTCTCCATACTGTACTGAAAAAAAAAAATGCCTTAGGATTGCTGGTTGTTTCTAACGTTACTGCTGTGCTATGAATTTTTCGTAATCAAATTTAAGGGGATCCAATGTTAGAGGTTAATTATGTTTAGTGGTAAAAAGACCATGTACAGGGTCCATTACGACCACTGCCACCATCTTACCCTACCTTGCCCCACACAGCAGTGTTCGCATCATTGTGTTCTGCTGCAGGAGTAAGATAACCGCTAAAATTACTAGCACATATCCAAATTACTAGGGCCTCTGGTCCAGAGTCAGGAATGCGCTCCCACTTCATATTAGATGAGCCCCTAGCAAGGTTTCTTTCAAGCGAATGTTTCGTAAGCATTTACTGGAACAAGATGTTGCGTAGAATTTATGTGGTTAGGTTAGAATCATCATGGAATATGTTTTAGTCTTTGTTGTTCTTTTTTTAGGTACATATAATTATATTGTTGCATATATATTTGTAAGTATGTATTTCTATATTTATTTATTTATGTATTGGCGTGAAGTATTATTATTTTGTAAATAATGGTCCTTGCTTTGTTTTCTGTCTTTCTTTTACTGTGCACCACTTTTGCTAGTATCTGTATGATTATTTGGTTGACTGGTAGAGAATGCCATTAGGCATTAAGTCACTTTTTTGTGCAATAAAGGTTAAATAAATAAATATAATAATAATCAGGTCACAATGTTTTACAAATTTACCTAGTCCAAAAATAAACACAAGGCTTGTACTTTTGGAAGGTACAGTCACCAGCAATAATACAGGGTTTTCGGCAGAAGGTTGGACAAACTTCAGGTACTAACTCTGTAGGTCATACTCATCAACTTTTATTATGGGACCAACATCCAAATCGCGAAAAAAAAAACAGCTGTTCCATACAAACTTTGAGAGCTAAACAGCCGAAATGTATGGAAAAGCTGTTTTTTTTTTCGCGATTTGGATGTTGGTCCCATAATAAAAGTTGATGAGTATGACCTACAGAGTTAGTCCCTGAAGTTTGTCCAACCTTCTGCCGAACATCCTGTATATTATCCAACATTAGGTGTTAAAATATCTGCCACGACTTTATTTCGGCAGGATCACTAATCACTACCAGGCTAATGGTGTATAGTCCCTTACTTACACTCTTAAATAAATTCGATAGACACTTTTAACTCTTTTAAGTATGTAAATATGTTTATGTACTTTTTAGTTTCTTTTTGTTAAAATGTTTGATTATGTTTGTTGTATTGCCTTTCTGTTAAATAAATGTGAGTTTCTTTGAGTCTGAACCCTAAATACGATTTAACCTTCACGTCTATTCATAGAAAAGTCATAAAAAGAGTTCAGTGCAGAATAATATCGATGCAAATCACAGGTTTACACGTGCATGCAATTGTTCCATTGCAACCGTCAACTGCAGTTGCAAAACTAACAAGAAACAACTATTGTGCTGTTTAGTTTAAAAATAAACCTTAACTCCATGTTGTAACGTCTGTATCAACTGCAAAATTATTTTGGTCTATGCGCTAACAAGCTGTCTATAGCTAGCTTGTATATTAGTTACTGTATCCTTATTGCAAAACAAATCGTAGCTAGTGGTTATAAAGTCCAATTTAACAATTGATTCGATTCAGGTCACAGCGTTGCTAGGTTCTATTACGCAATTTAGCTAACTCTTAGGTGTTAAGCTTTGATATGCAGGGTGTTTAGTTATGCTGGTTATGTAAGATTTAGATTACACAATAAAAGTACATAGGTCTTGAATTTAATATTAAAAACTACAATAATTCGCTGTAAATTTTAGCACTTTGTCGCAATAACGTATTTAAGTGAGAGTGGTTTGAATTTAGTATATTAATAGCTGCGACAGGGTACTTAATACAAAAATGGCAACAACGGTTCTTTCAAAAACGGCAGTCGGTCGGGACGAACGAGCGAAATCGCAGCGGCGAGTTTAAGTAGTCCCATCATCGTGCATTTTCAATTTGGCAGCATAGCTTCTGTCGATAAGATCGAACGTATAAGGCTGCTTAATTGAGAATGCACGCGCTAAAATGTATTTGTTCGCTCGGACGGGACTACTAAACTTACACTCGCCGCTGCGATTTCGCTCGTTCGTCCGTCCGGTTTTTGAGAGAATAACACCCCAGCTACTTATGAGTTCGACCGTACACAGCGATACACAGTTTAAAACCTGCTAAAATAGTAGATATAACTTTATCAGCTAATAATGTCAAAACATTGGCATTCGTTTCGGAATGCTGGATCTCAGTCAAGCTAGAGAAAAAATATGTCTAAGTAGGATGATGGCGCTAACTCCAAACAAGACATGAACCGTCACATAAAACAAGCAACAAGTTACTTTAAAAAAAAGTGAATGAAATATCAGTTCTAGATTTCTCCTGGGGGCCTAATATGGCTGCGTTTATCGCGTGACAAAATGTGGATAAAGCATCCGTCACTCTCGTACTTCAATAATAATACATAGTATAAAACAAAGTCGGTTCCCGCTGTCTGTCTGTCTGTCCCTATGTATGCTTATACCTATCTTAAAAACTACGCAACGGATTTTGATGCGGTTTTTTTTAATAGATAGAGTGATTCAAGAGGAAGGTTTTTATGTATAATAAATGCTGGTTTATTGTACGGGTGTTACAGAAAACTCAAACAAACCGAAGCGAAGCGAGGGCGGGTCGCTAGTAAAATATATTTGACATGAAAATGTAGTGATGTTTTGATTAGGGATGCATCGATACGCCTTTTCGCCGATACGATACCGATACCGATACTCTTATAAAAATATCGGCGATACCGATACCGATACCGATACGCTTTTTGTGAATTCAAAAATGAAGGTATAATAAATAAATCACAAGACAGATTTCTTTTTATTAATATAAGAAGTAGATACATAGGTTAATATTAGATAATTAAAAATTTTAGTAATTAAAATTAACATTGATAAGATTTTTGTTTAAAAAACAAAGTAAGTAATCTTAAATTTTTCGGAGAAAGGCGATTTCGCAAGTCTGTTTGAATAAGACCTGCGCTGGAAAATAGTCTCTCAGATGCAGACAGAACTCATTTGGAAACTAAAAAGTATCGTTGAATCGGTCATAAAAATATCGTCGATACCGATATATCGGCTAACTCGAAGTATCGCCGATATATCGGTATCGGTATCGGTATCGGTTTTTTTATTTTTATTTATTTAATAAGTACAATTTTAATTAAAACTAACAATTAGGCATTGCCCCACAAAACTGGAGTAACAGTTTGACTGTGGGAACGACATTGTCTAAGATAGGCATTCACTAACCTAAAATAAAAATAAAGATTAATTAACAGAAATTATGCTGTCCAAAAAATCAGTGAAGTACACTAAACATATATTTATTTAATTATATAAGCAGATCTAAATAATGCTTTTTTAATAGCCTCTTGAATTTATTCATGTTTGTTTCGCGTCTAATGGCTTCAGGCAAACTATTGAGCAGATATGGGATACGCTTTTTGAGAGTTCTGTCTCCATAGTAATTATTAATCCTAGGAACGAATAGTTTACCAGTCGCCATAGCCTTGGTGTTATAGGTATGATCAATGGGTTTTAATGAAGAATACACTGAGTTATGTGCGAGACAGCCATGGTTATTAGTAGCAAGTAGATACTTATGTTTCATGCTTACCGGTAATACTCTACAGATTTTAAAGAGTTGTCGATAGTTACCTTTACATTTGAGTTTAATTTTTTCATTAACAAGATGCATCGCTAGTTTTGATAGATTTGATTGATTAATTAGATAAGAGAGGTTTTCGTCTTTGTCGCACCCAGCATATAATACGATGATTATGATGAATACACAGGATATATATATATTCAACCTTTTTTATTTTCTAATTAGGGTTAGGGGTAACATTATTCTCATCACTATTTCATCCTCTATCTAAAGACAATTACAGTCAGGTATACTTGTTATTGTCATTGGCATTCTGAAAAAGAACAGACTGTAGTGTAATAAACTTCTTGCTTCATTGCATTATTACGTAATAACTGCTCTAACCAAACAATTAAACTGCGTAGGGGTTTTTCTTCGAAGGTCCATTTCTTAGAAATTATTTCTTTATTCTGAAAACAAAGAAATATCCCGTTGCGAAACGACTGCCGTCACGTGGCACGGGTCACGTAGCGTTGAAACCTGTGATATTCCGTTTCGCAATTAAAAAGTTTACTTACGTATAAAACGTACCTAACAATGTTCCGACATTTTCTTTGCCTGAATGTTCTCGAAACAAATGGAAAAAAATGAACAAAGACGTAAGTAAACCCTTCAAAGTCGTTCCAAAGTTCTATGACGCAGGTGAGGTTGCCTGCGAGATTTTTATTTTGGAACCGTGGCCTGGGTAGTGATTCTCTTAAAAGCAAAGGTGAGCGAACGCAGGAGTGAATGTCCAAGCGGCGAGTTTGAGTAGTCCCGTCAAACCGAACAAAACACATTTCAGTGTGTGTATTCAATTTGGGAGCATGGCTTCTCGAATGTATAAGGCTGCCTAATTGAGAATGCACGCGCTAAAATGTGTTTTGTTCGCTTTGACGGGACTACTTAAACTCGCCGCTTGGACATTCACTCCTGCATTCGCTCACCTTACCTTGTGAGAGAATCACTACCCTGATCGCACGTTATTAAAACAACGTGATTTAAGCCACAAACGCACGAAGAGCGGAGTGGGCACGTTCCCATGTAAAGAGTTTGCTCTGCTCTTAGTGTGTTTGTGACTTAAAATTTTGTTTTTACTTTTCTACAGTGTAGCGTTAGTGAATATATTTTTGTGTGTACCTATATTATGTATTTTTGACATTGATTTTATGTTATTTTTGTAGGTACATAGTGGCACCCTTTGATATCACATTGCTACGAAATCGCCTGTTTTTCTTGAACGATCATTCACGCAATCCTAATTTTGTGAATGTTTTCTTTTTGGCCACTTTTGTCTATGAAAATTATCTCTGTACTTTTGGGACATTCTTTTTAGGCTTGTGTCGGTCAGGAACTAAGAACTAAAAGAAATGAATTCCCGTCACGGACCGAAAGGAACTAGTTCTTCTTAAACGATCTTTATCGGTCTTCGGTCCTTTAGGTCAGTAGCAATTGTTGAACGTAGGTGTGAGCAAAACAGAGCGAACGAAGAGCACACGGCACGGCGCTCGTTGTGACCGAGACAAATAGTACCTATTTCAAAGCGTGTGCCGCTCAGATCTCAAAATTATTCCGGAGCTAAAGGAGCTAAAGGAACTAAAGGAACTAAAAGACCGAACTAGTAGTTCCTTTGACAGATTGACCGAGACTAATTCTTTTATTCACGAAATTTTTACATTTTACTTGCTTGCTCATCATCATCACCATATCAGCTGAAAGACGTCCAGTGCTGGACATAGGCCTTCCCCAAGGACCTCCACGACGGCCGGTTTTGTGCTGCTCGGAATCTCGGATCCATCGGCTTCCCGCGAGCTTCATCCATGTCACTGTCTGACTTAAAATTAAGAAATTTAGTTGCAAAAAATAGAAACAAAAAATGTATCTTAGAAAACGTAACCTTCAAGTAATTTATCTATCTATATATATTAAAGGCGAACCTGACTGACTTATATATCAACGCACAGCCGAAACTACTGTATCTAGAAACTTGAAATTTGGTACAGGGGTTTGTTTCATGATGTAAGTGAGCACTAATAAAGGATTTTCCGAAAATTGACCCCCAACGGGAAGAAATGGGGGCAGTAGCGAGAAACTAATTCTATGCGTACGAAGTCACGGGCGTCCTCTAGTTATTTATAATTTTAACCCCCAACGCAAACAAAAGGTATTATAAGTTTAACGTGTCTATCTTTGTATCTGCGTATCTTCATTGGTTTTGGGTTGTCAGGTGGGTTGACAGACTTGGGACTACAGGGTAAACTGTGGATTCCGTGGAGCCCTTATTGCGTTCAGTGCCAGCCAGCAACCCGCTCGGCTGGCTCTCTGTTCGTAGGCAGTTTTCGCTACGAGCGTAGCGGCATGCGCTACGTGGCAGTGATATGCAAGGGGCGGAATTTTCATAGCAAAAATCAAACGTCAAGAGGGATTGATTATTATTTTTTATCGACTAGGTATTCCAGTTATCGATTTTCTCACCGTAAAAATAAATAGATCTACATTGAAAACAGGATCATGCAGAGGAAAAATTACGATTCTTTACAGAGACGATGAACAAATATAATTAGTACAGACATAGATTTCGATTCTGTTATTTTGAATGATGGTTAGTTTACTGTCAGTTATACTGTTTAACATTTCCGTTTTGGTTTTATAAAAAGTTGTAACAAAATAATTTTTGTTATGGTTTTATTAATTTATAATTTTGTTAACCTTCATACACACAGACAGGTCTTTTTTTTGTAGCCTATAGTGTCCCTCTGCAGTGCAAATGCCTCCCCCATTACAGGTCTAATTTTATTACAAAAACATGTCGTGCTAAGCGACAATTAATCATCGATAGTCGATAAACCACAATGGTCAATCCCTTATGAAGTTTGATTTTTGCTATGAAAATTTCGCCCATTGGTGATTATGTAAACGGAGCCAAGTATCTGGCGTATGTTTCACTCTTTAAAAAACCGGGAAAGACCACGTCGGACCATGCTCATTGCTCGGTGAAGGGTTCCAACGCCGTAGTATCGTAGTAAACACAAAAAACTATCTCGTAAAACAACAAGTGTTAGCGAGTTTTACATTTTATATTCAGTAGGTACCTATACAGTTTAGTCGCCTGTATCCTAGGAACCCAATCAAGTTTAAAATTCATTCGTGATTCGTGTTCCAAATGTTCCAAACTCCTTCGCAAAATTGAGTTAGCCAGTTTATTTGTTGATACTCAATTTACAATTAACCCATTCCCTCAGAGTTCAACCAATACTGGCCACACTTGAAGGGGTTGTTAAAAAAGTTGCGAAAGCTTCTGGAAGGTTCCGATCCGAACTTTCCTGAAATGTTATCGCCGGCCGCAGTTTCAGTAATACTCCGAAGCTCGAGCTAGCCGGACTGCTTTGAGATATTAAACTCAGTGATTTGTTCAATTTGCTGCATAACGGTAAGCTTTTCTTTATGTGATATAATTTTACAAGTGAATTATTGAATTGTTAATTTTGTAAAAATAAAGTAACTTTTTTTAAACTGTCGCGTCGCGGTATAAACTATATTTAAAAAAAATACGGGTTCGCTCTGAATAACATTGAAAAATCTCTAAGTATATAATTGTAACCGCGGTAAGTAGTGTAAAAAGAATATGCTCTATTATATTCTCGAGAACGGCTGTAACGATTTGCAATAAAGGAGTTTACGGGGACGAAAAATTGATCTGTCAATATAACGTATATTTACGACACTCTAAAGGGAATCAAAATTTATAGGGTATTTTCCGTTGACCTAGAACTATGAAATTGGGCGAGTAATACCGTCTCATACTACAAATATAGGAAAATATCTAAAAACCCAACATTTTTCAAACACAACAATTAAATCACAAAAAACAGGGTCTTTATGCAAGGAACGGCGGCGGTGCGAATTTTGAATTCAGTTAACCGTGTTATGTGCGGAACTCTCGGTGGGCGAGTCCGACTCGCCTTGTCCGGTTTTTGATATATTATGTCCCCACGGGCCAGGAATTTTTCGCCAGTCCGATTGATTGGTCAGTAATATTTTATCCTCGATCCTTAGGACCAATTGATCTCGAGTGCAACGAGGATAGGGGACATGATCTTTAATAATCGGTCAAGTGCGAGTCGGACCTGAGTATGTACCGTCGGCACATTAGTCCTATTTGCATGAAATATTACAAACGTAATAAATTACTTCGAATCGATATCATACTTATTTCGTTATTACCCGACTGCGTCAGAAAAAGGGTTATGTTTTTCGAGTTTATGTATGTATGTACTTCTTTGGCACGCTCTGCAGCCTAAACGGCTTGATGGTTTTTAACATATAAGGGGTCATTTGATTCGTCTTGGTTGTAGGAGTGACATAGGTTCATTAAAAAAAATTAAACAAAAATTACAACGTCAAATACTAGGAGTGCATAAACATTACAAGTACCAACCTAACCTACAGTCATCCGCGCTGTGTCGGGCGCGCCCGCCCGACCGCCTGCACCGCACCGTGCTAGCCTTCTGAGGGGCTAGACAAGATGCATTACGCTAACCAGCGTTTCTATTCGTTTCGTTTGTAAACTAATCGCGTCACTGGTAGATCACGTGACTTTTCGTATCACGTCACCTACAAGTGACGCGATTGGTTTAAAAACGTAACGAATAGAAACGCTAGCTAGCGTAATGCACCTTGTCTAGCCCCTCTGATTACCTCTGCGCTCCTGAAACCTGGTGCCTTTATTTAAACATGCAAACGCTTTGGTTGGATGCACGGCTTAGAATATTAAAAATAACAGCTATTTAGCCTGTTCATAAACACAGCCGCCATGTCTATATTAAAATTAAAAAAAAAATACTTCTCGGCCTAGGCTAATTTTATATGACATTCCTTTACAGCTCTCTCGAGTTGTTCCGCCCGAAACGTGATACTTTGAAGCCTATTATGAGGAACACAACGTCAACATTCCATAGCATGTTTGAGAAATAACTATTTTATAGAAAGCTGTAATTTGGCATCAATGTACGTATTAGTCACGCCGCCGACCAAGTGGTTAAATAAAATCTTGAAAAGGAAATTTTTGTTTGACTAAGGAATTAATGCCATAAATATAAATAAAAGAGGTTTACAAATTATTAAAAGGTATATGAACTTAACGATTAATTATGATGATTGAAAATTGGCTTTTTAACGATGTCGATAAAACTTAGTCGATATTTAATTAATCACTAGCCACTGGTACACTTTGCTCCCGTCATCTGGGGTTTGGTTATTAATTATACTTTCATGCGTATTTTGCTACTAAACGCTAAATGGCATTCCTGATCCTTATGATCTAAGTTTTTCTATGACAACGATCCCAATGGCCATTATCTCTTCGTTAGAATAAATAAATGTAGTTACCTATAATAGGCAGTAACTATAACTACTAGGCACAATAATGTAAATTTAAAATGAAAGAGGTAATCGATTTCAGTTCGTCTATCTAAAACATTCGCTTTGTTATACCTGAGAAAAAATAACAAACGCGTATTTTGCACACTTCAGCAATGAAGAATGTCAGTAGGTACGCCAAATCGCTTGAAACTTTGTAACAGTAATGTTTATAAATAAACAAACATAATACTTTTTATTTCATTCAAATAGACCCAGTAGTTTTGATTCTACAAACGTTTGAAATTTGGGTTAATAATATTAAAGCGCGTGGACGCCATCTTGCTTGAGTGACGTCATCGTTCAACTGCGGTACGCGCCCTTATATGAACGAGTAAGTTTACAGGGCTATATATTTTTAACCGTAATAAGTAGCCAGTTGAAATTTTCACAGAATACGTGTTATTATAAAATCTATCGTTTAAAACTATAAAATGAACAATAAATCAAATCCCAAGAGGGGTCCCCATACAAGAAACATGAAAAAAAATCTTTATTTTTAGCATTTTTATACGGATTGTATTTTTATAATGGCTTCCTATTTTGATGCTATTTTAAACTTAAATTGTAGTCTAATTTTCATTGCTTACGACTAAATAGCAATCTTAAGTAAAACTTCGGCAAATATGTGACAAAACTGATTTTATCAACACGATGGTTTAGGCGGTCACCCATCCTGTTTTAGACTACGCGTGTAGTTGCTTAACTTTGGAAGACGAAATACGGGTTGTATTTGTATGATAGCTTTTTATTTAGGTGTCACATTTAGCTTAAATGATAATCTAAACTCCATACTAACATATATAGTTTACGACCAAACAGTAAACTGTAGTAAATCTCTTACAAATATGTTTAAAAGTGCCTAGTTTAAATCAACACGATGTTTAGGTAAGCGGTGGTTGCTTAACTTTGGTGGTAGGCCTTTCTTTACAAATTTCGTGTTAAATAATGTAGAATTAATATCGCTACCGTATAAAAGAACGAACTATAAAACATGATTTTTTGATTGACCTAGTAGTAGTTCTGATACTTCGTGTATTCATTACATCGATTTCAAATTTCGCGCGCGGTCGCTACCAGGTTCCTCACTCAAGGTAGTGTGTGTTGGTTTTTTTTTTGTGGGACCAACGCCCTTTGTTACACTTTGGTACAATAGAGGACAATCTTGACTTCTACGGCTCCGACATTTTAAACGAGTAAGATCACTTAAAACTACGGGTACGCTGTACGAGACCGCGTATATAGCGAACTGCGTGAATCATAATATTGTTGAATAGTACAGTCGAGTACAAAGATATGTATACACTTTTTCACCTTATTCCATTGAAATAAGGGCCACAAATGTATACATATCTTTGTACTCTACAGTACCTACCGCTGCAGGCTCGGCCGCCTGTGTCCCGCGTCTCGCACTTGGTTTTTAATTTTTGGCATGTTTCACCTTAGCTATCAACATACTTTATTGGTATTTTTATGTAAAAAACGGTGAACCCAAAATTAAAAGTGCCTATTTATTATTCTAATTTTATTTAACCAACTTACTCGACAAAAATTACAAACAGAAAAGCCGGTCAGTGACAGAAAGTTTGTTTAGTTAAACTGTATGTAATACAAAACAATAGATACGTAACCATAACTACCATAGTAACATCAAAACGAATTCGTAAAAATAATTACGAGTATTACGACTTACAAAGTTAAGCAACTACAAGCGTAGTCTAAAACAGGATGGGTGACCGCCTAAACCATCGTGTTGATAAAATCAGTTTTGTCACATATTTGTAGAAGTTTTACTCAAGATTGCTACTTAGTCGTAAACAATGAAAATTAGACCACAATTTAAGCTTAAAATAGCATCAAAATAAGAAGTCATTATAAAAATACAATCCGTATAAAGATGCTAAAACAAAAGATTTTTTTCATGCTTCTTGTATGGGGACCCCTCTTGGGATTTGATTTATTGTTCATTTTATAAATTTAAACGATAGATTTTATAATAACACGTATTCTGTGAAAATTTCAACTGGCTACTTATTACGGTTAAAAATATATAGCCCTGTAAACTTACTCGTTCATATAAGGGCGCGTACCGCAGTTGAACGATGACGTCATCATCCGTGAGCGCTAGCCGCCGAGTTTCGAGCGCCGCATACGAAGTTTAAAATTCAATATCTCGAAAAGTATTTGACGTATCGACATGATTTTTTTAAAGCAATTTTTTGTTTTTAATGAAGAATACGATAAGCCAAAAATCTAAACTGGCTGACATTCTCTATTACTTCAATTTCTACAAGATTCTATGTCACATTTGTTTTTAATCGAAATTGAACTTTAATCTACACTCACAATGCTTCTTTCTGCAACAACGCAGTATTGAGATAGTTTGTAGTATTAGAAATAATCGTTGAATATTTCTATTGAAGGTCAAGTTGGTTACATCAGCGCACGTTAGGTAATATTATGTTCGCATATCTTATGTCAATAACAACTTTATACGTCAACAGGAACTTTAGAAAAACTGTTTTAATTATACATACCGACCTATCTAGTTATTAGTTGGTTACCTATCACAAAATGTTTGATATGACCTTATTTTCATAAATTAGATATGCATTTTTAACTAAAACCGTTTAACTTTCCAGGATTGTTATATTATAAAACAAACCTAACCTACTTAACTTATAGATTGTAAAGGTTTACCTCCTTAAACGTTTTAAAAAGTTAATAGATTCAGATTAACTAAATGAAAAGCAAACTTTAAAAACCCGGCTGCTATTTTAGAGTTCCATACCTCAAAAGGAAGAACGGAACCCTTATAGGATCACTTTGTTGTCCGGCCGTCCGTCTGTCTGTCAAGTCAAGACCCTTTATCCCGGGAACACGTAGAGGTATCGAGTTGAAATTAAATTACGTAAGTAGGGACGCAGTTATTTGTTACAATTAGATAGAAATATTTTTTTCTCATTCTACTTACGTAACTAAAACTTACGAGTGTAAGGCCGGTCTAATCTGCCTATAGTCTTATAGGCATGGCGGTGCCAGCAGGGGTCCGGTGTCTATTATCGTTCAGATATACTGTCAGTGACACGCCTGGGTTACATCTAATAATAATACAAATCGTATTGTTTTTCTATAGTAGAATTGTTTTGTTGGACTAGCTTGACAGGTAAAGTTTTGCCAGATACTTAATTAGTTTTATAGTGACGAGGAAATTTCGATGTTTTAGTACCTATCGATACTTTCAATAAGTCCTATAATCGCGTTGTTCTGAAAGGTCCGATTTGACAGCTGTCACTGCAGTACAAAATATAACCTCAAACATGCCTCAATATCTTTTTTTTGATACTGCTCTTGACTAACTCTTGCTCTTGGAGGACGAAGATTTTGTCGACGATGAAGCGAGCTCACCCAGAAAATGCCTATTCAAGTATTCACCCTAGCTTTAAATAGGAATGTTTTGTATTGAGTTGACAGCTATTAAAACGGGCCTTTTAAAGTGACGGCAATATAGTCATACAAAAATAAACTTATAAATACCTACCATAGAGGCATTTCATGTTATTCCTCAGGGTTGGCATCGCATTTGTAGTTTCGTGAATAATGTCAATCTCCCATGGGTCTCAGATTCCGCTTACTATCAGATGGCCTGATAGATCGTTTCCACCTCCATAAAAAAATACTGCCCAGTACTATGTTATTGCTATCGGAAATGGCATATTAGATAAAATTTTAATACATTAAAATTATTTTAATGTACTCAAACGAAGAGGTACGAATATCGATACGAACAGCACTAGGTGGGCACCCATCCTTTATTATCGAAAACCTCTATTATTTATCTAATTAATCAATCAAAACATCACTACATTTTCATATGAAATATATTTAGTAAATAAATTGAATATGACAAGCATCAGTCAGTCTCATTGTATTTCCACCGAATGATGATGATGATACTACCACAAAATATACACAATGTTAAGTGTTTAAAGTTTATATGACCATGCTCATCCTTCAAAAGTACGCGAATATGGAGTAATAATTGATTTGTTTATATGACTGACGGAATGAAAAGATCCCGACTATACTCGATGCAACAACCTTTCTCTTCTCTCAATCTCAAAGGATTCTCTGGAAGAGATCCCTTAAAAGATAGGTTTTTTATCAAGGTGATCTGTTCAGAAGCTAAAGTCTTGGTCTTTTCTCCAGTTGAACGCTACAATGCTCGGCGGCAGCGTGCTCTGGTTCCGCCACGGGCTGCGTCTCCATGACAACCCGGCGCTCCACGCCGCCCTCGAGGACCGTTCCTTGCCGTTCTTCCCTATCTTCATCTTCGATGGAGAGACTGCTGGTAAGATAACAACAGCATCAGCAGTAGCAGTACCCCTCGAATTTTATCCTCTATGGGCCTGGCCACATTTGGCACGGCATCGTTAATGTGAAACGGCGCGGCGCCGTAGCAAGGCACGTTGCCGCGTCGTGCGTTGTCGGTGTTGGAATTCTAACTATGTTAGTTAGGTTGACAATGCATTGGCAGTCTTAGGATTGCATCTTGAGATTGTAGTCTTGCTTGAGATTGAAAATGCCTCAGGTGGCCCGTGTGCTCGTTTGCCTTCACGCCAAAGAGGAATATATAGTTTTAATCAGGACAAAAATTCATCCTCCTAGGTACCAAGGTGGTGGGGTACAACCGCATGCGCTACCTGCTGGAGGCCCTGGACGACCTGGACAGCCAGTTCCGCAAGCATGGCGGTCGGCTCATCATGATCAAGGGCAGGCCCAAGGACGTGATCCACAGCCTGTGGGAGGAGTTCGGTGAGTTCTACGTTACAGCTTTGTCTCCCGAGTGAGTTCCATTCTTGCAGCGAAATGACATTTTAAACGCGCCTAAAACAAAAGACTAGCGTAAATAAGTTTTTTTTTCATAGCGCTCAGTATTTAAAAAAGTTCAAATTTTACGATGGAGGTCAGATAATAGCGTTTAAAAATGCTGGAATATCGGATTCCGGTTACATAGGTAGCATAGCATCACTAGCAGCCATCTTATTTTTTTGTGGTAAGTTATGAGGAAGACGCCTGTGCGCAGTCTACCTTGATTCTAAGAGTAACTTGTATTTGTTACCTTTGATATTCATTTCTCTCTAAAAGTAGTGTTGCCTTCCATAATACAAGCCTAGAGCTAAGCTAAAGACTAGGTACATTTGTGTAAGGTGTCTCTGATATTTATTTAATAATATTATATGCATAATATTATCAATGCAAGGCTGCAAAGTTTAAAGGACTCCTGAGTCCCGGTTCAGCAAATGCTTCCCGAACTGATCAAAAAGTTCGTTTTTGCCTCAAAACCAGGTATCACCAAACTGTGCTTCGAGCAAGACTGTGAGCCAGTCTGGCGTGCGCGCGACGAGACCGTCAAGACCGCGTGTCATGATATTGGTGTGAAGTGTCACGAGCACGTGTCGCATACACTCTGGGAGCCGGACACAGTCATCCGAGCCAATGGCGGCATCCCGCCGCTGACTTACCAGATGTTCTTGGTGAGTATTATCATCATCAGTATTTGTACAAGGTCCGTCTGGACCACCATCGTCTTATCCTTTCACCTACAGCTAAGCAGCAGTGGTTGGTGTGGGATTAGACAATCGGTGAAATTACTAGCATAGCATTCAATCTTAATCTTCAGGGTTGGCAACGCATTTGCGGTCTTAGGATTGCAGACTTCACATTGTAGCCTTGAGAATGCAAATGTCTATGTGACGGTAACCATTTTATCGAATTTCACTTCATCAATTGTATCATTTCATCGAATTTCATTTTATTGAACGCTATTTTCTGCTGAAAGCATGATGTTTTAGGATATCTTCAACATTAATTGCGTAGGTCAGGTTAGGTTAGGCTTGTGACTGCCAAAAAAATAATTAATTCATCCGTCGAGAAATGCCTTTCGATGAAATGAATATTCTGCGTAGTGATACGTTCGTTGAAAGGTGTTTCGATAAAAATAGGTACCCCTATGGGACAGACATTCCACTTGCCATAAAGTGGCCTGAGGCTCTACTTTAAAAATCGAAGTTAAAAGTTACATTAGCTCCATCCCTTTCTCTCGATTTAGTCTCGAATGACGAGTGACAGGGATGGAGCTAACGTAACGTTGAACATCGATTTTCAAAGTAGGTCCTGTGTGTGCTCGTTCGATTTCATCGTGGCAAAAAACAAAAAATCATCATCATCATTTAAGCTGCAAGACCTCCACATAGGCCTACCCCAAGGTTTACCTCAGGGACCGGTTCTGTGCCGCTTACATCCATTGACCTTAGCCGCGTCTTCTTCGTTCCACCTTGTCACTTGTCAGAGGTGTTGCTGGGTAAGACAACCGGTGAAACTAGTATAGCGTACCATATCTAAGTCCTGAGGGATGGCAGGCAACACAGTTGTCTTAAGATTGTCCTCGTACGATTACAATCTTGATGTAGATGTCTATGGGCTCCAGAGGCCATTAACCGTCAAGTGACACGTGTTCTCCGTACCATAAAGAAGCTGGGTATAGGATTAGGTCAATTTGTGTGAGATTGTACATTCAACCAATTTGATTTCTAGGCCACTATGGACTTTGTCAAAGTGTCGGCAAACCAAATCATACGAAGTCTCTTACGTTTTGGTTGACAACGTCACTTTAACGCAGTCCATAGTGGCCTAGAAATCAAATTGGTTGACTGTACCTTGATATTGGCTTATTATTGATCGTAATATAGGTATCTCACTCCAGATTAGTTTACTAATACGGACCGTAATCTTACAGCACACTGTGGCGACCATCGGCGACCCTCCGAGGCCCGTCGATGACGTAGATTTGTCCGGAGTGCAGTTCAGGACTCTGCCCGAACGCTTCTATAAGGAGTTCACCGTGTTTGACAAGGTTTGGCTTATATACATACATACATACATACTCTCACGCCTTCATTCCCAGAGTGGGGTAGGCAGAGCCACAGACTCACCAACAACTCCAAAAACTTGTTGATAATTCTGTGACCACATTTTGCACAACCAGGCTAAGATGTTATCCAGTGTATTAGTGACAGGTTGCAAACCCATCGCCTAACAGCACTACACAATGTATTTCAATATTATATCAAAAATGTCCAGGAATAAAAAATATCCTTACATTATTTTGATATTTTACTATAACACTTAATGTATGTACATCAAGTACTAGTTGATGGCAGTGTGTGTGTTAAATTAAAAAATCTAGAGTGTTATAGGTACTATTAAAAAATCTTCCATCTCAATACGGGAATGAATAACTTTAGTTGCCTCACATGATCGTAGGCACGAAAGGCAGAGACGTCTACTACTTTGACCGACCTGCTTTGTCGATGAAATCCACAACCAAAGTCAAAAAACGCTCTTTGAAATTCTATAGGTTCTTTAAATTAGAGGTTTGTTTTTAACGGCTCTTATGATTTTGAATAAAATAACCGAATATAGGGTTTCGGGTCACCTTTGGGAAATTTCGTTTTTACCCGAGCGACAATTTGTTAAAGAATTGAGAGGCAATAAAATATTGAAAAGAAGGTTTAATATACTTTTGCGGGCAACAATGGCACAATATTGACGTTAAATTTAGGGTTGATACTTTTTTAAACGGACTACTATCGACTTAGTTACTTTTCTCCTCGTAAGACGAAGTTGACTGAAACATAGGTACCTATTTAAAGTTCAAAAGCAGTTTTTCAGGAGGCTTTTTGTTTTTGGGCGTTACGACAAATGAGAAATATTTTGAAAACAGACGCCGAAGCCGGAGGATTTCGGCGTGCACCAGGAGAACGAAGACATTCGGATGATCCGATGGGCGGGCGGCGAGACATGCGCGCTTCGCCAGATGAAGCAGCGGCTCGAGGTGGAATATGAGACTTTCTGCAGGTCAGAAACTGCTGCTGATTCTATTGATGGTCTTCAAATTAAGGACTAAATCAATTTAAATGACGATTGCGCAGCCTCTGAGCGTTTCAGCCCGTTGCATTAAGAGGAAAATGTAGGCTCCATTCGCTTTAAAAGTCTGCCTTATGTCTATTGGAACAATTAAATATGTATGAGCTAACAGGTTTTGTGTATCAGGGGCTCGTACCTGCCGACGCACGGGAGCCCCGACCTGCTCGGGCCGCCCATCTCGCTCAGCCCAGCACTGCGCTTCGGGTGTCTTTCTGTGAGGGGGTAAGTTGATAGTCTCTTTACAAAAACAGAGGGGTGTTATACGTTTAACGCCTGTATCTGTGTGTCTGACTGTGGCATCGTAACTGCAAACGATCGGACCTATTTGGACGCGGTTTTTTTAAAGAAAGCTGGTTCAATCTGGGTGATTATTAGCCAAGTTTCATGAAAATTGGTTGATTTGTTTAAGAGTTATCACTTTCAAAGGGGTTTCCATTATCGTGTCTTTGTATCTATTTTCGAAAAGATCGTGATACGGTCTATTATATCTATTCTAGTTGTGTACTAACGCTGTTCAGTGTGAAATATTTTAAGCAGAAAATTATAGATAATATTTTTAGTCGACGACAACCAAGTAGTCCATTTATTATGGTGAATTAAATTTTGACATTCCTCTTTCATCACATGGCAATGGCATGACATGACATGACGTTAACTTAAACCTTCGTGCCGATTCAATCAATAATTCATATTAGGTTTCATACTCGTGGTCATTGCCTTCTTTTTGTATTGTCTTTCTTGGTCCATAACCTTAAAGTTATGTTAAATTCACACGAAACCAAGAAAAAAATGTAACTGACGTCAAGTCACAGCTGCACTGTTAAATTATGTATACTGCTATAATGGAAGTATTGCGAAATCTTTACTTGTTTACTGGTCTTGCGAAATGTATAAATGCATTTATATGTATGCAATGTGAATTGGATGCGACTGATGCCCTGCAGTCCCTTAGCTCGAACGAAACTTGTGTGAGTTATCCTTAAATACAATAAATTTGTGAGGAAGTTTAGATGTTTATCTTTAAATCACTTAACGCATTTGACACATGGTTAAATTTTTAACCTACCGCCAAGAAGCACAGTTGTGTTCCGATTTCGGTGACCAGTAAAATAACTAGCATAGAAGTATTTCATCTTAGTCCTCAGGGTTGACAATGCATTTGCAGTCTTCGGATTGCAGTGTTGAGGTTGCAAATGGGTCAATCAACTTTTGGTTGTAGCTCGTTGCCATGGTGACGATTCCTGAGTCACTCTTAAAACTATGATTTCAAAGGAAATAAGTCCACTAAAAATCAGTTTTATTGGCAATTACAAACCCATTATTTTATGGCTTTTCTCCTGAATGTGCTAGAATATATTAGAAAATTTTTTCTAAGAATCTCTATCACTGTTGTCTCCTGGCTTACGGGACAGAATAATAACAACAAAAAGTTGACTCACCCAAATATCTATTGATATCACCACCTATCCACCACCACACACATCCTCACATACTTTCACATTCATAATATAAGTAAGAACTATCGACTTCTTGCTTATAACGATAAAAAAATCTAAAGCGTGGAAATTCTGTTTCAGCTTCTACTGGTCCATCCACGACCTGTACAATCAGGTGCACCAGGGCCGACTGCCGTACACCCACTCTATAACGGGTAAGGAATACAAACAAACAAACTATGGAATTCGGGGCGAATCAAGGATTTTAATTAATGAGAAGGATTGCGCATCCTGGTCACGGCACCACATTGTAACTGCCAAAAACATAAATGAAACCAAACCTTTCTCAGGTTTAGTCTACATCATAAGATAATGTACAACACATCCTGGGAGTTTGGAAATCGAAACTTTAAACTACGTTAAATCCAGCCCTTTCCCTCGATTTAGTATTGAATGACAATTGAAAGGAATTCAAGGGAGGTAAAGAAACGATAGTTAGTTTAATACATAAAACCCGCTGAATGAAGGTTTCAAAGTCGATAAGATCGATTTTAATAAAACGGAGAGGTCGTAATCTTAAAGATACCAATCATAGTGTTTTAAATCCAAGAATGCTCACCCCATCACTCAAATCGACGTTACCCGGTCAATGTACATATAAAGTAGATTTCGCCATTCCGGTTTTATATTTAATATTTTGAATTATGTATTTTATAGTAAATAATAAATAAATATATGTGGCGTTATCTATGAAAAGGGACCTTATTGTCAATGGCGCTTACGCCGCACTGCGTCACGCGACGTTGTATTTATATCGGAGCATCGTTAATAATGGCGGAAGCGCCATCTACAATAAGGTCCCGTTTCATAGATAACGCCGCATATTAGAATACTTTCTTGTTCTCGCAGGCCAGCTAATCTGGCGCGAGTACTTCTACACGATGAGCGTTAACAACCCCCAGTACGGGCAGATGTCCGGCAACCCCATTTGCCTGGATATCCCTTGGAAGGAACCGAAAGGAGACGAGCTGAAGAGGTATTTATACCATTTGTTGAATAAAGGCTCGTCCTTGAATCTCGTGATGTTTTTAGGCAACTTTTTAAAGCTATTGGTCAGACCACCTATTTAAATCTTTGTCATTGTTATCACCTCCTAGTAACCCAATTCTTGCATTGGCAGTTGGACCGAAGGCCGCACGGGCTTCCCGTTCATTGACGCAGCCATGCGTCAGCTCCGTATCGAGGGCTGGCTCCATCATGCTGTTAGGAACACGGTCGCGTCGTTCCTCACTCGCGGCACGCTCTGGATGTCCTGGGAGCACGGGCTCAACCACTTCCTCAAGTACCTCCTTGATGCTGACTGGTATGTCACTGGTTACTATCGCATGAGGACACACGTGTCGTTAAAAGCATTATAGTTTCAGATGACGTGTTTGGCCTAGTTCGTATCGCACATAAGAAGTCAATACTCACACATTGGACAATCATGAAGTTTCTGAATTTTGATAATGTTGAGAGCAGTTAAACAATGTTGTTATTTCTAATACATCACACGAAATAAGGTTTGCAATGTGTCAGGATTGACTTCTTATCCACCTAGTACTGCGGTGACCCTGCCTATGAAGCCAATGGTCCTGGATCCGACTCTCGTTAATGCATGTATTTCTCGATAAAAATACGTTTATCGTTGCCTAGTACCCATAGCACTGGTCTAGAGCTTGTGTGGGACTAGGTCAATATGTGTAAGTTTGCCCCCTGATATTAACGAGTATTTATTAGATTCGACAGCAAGATGAATTAAACGGAATAAATTAATTACCTTGCGGATATTATGCGTTTTAACACATGTTCATACTAAAACACAATTTCAATCCATGCATGGTCTGAAGTTTTTTTAAGTGTGAGACGTGTTTGACCTTTACATTAAAAAATCTCTGTGACACTATTGGTAAAAGATGGTTTTACCAATAGTGTCACTACTTAACAGAACGTTTTTGGTGTCGTGACCAGGTTTAAGAATCCTGGTCACGGCACCACATTATAACTGTCAAAAATTAAAACAATAAATGTCAGGTCCGTGTGCGCTGGCAACTGGATGTGGGTGTCATCGAGCGCGTTCGAAGCCCTGTTGGACTCTGGCGACTGCGCGTGCCCCGTGCGCCTCGGGCAGAGGCTGGACCCCAGTGGCGAGTATGTGCGGCGCTACGTGCCAGAGCTCACTAATATGCCGGATCTGTACATGTAAGTGTCTAGTGTACTATAGTCTAGTCTATACTGTTATCAATAGTACACGTCATCTGATGGTGTCAGGAGCCAATCTGATCATTTTCCGCTTTTTATAAAACAAAAGCGTGTTTAGGTCCTTATAGGCTGGGTTAAATAAGTTTCGCTCGATATAATTCGTATTAGCTTAGAGAAAATAAAAAGATGTCAAGGAAATATTGATTTCGTACTACTTAAAAATTAAAACTTGCAAAAGTTAGTATGGAAAAGCATTTGGGCAGCCTTAAGTTAACATTTTAAATTGCCAAATCTATCTTATTGTTTAATGGTGATTTTTATTTAGCGGTGCCACTTCTTTGCACTTATTTATTTTTTAAAGAGATAAGTTCACCATTGTACACGTTATATTGAGTTTATGTACGTACTTACTTGTTATTGGTTTTATGTGCAATAAAGAGTTTACATACGTACATACATACATACATTTGGCTGACTGTACCGTTTTGATGTTTTGACTTCAACTTTGCCTTATTAGCTACGAGCCGTGGAAGGCCCCGATTGAGGTGCAGGAGCGTGCGCAGTGCGTGATCGGGAAACACTACCCGGTGCCCATCGTCAACCACCTCGCCGCCGCGCAGCGCAACCGCAGCGCTATGAAGGTGAGGGTGCCTTTATTACCACAGAGAGTCGCATTTTAGGGTGTGGTAGGACCTTGTGTAGGGCGTCGGAACGGAGGCGACGGAGTGAGTGAGTGAGGCTTTCCTACGGCGGGGGCGTACTCTTAAAGAGGTTGTCAACTACGTTAAAAAAATAAACGGTTAAGTACGAGTCGGACTCGTACACGAAGAGTTTCGTACCATTGTTGTATTAAAATATTTTTTTTGTTATAGCGGCAATTGGAATTCACCCTTTATGAAAATTTCAACTGTCGGAAATAAATTCTCCGACAGTGATGTTAAGAAGAGCGTACTATCAATCAGTTCCAACGCAGTTGGTGTTGATAGCATTAGTCGTAACATGATCCTTCCCTTGCTTGACCTTGTTCCTATTATCTGTAGTATCCTTAAAAGGTCCATTATGACCAATGAGTTTCCTTCGTTATAGAAGGATGCTGAAATTGTTCCTCTCCCCAAAAAACCTAATCCCGCTTCTTTTTCTGACTTTCGTCCCATATCCATTCTTCCTTTTTTATCCAAGATCCTAGAGCGCCTTGTTCATCAGCAACCTACCTATTAAGGTTTATGAGATACAGCCCGCTAACAGACATATGGACAGACGGGCAGCAGAGGCTTTGTAATAGCGTCTCGTTGGCACCTTTTGGGTACGGAACCCAAAAAAAGCGTCACTTCGGGTCGCAACTACCACCTTACAATACAATCCAAAACACTTTATTGTACACCAAACAAAAATATAACAGAGAAACAGTACAATTTAAAATAACACAGGTAAACAACAGGCGGTCTTATCGCTGACCTTACCCGCCATGTTATTTTCAATTTAACTCCCTTTTCAACTCGACTGACGAATTACTAACCAACGAACGTAACGGAACACAAACTTTCAAATAAAAACGGTATTAAAATCGGACAGACACAAAGATAGACAAAGCGCCTTTGTTGTTGCGTATTTAAAGCTTATACAGAGCAACAAACAAAGACAGGTGATTTTTGTAATGAGGGTAAAAAATGGGTTTTTCATCACTGTCATAACCATTACATTTCCGCTTTAGCATATGGCTGTCTGCCTCACTGGGCAGCCCTCGCCTCCTCCATGGAACCTTCATTGTAACTCGAAATAGCGGCTAAAAACGCCCATAACACAAGGTAACGGGTGCTTTTAAGTTTAGCGTCGAACGGTACGATTTTACTGTCCCTGTAAATGGTATCTTATCTTATCTTGCAGATGGGCCCTTTCGGATATACTTCGACCCTTTAGAATCTTTTGTGCAATTACCCTCTTACACACTCAGCTGTTCGAATGTGCAGGGTTCCTCACGATGTTTTTCCTTCACCGTAAGAGCGTCGGGTAATGCACTTAAGTTAGAAAAACTCATTGGTACATGGTGACCGCGGGTGTTCGAACTCGGTACCTTACGATCACGAGTCGACCCCCTAAGCCACTAGGCCACTGACGCTCTTCCCTGTAAATGGTAGATGTCGTGTCGTAACCGTGGACGGTAAATAACGTTAAGAAAGCGTTTAGTTTCTCCATTGTGTAACGAGAGTTTTTCGTTACAGAAGAGGTTTTTTATTTTTTTATTTGGTCCTTAACTACTCACAGTATTGAAATTTACCCTTGTACCTGTAACACTTATACATTAACACTAACAATGGAATGAAAGGTAGGTATACTATATCTTGGCACTGTGTGTTTGCATGTGTGCTCACTGTGCACTGTGTGAGCCACTGACGACTTTGGGTGTTATCGGCCACTTGCACATAAACAATTTTTTTTTGATGTGCAAATATTTGTTTACGCCAAAATCTTAAATATGGTTTTGAAGACTATACACCTGATTTGAGTGACTAAAACTAGTTTTGTTTTTGGAGCAATTTTCGTCTAGTTTTAGATTTATGATTTTGGTTTTCTTTGGGGCTAGCCTCCCAAGGTCTGGTGAGTAATGCTACGAGCGCTACACCGTTGCCTGTAGCAAAATTGTGCTACGAATAATGCGCGTGAAACTAATGAATAATACAATCACAAATAATAAAAATAATCTTTTGTGGCTTAACAATTAAAGTGTCTGTAATAAATTAACTAATTACCTTTTGAACGCCATTGACTTGATACAAGCGTCGTCCTCTCACGCCAATGACAGTTTAAAACCCCAGCAAATGTCAACCTTACGTCACAAATACTCGGGTCTATTTTGCACTGTATCTGTGACCACTATATAGGTCGATGGCGTGGTAGGCACGACAGTAAGTACACGACCACTTTAGTGGCTCTTGGCGTTCAAAGGGTCAACATTAACTTTTTTTTCTTACTGCTCATACCACAGTTTATTCAAGCGTATGATGTTTTTCTCTTGATGGAACGCGGCTTGCCTGCGTTGACTGTTATTTCTGCTGTTTTATTTCAATTAACTTTTACGCTACTTACTTAATGTACTCCATGTTCACAAGCAGTTTGATCTGCAATATATCAAGATAATTGATGTTTTTCTTCTCAGGAGCTTCGTCAGATGCTGGAGAAGGCGCCGCCCCACTGCTGCCCGTCTTCGGAGGAAGAAATCCGTCAGTTCATGTGGCTGTACGACGACCCTCAACCAGTCAGCAGTGGTTAAACCAGTGCAGTCTTTACACGTTCCCCGTGCGTGCTTTAGGGGACATTTAGAGCCACAGCCCACACATGGATCTCAACAACACTCCTTTATTTAATAGTATTATTGCCTAGGCCCGCGAGATCGTCCCACGGGGTAACAGACGGTGGGGGGAGGCATATGGGCGTTAGCGGGGGTAGGAGGTTGAGGGAGGCGAGCGCAACTGTGTACTGCGACGGAAGTAGAATTTTTATTAAGGCAAACCAGTTTGATTACTTAAATTCATTAATGTTGCCACAGTATAAAAAAAACCTATGTAAACGCAGAGTTTCAATAGCAGATATCTCTTAACCTGTAGGCTCGACCGATTTTAATGGAACCTAGGGAAGAACTATTCTGATTAAACTAGCTTTTGTAAAAAAAACGGCGTCCAAATCGGTCCACCCGTTTGGGAGATACGATAAGCCGCGGACAGACAGACAGATACACACGTTACAACTTTTTTCTCGGTTTGTTGACGTTATTGTGATTTATATATGAATAATTAAATATTATTATGTATCATAGACAAATTATATATTCTAATATTTTCGTAACGTCATATACATAAAGGTAATATAACTAGGACTTATCAGAGCATGAAGGTCGATTCAATACCAAAACATCGTCAATTTTTACTACCGCATAACAATTGTCCTCGCGTGTGATATCAATGTACTTATTTCTCTAATAAGGCCATGTTGATTATTTATAACTCGTTTGCAAGATTTTAATTAAGAAATAAACTGGCAACACTATCTGTCAAACTGGTTGGCTGTGTAGCAGAAAGGTCGTGCCGCGTACGAGCATTTGTCTCCCTCTCACGCCAGTGACTCCATGTGACCCGACCGTCCGACGAGCTGTTTGGGCAATACCAAAAGAACCAAATGTTGTACAATTATGATTTTGTTAAATAACTTACTGGGTTCAGTGAAGTGGCCTGTGAGCTCATTTGCCATATGCATGGACTGCATGCCATAATAATTATTATAGAACTGATATTACCATGGCAACGCTCATTATAGAATTGTTTTTCCGCTTCGGTTACACTGTAGGTGGTATTCTGATACCGTTAACGATATCAATAGAGGTTTATAGTACGCGAGTAGAAACAAATATATTGAAAACCAGTACTGTACAGTAAAGTGTAAAAATATAGAAGACATCTCAAAATATGTCCTAGTGCACCTTATTTCAGTGTAATAAGAACTCCGTAACATATTTATGTACCTACATCTATGTAATGAACAGACCTCGGAATATACGGGACATTACGGGGCAAAATTAAATGACAGCTAGGGATCGCCTATAATTGATATACTCAATTATCGATGCTTTTCGCATATACTAGTGATCGCTCCAAGTTTTGTTTTTAAAAATATTTTTTTATTGAAAGTATGTAAATGAAACCAAATAGCAACATAATTCTGGTTATTCTTTATTTTAGAAGCATTTTTGAACCTCACTCATCATCATCATATTTTTTTACCTCATTGCGTATTTCAGAATTCCTGTTCCATTTAATATTGTTAACATAAACGATCAGAATTTGTTATGAGGAAAAAAAAATGATAATGATGAGTGAAGCAGAATTATGTTGCTACTTTGTTTCATTTGCATACTTTTAAAATATTTTACTAATAATACTTGGAGCGATCACTATTATATGGGAAAAGCATCGATAATTGAGTTTATCGATATTGGCGATCCCTAGCTTTCATTTAATTTTGCCCCGTATATTCCGAGGTGTGGTTATGAACAAGCATAGGGGTGAGCATCCACCAAAAGTTGCGGTGCGAGGCAACGGTCTGCGAGGGGGAAATCCACCAATAGGAGAGCAGCGCTGAGCGAGGTTAGGAAAATTAAGTATTCCTATTGGTGGATTTTTTCCTCGCACAGAGGCTCTACTTTGAAATCCGTAATTCGAACTTCGTCTATTGCTATCCCTTTTGCTCTCTACGCGTCACTAATTCGCAAGAAAGTGACGGGGCGATCCGAAGTTCGAGTTACTGATTTCAAAGTAGAGCCCCTGCTCCGGTGGATATTCATCCTAAGTCATCGTATTTTGTCGGATACGTTCGTAATTATCTTGCTGTCTCAGTTAGTTTAACGATCGATGTTTTCAATATACGACCCTATATCTATTCAAATGGCGGGGATAACCGACGTGTATTAAAAACACTGTAACTGACAGAGAAAGATAGATACAGTGCAATAGGTCCTAAAGTGTTTCAGGTTCGGGTAAAGTCGGATAATATAACATAAGAGCGCATGGGAGCAAGAGAGAGGGAACAAACCCGAAGGCAATTTTGAGATCTATTATTATCTAATACTTGTTAACTTGGTGATTCTGACAAAACAGTGATGAGTTTATAAGACAATACATTTCTATATTAGGTCTTGCCATTTGATAGAATTAGTCCATTATAGGTATAATGTTAAGGACCCCATTTGTTTGAAATAATGTCTCGTTTTATTATAGAGACCCTTTAATTTTAAGTAGCCTTTTAAGCGGGCACATATGCTAAAGTTGGTTATGTTTGGGGGTATGGATCTCAATAACTATAAGGATAATATGTGTTCTTTAGATATATTAAACTTGTTGTTATGTATTTCTGAAAACTGCTTAACGAGAGAACACGATTTTTTTATTTAATAATAATAAATTACCATTTCTTTATAGTAAACATCAATTATTTGATCAGATGAGGCGTACCTAATCTATCTCCATCTCACGTTATTCCATTCCTCTTAATTATTCCGATCGGGGGAGCGGGGAGGCCAGGCGTGGCAGCATATGTGGCTTCTTAAAAGTTTATACAAATATGTATGTATATTGTAGTACAAGTACAGGAAAACTTTATTTATAGCGAAATAATAGTAATTATTGTATTTTGGGTTGAGGTGTTCCAGTTTTTATAGAAAAATGCCTTTCCGTTTCATGTTATCGTTTAAAAGTTTATTTCGAATGTTTTAACTAATGTTTTGTTACATATTTTTTTCTTTGTTATCCCTTTCGCTGGCTGATGCTGCAAAGACAGTAAATGTTTAGATTTTAAGTAATATTAGACGTAAAAATCATAATTGCTTTTAATATTACAGTACAAGGCTTCTTAGGTATTTTTAATTATAACGTTTGTAACACATAGTTAAAATCTAGTTACCTACCGCAAGTACATGCACCTTTTGTTAGTTTATCGCGTTAAGATTAAGGCCTGGTTATAATATAATTAAATTATGGAAAACAAAAGGCTATTTGGGGATAAAAAAATATCAGTTTATACTCTGATGGCTTTGGTGCATTTATTTTACTGTAAACATCATCATCAGTATATAACAACAGTTTTAACGGAAGAGTGGTCTAGTTTGTTTACTTTTAGAAGTTAAGAAATAATAAGTTATTTTTGCAAAAACACAAAAGTTGAAAATTTTGGTAAATGTATTTTTTCGACATACATCTAAGAACGGGTTGAATTATCTCCTGAAAAAACGTCATGCGTTTTTTAACTTTAAAATAACGCGCTTAAAGTTCATTACTGCTTTAACGTTTAAAAACTAAAGACGAACTTGACTTTAAAAGTTCTAATTAGAATGACTGAAATATGCAGGGACTAGGTAACCAACTAACACTTTTAAATTCAACCTTATTCTGCAACAGATAAAGATCAAAATTTCATAAGTCCATTGCCACTCTTGTGGGTCAAGTATTTTAGGGTAGGGTAAGATATTTAGGCTAGGTTTTAAAAATATCCGTTTGATCAAATTTACATAGGGATTTAAAAAAATGAATGAAGTTTCTAAAATTTGATTTGACATGAGTAATTATTTAACGGGCCTAAAGGTTAAAGTTATTTTAGGTTAAGGTAATATAGTGAACAATCATAATACATCGTTTTTATGTTGCTTTCTCAGTTAGTTTATCTATGGCCCGCTTGCACGTAAATGTTAACCCCAGGTTAACCCTAGGTTAACAGGTTAATTCGTTAAAATTGTCAATTTTCATGAATCTGACATTCATGAATAATTTAACCCAGGGTTAACCTAGCATTAAATTTACGCGCAAGCGGGCCTTAAGTGTTTTCAATACACGGCCCAACGTCTATTCAAATCACGGGGATAACCGACGTGTATTAAAAACAATGTAACTGACAGACAAAGATAGGCAATAGCTCTTTAGTCTTTCGGGTCCAAATGAATTCGGGTAAAGTTGGTAACGAAGGCATATGAGAGCGAGAGGGAGGGAAATACAAACCCGAAGGACGTCAGAGCTATAGCACTTTACAAACTCGGTTAACCAAAAAAATGTTAAACATGAGACCTTAATTTAAAACAGTTTACAAAGAAGGAAAACCAAAGAAAATGTACACAATTGGGATATAGTCCCTACTATTACCATTTTGTTTATAAAATGTATGTATGCTACAATACAATATTTTCAGACCAAACCGAAATCTCTAATTCATAAACGTGTAATAGCTAAAGTGTGCTCAAAATATGATGTCTTTATCTGTCATTATGACATTTAAATTTGACAGAAACGGACAAAGAACACTACAGTCGGTGATCGAATTCGAGATCAAAATCTGACAGTTCCCGTCTTGATTATGCAGTTATTTTAACATTATTTCATAAAAACATGAATGAGAACACCAAAATTTAGTAATCACAGCGAATGTGCGCCCGTTGAGGTTAGGATTTTGATCTCGAATTCGATCACCTACTATATTTTATTTTATTTTATTTTGTTGACTACAGCTAAAATAAGTTTATAAATATGGATGAATATTTATTTTTAATTCATCAAACCGGAATCTCATTATTCTCATTAATCTTTACAATTATATAAAATATATTTAACTGAAACTTATAAGAATGAACATGCTTTTATGATGTTCACGTTACAGATCTGTTTTGACGAAGATTTCTTAATTCTTGTAAAATATCATGAATATTGCTACAAAACAAACGTATTTATTTAACCATAAGCAAGTACAGTCACGAGCGTTCATTTGTGACCCATTTCAAGAAAAATATGCTTGAAGTCGTCAATGTCATTAGAGCTGTCAAGTCATTTGTAACTTATAGCAAACTCAACCTTATTGTTGTAGAATGTCAGATCGACTTTGGACCTAAGGTGGGTCACAAATTAAATCTCGTGACTGTGAAGTGCACAAGGGCATCTTTCCCAGCTTTTAATTGGCGCATTGGGGCAAATCAGGAACTTAAGCAATACATACCAACAAAACTAGTCATACATATTGCGCCCCTTGGGCAAAAAGTGCAATAGCTCTTAGATTTTAAACGCCAATGACGGATATTACCGTCATAGTTCCCAGCGCAAAATAGACGTTGTGTCTATGAGGCAAGGTTGACATTCTTTCTGGTTATAAAGCGCGTAGACCAGCAATAATATTTGTAGAAGTTTACTGCTGTCTTACTCTAACTTTTAAGTTTGAAAAAGGCAGCAATATTGTGCTTCTTGCTCTAGAACAGGAGTTAAAGTAAGCTAGCAATCAAACTTCTGCTATTTTTATTGCTAGTCTACGTCACACTTAAGTCTATGACAGAAAGTCAAAGAGAAATGTAAACCCGGAGGTAGTTTTGAGAGCTATTGCACTGTACTCATCTATTTAATATGGTTAAATCTTCCATCGGTTTAATATATTAAATACAAAGTCCGCTTCCATAACACAACAGCACCAACAGCGTTGTACTTTGGGTAAATTAGTTTTAGACTATCCGATCTATAATATGATATTTAAACAATGGACATACTATAGTTTTTAAAACATAGATATGTATTTTAGTCTTAGGTAGCTGTAAGAATAAAATAAGTTTGTAATTTAGGTAATAACAATTTATTTAACAATATTCCAAAGAGAAATAAAACCAGGGTACCACTAATATATACATTGTACAAGTATTATGTACTGCACTATTATATAACAAAATGATAGAACTTTTTGAGGTAAAACCAACTCTACATATTTATATAATATATCTCAATTATTGAATGTTTGATAATCATAAAATAATATTAATATTATGTATACATACATTTAGGTATACTTATTATTATTATTAATAAATGCCACATTGACACCATTTGTTTTACTTATTACTAATAATTTGAATTCATAGAAATGATTTTACAATATCGCACCTCTAAGACAACAATGACGTTACTGCAACTTTTTCCAAAAATGTCTTAATGATGGAGAACGGTCAAAAATCGAACAAACTATTGAGTGAGTGACTTTAAATTTCAAGTAATTCGTCAAGATACTGCCAGAGGGAGATGTGTCTTTGTGTCACTGGAGTGAGTCTCTTTTATGTGGATTGAAGTAAAGTCTTTTTTATGTGGACTGAGTTGAACTTTGCATAGCTTTTATAAAAATGCTTGGCGTGTGACACACTTCATTTGTAGTTGACGTGGGATCGCTACCTACACCTTTAGTTTAACCCAGCGGTCCCTAAAGTGTGTTCCGCGAAACCTAGGATTCCGTGAAAGTCACTAGGGTTCCACAAAATCGATCACACAAAGTGCAGCTAAGGTAAAAATGCCCATAATTAGGCGGAAGTATTTGATGTGGGGTTCTATAAAATAAATGGAATTTGGTGAGTGTTCCGTTACATTAAACGTTTGGGAACCTTTGCTTTAACGTGTACGTATTTGAATCTAAAGTTAAAACATCGAAGTCCAAAATATCGAAAGTTGAAATATCTAACGGTTATTATGCCGTTGTTTGTAAAATCGAACACTGCTGCTTGATTTTAGAGAAATATTACCCAAAAACTTATAGTTTCTGTTAAAAATAAGTCTAACTAACCATAAATCAAAAGCTTTTGATTGTCAATGGCGGGTCTTCAATTTAAACGTACCTATACAAAAAAACCATATTAAACACACCATTTTACTTGGTACTATCAGACCATTGGAACCTTGACCCACCATAGAACTGTGTCACAGAGACGTTATGATTCAAGTTATAAGAAGTGTCAAACAAATTGTTTTATAATGTCACTGTGACACCGTTCTATGGTGGGTCAGGGTTCCATTGGGCTTATAGTACATATACATAGTCTTATGTCGAATTTAACCAATTTAGATTAGTGTTAAACAGCTGTCAAACTGTATGAACTAACAGTCGATTGACATTGATTAACATTTAACATTGTTTGATGAAATTAGTACTTAAGCTAATTAAATTAATATAAACATTCTTAAGTTTTTTTTTCGCTTTTAGTTTAATATAAACATTATTGCTATGCTATCACATGTGCAACTTGAATCTAACAAACTCTATTACAAACAATGCCTGAATCTCTATTATTACACTTTTTCTTAAATAAATTTTCTTCTAACTACCCATTACTAAAGTGTAAAAATTTCGTCGGTCTTAGGCCAGAGGAGATGTAAGTTCGAATCCTGCCTAAGGTCGAGGAATTTTTTCGCTTTAATATAGTTTGAATTTCGTACAGACGTTTCTGTTAAAATTTAAAACATATTTCTTCTATATTTTGATCACAATATTATTAATGACATTATGTTAGCTATCATTCACTTTCAGTATGAGCTACTGCTATGCCAACAACATGATAACGATATGAAAGCGAGATGGGCTAAAACAATGCACGAAGACAACAGCGGCACCTGCGTGCGGCAACAAACAAAGGCATAGAGTATTACTACTGAATCTCGTAAGTAACAAAAAAGGTGCATTTTGCTCCTTGCTCAATTTGTTAGTTACGCGGTTTAGCACTAGGTATCACAAACTATAGAGCTTTATAAAGCTTGCCAAGGGTTACTGCGGTGGCGATGCGATTTCTCTGCGTTTGTGCGACGACAGCTGTTTACCATCGGTTGAGTAGTCGCTATGCATTCGTGGTCTGGCCGTAAGGTTAGGGCACATGATAATAAATAGGGGTAAAGGTAGATAGGGATGATCGGTTAAGATCCCATATGGGATTAGTTCGCCTATTTACATTATCTATATTGATGCAAACTAACTATTCATTTTACGTTCTTTTTAATAAAAACACTCTTGGTGAATATTTGAGGTTATGTGTCAAACAGTACTAATTTGTTTACATCTTTTGCAAGTTCTATTGACGGCGATCTTACATATTGATAAAAATGTTTTATCATTTTCTTTCTTACGCAGCTACAGACAAGGTTGAGGTCTCTTTTTGAGTATGAGCTCCCAGCGTAAAGCTAAAATATCAAAAACATTTATAAACAGCCAATCAAAACTGTTTTTCGAGCATTGACGTGTCAGTATTGTGCTTCTATTGGCTGACGAACTATACCACGTGATTTAGTTATTTACATTTTGTTCAATATCTAAACAAATAGAGTATACTTATAGTCCATTCCACCTTACTCGTATTATTTAACACTTAAAATGCATCTTTTTTGCCTAAAAGAGCCGTCTCAACTAGAGACCACATTTTGCTCATCATTTTCCCGATTTTAGATCACGAATTTTTTATTTTTACGAGAAAATTTATATTTTGGGCGAAAAGGAACATTTTGAGGTTATTTTATTTGATTTATATCCGGAAAACTAACAGCCTTCTTGTCAGTAAATTAATTTTTATTTTACTATTTTAAAAGTGTTTACTAAATAACACAAGTAAGGTGGGACGGACCGTAAATTCCTTAATTACTTAACAAGTTCGCCAACTCACTAAATACTTTGCTTGTATTTGAGTCGGGGAGTTCTTTAACAGCTGCCAGACCCTGCCCTGCCAGTTTGCCAACACGTGGGTCTATCGGCACACTGCCCAGGAAGGGGATCTTGGCGTATTCGGCTAAGGACTTGCCGCCGCCGCTGGAGAATATGTTAGTACATTCACTGCAATTCGGGCATTCGTAACTGAAAAGAGAACACGTGATAAGCTTTTTCTGTTCTGTCTTTTTTAATATCATTTCAAATACAAAAGTAGTCACCCATACAAGAAGAACCTTAAAGTCAGAATTAATTCAACCATGGATTCTGGGCATCTATTTAACGACATAAAACAATATTGCCTTTGACCTGTTATCGTATTGTCAACGTTTTGATAGCTCTTATTTGCTTGACAGTAATGGCGGCCGAGTCAAAAACAATACCATAACACGACAAAGGCAATATGGTTTTATGGTGTTGTATTGGTAGATTTGATTGATTAATTAATTAAGACAGGTTATACACAGCGGTGCGATACAGACCAAATTAAACGTTAAAATTATCTAAAAATTAATGATGCTTTTAAATATATCGACACTTTTTGTTTTACTAACACAAAATTGTAAAGATGGTTACGAGAAGATCGCGCCAAGTGTATAATACCCAAAATCTAATCTGAAAAAAATCATACTCGTAGAGGTTTGTTTCAAAAGCATACTATTTTTTGCTCATTATTTACTAAGAATATAAATAATCAAACAAATTTCTGCTAAGAGCTTAAATGCTACATTCTGGTCTTTTCTATTGATGATTTTTTTAGGACACCTTTTAAAAAGTTCCTGTTGCCAATTACTGTCAGGTATACTTTTTATAATCATTTGCAGTCAAAATAGGACCCCACTGTAAAAAAAAATACATAATCCTTACCACACCTACATAACAAAACTTTCGGAAAGTGTTTACACTTACTGAAAGTTCAACAGGATTCCATAGTTAACCAATCTTTACGTACCCACTCATGTTCTCAATGATACCCATGATCGGTATACCCGTTTTCCTGCAGAAGGTGATCTCTTTCCGCACATCCTCTATGGCCACCTGTTGTGGAGTGGTCACCAGTATTGCTGAACACTGCGGCACTTGGCGTAAATTCTCCATTACCGTTATGTGCTCATCTGAAGTGCCTGAAAAAAACAAATTATAAACTTAGTCTTGAATTTTGTTGTTGATAAAGTTTGATTTACACATTTAATACATAATGAGCACTTAGAAGGTGCTTCGGTTCTATACATCTCTCTTGCTTACTCTTAATAAGAGCGAGTGAGACCAGCACAAATCTGAAACACCTATTAAGAGTAGTGTTGTTAAAAGACTAGTCTTGAAGACTTTTGAACCTTAAAGACTTCCAAACCTTGAAGGTTCAAGCTTTGAAGACTCGAGCGTTAAAGGTTTGAGCTCAGAAACGGTTCAGAACCTTAACGACTCAAGCTTTTTATGAGCTCTTAAGAGCAAGTCTTTAAGACTCGGGGTTCATAGACAGCTCAAGCTTTAAAAACTCGGCTTATTGAAAGCTCAAGGCCCGGAACCTCGAAGGCCTGAGTTAAGCGTTAAGAGCTCAAACAATGAGCGTTATAGGAAGAAAGTATTATTGTACGGTCACGTGCAAAAATACGTATCGATTTCATCCTCTCATAATTATGTATCGAGGCCTTATTTCGCTGACGTTAAGGTACTATGGGACATATTTTTGATTGGTTATATGCACCTATATTTTTACACTTGACTGTACCTATATTTATTTTTAACCCTTAATTTGACCTCAGGATTATGCTGTTAAAATCTCTCGGGTTCCTCACGGGCATCCTGTATAATTATCAAATATGGCATAGATAACATAAATTAATCTACTTTGTTAAAAGCTTTTAAGACTTAAATGCTACAAACCTTATAGACTTAAACCTTCAAAGCTTAGGAGGCTTGAAAGCTTGAGGCTTAAAGACTCTGAGGTTTCTGTGCTCGTAAGCAACAACGCGAACTTATTAAGTTGAGGCTTATATGGTCGAGGCTTTAAGGTTCGAGGCTTCTAGACTCAGAAGTCGCGACTCAAGTCTTGTAGTTTACGCCTCGAAGCTTAAATTCACAACACTAATTAAGAGACATCGCTCTGTACCATTGTAGATAACTGTTATGAAAGTTATTAGACTTACACAGGATAGTACAAAAAATATACAATTTTACAGTGTTATCCACCAAATCACCTGACAGGGCCTCAATTCTACATGGTAAAATTATATTGCGTATGGCATGTTATCATATAGTCAAAATTACAATAGCTCTTATTTACTTGACAGTAATTGTGGTCAAGTTAAAAACAATACCATAGTGCATCATAATCAATATTGTTTAACCTAGTAAAATAGAGGCCTAGGACACCCAGCATATTAAGTCAGTTGTATGTGGATGATTTTATCAGAAGATTTCAATGGATATGCAGTTTTACCACACACTAAACAAATAACAACTATAACCAGTATAAAATAAAAAGTAATACATACCCGGCGGTGTATCAATCACCAGATAATCCAGCTCCTGCCAATAAACGTCCTCTAAAAACTGCTTAATCATCGAGGTCTTCTTAGGTCCCCGCCACACTACAGCGTCATTTCGTGACTTCAGCAAAAAGCCTATGGACATGACGCCGAGCTTCTGGTCTGCGTCTGTGTACACTGGTACCCATCCTTGAGGGCCCTGGTGCACGTTTTGGTTCTCTAGGTTTAGTAGATAAGGCACGCTGGGTCCACATAAGTCGATATCTAGCAAACCGACCTAACGAAATATACAAAACGAATGAACTTACAAAAATTAAGAAGCCATAGCTAGAAAACATAGGCGTCACAATAAGAGTAGAGAATGAAAATATGTAAACATAAGATGTAATGTAACATTATTATAGTATCTAGCATAGTTACAGTACTTACTTTATAACCTTTTTCTTTTAAAGTGAGAGCTAGTTGGGTGCTTACTGTAGACTTGCCTACACCTCCTTTACCCGAAAGGACCAAAATAACGCGTTTAACGTCGTCTAACATCTTGAATTAAACAATTAAATAATATAAATAATACGAACGGATCAACGAAATACCAAAACTTTGTGACTTGTGTGTGACAGCTGACTGACACTGACATTGACAGTCAGGATACCGGTTCCGGGTCCGGCATTTTCAGAATGGCAACACAAATAACGTACACAAGATAATTAATTGCAAAAATTAGACATCATCTCGTGCTTTAACCAAAACAAAAGCCTAAAGGATTACACGCGAAATATTTATTTAAATAAACCTATATATATTTTATTCGACGCGCTTGAGCCCTAATCACCCGTAAGCCCGTGACCGGCGACCGCATCCCCACTTTTGACAGCGCTTGCGCGAGACTGTGGCGCCGCTGTGCTGTGGTAAAATCGGAATTCTTCAGTTTTGTAAAGATTTTTGTAGCGGTGGCTGTGTAGTCTGCGAACCGGTATTCTTATTAGGAAATGAATTATTTTTCACAATACACACAGGGTTATTGGACGTTTTATGACACAATTAGTTTGTGATATAGTTTTACTTGTTCATTTTCTATAGAGTAGATAGTGTTTCGCGGGTGCAAGTGTATTTCTTTTGCGTAGAGTTTGAGTTCGTTTTGTGGTTGTGCAAGGATTTTGTTCTCGACTTTGGCTCGCGGCGTTCGGGGTTCCAAGATTGTACTGAGGTAACTTATTATAGTAATTGATTTAACTTGTGTAGTTATTGCCAGTAGAATGTAGCGTAGTGTAGTAAACATGCCTAGTGCGGGCGGCGTATAAATGCGGGTCTCGTACGTTGAGCCGATTTCCGACCCACCCCTCGTAAACTCGATGGAGGCGATCGCAAGATGACTTTATAAACTGCGAAATATTTTTCGCCCCTCGGTTATTTTAAAAGAACGCGACATGGTTTATTTAAATTGTCTTGGAAATTACTTGCTCTGCCTTTGCGGTTAATAGATCTAGTGTTGGGTTTTTACGCCGACGACTAATTTATTTACTGTGTTTGTATGCCTAGTTGAATAACAAATGAATAAATTGGTATTGTTAAGGGAGTTTTTGCTTTTGTTTATTACAAACTTGAGTAATCAACTTTTGTTTCGTGTTATGATTCTAAGGTTGGAGTTGTAAAGAAGCATAACCAGTCCAGTAAATAATAATAAGCATAATAATCAAAATAAGCCCCGTTTTGCATGCAGTACTAATAACAAACCATGTAGATTATGTAGATGTAATTTTGATATTCAGTTATAAGAATCTAGAAATTATGGGCATTGTGGAGTCTGGAATATAATGGTAAAAAATATTAACATTATTAATAAGGGCATAAAGCACTGTAATCTACAAAATTTAAATCTTACTTGGTAACTCAACCATTTTTTTAACTTAAATGAATGTTTTGATAAATTGTAAGAATACATAATAGAAGCATTATTTTTAAGTTAGATTCATGTATTTAAGTGCTACTGACATAGGCATATAGGATGTTATTGCAAATAAATAATTTTAATTTCACTCATTAATTATAATTAGCACCAGGAAAAATGCATTAACATTTAATGTTACATTTATTTTAACCCAAAGTGTCAAAAATTAAATAGGTATGCAAGTACATTAATTTCACATTTTCTATAACGTACCAAATATTATAATAGAAAATATAATTCACATAAAAATGTAGTGCTTGATGCTTGTTTAAATTATGTAAACTTACTCCTACTTTATTATAAACACTAATTACACTACATACAGTCAACCAATTTGATTTCTAGGCCACTTTGGACTATTGTTAAGTTGATGTTGTCAACCAAAACACAAGAGACTTCCTTTGATTTGGTTTACAACATCACTTTGACAAAGTCCATAGTGGCCTAGAAATCAAATTGGTTGACTGTACTTAAGCCAGAATTGCCAGATTAGAAAATACCAAATTCCAGTCACCCATATCTAATCTAATTGATTGTCAATTATTTAAAAAAATGTTTTTTTTTTTAAATACCGAAAGGAACTAAAAAAGAGATCTAGGCTTCTACAATAATGTACCAGGATAACATAAATTATAAGCATTAAACACACAGTGCAGGTGCTTGGCGCAATTAGCCTTACAAAACGTAGATGCTCCCGTCTTGCCATTATCACAACACATTTACTGAATACTAAACGTCTTCAAAGTCACAACAGTATGCAAATTTTCCCACAGTACTTTGCATGATTAACATGTCTGGCCCACATTTTACAAGTTTAGAATTGGTAATTCGACAGTTTTTACTTAATAACATTATTTTTTATATTCCTTTATTATAAAATTTCATTACAATAAAAAAAAAACTGTAGGTACTTCAACAGTTCTAAGGTAAGTTTGTAGTGTTCTCTTTAGATAATCAGTAAAACTTCTGGCTATAATCCTATATTTTTAGATCTTTTCAAATCCAAGTACCTATTCTAATTTCTATACCAAACAGACCCACAATCAAGCTTAGAACTGGTGCCAAACCACACTCATTCTGCATATACATACCTATAGGGCATCATACTGGCCGATAATGTACTATCATATCATAATGCCTACAGTGGTATATGGTTATTATTGTGGTTTAGTCATAAAATACCTTTAAGTTTGCAGCACAAATTTTACCTCCTTACTAAATAATGTTTAAAATTACCTCAGCTTTCCCACAATTAATAAAAGCAATTTTTTTTTAAGTAGTATACTCTGCTGTCACATTTACGCGGAACCTAATATTTAATAATAATACCCCATGTCATCCGTAAACCCAATTTTGTTTTAATTACAAAGGAACCCAAGGCCGCGCCGCCCCCTGTCTAAACGAGGGGCCTAGTGCTGCCCCTGGTCACCCCAATGAGTCACGTGGTTTATGGTGCGGCGGGAATAGCGGTATTGGAATATTAAGCACCGTGGCTGAATGATTTGTGACCTTTGCCTTGTTTTTGTTTGAAGTAAGGATTACAAGTATTTTTATTCCTTGACGTACCCCAGTTACTTACTTTGACGCAACCGTGCATCGTCAATTTAAGTAATGGGGACGCGTCATCCTAGATTGAAAAAATACGTATAATGTCGCTGAGTACCAACACTACTAATCCCGAATGATCTTATATTCGTTAACATTATTTCCAAACGAAAGACTCATAAAATACCGACCTATGCAATAATACATAGAGAGTTAAAGTGATTACGGTCACGATCCATTGGCGTATGGGGGATTAGAGTAGGGGGGCATCAAACTGCAAGTTCCGGTGGTATGTCACGTTTAGCAGACTGTCAATTCAAGGTACTCAGTACCAGAGATTTTGTGTTGTTTCAAAATTAACACGGATAAAAAGTCCGTACCTAAGTACTTACCAGCGCCTCTATTCCTGAAGGTAAAAACGATATCGTAGTTGACCTGTTATGGTATTGTTATGACGTCAAACGCCATTACTGTCAAGTAAATAAGAGCTATCAAAACGGTGACAATACGATAACAGATCAAAAACGATATTGTTTTTACCGTGTTGAATAGAGGCCCAGGTAACTGGACAGAAGCGCGTAGAACTAACCCCATGTGCTTTTGCCAAGTCTACAAGAGAAAATACTCTTACCGATCAATTTTCCTCGCGTGCGATATCCACGGATTTATTTTCTAATAAGTCTTTGGTGATTGTCTTTAAATAACTCGACATTTGAGAAATACTCCTTCCAACAGGAGTGAGCCAATAATTTTAGGAAATAATATTTCCGTACGTCCGTCTCCGGGCTTTAAACCATCTCTGTACATAACTACTAACTCAATTTTCACGTTTACGAATCAATACGTGAAAACGGAACAAACAAACACACACCCTTTTACATTTTAAATATGAGTAATAAGAATAATAATTTGTAAAAATCAAATTAAACAACTCCACCAAAAATACTCCTCTTAGGTCGAGTTCTAAAAAAAGTGCACCCAAAAGCCTTTAAACCAAAACAAAATTTATGACGCATTATAAACTGCAGATTAAAAGTTTCATAACAACATGGCTATCCGAAGCTCTTTTAAGCAATTAAGCCCCAACTAAAACAGCGCAGCGTTCCAACCACTTCAAAGTGAGTCGGCGTTGCGTAAAAACCAAATGCCAGGCCAGCTTACGAAACTACGTGCAGTCGTGAGATAACTTTTTTTTCATTGGTGCACTTTTACGGTTCCATACCCAAAGATGATGTACTTACGTCCGTCTGTCACCAGACCAGAGGGCTTATTGTCTAACGCACTCGCAATCACGATCGTTTTCGTTTTGAAAATCGAAGGCTTATCTGCATACAAAATGAAAACAATTGTTTTACTTTAAAACCGGTTGCGATTGCGAGTGCGTTAGACAATAAGCCCTCAGGGCTGTAAGTTTTGAACCGTAATAGTTAAACACTATGAATGCTATGTACCAAAAATAAAAGTTTAAAAATTAAATGTCCTCATATACAAGGGATAAGTTTGTCTTTGTACATAATTTATATTCATATAATAGCTTCTGCCCGCGACGTCGTCCGAGTAGAATTCGACTATCGTTATTCCCTCGGGAACTTTAAAAAAATCCGGGATGAAAAGTAGCCTATGTGTTAATCCAGGGTATAAGCTATCTCCATTCCAAATTTCATTCAAAACCGTCCAGCCATTGCAGCGTGAAACGTGCAAACTTTCGCGTTTATAATATAAAGTAAAGATAAGTGTATTTTTGTTAAACGATTTCTTTTTAGAAAAACGCACCGAATTGATGCGTGTTTTATGACCTTTTCACGAACGTACACATTTACACAACCATATTACCGAAAAAAACATGATTTTAGGCCATTCAATTTTCAAGTAACCATTTTTGACACTTGACATACCCGTTTAGACTAAAGTGGCTAAAACAATAATAGTATGATACAGTACTCTTGTTCTCCAATCGATATTTATAAATCGATACTTTCCTCCTATACACCTCACTTTACGACCGGTCTAGGTAGTAAGTTGTATATTTACGACCCGTCCTCGAGAATTATCAAGCGGAATAATATAAATCACGTTGATCACCCGGGTGGTAATCAGTGTTATTGGTACCCAGCTGGGGATGGTTTTCTGTTTACCTATTGGTCCTTTCACCCGTATTTTACTATTCCAACGAATCACATTGTTTATTTTACACAGAACAATGTCTGTTTATATAATTAGTTAATGAGGGTTTTGTGTTTTGATAGTTTGATGTTGACTGTTGATTTTGCGAATGGTCCTTCGAGCCGGATGTAGGATTAGAAAAAATCTCATTAAGTAATGAAGCTATGATTCATTAGCTATCTTAACATATCTACAAGAGCCAAGGCATTTATCAAAAAAGCACTTATATAAAATTTAATGGAAATATAATAAACCATTATATAAGAATACATTACTGTACATTATTATTTAACGTATACAATCTAAACAAATACAAACTTCTCAAAGAAAATTAAGGTCAAAACCTCTCGGCGGTCACCGTTCTCTTTTGAGATGGCACTCGAGATAACATGACGACCTGCACTCAGAGTCCCGACAAGCTAACGAGCCCCTTTTAAGAAACCCAAGAAAAATGCTTCTCCGCACACATTACTCGAACAAATAAAAAAAAAACAGCTCGAATTTTAAACATCGTCGGTAATTTAAAGCAGAATGGCTCTCGGTCATTGTTACTCTCGAATGTAACACGAATAAAAAATGTAATTTTCCGGATTCGAAATTCGAATTGTTTCGTAATTTAAACCCTGTATTGGATTACAAGATGGCCGTTTTATAACGGGCCAGGTATTTTATGTTTGTTATTTTCTTAATTTAACACCGATTTGTTATTTTTGAAGCGTATCGAATATTGAGTCATACGCAGGATCACAGGCATACAAGTTTGCAAGTTTTATCGAATTTGCCTTATTCAAACAGCACCAACATTCGACCTTATAAAAGACAGGTTTTTAACGACGTCTAGGTATTTTTTGTAGCTGCATAACTTAGTTCCAGTCACATTGCGCCATATCTACTGCATGGTGATAAAGTCACACGTTGCCAGCGTTTGGTTCTATTACGAATAGGAAAGCCCTTCCAAGATAAGTACACACACCTCTTGCAGGACATTAATGTATAGTATGATATACTTTTAGTTGAACAAAGTACCAGAGACCCAAATTGCCTTTACCATTTAGGTAGGTACTCGCTTTCCACCCTCCCTTCATATTTTTCTAATTATTCTTTAATGACTCCGCACCTGCGTACCTACTGGTGTTGGCTTTGATTACTTATCATAATGTCACCCACTCTATTCTTTGCTTCTGAATTATACTTAAGTAGCAAAATGTTTTAGATTTTTTGATCGGCCATTAGCCTGTTTATACTAATACAAATGTAACTAATTCAAACTCTATGGATGATAGAGGTCTTTTTATCAATACATCATCAGATCAGCTCTCAGTTTTCATAAAATTTCATGTTGATAAAAAATATACATTTAAACCCATTCCAATAACGAACTGGTTTAAGATAGTCACGCAAAGTTTGAATTATACGCACTGACAAACAAAACAAATTAATATGTCAAGCAAAAAATCTTTATAAGACATCCATGTTGTCCATATAGCCTGTCTTAGGAAAGAAGCGAACTACACAAAAAAAATGGTGGTATAATTTCGTCTAATGTAAAACATGAAATTTCTAATGCACAGCGCAAATTCTCGATCACCAATAACGCACTTGTTATGTTAATACGTGAAACTAATTACGAATAGCGATATTTCCCGCTCAGTGCAGAGGGCAAGTTAATTGGATCCCGGAACCCCAATAATGCGAGTAGTGTTAGATGCATTATTGTTGGTGCCTTGGGGGATAGGGCTATGATTACATTACCATCGCTAGATGTAAATTCAACGGAGTCTGCTGTGACTATTAAGACTGGTTCTGTTTTGTTTATATTCTAAACATTTTGGACGCCCCTATCGGCGAATTTTTGAGTCGGGGACGCAAACTGCCACATCTAGTTGTTCATGTTCATTCCTTCATTATGACGTCGGGGCGTTGGAGGAACGAAGAAATACCGTCGGAACTAAAATCCCCTTCTTTATGCACGAAGGGTGACATGGTAAGTCTGAGATAAAATTTATTGATTCAAAGTTGTAGGTATGTTTGTTTAACGGTGTCCAAGGTGTCCTGAATTCCGATCAGCTATATCATTCATGGTCCATGTGGGTTGACATTGACACAATACTGTTTATCAACATACAGTTCCTAAATGCTTTGGTCCATACGGAGCGACTCCGTCACTAAGTTTTTTTATGTTTCGCCCACACGAATTCGAAAACGTTTTTATTTTACTTGATTTTACGGTTTGAACCTTGGATTGACTTGGCTTTAGTCATAAATTAAGATAAGCTGCGACATAATACACTAAAAACTGGTAAATAAATTTGTTAGCTAGTTGGTTTTTTATTTCGACAACTAGATAACAGAATAAATAAATACAAAACAATATGGTTACATAAGGTTGTAGGCATTAACCTAGTTGTATTTGGCAGCGGAATGCCTCGGCCAGATCACGTCGAAGATTCTGCAACTACCTACTTGGCAGTCTAGCTTGAAAAGGAGGTGCAGAAGTGTAATTGAAAGTGGTTTAACTTTGATCCTTATGGGTACTGTCAATAAAACAGCTATATCTTAACGGTAGGTATTGTAGTAAAAACGGCCTCTTCTACTACTACTTTATGGTTATGGAAAATGATCGGTTGCAGAAAAGCTTAGATAATCTATATATATAAAAGGCAAAACTGACTGACTGACATATCAACGCACAGCCGAAACTACTGTATCTAGAAACTTGAAATTTGGTACAGGGGTTCCTTTCATGATGTAAGTGAGCACTAAGAAAGGATTTTCCGAAAATCGACCCCCAACGGGAAGAAATGGGGGGAGTAGCGGGAAACTAATTCTATGCGTACGAAGTCGCGGGCGTCCTCTAGTCTATATATATAAAAGGTAAACCTGTCTGACTTATATATCAACGCACAGCCGAAACTACTGTTCCTAGAAACTTGAAATTTGGTACAGGGGTTCCTTTCATGATGTAATTGACTACTAAGAAAGGATTTTCCGAAAATCGACCCCCAACAGGAAGAAATGGGGGAAGTAGAGGGAAACTAATTCTACGCGCACGAAGTCGCGGGCGTCCTCTAGTGTTCAATATTTGGTCCGAAAACTCAAATTAATCTAATATTAAATACAAGGATTAAGTAATGACTAATGATCTATTGGTACAGTCAAGCAATTTGATTCCTAGGCCACTATGGACTTTGTCATTGTGACGTTGTAAACCAAATCATAAGAAGTCTGTAACGTTTGGTTGTCAACGTCACTTTAACATAGTCCAAAGTGGCCTAGAAATCAAATTGGTTGACTGTACCTTAATACACGCGGTTAAACATTACCAGGAAAACTTGAAAGAGTCTTGACGATCCTCTGTGTAGGAAAATGACAAAGTTATTATGATCTTAATGGTTTCAAATTATAACCGCCATTCAACTTGGAGCTTTAGGAAAACAAAATTCTTCAAATCAAAGAAAAGCAAAACAAGTTGCCAAGTTTTTGAAAAAATAAATTGAGTCTATCCTCAATATAGGTTATTATTCCAAACACGTGCGACCGTAATATAAAATGGTAGCTGTATTACTGCGTTTTGTAATTGCATTTTTCCTATTCTTTAGCCAAGTCACGAGTGTACTGGATAGTGCAGCGGAATAAGGGCATACAAGACCGATGGTGTCAGCCGCCAGTGATCCGCGACCTCAAACCGCAAAGGTTAACGTTATGTTACGTAAGAGCAGAGTTCATTTGTGCAGATGGAGAATTGTATCGAAATTATCGGAAGGTTGCGGTGACGTTGGTTTTGCATCGTTAGTGTTCAATAAATTTAGTAGCACGAGGCTCACTTAATTTAGGAAATTGAGGTTTTGGGGGGGTCTATATTGTCTGACATAATTATTTTTAGTCATAATGTGTTTAAGGCCATAATCATCGCAAGTCGTAACGTATTTTTTTAAGAAACTGTTACTTATTCAGGATTTTTATGAGTCAAACCTAACCTAACCTAGCCTTGTCTACGCGTTAGATATTTCAGAAATTTTGAAGGTTTATAGTTTCGGCGATATAAAAATTATGACTATCAATAATTAAGTCAACAATGACATTATGACCAATGAAATTATGGGAAACAAAGGGCTTCCGGTTTTGGGCAATGTAAATTGATTATTTTTTGAGAGCACAGAGCTCAAACGCGGTCGCGTCGGCCACTTAACTTCCGATCGGTAGACTGCCTGGCTTTCATAGACTAAAGTGCATTCATAGTACAATTTGATGAGGCAATCCAGTTATCGTTGTGGACTGGCTGGCTTTTAATGTTTACAAACGACTTTACTCTCCTTTCGTGCTTTGCGAACTAAAGCTAGGTATATAGATGACATTGTCATATTCATTTATTAATAGCCCAATTATTAAGATTACGACTCCATTTGCTTATTACAATCGGACATGCATGTGGAATCGAGAATTACAAATTTAAAAAAGTTATGTTATCACATATACGGGCGTGTGCGTTGGAAATTCCAACTTGGAATAGGGCCCCGTCGAGTTATAAATCGGTAATCGACCCTCGACGCAAAAGATGCCTTTGCCCTCTATATGGACGAATGAAACCGAACATTATTTATGTCTATGGATCTATTTATATGCCGGAGCTGTGCAAGTATTCCGAATTCCAATGACTTTATTTTTATGGTTCTTGGTATTATATTGATGGTGTCAGTTATTTCACTTCGAAAAGAGAAAATGAGTTTCGTTCGGTCTACTGGAATTTAACCGCTAGGTTAATTACAATTTGTGGTCTGAGTAAGTGGACTGATGGTGAAAATGTACGTATTAAGTCTTATAATAAGTGATATTTACGTGCTGGTTGTAATCGTTCTAAATCTAAATTAGTCAGAAAAAATAACAAATATCAGACGACTCTTATTTCTTAAGACCATAGAATGCCTTGTAGCGAGATGCGATTAGAGCCAACGACCAACTGTATGTGTGTGTATGTGTAATATATATGTCTCTTTTATTGACACGAGATATCTATCTTTTGTTCGTTTCTTGATCGAGTCTAGTCTAAAGTTAATAGTTCTGTGAACAACCGCAGCGATGAGAAGGTCACTAACTAGAACTGCTTTATCACCCAACAGCGCTTACAAAGTGCATTCTTCCTGTGCAATTTTTCCTGGCTTACTTGCTCAGCAATGGGCATTTGTTCGCATACTGCTTTAGGCACTTGTCCCACTGACGTCGAAGCTATTAGCTATAGACTATTTTCTCGCTAAAGAAACGAACAAAAGATATAAATCCCGTGTCTATAAAACAGACGTATAGTTGAAGCTATTAGCTATCGACTATTTTCTCGCTCAAGAAACGAACAAAAGATATAAATCCCGTGTCTATAAAACAGACGTTGATAGCTGGCTGTTCACACTGCCGAAGAGAAATCTCTCCACTAGTTTGTCGAAACAAAAGATTAGATCCCGTGACAATAAAAGTTACACATATATAATAGTTAATCGCTTGCTGTACTCGCTTCCCTCTCACATCAGCGGTGGGACAAGTAACTTTAGGCTAGCTATAAGGGCATGGTTTAATACAACTAACGGTAAACTTTGATAAAATGCGAGTATGACATACGTAGATTTAATGCTATGCGCGTACAATTCTCTTCCACTTACATTATACCAATGTTTTGCATCGTTAACTGGAAACATTCTAGAGTAACGTCTGAGTACGCGCAGTTACTCATGATTTCTTTAGAACCATGTAATAACAATCAAGTTCGCCTTCATGTTCTGTAAAATATATTTATTCTTAAGTGGTTTTTAAAGGATTTGTAAGTGTTGCCGGCCTTTAGAAATCAGATTTAGTTCTTGAAGGTCCCTTCACTTTGTTTGTTTCTTCAGATAAAACCGTTATTCTTCCATAAACGAAGTCAGAAGGAATTTAATAAAATTGTATCTTTAATGAACAAAAATAAGGATATTTAAACAGAACAATGAGTTCTTTGTTATTCGTGGAAATGTGTGCAAATTTGACCGATATTATCCTCATCTGAAAAAAACCAGCTAAGACGAATGGTATCGGTTCGGAAACGCTTCTGATAGCGCCACGGTTCCAGGAATCAAATTACTGACTGGTTTAATTAGAATTTGTCTCAGTCAATAGGGCTCTATTGTTTAGGTTTACACGCTGAGTATTTAGATTAGCGGGAAAGCGACATTGTGGCGGTTTCGCGAACTAATGTATCTTATCCGAGCGGATGCGTAGGCGGCGCGTCCGGGGTTCTTCTGCGTGTTTCGATAGCGCAGCTGTATACTCTGATCTGTCGTATCTCCGCCTTTACTATTTATTTTATTGCTCTATTATATTAGTCACGCTTAGTTAAACGCTGTTTCTGAACTGCAAATAGTCTTTTTTTGTGACTTAGTTTTAGTTTCCAGCCGCTCTCAAATCCTGATACACATAATGTCACATATTATCATTCTCATCTTAACAACATAGTTTCAAATGTTTAAATGAAAATCTTTCGCTTTGGACGCAAATTGATGTCAAAACAATACCAAAGAGTAACCCAGTTTTCTGACTAGTACTTATTGTGACTTTATCTAATTTACTATTAACGTTTATCAGGCTTGGCAGTTCTATTCCGAAACAGTGCCAGACCCGACAAAAAACGAAGTAGGCACGCTTGCAACGTTTCACTTCTGTTATAAATAAGACCAACAATGTTTAATGAGATCTTTGAACCGATTAAGAAATAAAACTGCAACCTAATTCAACGCCAACAATAACCTCATCGAATTAAATATTCTGCCAAGCTACATTATCAAGTTCACGAACAAGGGAGACCGTAAAAAACTGAATTAATTCTTTTACCTTTGCCCTTTCGATTCAACTAACCCTTTATAATATTCCATTTCCGCGATGCGAACAAAGCGTTAAATATTCAGGCCTCAATCAGGATATTCGACAGGACGTAATTGCGGTGGTAATAGGGTTATGGCTTGATTGAAACGTTTTGTAGGAGTTCTAGATTGTTCCTTTGAAGGAACATCTTTATTCTACTATAATCTTCGCTTATTTGACGCCCTAACACAAGATTCGAACCAATACACGTCAAAAACTGGGTTCTTACAAGCAGATGTAAATGTTGCACGTAAAGTAATGTGTAGGTACTTATTTTGCAAACTTGTTCTTTGCAAAGCTCGTTAGTCTCGACTCTCGTTACTGTATTTGCGACGGTTACAGTAACAGCTCTCCACTGAATATCTGAGATTTGGTTTTAAAGCGTGCGATGTTGGCATTCGGTAGCATACATCTCTGCAAATGATTTTGAAATTCTTTACTGATGCGTCTAATTGTGGAATTGGTGCTGGAATTCAACAATTATAAAACAAAAATCTGTCACAAAACTAGCCAATAAACATGGTTTATTACTCTGATTATTCAAAGATGATGCCTGTGACAGCTCATATAAACACTTATTACACTTATTTCTTTAACTTTACATAAATAATACATCGGTACAAACCTAGCGACGCCGTTCAGGATTTTAAATAATTAATAGCCTATTTTTAAACACATCAGTATAGTAAGTGATTGAAATTACGAAATACGGCTGTCACAGGCATCATCTTAGAATAATCAGAGTATAGTTGGTTATAAAAACTTAAGTTTCCAGTAAAACTAAGTTCTTGCACTGTAAAACTCGGCAATTGGTCAAAGGAGCATTAAGACGCATTTAAAAATAACCGGTTAGCAACCCAAATTTTGTTATTCATTACGTGCGATATACAGGAAGCCATAGACAAACAAATAGACATGCCGCCTAATACTGTACAGCCGGACGCAGAGTGCATTGAATCGCGGCATATCCGCTGACGGCCGAATATGTACACCTTTAGCCTAAGGAAGTGCTTATTTTGGGGTACAGTCAGAGATGGCTAAGCGGGTGGAGTGACGGCACCAATGGACACTTTTAGCTGACAGGCACCAGAAATTGACACTTCACTCTTAATTCAAATTTCAAACGGTCCTAAATTGATTGTTGCAAAACAAATGAATACCCCTTATCTTCTGTAAAATAAGAATCATGTGTCCATTTTACGTTTTATTTTTATGGCATAGACAAGGCGAACAAGCTCACTGGCCTCCCGTGGTAATCTGAGAGTGAGGGATTTACAATCTAAAGTCTAGAATTTGCTGCAATTCTAAGACTGCAAAGGCGTTGCCAACCCTGAGGATCAAGATAATATACCTCTATGCTAGTCAAGTTCATTCAAAATTAGGGTTGTCGCGTTCGATCGCTCCAAACTAGTACAATCGCTCAAATGTACTAATTCGGTCTTTTAGTTCTTTTAGTACACTGGTCTGTTCATGCTCATTTGAACGAATGAATGGCCGGTTGGACATTCGTTGGAATCGCTTTGCTGTCAGTGTCACTCACTGTTCTGCCTGCTCTGTTCGATTCTTGCTCCGCGTGTACTAAATGACCTAAGAGCAGAAACTTTACGAAATAGTTCGTTCTAGTACAGTGACGGGAATTCATGATTTTTTGGCTCTTAGTACATGTGCTACACAACCCTATTAAAAATGCCGCTTATAATAGATGTATCCTTACTAGTTTACTGAGTTTACGTTTAGAACAGCGGAATTCCCAATGTCACCTTCCGATTTCGTCACTAGATCAGCTCCTTAGACGTCTAGTCTTATGCAACTGCCATAATCTTGCGTATCTTTTTAGGCCATGCAATGGTCTACTTTCCATGTAATTGCAGGCTGTTGTTACGCAAAATAATCCTCAATTTTTACCATTTAACATAAATTCAATAATTTCCCTCGCTTCCTCAACACTAAGTCTCTTCACACACGTGCGTCGGTTAAGGGTACTTTTGACCTGGCCCTTTCTTAATACATCCCCGATCTGACGCAACAAATAATACGTCTAATCTTGCAAACAAAACTTCTGGGATAGCAAGTTTAGAATCTTTTTGACCATTCTCTTCGTTAATGTGCTGCTGACTGTCCAACTAGATTGAGTTCGTCGATAGAATTACAAGGTACGATCTTACTGTTTATACGGCTCAGATGTTAAGGCAATCCTTTGCACGTGCATTCGTGAGTAATCCTCGCTGTATAAATGTAATAACTGCACACTAGTGCGCAGGATACACGTTTATATATGACTAGAGGACGCCCGCGACTTCGTACGCGTTGAATTAGCTTCCCACTTAGGGGATGAATTTCCAAAAATCCTATAGGATATCCAAGGAATATTACCTCCAACTTTCAAGTCCTTAGGTCCAGCGGTTTCAGCTGTGTGTTGATCGATCAGTCAGTAAGTTTCTTTTCTTATATATTAAGGATAGAAACTTGGTTTTTGTTTTAATAGATACTAGCGACCCGCCCTCGCTTCGCTTCGGTATGAGTTTTCTGTAACACCCGTACATAATCCTAAATGTACTATATATAAAAACATTCCTCTTGAATCACTCTATCTATTCAAAAAAACCGCATCAAAATCCTTTGCGTAGTTTTAAAGATCTAAGCATACATAGGGACAGACAGATAGCGGGAACCGACTTTGTTTTATACTATGTAGTGATAGACGACGATATTAGAACACGCAGTCGGGTTTTTTAAGGTTTGCTTTCTGTTAAATTTATTACGAAGTGTCAAAACGATAGGTTTAAGGTTTTTATCTATTTGTGAAAGCTTTAATTCGTACTTTATGCGAAACAATTTACCTTGACTACATCCTCAATATCTGTTTTTGCTTTTATTTAATGGAGACGGCAAACAAGCACAATGTACAGTACGTTGCTAATTTCATATAAAAATACCATGATATATCATAACATATATAATTATAATTAATTATCCTCCCTAGCTGTCTGCCACCTAACAGGAAAAATCGAATTACGACTCATTGAATTTCAATCAATCGTTTCCTAATTAAACGCGATGTGTCAATCAAGATACACGTTAACTTAAAATACTGTAGGCCGTATTACATAATTATATCAAATGAAATGTCAAGTTATAGAACACTGTCATTTCGGACGCGTCTTGATACGGGTATCACCCAAGATTAGTATAATACGGCCCTGTTTAGTCACATTACAATATTATCTGTGCATTGAACTAATTTCAAGACGCTGACAAGTAATCCGCAGCCAGCCTCGAGAGACACCGTAGACTACGAGCCATTGGAAAGAAAATGACACGATAAAATCGGATTTATACCAATAATGAAGTTACTATACGTTCAATTTAACAGAGCCGGGCTACAGAGGGGGAGTGGAAGGGAATCGCAAGAGTTACTGGAACGTCAGCCTGTGTCTGTCTTGTCCCCTTCCATGCTGTTCTTTGTAAAGTTTTACATCTATCTTTACTAGCTAGGCTAGTTAGGTTCTTGTTAAACTGTGTTCTTACTTGAATTGCTTGAATAGTAAGCGACTTATTATTGGTTTTACGTACATTGACGCAGCAGTGACGTGCAAAGTCATTTGAGTGGCGGGGCGCGCGGCAGTGAATTAAAAATACTATACCGTACTATCAAGCGCCCACTTGTACAAATCTTGCATGAGTACTATATTGTTATGATTGTAAGAAATGCGTAAGGAGTGAGGTATATTATAACTTTGTGGGTTAAAGTTAGTGATGGGCAAATTGAAAATATTACACATACCTATGTGTACCTATAATGTGTCATCCCACAATTAGTTAGCAATACACCAAGATAGTATTGAGGGTTGACACTTTATTGCTAAATATTTGTGGATTGACACATCATTGCGTAACAACGTCACATAAAATTTCTCCTATTTCCTGTAGGAGTAGCAGAGACCACTTCCTTCCACTTGCTACGGTCCAGTCAAACTTCCCTCGCTTCCTCCACACTCATAAGAATCTTCATACAAAAAAATAGTCTCATAAGTAACTCAGGAATTTTCTCCAACCTTTAGTTAAATCAACATAAAAAGAAATGCATTAAGTTTTATATAAATTATTATTTACTCAGTCATTTTAACATTTGCTGCTTGTTATTAAGTAATTAAGTATTTAGTACTAATTCGAATGACGAGTCACTAAATTGGTAATTACCGTCATCATAGTCATCGTACTTATTTACTCGGTATTTAATAAATATTACGATCCTTTATGTTGTTTTGTGTCATTTCTTAGTATTTAATACGCAAGCTACAAAACCAACAAAGGATAAACACATCATCATCATCATCATCATCATCATCATCATTATCATCAGCCTATATTAGTCCACTGCTGGACATAGGCTTCCCCTAATGAGCGCCATAGCGCCCTGTCTTCAGCTTGCCGCATCCAGCATCTGCCTGCAGTCTAAGGATAAACACAGTTAGGTATATCAATTTTATGAAACCAAAATTTCGCAAAAGAAACGAATAGGTACCTACTCTCAAGTAAATCAAAGGCATAAACATGTTTTCTAAATTACAGTCTATTTACTGACGTAAAATCAAGTTATTCATAAACTGGATGAACACGTGTCTGATTGAAAGCTGGGGATCAAACGAAACAAAACAAAGAATCGGCGCGTGGGCAGTTTGCTATTGAAATGATCGAATCGCATGCAAATAGCACGATTCATAGGAAGTTAAAGATTATGTATAGTGTTTGGATTAGAGCAGAAATGTCTTGTTTCAAATGCGCTTGCTCCGTGTCAATAACCAAGTAGAAAACTAATGAAAATCACCATAGATGAACGTTAGGAATAGATAATTTCGGTTTTCTATGAGGAATTGAATTGAAAATTCATTTTCTGTAACTGGGTTTGCTCCGAACATTATTTCTTTCTTGAACCGAATCATATTCCTTTTCTGATGAGGATAATAATTTTTTTAAGATGCTCGATTTCAACAAATAAATATTTTGAATTTGAATTTGGATGATTGGGTCAGCTACGAGGTAATTGATAAACGCACATTAAACCTATTTTAGTTGTAGTACTCGTTGTCCCTTTCTGTCAAGTTCAAATGTCACAATGACAGATAAGGACTAACCATATTTCAAGCACACTTTATCTATCGCGTTTATGAATTAGAGGGTAAAAATATAGTCGGACTTCTAAGAAATTACAGTAACAGTAAATTTCAGCGGTGGCGCTGTTATTTTACGCCATAATTAAAGTCGTAATTACTATCATTGTGTTTAACAATATGGCTGTTATTAAAAAGACCGCCAACGGCAATCGGAGCAATTTGTGACATTGTATTGTTTGGAACTTACCCACCCATTGTCCCTGAACTTGTCTATAAATTAAGATCAATGGCCTTCCTTCAATCGACTATAACATTTAACAGTGTCGAGAGGAGTTGAAATTGAAGAAGCAAATGAGTCTTAAGAGACGTATTATTTAGAGTAGTATCATTATATTTTTCAACACGATGAATTTAATTGGAAATAATTTCAAATGACACGTTCTAATACTTAATCCAAAACCATGCTGTTTTAATTTAATCTCTATTACCAGCGACCTGCCCTTGCTTCGCTTCGGTTTATGTGAGTTTTCTGTAACACCCGTACATAAACTAGAATTTATTATACACAAAAACCTTCCTCTTGAATCACTCTATCTATTAATGGAAACCGGATTAAAATCCGTTGCGTAGTTTGAATGATCTAAGCGTACATACAGAGCGACAGTCGGCGTTAAGCGACTTTGTTTTGTACTAGGTATGTAACGATAAAGATAATCGAGACATTAAAGTCACGCTTCAGTCTCTATATGTATAAAGTTAATTTTAACGTCTGCCGGTTCAGACTAAGATGAATAAGCGCATCTGCGACGCACCGTTATTGAATCGACCTTCGGCTGTCGATCGGTGAGGTCACTCCCTGATTTGTCCTGCGCTGACGCAGCCAGTAAGACCAAAGCTCGCCGCTCACACGTTCGTGACTTGAGACGGCACTTAACTAGGAGGGCTAGCAGAAGTGCTCCGTGCACAGATACACACACACACACATGCAAAACAAAAATACAACATATTCAAAAGTCGTGAAAATCGGTTTTGATTTAAGGGGTTAGAAACGTTATCGCATTTTGTATGGAAAGTTCCAGCTTTACAATCCTCTTAAGCCCTCAGACTTCTTATAAATCCAATAATATAGTCGTCCCTTACTTAATGGCAACATGGTTCATTGTATTAGAACATTTAGAACACGGACTATCTGTTTCTCTTACGATTTAGAACTGAAGATTTTTTTGAACTTCAAGTATAGGGCGAGGGGTGATCTCGACCGGACAGTCCGACGCCTCACAGCCAAATCCGCTTTACATTTGCGGATTGTTTGAATACAGTGGCTCACCAGTTCACCACACGTTTTAAAGTCGGCCGTAACAATATTGATTTTGGACTACCAGGCGGCCAGACAAACTTGGGACTGCGGATTATCTGTGGTGGCTGTGGCTTTAGATTTGGGGCGGTGGCATTGAGAAGATATTCAAATATTACACAAGGCAGGCTGGCAAGGCTCGTGCCTCCGCCTCTGTCACGTCTGACGCCGCGGACCCGTCGTCTTTTCAATGTGCGACACGCCTTAAGGTCTGACTGCCGTAGTTCAAATCCTGATTTATGTATATTTATGTTTGATAATCAAATAACCAAATATGTGGTGAATTAGGTTTCTAAAGTAACATTATGAATAAACCAAACCAACTCCCTAGGTACTAGGTAGTAACATTATATAGAGATGATACCAATCTCCAAGTAAGTAAACCAGACACGTACGGACTAGAAACTGCACTCAGATTAGTTTTTGCAGTTGGCACTTTCCCTGTCGTCAATCTCTTAGCTGTAGTGTAGTGGTTTCGAGAATCTCATATTCCAGTACTGGTTTCCGCTTACCGACAGTGCAGTAAAATTCTAATTTAGAATAGAATGGGAGACGTTTAAACGTTTATGGTTTACTGGATGACGTTAAGCCTTTATATTTTCTACGTGACCTTTCTCCCGACTTTTATTAGGGGTTTTACTGTACTCTGGAAATACTATTAGGTACTTATCTTGGATCCGTTACAAGCAATTACTGACTGATGAAAACAATCAGAAACCATTCAACCTTGAAAAAATAGGCACGAAGCGTGACCGCTACGGGGCTCATCAGTCTAATCCCACTTCTGATTCAGCTGTAATAGAAAGTGAGATGGTATTAAGTACCGAGATTTATTAATAGCGGTCTAAAAGCACCGGCGGCAGCCACTAGAAAAGATTCGCTTCATCGAATTCATTAAATTAATTGATTCGTGTCATCCTCAGAGGAATGAGTCGCCAATTTGGAATTTTATTCCATTCCGCTCTCGAACCGTTCACATCACATTGTATCTTATCTGTATCATCACAGGTTCTATATTGTTGTGTCAGTTCGGTTTAACAGCCGACAACGATTTTAAATAAACTTTAAATTGTCCACCGTAAAGTTGCCTTTCAAAAGGTCGACGGCGAAATTGCGGAAGTGGACTTGATCTAAACATAATGTGATGGGATTTGTATGGAGATGGATGGTATGGATATAGTTCTCCGATCCGGTTTTTGGCTGGTTTTGTAGCATTCTTAGTTAAGCTCGTTGAAAGATTACAAAACAAACTGCGGAGTTGGATGTAATCCCAAAAATGTTATCGAAATAAACTTCTGCTGCAGTCTTATATTGTTATTGTTATTTAATTTCAAACCTGTTACCATTCTAATTTGTTTTTAATAGCTGATATGTAGTTCACGTTTATCGGTTAACGTCCTATCGTTATGTCCTATGATAGCTAATACATTATCTTCGACCGGAGCGAACGGGCGAGTACATCGACTTTTAATTGCAGTTCTCGCTATGGAACACTGCTTTGTCTCACTAAGATTTATTTCGATGTTTTTTACGCCCCATAGAAACACAATGCAAGATATATTAGGCTCTTACGTCGTTTGAAATAGTGGGAAATGATTTACGAATAGTTGAGTTCGTTTACATATCTATTTGTAGTAAAGTAAAACGCTTAATGTTCGCAAATAGGTTAACAGTAGTTCTGTAGAACTATCAAATAATGTTAGAAAAGAGAATGTAGGTACGAGACTACGAGTGTATGTCTAGTAGAAACAGCCAATACCAATAAATCCGTCACCAAGAAAGTCTTCCAAACAAATCGAAGTAGCCGCCCTCATATTTCATTCATAAGTACGAATATATCGCCGGTGCATCGACATTCTTTAGTCGTCGTGTTCTCGTAAAGTTCCATTTGCATTTTCATCCACACATACATCTATGTATAGCAATTTGCAGGAACTCTTTTGTTTAGATCCTCTGACACAATAGGCCACTTCCTATTTTACAATCTAGCAGATTTTCATTTCAACTTTGGCAAATAGGAGTTTTAGCTCGGCTTCTCTTCATTATGCCATGAGTGTCGAACGTTATGTTTAACTTTTGCTCCACGACATCACCGATTCTGCCGTACGGAGTTTCGCTAAAGTTCCAGGTTTTGCTGGATCGAATCAAAATGGTAATATTGTACGTGTAATAAAATTGTAAAGTTATCCAGTTTTAGTTGTATATTAATTCTGTTGAAAGGGTAACGCGAGCGTCATTGCGTTATTTACCGAAGGTGAAGGCGATGTTGTATGATAAATTGATGATGACATAGTTATGCTCAAGGTCTCAGAAGCAAACGGGTCATCGAATGTACATTATTAACAATGTGACCTGTTTTTATCGCTCTTGATATTTAGAACTAGGCTCCCTTTTCCAACCTTAATATTGAGCTTATTAAGTTATTAACATTGAATAACACGACCTCCATCGACGATTACGACATATGAACTCAAATAAACGATGACTATAAAATAAATGACTTAACAAAGTATGACATAATCGCTACAAACACGGAATTTTATAGAATGTCTAGACTAACTATTTTCGTCTAGCAAAGTTCCAACGTAAACTCGCAAACAAGTACAAACTCTGACGTAAACGCCATCAAAGGCTTTTAGTTCTTTGAAATTGTAACGTGATAGGTTCTGTTTCAGCTATTATATAATTGTTAAGAGTCCTGTCGTTATTGTGACGAACTCTGAGTACCCATAATCTAATTTATGGCTTACTACGAGCATCTAAAAGGTTTTTATTATGAAAAAGTGAGCAAACTTAGTCTTAAATGTCTTAATTGTTTGGTCACAATACCCTCAGCACCCTACTGTAACTTTTTGAAGTTACTCCTTTAAACTTTTGTAACCAAACAAGTTCTAACGAAAGCTTTGTCTCAGTACTTGCTCGGGAGAATCGCGAAAGTTTTCTCTTAAGCTTCGTTTAAACTTCCGCTTGAAAAATTCCAAAGGAACCGCTTTCTGGACTTCTGACAAACATGTTAAGTTACCATAAGATTTATTGTTTTCGCTTCCTGAATCGAGAAAGAGATTCTTTCCAAAATGTGGAAATTATTCATCACACCTATATTATCAATTTTCAACAACGTAAACCCACTTCCATATCACTTTTTGACGCAAACATATTCCCTAATAGTCTTACTGGTAACTAAAACCTCTGATTGGTTTAAACGGTAATCCTATCAGGCATATTTGATTGGAGTTGATGCCGCACCTCCGCACAGGTCGGATTCATTCAGTTCATCGCAAATACTCGACTAACTGACCGACATTTGGTTAGACGTGAGTTTATTTGCTTATTCCACAGTGAATAATAACATGAAGGGAGGTTAGTGGCAGAAGGGACTTGTGAATCACCATCTTACCCTTTGACCTACCGCCAAACAGCGGCGTTCGCATTGTTGTATTCCGGACATTCCGGTGTAGGAATAAGACAACTGGTTAATTTACTAGAGTCTTCAGGGTTGGCAAAGCATTTGCAGTCTTGAGATTATCATCTTAAGATTGCAATCTTTAGATTGAAAAAGTCTATGGACTTCAGAGTCTTGCCATCAGGTGGCTTATGTGCTCGTTTGCCTTCTCCATGCTATAAAAAAAGATATCGACAGATGGTTAAAACACGGGTAGTCGGGATGTGATGTGTTACATGGTAAATGTATCCTTCGTCATATTATTGGAAGTTTTTATCACAAACATTACCAACGAACTAATACAAATAAAACGCTTATCAACGACAATTAATTACGGCTGATACAAAATTACTACCACACCCATTCCTTGATTGATGCTCTTATCTAAGTGCAGAAACCTTTTTATATGTCAGCTCGGAGATAACGAATAAATTGCAAGTGAATTCGCTGGCAAATGCACCGGTTATCAGTAGTCCAGCTATAAGCTTTTAATAAATTAAAAGACCTGGTTCATGGAAGTTATTAAAGTTGGCTGGAATTAATTTAATGTCTTGGCAGATCCGGGAAGATTTAGCATTTCTGACTATTTGTTAGCATTAAGCTGCTAAGTGCTTTATTTAAATGTGTTTTGGAACTCAGAAAAGTTAGGAGCGAAAGAAAGGTAATGTACTTATTGACAGTTTTTGTAACAAATAACAGGCACAAAATTAAGGATGAGTTATGTGTAACGAAAAATGCTAATAAGATTTTATTCTTAGCTAGAATGCCTTAAAACGTTTAGTAGTTACTAAGGAACGTCGTAAACCTTAGATTGTAAAACATATCAAATATGATAATGTCTCGAGTTTTAATTGATCTATTCTATATTGACCTCTAGATCTAACATAGCTTTATTATGATCTTTGGGCCATTTGCAGTAGAGTACCACGTTGGGTCCCACCCAGTTTCAACGTTCGTTTAAAGACTCATTTAGTATTACTATTAGCTTAAAATAAGTTCTTGATTTTATTTTGGGGCTTGTTCTCACGTGGTAGTACGCCGGTGAATGAAGCACGTGGGTCGGCTCGGACTCGCCCGTTCGATACTGCGGAGGCTGCGCGCTAAGCTCGCGCCCGGAACAGGCTCTCCACACACCAAATTATTCAGACCTCCTCGCCCGCTCTACTACCCCCAACTTCTAACCAGACTAGGGAATAACACCGAAAATCAAAGCTCTTCTTCATCTGGTCGCCTGACTGCCACAGCCAGTTACGCATGACCTTTAGCATTGCTACTAAATCGTGATGATTTCGATATTGTGAAGGTTCTATCCGGTCTGGTTGAATGCGTGAGAGCGCTCTCCCGGTGCTGAGCGTACGTAATGACGGCTTTGATTTACGGTACGGTTTCGTTCGTAAATTGCGAATAACATTTTGAGAATCCTATGGTATAAATAATAGAAACTTTGCTCGTAGAAAAGTCACACGACTTACCAGAGGAAACTTCTCCTTTCTTTTATCAAGCGGTTTTGTTTGAGTGTATTGTATATTTATGGCAGTAGTTCCCACGAAATAAAATATGGCATCGTTATCCCTTGCCCCGGAAATCAAGAATTTAATTTATTCAAAGAATCCAAGTGTCGTCCTACTTGTTTCAGGGTGATAAAAAAACAGGTTTTAATTTAAGCCGACAAAAAACCATTCGAATGGCCGAAGTCAGTCCACTCACAATAGTCGTCTCCTGCCAGTTGGCCTGTTTTATTTTTAGGTCGTCCTGGAAAGGGAAGCAGTTCCGCTGGGGGCCGACTGTCATTATTCGCTCGGCTACCAGATATAACTATGGGGATCCTAGTTATAAATTCATTTGGGAGTCTGCGTTATTGTTTTCAAGAGGTCGTTGGGCTCGTTTCTGGGAAAGTAATGTAATGCCATTAAAGAAATGGAGTAAAAAGGACGCCTCTGATGCGACAGCTAAGAAGTTAAGTGCGTTGTAATGTATTTTGGCTTTTTTTTCAAGCTTGCTGTCAGTACATTTTGTATTTGTTTTCTTTTTACGTTAAGTCCAATTAAAACTGTGATTATTTAGTTTTGCTTCTTTTTAAAATGTTATTTGTGACGCATCTGAATTACGTAAATACTCGTGTCAATTACGAATTGGATCCAATACATATCCAACATGATTTTAATCCACTATGGTATTCCATCAATCTTTATTTTGTCATTAAAGTTATACTTATAGGAAGGCCGATAAATTGTTCTTAGTACTATATTGTTTATGATGTCATTGACGTGTTTAGCTAAGTTGATTTTAACTTCATTTATAGTAGGATTTACGTTAAGCGTTTACCAAACTTGGCACAATTGAGTATTCACTTTGATCCTTTTATCTAATCTAGAAAAATATTGGCACTGGCAGCGTTCGTCGCGAAATTCGAGTTGGCCTAATATTGTTCCCAAAACTCCTACACAGGATACTCTACTGTATTCCTTTTGGAGTTAAACTCAAAATCCATATAGTAAGTAGATTGTATTACGGGAACCCTCTGGAGACGTCGGTCTTGCTTGTGCCGTATTCCTAAGAAAGTAAGGTTGTTTTTCGTATTAAATGTTTCTGAAATGTTAGGAGGCGTGAGGTAGATGTGGATCGCAGATAGATAAAGTTGGTGTCCGAGTATCGAGATAAGGCGGGTCATTGAACCGACCCAGCTCCAGAAATTCTCTCCGATTCTTATGATAATTCCGTTTCTATTGAATAACTGATCGAGCTGCTTTTATGGCTTTTGAGATTGAGTAATGCATTTGAAATCAACATTCTGACACGGCTAGTTCTTTGGGTTTGCATTAGGCATAATTACAGGACATGTTTGCATAAATATAGATAATGTAGGTACATAGGCGAACTTATGCCATAAATTCAGGACATAATTTTCTAGAGAAGAAACGAAACCTTAGTTTTAAGTTCGCGTTTTCAAAACTATAAAGTTTAGCAGAAAGAGGTAACCATTGGCATTTGTTATTCAATTCAATTAATTAATTAGATTGTGATAAATTAGCTTGAACTTTGAGTTGCTCAATGATGTCAAGGTTTAGCGATATCATCAAAACAAGTTTTTGTTTATAACCGACATTAAGAAGTTCACAGTTTTTTAAGTATTCCAGTAATGTCTGAATATGAATAAACATGTGCTCGTAAATAAATGAATAAATGTAGGAGTTATAATGCTTGTCTGAAAGTAAATGTGCCAGAGGAATGTAGGTTTGGGTTGTCAAGGTACACGCACTACAAAACTATTTCTATTGGAAAGTTTCGAGCTTTGATGAACTTACTGTTGCAGTTTCTGCGATCCTTGCTGGTCTAACTGTTGAGTTTAACTGTTTAAGCAATCCAAAAGGATATATTTTAAACTTATTTACATAGTTTATGTAAGAACTCGTCTTGAGTGACATGCTTGATTTAAGAAGCATCAGATTTGACAGTTTTGACTTTTCTGACCAATGTGTAAGTTGCGAGGGTGATGGATGCTTTATACACCGCGATAAAGGCGACCGTAATACGATTATTAAAATTATACTTAATGCATTCACTTAAAACAGTTCAATTTAATAAAATCTTTTTAATTTACAAAGGAAAAAAATCCTAAAGATAAAAATAGCGGTAGTTGAATCATTTTGACGCGGGGGAATTTCTACCGTAGAACTTAAGTTTGTCATCACTAAAAAGATGACAAAATTAAGGAAAATTCGAGCCAACGAGCATTGTAATTGGTTCTTTTCCCCCATAGAACTGTCGGAGTTTTGGTTTTGGAATTGAATATATTTTCTAATGCGATCCCTGCCCGTGAATTGAAATCGTTAGGGCAACGTCAATCACTCTTCAAAAGGATTAAGCCGTAAGCCTTATGCAAAGTTCGTGTTCCTGCATAAGCACACTAACAGTTGCGAAGATTCGCCTAAAGTTATACAGCTGCATTTCGTTAAGCGGATGGTTCTAAACATTAAGATACAGAGATAAACCCCAAAATATAATCCCGCGGCTACCTGACCTGACCCTTTTGGTTCTTTTACCTAAAAACCGTTGAAAAACAGCGCTTTTTGCCGTGGCATATTCGCCGCGCAGAAATACGAGTACAAAAGTGAACCATCACATCGAGTAGTGAAACAACACGTCCGTGAACAAGACGTGCATTTCCGAGCAAACAATCCCTGCCGCGGAACAATATGACACACGACCGCGTAAAAAAACCACCCCACAAACCCTCGACACCCACACAAATATGAACTTTAAATCTCAAGTAAAAGAACAGAAACCTTAATAATTTACAATCTTTGCACACGTTGTGTCCCAGTTTGAACTTTGACTCGTGTGTCGACGCGTCCTTTTTTGGTAGGAACGGATTTCGCCTCTCATTCGAATGTATACCGTACCTGTTATACATTTAGGAATATTATACCTTTGAATGTAAGTCTTTGTTATAATTCATGCTAGAGGTCGGCAAAATGTGCCCACGGCACGTGTGTTCCTTTTGTTGCGAGGTTTCGTACAACTTCGTGGCATTACTTGACATTTTCTTTTGAGGCGTATTTCTAAAAAGATTGCTATTAAGCTTGTAGTTGTACGAGGGTTCATTATAGGGGGCTACTTTACGTGTGACTTGTAAATAATTATGCTATTTGAATTAAGTGCACGCATAGCTTTTTCTAAGAACATCGATACACCATATTAGTAACTTGCACGAGTGAAGTTCTATTGTTTAAGTTGAAAAGAACCGACCAAGATGCCAAATACAGTTGTTAAAGGCAAAGGAAACTTAGATAACTATATCGGGAAAGGACAATGGCGGCTAGATTATTGTGCATGACAATGGCGTCGTGCACCTCATTGTGTTGACTATAATGTCAACAGAAACACTCACAAAACGACTATTATCTTCGATCGGCTTCACTTACTCATGCAAGTATGCCAAAGGTCACAGGAATTGTTGGCAGAAATAAATGTTGTTTGCGGCACCCCTGCTATTCTTTTGTTTATTTTGGCATGGGACTGATGACCGAATGAGGATAGACGCTTTCTTAGAGCAATATATTTCCATGCAGTGATCTTTGAAAGAAACTCTGTGACGGCGTTTATTGATTGAAACACTGCGATTGGCGATATAACTTCATAAGGATCCTTGCAGAAGTAATAAATATAGAAATGTAGGACTCATATTAAACGCTGTAACACTCCATTTTAGGTGATTTAGCCAGTTCTATTCTGCGTTGGATGGCGACTACGTTTCTTCGACTAGGTATAATATTGATCTAGTAGATTTTACCTAAGTTAGCAATACCTGCAATGTCCTTTTATATCTAGTCAACATTAAAGAGCAAGAGGGTTCGCGCATTCGTTAAGAATGTCATCATGCAAAGCCCCTTATCTGAGAAACTGTATTTGTGGGAGTGTAGCGAGCATGTTGTGTAAGTCTGCGGAACTAATACGAAAATGTCTACTCGGTTTACTTTGAACGCAGGGCGCGGCAAATCGACACAACCCTTGCAGTTATTTGTATAGCTTCAGAGATATCGGTGGGGTATGGTATGTGAGAATGTGACGCTGTTTTTTGTATTTTTTGGCCATCGGTTAAAATAAGTTTTGGGTACGGTCCGTGTCCTTGACTTATCGTTTTAACGCTATGTTCAAAGTCAAAGCCAAAGTGATGTTGGACGTGATATTGCAGAGTCCAGTGACAAGGTATAAGGACTATTAACATATTCAGCACCGGTGGTAACGAAACAACATAGTATGTTGGTTGATGATGGGATCATTAATTTATTAATTTATTAGATCTTTATTGCACAAAAGAATACACTTTATATACAAAAGGCGAACTTAATGCCAAGCTTATAGCAAGATCCCTTCAGCAATTAACCAAATAATGGCGATAATCGTCGCCATTTGTTTGCTATAAAGGATAAGGTAAAGAATAACAAAAACCGATAGACCATTGGAACTTTCACGGTGTTTCAAAGAGTTAAAATATAAAAAAGCCTTTAATCAGAAGTAATGAGGTCTGACCCGCGCAAAACCTTAATAGTTATTTATGTAACTGGTACATAATGAAGCTTCTTAAGGTACGAGCGCCGAGGTTAGAGCGCGAGCTTGCGAGCGCTCTAATTATAGGCACGAGTACCTTAAGAGCTAATTATGTACCGTTGCATACATAACTTTTTCTACAAGCTTGAGCATGATAATGACGAAAATAAACAATCGCTAACTTTTCTCGTTTACTTCACTCGATTTTTCTGCTAACAAATTACTTGTTAGCAAAGTCATTTTCATTATTCCGATTGGCGTTAATAGTTTGTAAATTTTATTGCTAAATGTTTACAAATTTCATGCAATTTTTAATAGTTAGGTACTAAAACAGTTCTGAAAATTTATCATAGAAGTTGGAATGCCAAACAAAACGCCATTTTGTTGATATCCATATTGAACGTAACCATAGTAACCAAATAACAAATCGATGGATATTACTCATCTATTTTTAGTAACTTAATAAAAATGTAATTCTAAACACATATTTAGTCTCAAAATTAATTTTATTTTTAATATAGGTAATTTTAATTGGTGTTAAATGTTTTTAACGGTTTATTATACAAATTATTAGGATGTCAAGTGTTAACTAAACGCCAAGACTGATATCCGGAATGACCGTTACCATGGTAATAACAATGCTATAATAAATTATAGAACTGTTATTACCATGGCAACGCTAATTATAGAATTGTTTTTACTCTTCGGTTACGCTATAGGTGGTATTCTGACACCATTAACGATATCAATATTAGCGGTTTATGGTACGCGAGTAGAAAAAAAACTTTAATTAGTTCGTTCTGCGTCTAAGACTGCATAATGGCCGGCGTGCATCTTTAATGGTTGCTTCGATCGATCGCGTATCGATTGCAGCGGTTGCGGTCGACTCTTATCTATGTCGATGTAACGGGAACTGGGTTTCGAATCGTAAAATACATCTGCAGGAGTTCTATTCTTGTAGGTGATAATGTTATTTTTAGCTACGATACGTTAGAGCGAAAGCGAAATGGTCTCCACTACTTAGTCTGTGCATTGGTCAATTACTACTTTAAGGCTCCGTTTTATACGGGCGTTACTACAAGAAATGTTTCTCATGTTTACTTTCTCAGGGTGCGTTTAAAATGGTCACAAGCTTATTCCCGTGACTTCATCCGATTGAAATCGTTTAACACTGATTCCTCGGTAATAATTTTCGAAATATGTATACCTACCTACATTCACCCATTTCGCAATAAACTCGGTTGCTTTCGCATTTACTATTATTATTTTAGGATCTCGCTGCTAACACCTGAACTGTACATAATATGCGTTCCGTTTGTTGCAGTGTCGTGACGGCGATTTCCTGCCATTGTGTTTTGATGGTGAGTTCCTTACGCTGATCCCATCGGCCTGCCTTTTTCGTGCTTTCGGCGCGTTCAACTTGCTAACCTTTCAATGTGACTGGCATACAGCGACGAAGCAAGACAACACCCTTATGAACGGTGAACGCGGATCTTTTAAAACTACAAACGCATGTGACGTTTTTCTATAAACCTTGGATAGGGAATAGGAACCAACGGCAGACGGTATTATCTACTTTCGTTACATTTAATAAAATAGTTACTGATAGTAACAACCACATGTTCATACATCTTACAATGTACATATCTAACGTCTTGTAAGGCTCGTATGGAATCAAGACGCTTATTCACAGCAATCATAATGAAGATACCAAATTATTGTTAGTGCACCGTGATGCCAGCACTGCAAAGGCTGTGCAACAAAGGCTAAACAAGACATCAGTAGCTGCCTGACATGAATGGACTACTACGATTGCAATATCGTATGTTTACCCAGTATCAGCCGTGTCATTGGCCAAGGCCAGCGTTGGGCAAGGCCGGGGCATTCACCCGCAGAAATAGGCCGGACCACGTGTTTAACTAATGCCAATATAGCGGCCAGTTAATCTTATCCAACATTAGCTTTCCTTGCAATTTTATTTGGATAAAGGTCCCTGTTCCATAAGAATTTTCTGAGAAAAATATGGTCCCTCTAAGAAAATGATATGTGTTGGCGGCGTCCAAACTTATCTTGTCCTCTGGAGCAAAGCATAAGTGTCATATCATAACAAGATAGATTGTGATTGTTATGTACCTATAAACGTCTTGATTCCATACGAGCCTAACAAGACGTTAGATACATCAACGAAAATGTTATTTGAATCACTAAAGAACTTGCTGTGGTTAATATCAGCTTGGGTTGATCTAACTGATATTTTAACTAATTTTCTTTTGTCAACTACAAGGAAATTTAATTTTTTTATATGCTCGGTATTTGCAGTTGGTAAGTACAGAAATAAGATCACCACATACTTACACGCTACGCTACGCAACATTTTATCGAAATAGTTCTGCTAACTAGCAGTCTGCCTGAACTACTACTTGAATTATGCCTGCTTAGTCTACCATCTTGCATTGGTGATCTCTGTAAGACTAAGCCACCGACTAAGCATCCGGAACCTTTCCCTGGTTCTTGATACATCGACGCTTTATAAACCAAATACATATTAAGAGTCAGTGTTAAAGCTTCAATGTATCAAAAACTGGTTAAAGAATCTCGATGCAACTGCTCCGGGGTTGAGTAACTGTACCACCAATAACTCAAGACACTATCGGCCAAGACGACCATTAGGGTAAACGTGCACGGTTCATAGCATAAATAAACGCCCCCTCACGCCCACTATATCTATCCCCAATTGTGAAATTGTTCGACTTATTGTGTATAAATCAATCGAGAGCACTTGTGCAGCATTTGAGAGTCAAATCGAGGAAAGTTGTAGGTTATGCGCGAAGGGGCTGGAAGAAGTTTATTCGAAGGACTGCTAACGAGTTCAAAATGTGACGGGTTGTGTTCCAACAGTAAATACTTGAATATACAATTGTGTCACGGTTACCGAAAGGTTGTATGCTACAGTCTTTGTCAAAAAATATTCGGTTCGGAAATATCACACGCAGTAAGGGGTACGAGTCTGGCCAGAATTACATACAAAACTATGCACTAGCTGGGTCCTAGTTTTATACAGGCTGATGAATAGTCCATTAAGACTTTAGATAAAACTGTACGATTATATTGCTAGAAATTAGGCATGCAACATAGTTATTTTTAACCCCCGACGCAAAAAGAGGGGTGTTATAAGTTTGACGTGTAAGTGTGTGTGTGTGTGTGTCTGTCTGTGGCACCGTAGCTCTTAAACGGATGAACCGATTTGGATGCGGTTTTTTTTATTTGAAAGCAGGCTTTCTAGCGGTGGTTCTTAGACATTTTATATCGAAATCGGTTCAGCCGTTTTTGAAGTATTAAACTTTGAAATGTCAATGTCGGGGGTTTTCCAACTTTTTGTTGGTTAGGTTTTTATTCTTTTTAGAGAGAGATCCACAACCACATTTAGTGGCCCTAGACAAAATGCACTCGGCAAAAGTTATCGTTATCGATAATATATACCGGACGATCGCATCGAGCGCTTATATCAATTCCATAAATTTTGACAGTTTTCGAAAATCGTTTACGTAAGCGTTGAGCATATTAAGACCGCAGTAGCAGTTAGAATAAAATAGAAATGTACCGAACTCGGTCCAACCTAAAAGTCGCTTGCCGTAATACTAAAAGGACGCTAACTACAATGTAATAGTAAAAGCATTCTATCTATACTCTATTAGCAATCAAATTAAACTTAAAAAACTTATACAATTCTTTGGTTTTACGGCAGTGTGTTCCGTTTGTCCCATCAATATCGTATCGAATAAGGTTCATCCAGCAAAATATACTTAAAATAGGTACCTCTCAATGTACGCAGTCTTCCAAATTAGTGAGTAATAATAATAAACATAACAAACTCACGCCTTCATTCCCAGAGTGGGGTAGGCAGAGCCACAGACTCACCAACAACTCCAAAAACTTGTTGATAATTCTGTGACCACATTTTGCACAACCAGGCTAAGATGTTATCCAGTGTATTAGTGACAGGTTGCAAACCCATCGCCTAACAGCACTACGCAGCCTTTAGTCCCTTAGTCGTCTCTTACGACATCCACGGGAAGACATGGAGTGGCAACATTCTAAACCCGGCACCACACGGCAAATTAGTGAGTCATCCTCCCTAATCACATGCGTAAGCATAAACCTCATTTACCTATTACATTACGCCGACACTGATATAATCGTCGCGGTAATGGATCTGTCTGTCTGTCGCGCTAGCCCGTCACTGTCCATTACAGAAATTAACCCTTTACAAAGGCACGCGTTTCAGTTTAATAGCCGGTTCGCTAATGAACGGGAGGTTTCTTTTTAATTGAACAGAGATTTGGATAAAGGTCTGCGTTTTCATTGGTGAAGAATTATTGATCTTTTCGGGTCATACGCAGATTTAAGTTAGCGTCTTTCCTGTGGACATACCCGAAGTTAACGTTTTCAAGGCCTAATTTTCTGGCTGAACCCCATCCGCATCAACGGCGTCAGTTCTACTTTAGTCCTATCCAATTAAAACATAACTTATATGAACACAAGCCTAACTATTGAACACAGGAGAGAAAACTTTTGTTTTTGTGAGTAAGTATGACCCTTTCTACCAATATGAATGTGACAATGTCTCTCTACTGAATAAAGAATTATGAATTACCCTTGATTTTTTTACTAAAGAATAAGAAAAATCATTTTATGTTTGCAAAACCGGCATTGGATAAGCAATGCTTCGCCAAACTGCATAATCAGTTTTTGGGCTACCGCCGTTATCTTCTTTACTTTATCTTTATCTTTACATTACAAAATAAATTGGCGTTCCACGTCTGTCTGTCTTTCTGTCTGTCTGTATATCCGGTAACTCCTAAACCACTCATCCGATTTTGATGCGGTATTCACAGATTGTTATGTAAAATAAATTCTGTTTTATGTACTTATACGGGTGTTACAGAAAACTCACATAAACCGAAGCGAAGCGAGGGCGGGTCGCTGCATGTGCATTTGAGTCGCTTAACTTCAAACTCGGATAAGTCCATGCAAAAGGACAACGGAATTTGCGTCTTTTTTCAAACAAATTTAGTTTTAAATTAGTATACCTTCAAGGACGAGTTTGAAGTTAAGCTACTCATTTAGGTATAAATGCATGACTAACGATCAAGTTGGCATGATATTCAACAGGATAAGTATAAATGCTTTAGGGACAATTCATTTCTTACACAGGTAATTAACTATTTTATTACAACTTATTTATTTATATTCGATAGCGAGTAGGTACCTAACATTTGAGGTTTCGTTTATTTATACGTATTATAGGCATTTATGTATTAAATACTTCCTATTATTTTCCAACATAGTACCTACCTACTGCACTCTTTCGGAAAAAAGATAATCTACTATATGAATTGTATTGCACTTCCAACCTTATTATAATTAACCTTTGAGAGTTTTATATGCTTCTATGAATTAATTGCACTTGTGCCTTTTCTCCGTACGAGAGAAGAGTTGTTTAGGTACTTTAGCGATATTTTTTATGAGCTACTGCAAGGCTAGACAAGATGCATAACGTTAAAGGAAACGATTTTCGAAAAATGACAATTTTTTAGGAATGTGAATGACTAATACACTTTTTGACTCCGACCATATTTACTCTCTGAAATTAATAATTGATTATTAATTGGGTAGATGAGGTTACCAGGGATACATATTCTTCCTCATTGCACAAGTTGTGCACAGTGTTGTGTCCAATTGTTTGTCTTTTAATATTCAATTAAACGTATTTCTGTTAAAAGTATTCAATTGCCAGAGTTGAAAATAGGGTATGCAATTTAACCGGTTATTAACCGTTTTTGTATGAAAATAACCGGTTAAAACCGGTTATAACCGGTTATTTGCATTCCCTAGTTGAAAAGCATCCCTATTCAAATATCGAATTGCGTTGATTCCGTTATTTACATTAGCGATCGATCACTACTTAGAATATTGAGGTCGCTGCTTTCAAATTGTGATTTACAAACAAAATAGCCATCTGCATTGTAGCGTTATCCGTGCCAATCATGACATTCATGACTAATCCTAAAGAAATGACCCCCATTTCATCTAATAGCTTGTTCGCCGGCAAAACCTTGCACTTTCTGTTGACTCATGCGAAAGAATCCAAATTGTTCATTTTATGTTCAAGTTGCCGACAACTGAGTGACTCAGCTATGTAGGGTTGCTACATAAAGAAAATAGCTTTATATGAGGTTATTAAAAATATGTAAACAGGGTGTTTTAGAAGTCACTACATTGTGTTGGCAAGGTTTTTCAAATATGTATTGACTTGCTTGAAATCGTTCGTACGTAATAAAACAGTGGCACTATGTTAAAAAGGAATTCATACAAAAGTTCATTCTTTTTAAGCGCAATAATGTCACTATTCAAAAAGGTTTTTCGTAATTTTGTGTCACTCTTGGATTTACCGTGCGGTTTGTTCGATAGAGTCCGTGAGTCCGTCGTCCGTCCGTATATAGATATAGATAGATCCCGCCCCACAACTTAATGTTACGTGCATTGACGCAAACGTCAATTTAAATTGCGGGGCAAGCCGTATTGAAATAAAAACACTATTAATACCTAATAACTATCGCCTTTGGTGTTTGTGGTTTAATTAAATAATGACTTAATAACTGTCAAGTAAGGACAAGCGGCGTAGCAATATGTAGATATTTTCTCTTTCCTCTCATTAATACTTTGATTAAAATATTATATTCCATGTCACTCCCACAACCAAGACTTGTGATGACCCTTAATAACATAAAAATGAAAAAAGTCGTGAATTCAAACCATATTTGATTTTGAATTAAGTAGCATAAAAAAAATTATACAAAAAAATTACAAAAAGTTGGTTTTATGTTATGATGGAAATTTCCATCACCATGCAAAGAAGGGTTAAAATCTATCAAGCCATTTACATACATACGCTCGAGAAATATAACCTCCTTGACGTAGTTAGGTAAAAACGGCTTCTTGACGAACGGTCGATCGAGCGAGCGAACTTACTAGCTAGTATTAAGGGAAAACTTAAACTCACCAGTTGATATGCGCCACAAATTCCTAGAAAAGTGAGTCCTTTTGAGACAACCGGTCAGTTTTCGTAAACTAACAGGAACCAATTGGTTGTCTTTGCTTTAGCTTCGATTCTTCAGCAGCCCTAACCAAAGGGCCAACAATGCGCTCGTGAAATGGAATAGCATTGCGTACTGCAGATAAAAATCACCAGCAATTTATTCAGTCGTGGCAATTGTTTAGTGCACGCTCGCTTTGTGCCCGCGGCTTGTGCTACTTAGCAATCTTGCTGTCGCCGGGAATAAGTAACGTAGGATTAACGTTGGAGTACCATTAACTTGGTCGAACCGGCAAATAATATACCTAGTAGGTTACCAAGTCGTTTTTATTACAGGGACTTCTAAACGGGCCATATTTTCACTGCAATATGTGGCCGGCAACTATTGGTGTCTTTCTCTAACATACGTTTAAGAGAGGGACACCAATAGTTGCCGGTCACATATTGCAGTGAAAATATGGCCCGTTTAGAAGGCCCCTTATTATGCAAGGCAAAGGAAGATAATTCGAGACGTCAATTTCAAAACATTCTAATGACCAAACCAAGGATCTATTTACTACGTTTACTTGCCTCTCCCTCGTATCTGAAACCCTTTTTTTTCTGTAGTGTAGTACATTGAGGAAACCTGAAGTTGATTTTAAATTCTTATTTAAGTGCGTGCTAGAAACTTCTTTCATTATTGCTTAGTGGCAACTTAAGGAAAGGGAAACGTATGACTTACCGAGTTCTGCTACCAGTGATTGGCAATGACTGCAATGATACACCAATCGTGAAGAACGATGCTTAGTTATTTATTTAATACGTTTGTCAGTTCTAAAACAAAACATGACCAAAGTTTAATATAAGCAAGTGAAGTCAAACATTATTATCAACGGAAATTAACCGCTTTGGATTTAATATTGAGCTGTCGATATTTCAACGAAGTTACACGCGTCAAGATCACGGTTAGACAAGAAATTGCGGGTAGGCGCTTAAGTAGTGTAGACTGTAGACAGCCACCTACCCGCAATTTCTTCAAAGGTGATCCCGGTCAATATCCCGTTGATATTAGACATAATTATCAACGGGATATTGACCGCGATTACCTTTGAAAAATTGCGGGTAATGTAAGTAACCGTAAATCATTAAAAACAGATAAGTGACATTATACTAACGTAGCTTAGCTACGTTATCCTCAAGAGCCTCAAGGCTCTGAGGATAATGAGCCAGAGCAGTCTCAAAAGAGAGCGCTGAGCGTAAAAGTACAATTAAATTTGATGGTTTCCTCGTAGGGCAATAAATATTGAGGCCGTCACGTTGTCTTTCCGCGGGGCAACCGCGTGTTTTCTTCTTGCTTCGTTGTTTTTTAATTGACACTTGCGGTATTTAATTAAAGTTAATTGTCAACACATATCTATTTTTAAACTTAAGGTTTCGTATTAATATTATTATTTACTAAACTTTGAAGCGAGGTCTGCGCTTGAGTTTCTTTCGCTTTGTTGCTCTCATGTATTACCTTCTCATGTTTTGGCACGACAGAACAGTATTACTTTTAAAATGATAACATTATTTAGTTTATACTTGGTTGACCCCGTCCACGCTTTCCTTCTATTTTGATTCATCAGTTTTTATTGATCACAAAATTATTATTTTTGACTTTTTACAATCGCACAAAGGATGATGGACAAAAATGTCCCCCCCCCACCCACCAACAGAAATGAAGCATACCTATCTTCGTTAATAGATCTTGGCATCATAATTATATTATAATGTTTTTTAATATGGCGATGATTGTTTGTACTTACTAGTATGGGGTTTTCTATAAAAATCGTAAACGTATCGTATGGAATTTGATTAAAAATAACAATAACAATAAACCCTACCGATTTTGTAACTAAATGAACAAACACCTTGATATACATCCGATGACCGTTGGAGAGTGGAGACGGGGTTCATACAAAATCCACCATTATTCTTTCTCCCATAACTCCTACACTTTTTGTTGTTGAAAGTTCAATATCGAAATATCGATACGAAATCGTACTTGACAATCTCGGCATGCCATTCGATTGTTTTGGTCTCGCTTCATCCGCGCGCCAATAAAAGTCGCTACGTGACACCCATATTGAAACACATCACGTTCCTAAAGGCACGTTTGAATTTTAATTTTGGAATATTGGACGCGTTTTGAACCTAGATTATGAAAGGGAGATTTTGCTTTGAATATGCAATTGATCTAGTAAAGCAAGCAAGTTGTAATTTAACTTATCGCTTTGCTGTTGAATTGTTTTTACATTATGCTGATATGTCGAAGATCCTCGTGGTTCAAAAGTTAGAGACGACTAGCTTTATACAGCTACATGAGTATGCATGAAATAATGAAATGACATCGTAATTTGTCGAAAAAGTTCGTGTTTCTTGTGCTTTCTCACTTAGCTTAGCCTTGGGTACTAAAGCTAAATGAGAAGGAAAAATCAAAACAAACTTACCCGACCAAATAAGATGACGCTTGCTTATTCCGTACATCTGGGGCACGTTTTATAAAGCTACAAGTTACAATTTTACAGGTCTAATCACTGCTCAAATGGCTGGTCGTCATTGGTCGAGGTTGTATCAAATGGAAACTTGTAACCTGTAAATTGTAATTTGTAGCTTTATAAAACAGGCCACTGTATTGCGTTTCTGCGTCGAATTCAAGGTCGCTCAGAGCAAGAGGAAGAGAACAATTATACTTCTAAGAGCCGTATTAATAACCAATTTTTTAATGGCTTTCACATCTGTTTTAGCAAGACGTATTTAACCAATGACAACTTGAAATCATTAGACACGCTTGAATAATGTTCGGTGGAGATATTTTGACTGTGGGAGGATCCGGATCCGGAAACCTGATGTTGAGTGATTTGAGACGCGTCAAAGATGACAGTTTCCTTAGACTTGACATTTACTTTGACGTATCTTAAAAGGACATCTCACTCAAGCAAGAGTTAAGAGTCAGATCAGTTTATTAATATGGTTTTAAGGAAATTGAAGTATAAAACGGAAACGTACACACCTAGTTCCGTAAAACCACACAACTATGGTCCTGATGATAGCTCTATAGCTATAGCTAGAGTTTAGAGCAAACGATTTTAAGCCAAACAGTACGTATAGCCAGCAATAACAGCAGTAAGGTATCATATTTTAGAATAATGTAATGAGGAAAATTTAACTATTGTTGCAGGCTAGCTTGCTTTGCCACATTGAATCTGCATGCAAGGGCTTGACATCGAGTAGTTACAACGTGAAGCAATAACAGGTGCTCTATCGATCTTGTTCCGGTGGGTGGAGCTTTTTCATTGAAGTAACAATGTTCTTTATGATGCACCGTGAGGGATTTTATTCTGTTGCAATTATTGAAATAATTTATTGCAGTGTTTATATTTGAGCTGAGTGGTTCACGGGTCAAGGTTAGTATGATCGTGTACTTTTAAGAAGACGTTTCGTTGTTGTTCCAAAATAAACAGTTTATCATTTTGTATAAAGTAATTTTAACTTTTGGCTGTTTTATTAGGCTGCCTATCAGATCTGAATTTTTATCAACTTCTTCACCTCGAACTTCAATGACCTCAAAGTCAAAAACAATCGAGAATGTAGTCAAATAACCAATTTCGCATGAAAAAACATCTTTTATCTTTATGGACTTGTGTGAAATGAATGCAATACACATGATATACCATCAATACTACCAACTAATAACTACTATTCGCTAAAAACGTCTCGAACTCTGCGAAAAGGTAAGCAAGGCTTGCGTAGATCTTCAACAATAACTGATCTAATATTGTAGATTTAAATAAAAATAAGGTTCAATTGCTTCCCGATATGATCACGTCGCTTTGTTGGCTCCACTATGAAAGCGCCGCCAGCGGGCACAAGAAATGTCCAATAAAGGGGCGAATAGTTTTTGTTGAGATCAAATAGAGCCATTCCTTTTCCTGCTGCGCTGGTATGTTATGATATAAAAGGGAATTAAAGAAATATGGGAGCGAAATTTCGAGTTGAAGGATGAAACAAGACTGAAATGTTTACTTATGATTTATTATTTGGTTTTATCTTATTAAGCCTAGAGAAGTTGCATCGAGGATATTGTACCCATAAAATATGAATTTAAAAGATAAAATTTTGCGTCAATCGTCTTGCCACAATCCATGGTAAAAAATACCCTATAACTTTCCCACGACTCTGTGATCTTTATACCAAATTTCATCTAGTATGGATTGAGGCCTACAGCCTACAGAACAGCGCCTCTATTCCCGACGGTAAAAACGATATCGTAGTTGACCTGTTATGGTATTGTTATGACGTCAGACGCCATTACTGTCAAGTAAATAAGAGCTGTCAAAACGGTGACAATACGCTAACAGATACAAAACGATATTGTTTTTACCGTCTTGAATAGAGGCGCAGTTATATAAAAACCTCGATCGACTTTAATTCCAAGACACTTGTCAATATCTTTCTGGGGTTCTTAATAGATCGCCTATATTAATTAAAGTAGTCAACGAAAGTTCAATTTTTCTAGCCTTTTGTTTTAGTGCTTAGCAAAAGTCCTCGTTCCTGTTCAGAATGTGCTCTTACCATCTAGAGTATCCTGCATTAGGTACATATTGTTATGCTATGTTGAATTTTCAATGTAGGTATTTACTTGTAAATATTAGTAACTACATAAATACTTCAAATATTTCTACAAATTATTGTTTTCTCCGCAACTTTAAACCGTGCCAGCGTTACCGCAGTATTTTTCGCTGTCGCCTCGCCGAGACGTGACGACCTAAGACCGCGGCCAAGATTTTTCAATAGAAGCTGTAATTGGGTGAAAGCGCTGTCGGATGAGATTGCATTAAAAATAATGAAACAAAAGCGGGGACAAACACTTCGCTGAAAAGTTGGAGCAAAACATTGATGAGTGTTTGTTGGGTGTTTTATACAACAGGGCACGAAGCTTGAGTATTTGAGATCAATTCGCAGCAGTGATTTCTTTATTATTCTGATAATGCGAATAAAATGTATGGGTGTAGTAATAAAACCATGCTGTAGGCAGTGAATGGCTATGGTATGAATGGGTTAACTGGTGTTACCACAGATATTACTCCTATAGGTGTAAGGTAATTTGGTTTCGTTAGTTTCGTTACGTTAGCAAGCGTGCCAGGAACCCGAATCGTCTTTCACTTTTACCTTTCCTTTTTCACCCTCTATCTCTATTTTCACTGGAATTCTTCTGGTATTATGGTTTAAATCCGCAGTGAAGATAACTTGTCATGTTACCCAACTACTTTCGTTTGGAAATGGTTTGCTTCATAGAGAGTTCCGTAGTTCATCGCGTTAGGATCTTGTATTTGATTTTGTTATATTATAAAAACACGGGTATTAGAATTGAACTTAGTTCATATGAATGAAGATAGTCCTTGAAGCGTGACGTCATAAAGGCCAACGACCGTAAGATTAACTCCCGGGTTGTCTGGCACTAGCCAACCTTAGTTCTAGTTTTAGACAAGTCTGTTGACGTCAATAGACGTTCATAAACTTGGGACATTGAAAAAATTCAAGATATTTATGTGAATGAAGAGTGTTCAAATAATGTTTATTTGGATCAATAACCTAAGAATATATGATTGGATAAGAGAAGCTGAAGATCGGGGGCAGTGGCCTGCATTTGTCCAGCAGTGGACTTATAGAGATAATGATGATGATGATGATGATGATGATGATGATAATGATGATGATGATGATGATGATGATGATGATGATGATGATGATGATGATGATGATGATGATGATGATGATGATGATGATGATGATGATGATGATGATGATGATGATGATGATGATGATGATGATTTGTTTCGATGGCTTGGAATCTTTTAACAATAACAGGATAGATAAGTAGCTATAGGCAGAGGTATTTCATTGGAAACCTCTCCCCATCAGAAAGACCCACGTCTTCTTCGACACAATATAACTATAAAACGACACTCAAAATAAGTAATACTATGTACAGTCAGCTTCATATATAAGGTAACATTCTAGGTGTTCAAATAGTTCGGTACACCATACAATTAATATGGTGTACCGAACTATTTGAGCACTTTGAATGTCACCTTATATATGACGCTGACTGTACAACAAAGTGTTTTTATGTATGTCTACAACTTTATTATGACAAGTTTCTAGGCGATACTCGTAAAAGTCTGGACTTAACATATTATGATAACATAAAAGATTACGAACATACTTACTATTCAGTTTATGTATAAACCCTTTTAAAAGATTACATTATGTTAGGCGCCACAACTTTCCTTTTAAGTGGAGGTTAATAGGCTGAGATATCTTGTCGCCAGTTGGTCAGTTAAGGTAACTTACTATACAAGTTTCACTTGCAACCTTATTAGATGGCATAAAGTTGTCCTTGTCAAGACCGAGCGGAATAGGGATGTTGACTAGTATAGTCAAGATTAATTTCGCATTAACCACGAATTAAAACTCCCACCAATACTCTGAAAATGAAAAAGTAGGAAATTTATTACTAGTATACAAAACTCCTATCGTTTTGACACTTTATAAAAAGCAACTGATTTCTCTTGTCAGTCAACTATTCTATGTCGACGATTCTAAGCTTTAGTATATATAATAGATTTGCGCAAATGGGTATAATTAAGCGAAGAGTCAATAGAAATTAAACATTCTCCGTCGCTCATTATCATGATTCTATTCATCTCTATTAATATTACTGTTACAAATAGTATGGTCCGTTTTTCTCCCTTCCTTCACCTCAAATGGAATTTTATTTTTCGTAAATACATGTAAGTGACGTAGACACTATTTGTCCTCGAAATGAAGGACCTGAGCTTGTCAAGGATTGAATTAGAACGATCGAATTGGTCATATGTCCTCATAAAATAATTAAAATTGTAACTTTCTTTAAAATAATTCAGAGGTCCACAAATATGAAACGGGAGCAGGGGCGTACAAAGCGACTTACGTATTGTTTGAGTTGTATCTCATGCGGCTCAGCAATTTCGTTACGAACTACTCTTTATGGTACTCGCGTATCGTCGTATATTCCAACCGACAAATGTATTTGAAAACAGTTAAAATGTATAATTAGACTAATTTCTGAATACACATTGTCATAATGGAGAACAATAGCGAAAAATCAGTATTTAACTCATCAAGACTTTAGAAGCTTTCAATACAAATTACAATCAATAATGTCCGAAATGTATATAATTTCTATTTTTAGGCCACTATATAGTAGCTCTATGACAATGGAATCTACATTACAGTCTATCATCATCATATTCCATAACAGATACGAAATTTTACAACAATTCTAGCTTGACGAATTTAAATACTTAATCAACAACATTTTTAGCTCTTAAGGCACTAAATATATATCTTTTACGAGTAAATAGCTGAAAACCCCTGATATAATGACGACCCCGTCTTTCAGACCTGATATCTTTTAAACGGTCCAACCAATTTTCACGAAACAGAGATAGAACCATCTTGATTTAAAAAAAATACGTCATAATTTCATCCGTTAGGGAGCTTCGATGCCACAAACACAGTGAGTTAGTATGTATGAACAGCACGCTTATCTTCCGGAACGTAAAAAATCCAACGCATTTAATAAATATTTAATAAATAAAAATTATCAAATGGGAATTGATATGAATTGCACTTCCTGGAATAATGGATGAGTGTATATCGCGCCAGTGAGTAATAGCTTTGTGTTGCAGTTCGGTTCCCCGATGAACGAGAATCGCCAATTATTGGCTTATGCGATCATGCATTCATATCCTCTGGTGTACTTCTGGTGTTGCCGCTGCATTGATATTTGCAGGTCTAATTGCGATTTGGGAAAGGACATGTTAGCTTCGATTCCATCATTATCACAATCAGGCATTGCAGCCTGAATAGTTCAATTCAATCTACTTTTGTTCGTTTCTCTTTAACTTTTAGGAGACCTTACAATGTCTAACATTTCTCGCTGATTTAAATTATTCTACAAAGGTAAAAAGATTTATCTATCCTTGGTTTGTCAGTTGCATCAAAAACAACCCGTTAATGGCGCCCAACGTGGGACTTAATATTTGAATACACATTTGACTCTAAATAAAATGATTTTTCTTCTTGAATGCTTCTGCACACATTACGGTAAATCCTTTGAAGACGGTTCACTGATTCCTATTCCCGTTTACCAAGAAACCTGCCACATACATTTAGAATCGACAAATTCCTGCGTTGTATACGAAGGCTTAAGTGCCATAGAAAATAATATGAACATACGCGCATTAAGATGGGTACAGGAGCGAAGTACACCCACGTATCACAGATAGAATAATTCTCTACCGTATTTAATTTTACCGATTCACGCTCCGCGATATGCGCGTACTGGCAGTTACATCGCCCCCGCAGTGATTTGTGACATAAACAAGTGACAATCGATTATTCTTTTTTCAAAAATCAACGTTGCTAAAGATTTTAATCGTTTTTTTGGCTTTTAATACTGTCAATTATAGGACAGAATAGGCACAGAAAGCGCCCACATGGTGATGTGGGTTTCGATTTGACATTATAGATTGATCAGAGCTTGACATAATTTTATGCACGCTTTTTATATGCATTCATTAATATCAAAATGTAAAACAATAATAACAAATGTAGACTTAAATTAATTTTTAAAGTGAAAAGACTAAGTTCTAAGTTCGGTTTGGTTTGAGATGTAGAGTGATTTTACAAATCAAGGGAATATAGGTTTACAAATTTTATTGGCAACTAGAGGATGTGACTTCGCGTAGCATAAGTTTCCCTCTACTTCTGCTATTTTTCCCTGTGAGAGTCTAGTGCTAGTGCTAGAAATATTCTCTCCTGATTTCAAGCCCCTAGATTCAGCGGTTTAGGTGACGCGTTGTCAGTCAGTCGGGAAGAGTTTTATATGTATAGACGTATCTCTCGTTTTCATGTAAGCTACAGCTCGTTTCGTATCGAACACAAAACAACTTCACAACTTCCACGGTTTTGGTTCTAAATTATTCTCGACAGTGCCCATTTCTCATGCGAATTAATATAATACGTCTTCCTACATAATGTTGAGGTCACGAAACTGGGATAAATGCCAGTGGATAAGAACTCTGTCACAATCACATTTATCATGTATGGATCTTTTATTAGCGCTTCTTTTATTTCTGCTTGTGTGTTGCCATGTTAAGTGATACAATATTCATAGATACGAGACCATAGGTCATTAACATTGCAAATGGCTTCTAGTTTTTACCAAAGAAATTTGTAGTTTAAAATAGTAGGTAATCTAAAATACATTAGAATTAGAACTGTCGTTCTTTAAAAACTATCTACCTTATAAAAGATCCCTTTCAACAAAATCGTATAGTTTTTGTGATATTGGTCATTTTCTTATGAACTAGCGGCTCGTTCCGACTCTGCTCGGGTTGAATAATGTAAATAAATAATATTAATAGCCTATGCATGTCCATTAGAAATAATGAAGCTTTCATGAAAGATTTTTATAAATAGGTTGGTATGTATGTATAGAGGTATGCTGGTGTAGTTGTTCGCAAGAATAACCCTCACAGCCTTTTTTATTTTTACCTATAGATTTTCCGATTCCGAGATTTCGTAACAATCTTAAATTTTATTTCTTACTCGCTCTCCCATCGGGAAGTGGCAAACTAATAAAAACTTCATACTTATATCTCTATGCCACATTTCTCGTCGATTGGTTGAGGTAAACAAACAAACACACTTCATTTATTAGTTAGTTTATTAGATCTTTTTAGTTTGTTTACTAAATAAGTTTTTTTACCTTTTAAGTTTGTATTAAAGGCCCCCGAAGAGTCCCTGAAAGATTTTGTACTGTATGTAAACAAAAAAATCTCATCTAGCATTGTTCGGACAAGAAACTTCTTAAATTGTAAAACTTTTCTTTTCCAAGTTCTCGTTAACTGCTAAGAATATATTATTAAATGTTTTTGTAGAGAGACTCTCTCCCTCTTAAATGTTTTTAAGAATCTTATCAATATTTTCGACAAGATTTCATTAGTTTTTGGGAATGTTATCTATACAACTTGCGCATTACTAATCCCGCCTCAAATTTTGTGGTGTCAACTTCATCTCATAGTCTTTCTGCCTTCAAGACGTGACGTGATGCGACACGTCATTAGTGCAGGCTAACTGCTTCATCTTGCTGACGGGTTAAACATAAAATCAAGCGATTCTGACTCGTATTCCGCTCCCGTAAAGTTGATGATACGAATGTCTCTACTAATTTTCTTGCGCGTCGATACATCACACACTAGTAGATGGGTGGGGTGGCAGTGTGAAATAGGGATGTCTGTGACTATATTATACTTTTTACTACTTTGGATTTTAGTTTCTTGAGCAAGTATTTCTAGCAGAAGGTTTTTAGCTTTACTCTGGGTTAAACTATGTACTTTTCCGTGTTTTTCGTGAAAGCAGACGTTTCGGGAAAACGTGTACACGTTAATTAAATAGCATGTGTGACGTCTCCAAACCGGACTGGGGCCTCGTCGGAACAATGGCCAGACCTTCTCGTCTCGATCCCTTGTACACATGTGGACACTTAATGTAAGCAGATTATGTACTTTTAAAGGAACATAAAACATTTTTGAATTTTTGACGTCATGACCAAAGCTTGCTCATCACGTAGCATAGACACGATAGCCTACGCCAACGTCCTTTGAACTTGGATGAGAAACTGAAAACAAAAGGATCTAGTTCCAACGTATTGGTCAGCTTTGGGTTAGCTACTAATAACATTGAATAAAAACACATTCTGCAAGAAAACTTCTGCGACAGTTCTGTCCGACAGTCTGTCTGACGTTGCTAGCACGTCATTTGCAAGTTTAAACTACCACTAGCCACTGTCAGATTTTTCTCGCAAAAGTTTTCTTGTACGTGAAAAAGCCTTAATGCAGTTATTCCTATAAGCGGTTTCTGCCGCGCGCGAGAAGCTCAGTTATTAGCAAGATTGACCGGGTTGCATCCCGGCAGCCGCAGCCCTGGCCCGGGCCGCGCAGCCTCCGCGCTATCGACCGGCCGCGCCCGCACCACGTGCTCCATTCACTATCCACGTGCCGGCGTCGCCGGCGGTGTGCTGATACCTTGCATTTTTAAAGTTTTGTATGCGAAGGGACCCTGTTAGTAGGTCTACGCTGTCCGTCCTAATTTTAAGGGCTAGGTACAACTTTGAAACCAGAAGTAACTGGTTGAAAATTTTACAAGATACGAGTAGCGGATATAATAATACAAAAACAGTGCGCGGATAGAATGAATATTAAAAAAATACATGATTTTCAAAATTTACTCTACACAATTTACTGGATGGTTAGATTGTTATGGTATGGGATTCCAAGTTTTAGTTATGGCATTTGATAGTGACTGAATAAAGTTGCATCTTGACTTTGACATCTTGTTACATTGAATGGCTATTCTTATTATTTGTTGTATTAACGGTAACTAGCCAGATTTTACTTGTCACTTGCCCATTTCATAGATTTCTTCATTATTATAAACTCACTTTTTTTCTCGTGATTTACTATCCAATTCGTTCATCATTTGTTTAACTATGTTAGTGTTTGCTGACGTATCATTTTTTAATGGTCCAATCGTTTAGGATTTACTCCAAATTGTACCTAATAATTACACCTACTCATTGTTATAAATTAGTGCCAGGCGACTCACTGCCTACGATTAAGCCACACAGGCTTCTGTAAGCATTTAATGTGATGTATTAGATTACGTTTTATATTGAAACATAAACAAAAAAAAAGTTCTTAAGCTTGCTAAAGTTAAGTACCTATTTCATCATTTTTATTTTACTTATCAATTAGCTAAACGCGAGGTTCTCCCACTCAATTATCTTAAGTACCGTCACCTTATTTGCCATCTTCTGGGAGATGGATGCCATGATAACCTTAAGAGGCTTACGATCGGATTCAGGTTTCATTGGTCTGTATCCCGTCGGGCGGTTCCATTACTTGAGATCCCAGATGCACTATTGAGCTGCTATTGTACATATATGTAGGTGGTTTGTAATATACATACGTACGTTAACCAGAATGTATTGTTCAATAATGTACACTGGTAAACATCTTAGCCTGTTTGTGCAAAATGTGGTTACATAATTAACAACAAGTTTTTAGGGTTGTTGGGAATCCTGTAGCTCTGCCTACCCCGCTCTGGGAATGAAGGCGTGAGTGTATGTATGTAGTTATGTATGTATTGTACAATACAACGCTCCAGAAGTTATTCTGTAAATAACAGTAAAAACCGCATTCATATACGTTGCGAATATGGATTATGATAATGAAGAAGCACGCGGCAAAATAGACACGCGGAAAGCGACTTTTGTTTTATACTGTTTAGATATAGCCATGTGATTCTGATAAAAGATTGAAGAAAGAAATACTATTCGATACGCAAAGTGGCATCCCAATTTATATTTACGTAGATTTCCGCAACAACTCAATGCCAATTTCGTAGATTGAAAACATTATTCATACTACATTTCTTTATGTTGGCTAGTTAAACAAACAATTTTCGTGATTATTTAGTTACTTTTACATGTGAGTCAGTCCGCGCAGAAATCTTTCAAGTTTTCCGCAATAGAAAGTACTCTATATCCGTATCCAATATTTGGTACAGAGATACTAAATTTTACGTCAATCGGATAAGGCTTTGGACCGTAAACTTTCTCATTTAAGTTTAGTAATCACTATCGATCGACAGTTAACTCTGACCTGTTTTCCTGGCCATCTGCTTCGTCATTTACTGAGGGCAATAAAGTGCATTCGATGCACATAAAAGTCAGTCGATAGAAAAGCTCCGAACGACGTGCGAAAGAATCTTGTTCCAGAGTTATACGAGCTTGCGTCAAATTGAACCCAACTCTTAAAGATTGATGAGTCTTCAAATTGGCGCCCAACATGGGGCTTGTATTTTTGTTACATTGTGTAGAAACTGTAAATGTAAAAGTTTACTACCTATTACTTGTAAATAGAAATACAGTTTTGAAAGATCGTAAACTGATATTTTTTGAGCAACAATATTTACATCTTTATGTTAATATAATTTCGAAATTGCTACTTAGGTACACCTACTCGTGGATAGTTCTTTTCCAAAATTAATCTTCGAGGTTGGATTCGAATTGTGTGACTAGTTGAACGATATACGTCTAGTATACTCTGTATATAATCTATACCCCTTTTGCTAAGTTAGCTTAATCCGTTTTCATTAAATAAATTACAGAGTAAATTACTCCAATCGTTAGATATTTTTTCTAAAGAGGCGTGAGCGTGACACAGTTTTTACTGCTACTACGCATGCGCGGCTCACCCAAAGGCTATTAATTTTAACGGGCCCTTGATATATTAGCAGTGTTTCTTAATTAGAGCCTCGCTTTCCTCTTACCAGCCAGTATTGTAGGTTGTGGTGTGTGAAAAACGCCTAATTTATCTTTTAATTTTGTTCCACTTTTGAAATAAAGTACAAAGAGAAATGGGACTGACGTGGTTTTTTTACGTTGATACAGATATGACGGATTTAAGAAATGGTTTATGTTAAATATATTTGTAAATATCATTAAGTATAGTTGTTTATTGGTTTTATTACATAGGAATAAATTGTTTTAATAGTAATTTAGCTGGTGACCACTATGTCGACTATGCTTTGTGACTTGTCTGTTGAATTCTTAGCTAAAAAATACTTTGTCTCGTGTTCGCGTTTAGCTACGATATTCCGCTGAAAACCAGTGCTGTGGCTCAGGTAGCAGCACATGCTGAGATCAGTCCTCTTTGATCTTTACAGCGCAATGTCTACAAATTCGCTACCTACCTGTTATCTACATATCCGTGTGTTGAAGTGTATTTTTCTCAAATATATGTTGTGAGTGTAAGTTAACAAATACGGCATTAAAAATGTAGTCGGTCTTTAACGAAAATCCTGGAACATTCCTGTTTTTTTTACTGCCAAACCATAAAAAAACCAACTAATTTGTCAACTGAGTAGCAGACTGCGAGATTAAAACTGCAAACCCGGCGCAAACTTAGTTACGGCACGACTTGACAAGGAATTTAATCAGAAGTGGGATTACGAAACTTTGAATTGATTAAGTTGCGTTGATCAGAACCATGTATGAAAAGTTCGTGACGAGTAAATGCTTTTTTCTGCAATGGCGGTTAATGTTGTTGTTTAAATCTTGGAACTTTAAAATCTTTTTCCAAATAACATATTTGAAGTCAGTGACATGCTTTCTATTAAACACATAAAATGGACACGGGATTGAGTCCATCTATCTTATCCTAGCCAATGTCTATTTTAATATTTATAAATGTCTCGCGATGTTGGAATGAAATTGTAACACGTAACTAGTAAAAATTACACTTCTCAAGTTCAATATTTGCTATGATAAAAGGTCCCCCAAATCTAAAAATTGATAATAACATATTATTTACCTTCGTAATGATTTGAAGAGCCATCCAATGAAACCTCAATCGATGTAATAATTTTAAAATATACCTTTACTTGCAAGGGAGGGAAAAGAAAAAAAATCTCTCAAGGTTTCACCTTACAACTATGTCAGCCTAATTTTAATGCATAACTATGCACCTTTTTAACTACGGAACTCTAAAAAATTGTGAAGCAGACTTGAAAGTTAACGTTATAAAGGCAGCTGACATATAATTTTTCGAAATGAAAAGGAATGAAACGCTCAGAAATGATCACTTGTGCTATGAAATCTTCCTGTGAGCCAAATATCACGTTTCTAGGCCAACGGGAAGTAGTATTGGATGTCCAGTGAACTCGTTTCGCTTTGTTTCCTTTAGCAGTTTCTTAGAAGATTGATCACAACGTTTGGTTGGACGGATAAAAAAGCATTCAAATAATGAAACGTAGTTTATATTTGGAATAAAGAACTCTAAAACGTCGTTATTTGATCACGCACGTTATAATTACGCTGTCACTCATATGAATGACAGTTTAAAGGTGCAGCGTCAGGCGTAAGCAAGGCGTGTCTCTGTTGCTATGACCAATTCCTATGTTTAAAAGTAGAAGTTACCTTAATTGACACTAATTTAATCATAAGCTGACTTTGACATCCTTATTCACGCACGTTACGAGGTCGTTTTGTAACCAAAGACAATCCTTAGGATATTCAATTATCTAGTACTCTAGTAGATCGCTGGATATGATTGACGACTTCCTCCCGGCGACCAAATCTAGAATGTCTAGATAAATTGCTTGTTCCGGGACGTTTTTGATCCTATGTGAAATTGGTGATGTTTTATATTTGTCAACTGTAAATTATTGTATCCCGCTTCTGAATCATAAGGTAAATCGCAAAATAAGACCGGGTTTAAACTTGTATAAAGTATAGTCGCGAAATAAAAAAGGTGCGTCACTTTTGCACCTTTACCATTGAAGAAGAATTTAAAAGTGACAATAGTTTTTATTTCGCGACTGTACATTTAAGCAATTCGATACCAATGCTAAAGAACTATTATAAAGTGATGTTAAAAGCAACAAGGGATGAAAGACTTCCTTAAGATATATGATTTATTGCATTATTTTTGAGAAACTCGTAGTACTATAAATGCCTCTAAAGCAAATTGGTTGACATGTACAATAACGATTAAAGTCTTTTGAAAATACATAATAGTTTTTTATTAAATAAATACACTTTATTGTAAGTATTTAACTCAATTTATAATCAACTGGGATACCGTAATCTTATCTAGACAACTTCTAAGAAATACATTTCAATTGAATTATCTATTTGAAAGCGAAGGCGTTCAGTAAACAACAAACAGGATGGGGTTACGTGAGAATCTTCAAAAGAATTAAGGAAGTGAATGAGGTATCGGATTCTCGTCTCGGATTAGGCTTTAATATTTATTTAATTTAAACAGATAAGTAATCTTGAATCTTTAAACAGCTAGCAAGTCGAGACGTTAATTTTTATTAAGCTTTGTTCCACTTGCGTGGAAAGAAGCGTATTTTATGCTATCAAATTTTATTTCTCCTTTATTGATTTCATTTTCGAAAATCCTTAAACGTGATGCGATCCCGTCTAGTTACTAAATTAGCGCATCAAAGCAGAAAACGCTATTGAACAAAATAAGAAATTCAAGTTTACAGGAATAGGCAAGTATAGTTGTTGGTTCTAAACTATTTGAACGTGATTTTCTTGTTACTGCCAGCAGCATGTCATATTTTCGCTTCACAGCACCATAAATGATAGCCTAGTCTCTTGATATACTCGTATTGATAATGAAAGTTCTGCACCAACCGGTCGCCGGACCTGTCCGTCGATAAATCCAAAAGTGGATTTTATTAAACGACTCTACCTAGCTAGATTGAGTTGTCATCGATCTTTTTTATGCTGTTTGATGTTGATAAGCAGATAAAAAAGGACTTCAATAAAAACTACTCATCCTTTGTTATAGAAAAGTCTCCACTATAGGTTCTATTTACTGAAAATAAGCTACTGTACTTTACGAGTATGTACAGTCATGTATATACTGTCCTGTCTGTTTTGTCTGTGTATTTGCGTCTAAAGATTATAGTCTTGATTTTGCATCTATGGGTCTCAGATTCCACTTAGCATCAGTCTCCCACTTCAACATTCTGACAATAAAAGGTGATGACATTTCCGTTTACATGGCACAGCTTATATGAAACTCAGTGATGTATTAGCGTGTTAACTTTGCAATGTATACCGAATTGTCACCTGTAACATGTCATTGTCAAGATGGTGACATAGGGGGCTGGGCTGGTGGCCGTGGTGCTTCTTTACTTGCTCATGTTATAAAGAAAACTTTACCCACTGATGAGCAAAACAAAATGCATATTGTTATGTCCGGGGTCGTATTGTCGAGGAGAAAACCTTCGCAAGAAACCCCCCCGCACATGCGATTTGGCGTCACAGGACCACGCTGTGATACTTGTTTGCTTCTCCATGCCAACACTTAGTTACAAATGAAATCTCTTCGAGATTAGAGATATTGGGTCGTCAAAGCATAGTATAATCTACTAGAGGACGCCCGCGAATTCGTACGCGTATTAGTTTCCCGCTACTCCCCCCATTTCTTCCCGTTGGGGGTCGATTTTCGGAAAATCCTTTCTTAGTGCTCACTTACATCATGAAAGAAACCACTATTCCAAATTTCAAGTTTCTAGGTAGGTACAGTAGTTTCGGCTGTGCGTTGATATATAAGTCAGTCAGGTTTGCCTTTTATATATATATAGATTTATACTAAGGCCAAAGTAAGGAATCGTATGTTTCCAGGAAAGTAAATTCTGGCGTCATCAACAGCGAAGATATAGTGCTACTATGTTAAAGCTAGACTGATTTTGATTTAGTATGATTGAATGTTCGCTGCTTTCTCTTCCGTTAAGTATTAAAATTAATGTAGTGTAATAATTCCAACTATGTAATAAATGAGTTCTGAGCATGTTCTGAGCTAGTCTTTTACCGTTATAATTATAATCGTAGCGCAATGATCCAAAGTGGGTTTGTAATCAATTTACGCCACTTTGCACAACTATTTTATGTTAACTAAAATAGTTTTATTAGACACTAGCAACCCACCCTCGCTTTGCTTCGGTTTATGTGAGTTTACTGTTACACCCGTACATAAATCAGAATTTACTAAACATAAATATCTTCCGTGAAAAATTATCTAACTTATGGTGAAAACCGCATGAAAATCGGTTCAGAAGTTTTTGAGATTTTCGCAAACATACGTACAGACGCGGTGGGGGACTGTGTTTTTAGAATAATTATTAAAAAATCCGTCAGTTAATAATAATTTCAAATTTTGGGTCACTGTAAGAGAAAGTAGGTACGACGTGACTTGGCCTGTTTTTTTCGTCGGTAGCATGAAAGGTTTGTAATAGCACAATGCACACCGTTACAAGTACTGGAATGCATCTATTGTTGTTATAGGAGCAATGAACCGAAACTAGGAGTATTTTAGTTACAATAACAAACTAGCGTTAAAACTATTAGTCTACTGTGGCTGAGGAGATGACAAAGGTAAGACATTCATTAATAAAAAAGGGCACCAAGCAATTAAGTACATAATTGTATTTATCATGTAGACAAGAACATGGTAATAGTACATTACTTAACAAGCGCTGTAAAAGAAAGAAAGCCCGAAATCGCAGGTATTTGAGACCCGAGCCGTAGGCGAGGGTTGTAAATATGCGATAGAGGGCTTTCTTTTTTACTGCCCGTGATAAGTACACAATTTTACGTCTTCACCTGGCCACAATGCGAGTTTTACCGTGCGCGCAGCGTGCGATAAAACTCACATTATGGCCAGGTGTTACGTAAACATTATTATTGTGATTATAGGAGCTATATAGGAGGATATTATTCTTTAACCTACCGCGAAGCGGCAGAGTTCGCATTGTTGTGTTTCGGTGTACGAACAAGACAACCTGTAAAATTACTAGCATAGGTGTATTTCATCAAGCCCTTAGGGTTGGCAACGCATCTCAAGTCTCCCGATCGCTGAACCAACACCAGACAAAAGTTTAGTAAAGAAATATGAAATTTTTGTGTGTATAGCAAGAGAATACTCTTGACTGTACGTAAGATTAAACAATTTGAAAACTAGGTGAAGTAGAAAATAATGCCTAGGATTAGAAGGTTAATAGTCACGTAACCTCTAATTTGTCAAAAATATTTGGCACACAGTTCCGTTACAAAATTGATTCTAAATTTAAATTGATAATCAATTTCCAACCGTACCATTAAAATACCTATCAATCACTACGCAGCTGTTAATTGATAGCCCCGACCATTCTTTGACCGTCATTATTGTAATAGTCGTTCAAAACGGTAATGCATCATCATTTCTCTCCATCGTTCTATTCTTACCTGTGAATGTTGGACAGAGATAGAACCTCCCACAGATAATTATGAAGTGAACTAAATGGTTTTTAAAATAAACAAGGCACGCGCTTTTGTTATTTTTAATTTGACGTGCATTAAGTCTTGGAAATAGTTAAGTGTTTTTAACGTTTGTCTAATGAGCTAAAAATAGGTGAGGGATAAATTATGGCTTTGAACGTTAAATTATGTTATGAAATTATGCCTTACGCTTACTCCTTAGGGGTTCTTAAACATTTTTCGCGACGGAGCCCTTTTTTGCCGCTGTATATGGACATTACCAACACCAGGCCCCGTATTATGGTCGCCTTTGGCGCAGTGGATGAAGCATCTGTCGCCCTCGCACTTACGTACAGGTCCGAAAGTGACAGATATTTGATCCAGTTTTATCCACATCGATAAACACGACCATTATAAGCGCAGGGGCGCTACTCATGCGTTGCCGTTCTCGAAGAAATTAGCACTAAGACACGTAATATTTGCTATTCTGTGTGTTTACCGAAAAACCGTACTCGTATCGATAGAGTCACAGAGTGTTTGTGACTTCTTTATATCAATGGTTAATCGTATATCAAGGCGAAGGTAGCGGAATGTCTTAGGTGCATTTTAAAACGACTGATTAAGTGATTAGTGAATGCAATGAACAAACAGAGTTAGAGACCCGAGGAAGGGTAGTAAGGCGTTATTATGTTGATGAATTGATTTGTTTAATACATTAGCTGTCGTCCCTTTGCCCAAGTCTTTCCCCAGGTGCATCATTGCTTCTACTTGGTTCACACACTGTTAAAAACTCTTATGCCGCAAATACACCTGCAAGAAATTGCACCGAAATATGCCCAACAGTGCAAGTTACTGTCAGACATTTTCGCGGAGAAGTTTTCTTGCAGATGGAAATAAAACCTAAGCGAGGTTTAGACTAGCAATAAAAAAATATTAATTGATTTAGAAGTAAACTGCTGTCTGACTCTAAATTTCAAATTACAAAAAGACAACAATATTTTGTTTCTTCCTCTAGAACTGAAGTTAAAGAAAAACAGCAATCTAATTTTGCTGTTTTGGTTGCCAGTCTCATTCTTGCTTTACGGCTTCAAGGCATAAAGCGAGAATTAGGTGAAAGTCGGAAAAACGTTCGCATGCTTTTCTGGCAGTAATTGCGTTAAAAATTAAAAGACATTTACATTGATGATACTCATAACAAACATACATTGGTTTTAATCCCCTAACGATAAAATCCATGTTTCGTACAGAGCTTACTAGCCAATAAAGCAATGCTGAGAATCAATGCTGGTCCGATAGCGCCGGAGATCCGACATCCGGCGTCCGGCAGCCGGAACATCCGATCCGTTACTGGGCCATCGCTGGATGTTTCTAGTTTGTTACCGGGTCTGTGGAAATTGGACGTTGGCGAGAAATGGGTCGCATGTTACATAACTGTATTTTTAAAGTGCTTCATACATCATTTCTCTGCAGAAATGTCATGAGTTTTAGGTTTTAGTTGAATAATTTATGTTGTGTCGTGTTGCTCCAGCAGTAATGTCATGTCCTTTAAACGTGACCTAAAAAGGGTATTCGTTGAAAGACAGCGACTTGGCTGTGACCTTGGCATTGCTATCGTATATGGGCGACGGTGACCTCCTACCGTCAGGTAGGGTTGCCAACCATACTTTATAATAACGTATCCTACGTAATAACGTATCGTACGTTATTTTGCCTATACTTTTTTCTATACTTTTGTATAAAAAAAAGTATCGAAAATACTTTATTTCTGACTTAGGGCCGATTCGACCAAACTGGAATAAGACTTACTTCGAGATTAGTCCATACAAATTCGGCGTTTAATCTAGGTATAAGACCTTATTCAAGTTTGGTCGAATCCGCCCTAATGCGTGGAATGGATCGAAATTGATGACCGGAACGCAGAATCAAGACTTCTACGAAATTTCTGAACGTGCGTGAAGTTTCATTACAGCACAGTGTGCTAAGAGCACAAAAAAGTATGTTTTCAAACAAATAAATAAATAAATAAATTTGAAGATATTTTTTTTATTTGGAAATACTTTTATTTTTTACTTGTCAGACAGGTATATACGTTATTTTCCTAAAAAAAGTTGGCAACCCTGCCGTCAGGTGGCCTGCTAGTGAGCTATTAAAGTAGCTTTAAAAATAAAGTACTTAGAGTAGACATATTCAGTTCCGAAGAACGTTTCGTTAATTCATTCGCATCGTTGAATTTTACTTTTATTTCTGTATAGAAAGTCAAGTCTCGAAACTCAAGTAAAGCCGGCTACAGACTACCTCTAAACTCCTCAAACAGTTTTGTGTGGGGTCCAATTCACGCAAAGGTGATTGTGTGCCGAGCTCGTTTACACTCTCGTGTTGACTGGACGAAAGGGGTGTTACCGTGATACCGATACAAGTTATATGCCGTTAAAGATAAGATCAGTCGATAGTGATCAACGGCTATGGTGCTTTATATTGATGTCGGTCTACGTGTGTGGTATCATACCTTAGTAAATGAAAATGACTTGTCCTAACCAATTGGGATAGACCAAAAAAAAAACTCACGGTTTTTACTTTCTAATTCGTAAGAATGGGGAATTTTAAGAGACCAATTTCATTCATTCTGTATTTGGCTCAATAGTTTTGTTTTAATTTCTTTATTTATTTAGCAGACATTTTATAATAATAATAATAATAATAAAATCATTTATTTCGGACTCTGGGTCCATATTTAGTTAGTTACAATAATCTTAGAAAACTAGTGTTAGTAGGTACATGAATAACAACACACAAAAAAAAAAAAAAAAAAAATCTAATAACGCCGGACGGGGGCACCCACCGGTGCATGCACCTCCGCCCAGTGTCGCATCATTATTTTATGCATGACATGATTATTTCAAATTTAAGTTGGCATTTTCCAATAAATTTCAGCAATTAAATGATATCTATTGATAAAAAGCGATTGTAATAGTGTATTAAAACATACTATTTCAAGCGGTTTTCGCCTAACCCGTAAGACACCCGTACACCAAGGAGGGCTTCAAGCCGAAAACTAAAGTCAAACAAAGGTTAAATATACTTTTGTCGAAATATCCGAAATAGATAAATATTTCAAAAACTTAATTATGCAGAACGGCTTTAAAACCCTATTCCTCGAAATGGTTTTCGAATTAGAGTAATTGTATAAATATGAATAATGCCAACTGATTAAACTTGAATACATATTCCTACTTCAAAGCCCTCAAGCTACTTGCTTGCAATAAGTTTATTGGACTCTTAATATATCGCTTTAATTCTTTGCGCTAAAAAGGAAATTGTTAACTGACGGACTACATATTTGTTACAAAACGAAGATTGCCGTTTGCTACGTTACGAGTACGAGCTACGACTGGGGCTCTACTTTGAAATCCGTAATTCGAACTTCGGATCGCCCCGTCACTTTCGTGCGAATTAGTTACGCGTCGAGAGCGAAAGGGATAGCAATAGACGAAGTTCGAATTACGGATTTCAAAGTAGAGCACCTGACCCTAATATGCAATCTATCTCCTGATGACTGTTGTACCCTAATAGAGATAGAAGAGGATGTCTGAGAGCTTGAAACTGGTCAGAATGATTTAAAAGATAGATAGCTAATTGACTATCAAGGATAACGCAATATTGGTAACGATAGAGAATCACTTTAACTTGAGATTTATTTATTTTTTATTTATTTATGTAAGTACCTACAGATATGTTGTGAATAATCAAATAACACGTATTTTGTCTGATAGGTTAGTATTCATCTTGCCTTCTCTATTAGCTATGGTCTCCATCGATAAGTTAACTGAGAAAGCGTATTAAATACGAAATTATCCGACAAAATACAATGTCGTTTGATAATTCCCTACACATATGTAACGAAATTCGATGACGCCGATCGACCATACCAAAAAAACGTATGCCCTTTTATACTCTAGTGAAAAACTGGTTCGCTGTCCTACTTTTAACAAAATAATGAAAACACGTGGAAATAACCCCCAAATTAATCCTCCATTAGGGGATTAACTTTGGATCGTGTTGTACTGTCCTAGTTTGTTATAAAATGGCATTATGGCAACTCTTTTATGTATTAAGCTTCAATGCCGTATGTAATCTTTCAGTACCTACTTGGACATAATCTTCTTGTGTTCTAGTATTTTTAGTATAAATATTGTTTTGTTTTAATATAAATAGTGTAAGCCAGCAATATACCGACGAAAGAACATTCTCATACCTCTAAAATGTTTTTATATTTCCTTTAATAAATTTAAAAAAAAAAGTTTTTTTTTGTTTTTTTTTTTGAAAAGGGCCGCATTTTAAGTACCCGAAACCGACGTGCGTGCATGACTCGATGTAGGTATCAATGTGGAAGAAGCGAAAGAGATTTGTCTAGATCGTAGCAGGTGGAAAGAAGTGGTCTCTGCCTACCCCTCTGGGAAAGAGGCGTGATTTAATGTATGTATGTATGTATGTAATAAAATTCTGTACTGCGTCTTTTGATACCGCTACAAAATGTAGTTCCGCACGTAATCAACTGTTGGAAACTTTAGTTTAGGATCTGTCAAAACATGGCAACGCTAAATCATACATTTCCTCTCCTCAAACCCTTCGCACGACTGTCTGTTTGTGCTCACTATATTATATAGGTTAAGCAAGACGAGGGTACACTCGAGTGTGTCAAAGAGTTTGAGAGGGGACATGGGAATGACATGTTAGGTGCCAAGGGCCGTTGTTTGCTGTTAAACTCGTTTATCGCCCGTGACACTCTTAGGCTTCGTATATCCATACAAAATAATTTCGTGGGCACTGAATGGGATTGATACGAGTGAGTTTCGGTGCCAAGAACGCCTTAAAGAGGGCTTGGTGTAGGGAATATCGGAGACTGGTAATGTCAAGTTGTGGACAGAATTAGTGGCGTTTAATGCATAATTAGTATTGAACTTGTAAACTGTTTTACTTTGGTTGTGGTGGTCTTAGGTAATCTTATTAATGGTTAGTGAATAAAGTAATTGTTATTGAGTGTTGGTTTGCCTTCTCCATGCCGTCAAAATTACTAAGTGGATGCGGATTCTGCCGTTTCAATCAAGTATAGTTTAAACACCTTCTTACGTTGTGTATATCCTAATGGCGTATATTTAGATGATAAACGACTTTAAAGCATATTGTAATTAGGGAATGCAAATAACCGGTTATAACCGGTTTTAACCGGTTATTTTCATACAAAAACGGTTAATAACCGGTTAAATTGCATTCCTTAATTGTAATGTAGCTTTCTTTTGTTCGCAGATGTCCTCTCAAAGTGCGTGACTCCATATCCCGTTGATGCCATGTCGTCGTAGGCGAAAACACTGCTCGCTTCTTTTGGTAAGTATTGTATAAGACGTCAACTGGGCTTATTGTATATTGTATGTGCTACATTTCGTCCAAATCCATTCAGCCATGATTGGGTGACCAACCATTATGTGTTGTCCCCAAAATAAAAACCGATATTACTTTAGGTACAACTTTGTTGGCGTACCTAATTTAATTATATAACTATGCCTAATAACAGATTTGTGTTGACATAGCGAAACTATAAGGGTTCCATGTTGACTACAGCCTAACAGCTCGCCGGCCCATTTTGACCCGTCAGTTTATTGTATTAGACCACAAAATATCAGTTTATATTTTAACAGTTTTCATACATTTGGCCATCGATTCTGGACTATTTATGTGCCACTGTTAACCCTTGGGAATGATGTATTAATTATGTCCCTGTAAAACAAATAATTCGCCGAAGCAAGTCACCGCGTTACTTAACTACTGTCGCCGTTGTATCACACAACTTGCATCTCTCTTCGAGATAACAAGACAAAGCAGGACGCCACGTGGGCGCAACGTGGTGGGCGAAAACGCCAGATGTCTCGCGCGGCTAATTTGGGGACGCTCGCTTTCACACATCTACTTATTAACTGCGAGATATTAAAAAAAACCGGTCAAATGATCTTAATCTTGACTGGCTTCACTTGTTTTTGATCTTCAGACTGCAATCCTGAGACCAAAAATGCGTTGCTGACCCTAAAGACTAATGATAAATGATAAGCAGTGATCGGAATAGGTAGAGTATATTTAGCTAAAGTTCGTAAAGGGACATAATATAGAGTGGTTGCAACCGGGTGAAATATTCATTTATTTTATTGAATTCCGGTTTTCCGGTATTTTTCTGGTACTAGTCATAATGCTAAATATACGTAATATTATATAAATAATTATTTAGAAATACACCTATTAATTAGATACAAGAAATGATTTACAGGCCGCTTTTATCACAAACTAACATAAAATATCCCGTACCGTGAGTAAATATTACGTGTATTTAATTTTAGCATTATGACTAGTACCAGAAAATTTGCGGAAATCCGGAATTCAATAAAATAAATTAATATTTCACCCGGTTGCAAACACTATATTATGTCCCTTTGCGAACTTTAGGTAAATATACTCTACCTATTCCGATCACTGATGATAAGGCCTTGTGCGCACCAGTTAGGGAATGCAATTTAACCGGTTATTAACAGGGTTTGTATGAAAATAATCGGTTAAAACCGGTTATAACCGGTTATTTGCATTCCCTAGCACCAGTAGGTACTACATCTATTCCCAGCCCGATAGCTTTTGGTCTTTTGGAGGAAAGGGCCGTCTTGTCAGACCGACACAGGTGAACAACAAAGTCAGGGTAGTGATTCTCTCAAAAGCAGGTGAGCGAATGCAGGAGTGAATGTCCAAGCGGCGAGTTTAAGTAGTCCCGTCAGAGCTATAAAAACATATTTTAGCGCGTGCATGCTCAATTAGGCAGCCATATACGTTCGAGAAGCCATGCTGCCAAATTGAATGCACGCGCTGAAATGTGTTTTGTTCACATTGACGGGACTACTCAAAATCGCCGCTTGGACATTCACTCCTGCGTTCGCACACCTTTGCTTTTGAAAGAATCACTACCCAGGTCTGAGAAACTGTAAATTGAAATTCTGTAGAAAATTCTTCACTCGATGTCATCAACATAAAGAAACGCTCAAACGCAGCATAGAAAAGGTAGTACAGAAATTTCTACAACATTAAAGTCAGAGTAGAATCAAACGATACCTAGCATTTCTAAAACCGTCATTGTACATATTCCTATGTATGTTAAGTGCTTTCAGTCGACGAAGTTGCTCCCCACCTTAATGTTACGTTTTACGTAGATTGATGCAACTCGTAACATCAATGTAAGGGGTGCGCTTCAATCAGTATAAAACCATTTTGCATAATTTCATTTAACTAAGCACGAAAAGCATAATGAACGTTTAGCATAAAAACCAATTGTATAATTTTAACTGGCATACGGTCGAATAGCATAACACTCATTTAGCATAACTGTTATTTTCTTGTTATTATGCATTTTAAGTCAATTTCTTCTAACTAGGTTAGGTTAGGTTAGAACTGTGACCACATTAATAGTAATGAAAGCAGTTAGAAATATATATTTTTCAATTTATAAACATTATAGTTTTTGAAATTATGCATTTTGTTATATGCATCATGACTATTAGGTATATCGATGGTTTATTATGCAGATTGAAATTATGCAATTAGTGTTATGCAAAATGATCATTAGACCATTTGTTTTTATGCTAAACATTACACACCCCAATGTAAGTGGCAGAGCGTGCTTTTGTGAATTGAAAACTCATAAATATGTACCTATCCAATAGGTATACCTATGTGTATGGGCAATGGGTATTATCATTGCATCATCATATTCATCATCATTGTTATAATAACTTCGAAACTTAAAATGGCAAACAAAAAAATTAAGGAATTTAATAAGGTTCGTATAATAGTTAAACATGTGGAAACAGTTTAATCTTGTTGACATATCATCAATTTATGTCTTAACCCCTTACTAATAAACTTTGAGTAACGGTGGTATAGCTATACTATGTTTTGTCCTTATCTGTCAAATTCAAATGTCACATTGTGTCTGTTGTTATTAAGTGAAATTACTTTTGTATGAAAGTCTGCACTGACGTTGAGCCGTAATGAAGACCTCTAGAAAGCTATAATGAACTGCTAATTAGATAACCGTTATGCGCTGTAGTTCAAATTAACACACAAGTTCTTCGACCTTAGTTAGTACATCATGGACATGTGTCGTTGAATTAGACTCTTCGTTATACATTGAGGTGTCAACGTTGTCGCTTATTATTTGTAACATTTTTGAGCGTCAACCTATGACGACCATGTCAATTTCATAATGTAGGTTACATGGTACTACAGGACGCCTAGTAGTAATAGTTTCCCGCTTCTTCCCCTATTTCTCCCCGTTGGGGGTCTATTTTCGAAAGATTCTTTCTTAGTGCACTCCAAGGGTACCTACTCTTGGAATATTCCCTTTCAATTAGAAGTCTCTACTCGTAGTTTAGCGGTTTAGATTGTGCGTTGTCAGTCGTATCGTATCGTAATCGTATTTATATAAAAGAAGATAGAAGAAGAATTATAAGATCTATTTATTTATTTATATTTTATTGGAGATAACAGCTTACAAAACAAGATAGGATTTAAATAACATAACAAAAAACTAGGTAATTACACGTTTTCACCGATACAATTATTTTAACATAGCAGAAATTACAGCCAATCCAGGCACACACTCCGCACTACACCAAGAGAACTAGAGAAAAACCACATTCTCTTACGCACGAATAGAAACTATTCTACAAAATATAAAGAGAGAAAAATGTGAATAATAAAAACACTTATGTGACGGAATCCCACCCATTCTGGTGTATTAATTAATTAAAAAGATGTAAGCAATTTTAATGTTTTAGTGTCCGCATCCCGTCGACATAGACATATTGCCCTAGTTCCGTTTAAAAACGAACCACGGCGAGAATTAAAAATATCTTGGCATAAAGACGTGACTTTGCGTAGTCATAAAACGCGGTGGCTTTCGTGGATCTTGTCACGCGACCGGCCCATTATGAGGAAAAAGGTGTAGAGGGTTGGTCAAACATTGTTGTAGTTGTAACCACGGAATAGAAAAAACAGTGGAAGTGCCATGAGCTTCGTTTAGTATCAGACCTGTTGTCGCCAATACTCACACTATCATAAAAACAACATGCCACCGTGGAAAATGTTTTTGGTGCGGCTATCGTTTTTCATTCCAAAATAGCACAATAAGGCATACTTCTGGATTTATTTCCTATTTTAGAAATATCGAAATATGGAAATAAGCGATCGCAGCAAAAGTATGGTAGGTTATGCGGAACTCCGCATAACTATGCCACACGCCCACTTGACACTTCTACTGTTTTTTCTGTTCTGTGGTTGTAACACTTTCATTAATACAGTGCGTGTAGCTTTTGAATCACAATAGACATGTAATTTTCATTTATTTCATTCAGCCTACTATTGCTGAGGTTAAATGCTAGCGGTGAATGCCATTATGTCGGTGGATAAAGCATCCGTCACTCTCGCACTTGGACAATGGCCAGAAAGTGACAGATGTTTTATCCACATCGATAAACACGTCCATAATAGGACCGCTGTAAAAAAAAGATATTCACATGACTGCTATAACTCTGTCTTGTCTTTTGTCTGCTGGGTTTTACAGTTCATAAAACCTGTCAAGTCCCAGGCAGTGAAAGAGAATGAGTTATATGACTCTTATAACACTATAGCTTAACTGGCTAGATATTGACAGGTTTTTAGAGCTTAAAATACGTTCCCTAAGGTCATTAAGCACTTAGTTGAACCATTCACATCTCTGCCTTTTCAAATAGGTAACATTGTACTCTAAACATAATGACTAACGGTACCGACAGCTTTTAGTTGCGTATGCGCATATGATCATTAGCGACAATGATAGTATTGTATTGTTTGACGCTTAATGGAGACAATAGTCCTCTTTTTCATTCATGGGTTTTGCAAGTAATTATAATGAATTGCGTATTTATAAATAATACATAAGCAGAGTTCAGTGACTTGATTCTAAACTAAATATATTGCTATTTCTAGTAAGTTAATAAACATATAGGATCTTAATAAATAATACTGCATAAATAATGTAAATGAGTATTTAAGATTAATTACTTCTGAACTTTTTGTACTAGTTTTTAAATCCATAGCCATAGCAGCAATTGGATATTCTTTTAACTTATCTGAAATATATGTGGACTTTTTGGGTACACAATACCTACAATACAATACAAATACTCTTTATTTATTGAAGACCAAAAACCAAAACATAGTACAGTACATTTTAATTATAGGTATACAACAGGCGGTTCTACCTAGGGAATGCAAATAACCGGTTATAACCGCTTTTAACCGGTTATTTTCATACAAAAACGGTTAATAACCGGTTAAATTGCATTCCCTAGTTCTACCTCTAAATAGCGATCTTTTCCACACCAACATTGGACAAAGACATAGCTAAGGACACAAATACCTATTATGGCTTGCGGTCTGAACTAATTTCTTTAGAACTCAAACTAAACAACCTTAACTACAAGAAACACTTCAAGCATTACTATTTTGAAATTAATTGTAATAACATATAAATTAAATATAAATACACAAATATATAAAGTAAACAATTTAATAAATACATACTAAATACATTGACACTGCCAGATTTATTAACTACCTTCTTAGCACACATTCTTAGGGAACTCTCTGTTCATTCCTCGCCTCTACCACAGGCATAAAACTTTTGTTCTAGGTTAATTTATCCGAGATTACACCTAATATTTATTTATAATTATTTCCAGGTGTGACCCAGCCACGATGGGCGCTTCGGGCGTGTCTGACGAGTACACCCCGCCGCGGCTGTCTCGTCTGCTGCACTCGCTCCCACACATCAATGTGACGCTGCACCGCGTCAATGATACCTTCGCACCAGACTCGCCGGTCTACCTCGAGGTTCGTATTTCTTCCATACTGGTAATCCAGCTGTCTTAAGTGATGGTAGAACCTTGTGCAAGGTCCGCCTGGATTGCTGCCAACATCTTATCCTTAAGTTAATAACCTCCCCTAACCGCCAAGCCGCAGTGTTTATTGTTGCGTTCGGGTGCGGGGAAATAACTAGCGAAGAGGCATTCCATTTTAGTCCGCATTTGCAGTCTTAGGATTGCAGTCTTGAGATTGGAGATGCCTATTGGTCTCAGATAATTAACGTCAGATGGTCTGTGTGCTCGTTTACCTTATCCATTGCATAAAAAACCCAAGAGTGTGGCTTTAGTCTAGCTAATATCCGTAAGCGACTGAATATTTGGGCCTTCTGCTTGTTCGCCTGTCTTCAACACAGTGTCTTTGGCAATAAAAACAAAAGTACTTGCCAAGAACACTTGCGCAGTAAGTGCCACGGCACACCATGTCCTGTTCTCCACTTACTCCTTATGTTCTGTACGGCAGAAACTGATGGGATGAATCGAGGAGCTCTAAGGGCTGTACGAGTAGGGATTGAAACTCAATACTCCAATTTATATTGTATTCAAGGTTATAGAAAGCTCATCTTAAGATAGGTGTCTCCAGTCATCCTGTATTAGTTAAGTACCTATGCTGGTCCGCGAATGCACATACTTGAGCAAGCTAGTGTACTGGGTGCAAGCGTCTAAGGATGCAAGTGCAAGGATCGGATGGGAACGATCATAATATACTCGTATCGCCGTGCTTCTAAACGTATGGGTTTATTGATATTTCGCACTTATGTCAAGTAGTAGATATACGTCATCGTTTTATTGGTTGCTTAAGGCCGCTTCCTGACTTGTCGGTACGCTTGCAGTAAAACACGGAATCGGTAAGGGTTGCTAGGCAACTAGTGGCATCTACCAATCAACGCGCAGCGTTTATACCGACAGTACGCTTTACTGCAAGCATACCGCCAAGTCAGGAAGCGGCCTAACACATCACACACCGACTGTCTGTTTGCGTAAGTACTTTGAATGACCAAAGTGACAAGAGCTAGCTTTAATAGTTACGAGTAGATTATGACATCATTATCATCGTCTTTGATAGTTACTACATTCTCCACTTTGATAAATAGGTATATCAAAACAGCACCTAATAGGAATGTTAATAAATAATAAAATGAACGGCATCCACAGCTTGCACAGCTTGATTTTTCTTTATCGTTCAGCGCATCTTTTGAGTAAGGGACTGGTTTGATAAAAAAGTACTGCGAAACAAAAAACTCCCGTGATTCTTGTCCTTAGCTCCCTGTTTATCGTGACTACATAAATAAAACAAATGCAACTCTTCCCAATGGAAATAAATCTTGAAAGAAATACGAGTCTCAAATTCAGATCAGAAATAACAGTTTTCGATGATAATTTATACCCATTTATACTGACGAAGGTGGTCAACAAGTACGTTTATTTTCTTTAAGAGATCTTCTTTTTTTTTGTAGATAAAATCACAATCAAAGTTACCACATCTTCAACTTTTTTCTTGCTATTTCCAGAGCTTGGGCATTCTTGGGTCCATCCCTGGAGCTTGGCTGATCCTCACACTGACGGTGCTCCTCATCTACCTGCTCACAAGATGCTGCGACAGGAAGCAGCGCCCGCCCAGGAGTATCACCGCCCTGAAGGTCAGTTAACTTACCGTTGCTATAGCCAGAGCCTGGGCTTACTTGCCTCTCCCAGGAGTTTGGCTGATCCTCACCGGAAAGTCAGTAGAGCCTGGGCTTTCTTGGCTCCATCACAAGAGCATGTCTTATCCTCACTCTGACTGTGCTCCTCATCTACCTGCTCACAAGATGCTGTGACCGGAATCAGCGCCCGCCCAGGAGCATCACAGCCTTGAAGGTCAGTTCACTTACTTTTGCTACAGCCAGAGCCTGGGCTTACTTACCTCCATCCCAGGAGTTGACTGATCCTCACACTGACTGTGCTACTCATCTACCTGCTCACAAGATGCTGCGACAGGAAGCAGCGCCCGTCCAAGAGTATCAACACCCTGAAGGTCAGTGCACTTACCGTGGCTGGGCTGGGCTTCCTATGCTGGTTATAGAGATGCGATTATAATTATTTTTCTTTCCCCGTCGTACATGAATATCATAAACGTCCTACTTACGTTTTGGTTTCATACCTACAGGTCAGGCACACGCTGAAATAAAATTAGTGTCCGACCGAAACACGATTTTAGCCGAAACCGAAACCGAAACCGAATATTCGGTTTTTTTCTGATTTCGGCCGAAACCGAAACCGAAACCGAAATTTTTGAAGACTTATGAAATTATTCAAAATTACTGTACAAATCGTAAGGAAAAGGTTATTGCAAGGATTTCTTATATGAGAACAGCTACTGTTTTAGTTAAACAACATAAAAAACGTTTATTTTTAATGAAAATAGATATAATTAGAGGTAAACTATGAAATTTTAAACCAAATAAAATCAATTTTTTAAAGTTTTAAACAAAGTTACCTAATTAATATAATACCTGGATAAAGTAAATCACAATCACAAATTGCAAGATAAGATAAATCACAGCATAAACATACATCAACTTTTACATAAATTATAGTATTATCACTGTAATCAGTGATCTTTAAACAAAGTTTTAGAATAATACCTCGTGTGACAAAGTCAAACATTGCAAGAGAAATCACAGCATTCATGCTACTTTAACATAAATCAACTTTGTCAAATACTGTCGGTGGTCCCGGCTGGGACGGCCGCCGATGCATTACCTATACCTACCCGGCCGAGCGCGCCCGAATTAAGCCGAGCGCTCCCGATGAGAGAGCCGCGAGAGGCCGCGAAGCAATTTCGGCCCGGCCGAAGGTTTCGGCCGGATTCTGGCCGAAACCGAAACTGCGGCCGAAATTACTTTTTTGGCCGAAATTGGCCGAAACCGAAACCGAAACCGAAACTTCGGTCGGACACTAAATAAAATACGCCTAAGGTTGATGACCGGATTTTACAACAATGCGTGACGAGTGCAAAATATTTGGGACACAACTGTATTCTGTGAAACATTTAAATGAAAGTCTGTTTCCACTTCGCATTCAAAGTACTGGCAAATTGTAAGGCACATTGATATTTTTGCAACGGATTCCCACTATAAAGAGATATTTTATTTTGTTGCGACTTGTTATTCATACTTTTTACATCCTGACCTGAACGTAACAAAATTGATTTTTTATTCAAATATGAGTGGCCGAAGTTGAGGCCTGCTATTGAGTGTTATTGCAGATGTAAACAAGCACATTAATAAAGTTTCAAGTATAAGGAAGAACGAAATAAACAATCAGGTTTGGTTAGTAAATATATCTTCTTTTGATTTTAATTTGTAAAAACCATAGGCAATCGTGTATACCTAACGCATCCCCGTCTCTTTACCGACGACGTATAATTGCCCTATTTCTTCCGTCAAAGTATATCGTTGGTCAGTCTATCACTGCTGTAAAGTATCGGTAGGTACTTCTCGCGCAAATAATATTGTAGAAGTTCAGTCTGACATTCCTACTTCAAGCTGTTCTTTTTACTGCGGCACTGACCTGTTTAAGTCTGCCATTCATTGCACTCGCCGTAGAAACTCATGCAAGCCATCGCATGGGCATTCTGTATTACAGTTCTCGTCAGAAATAGCGACGGTACTCCCTACAAGTCTATTAAAGATAACTGTGAACACAATCAAATCGCTTCTCACAGCCACATGTGCGCAATATGGCGCCCAAGGTTTAACGCTTTGTTTTAATGAGCTCAATGTGTCGGCGATCGTTGCTTGAACCCATTAATGAGTGTGTTTTGAACATTAAAAAGATCTTAGTCAAACATTATGAAACAGTTTAATACACTAGTCAATCATCTACATAAACGTGACACATCACACGTCTAAAATGACGGCTTTTTGTTAATTTACAGAAAAATAATTCACAATCGTGTTCTAAGGTTATCTAAGTTACTGTAGTAACATGGATTCTGTTTAGCTAAATAATTAGACGGTTGTTAAAATGTCTTAACTTAAACTTTTAATCATTTTAGTAAAATCTTTATGGCTCACTACCATTTTACTGAGATGACATACGATAGTAATCATTTTAATAATCTAACGTCACTCGAAAATTATCATTAATCCCAGATTAATAGCATACTAAGTTTATTTAACTTAAGCATTTTAGAGAATAACCATCAGAGTAGTTACTCAAGAAACAAGTGCTACTAGTCTCTCTAATAATAGCTTGATGCTTTCGACACATTTAATATATGAATTAATGTTGTTTTCACTTCTCATGCTCTTAAAATGTTACTTTAGTCTCTGCACATCGGGACTAAAGTTCCTTTTTTAATCTCTAGGGATTAAATTAAAATTGTTTTAATTTACTTTGGAATCCCCTAAACATCCAATCATGGTGTTTGTGAATGGAGGATTTATTGCTATTTTCAGTCTTTTTGTACAGACCACAGAATAAAGTTTAAAGGCATAGAAGCCGTGCAATAAGATGAACGTTGCACTAGCTACTTGTCTCTACTTTATAGATTACATTTTGATAAGAGGAAAAGAAGCAAAACCTAGGTGTCTTTTCTTCTTTAAGAAGGTGAAGAAACGTCAAATCAACGACCGGTCTTCTTTGGCGTTACTTTCTTCCACACTGGTGCTTAAAGGTCCAAATCACGCCTTATGACGATCTCTTTCCAACTCACTATGAAAACCATAAGTAAAAAGAAGTCAACCATAATGTATTTTCTGTCTATTAAGTACGGTTTCTATGCCTCTAGTTTTTATTCTGTGGTGTAGACAATTTTTAGCGCGTGGAAATAACCTCAAAATGACAACTGTGAAAAATATAAAATAAAAATGATTTAATTTCGTGAAACACGATTAATGATTACGAATATGAATATATTTAATTATATTAAGGATGAATTCATTTTATTATGCTTGGTCCAATTAGTTTTAAAATAGTTTTCAAGTTTGAACCTGTTGGCTAAATATGCAAGCATTTAAAGCGGCACTTCACAAAAAAAATACAAAAGAAAAGAAAAAACCGCGGAACAAATTTGTAAGAAACTTTCTTATAATCAATTTTATAAAAATGTGTATAGAACTTGATTGAAAAAGTGCTGGATTGAGCAAGCACGGGGTCCGTAGCAAATTCTATAAAGAGACCCCTGGGTTTGTTTTAGGTTACAGGTTGTGGCGGGCTTTTTTCCGCAACTGAGCGACTTAGATATGCACCTATTTTGGGTTTTAGGTTATTCTGGTGGAGAATATCGACTGGATTATTCATCTTATCGTCAACCCTGATGCATAATAATATGAGTACACGCATACGCATACTGATGTAAGTACTAGCATTTTAGAGTTTAGACGTGGATGCGCGGGGCCCGTAGCATTTGCTACTCTTGCTAGGTACGTGGCTAATCCCGCACTGAACGTTGTTTTTTTTCCTCGCATTCAAAGTGAAAAGTAGAGTGTTTAACGCGAGACTAAACAACCATAATGACACTCGAACTATAGCCACTCTCGCTCGCTGGCTCGCTCGCGTGGCTAAACATCTCGTGTCATTATGGCTTGTTTTAGTCCCTTGTTGAACAATCTACTATTTAAGTCCTGTGTGCCTCGATAATGGCACCCCTAGCATAAAATTTAAAACCATAGCTTAAAATTGATAATTGATTACCCGTCATATAATTATTATTATCTTCATCTCCAGATTACCCTGATGATTCTGTCTGTGCTCTGCTGCGGGGCCATCGGCGTGGGTCTGTTCGGCAATGATGACCTCCACAACGCGATGCTGCAGAGCATCCAAGCCGGGAACCAGCTGGCTGCGCTTGTCAACACTGTCAAGAACCAGGTAAGGATACTCAAAACGTGAGGTTGAAGTGACTTAGGTCATTAATTTCAAGAAGGCTTAGTTAACCCGAACACTCCGAGGGTTGTTAAAGATCATGTCGTATTTTAAGTAAAGTTGGCCAAAAAGGAGGTCTTTTGACACTATTTTTAATAAGATCATAAATGTGGCTAAATTTGACTCTTCCAGTTGGATTAGATGCACACATTAATCGGCTTTATTGTTGGCAGACCTCATATTTGGCCGACTGTGCATTTATTCCAATGACAAATACATGACTTTTCTTCCCTTCCTTATGCTCTAACATGTAATAATTAATGAGAAAAATTATAATAGAGCGATAGGATTCTCACTTGAATTGTTAGGACCATTTATAGAGCTCTTCCTAGGAAGCATTTTCGGTTAATTGATTAATAATCATGAAATTTCTCGCTTGCAGTCCAGCATCCTGGAAGAAGCCATGGGTTCCAGGGCACGCGCCCCTCTAGCCCGACTGGCTGATGCCCTGGACCTTCCGGTAGCCAACCAGACGGCTCTGGGAACCTTGCTCCGAGCACTCTCCACACTGAGGAACAACGCCTCAGCCGCCGCGTCAGCCGCCGATAATTTGAGGAGGCCCCTCGCCGCTCTTAATCTGGACGCGTTTATGAAGGTTGGTTGATCTATGTTGATGATTTTGGCAAGTTAATCAATGTGTGTGAAGTTCATAGTAATATTATAAATCTGAATGTTATTGTCTGATTGTTCCGTCTTCATGGAAACCTCGGAAAAAAGAATAATCCGTTAAGGAATAACGATGAACAACTTCTGCGTGGACTGATTTGCGGGAAACAAGTATATTTTGGAAGGAGCATGATGGATGTAGTCCCTTTTTTAGGGTAACTGTGATCAGCTCACTTTTGTAAATATTGTATAAAATTAACCTTTAAAGTTATGTTGTATGTTAGTGAAAGTTTTTGTAATTATTTAAAGACTTTTTTTGTGAACAAGTGTGAAATCAAATGGGGCTACATTTTAGTTTAATTTATTTTAAGACTTAATATTTAAAGTAATTTGATTATGTTCCACTCAGTCACATCAGTCAGGGCTCATTTGATTATAGTTGATGTTGATGATAGTTGCTATTAAGTTTTGACAAGACTTCGATTGGAGTGAATATCGTCTAGTTTAGTTTGTACAGTACCCCAACGAAAATGTTAAGCACTTTAGTGCACTATCATAATAAAACTTCAAACTGAATATGAAAGGACAAGTATGACAATAACAATGGCAGTCACAATGACAAGGTTCTAAGTACGGTCAACATTTTTATTGGGTGACTGTACATCCATCACGTCGATGTCGTTCGTTGTTCCAGCGCGCGTGGGTGTGGGAGGCGGCGCGCTGGGCCGGCGGCATGGCGGGCTGGTGCTGCGGCGGCGCCGTGTGCGTGGCGCTGCTCGCCGCCGCCGCGCGCCGCTCGCGCCGCGCGCTGCTGCTGCTGTGTGTGAGTGCCTTTATGTTTTACACATACCCATTATTATGTAACTTATTGGAGCTGCCTTGGGACTGTTGCAACTATATTTTTGGTTTTTGGCTTGAAATTAGGGTTGTAGGCCAATGTGTTTGCAATTCACTGTGCAATGGTATCAGGTGTGTTGGACGAGAATTAATCAAGGTTTTCGTCATTAAACAACCGATCACCGGTGAAATGACTAACGTAGAGGCATTCCATTTTAGATTTCACGATTCGCACGTTGTGCAATTAGTAGATTGCAAGTATATATTAGACTTCAAAGCATGCTCGTTTGCCTTCTCCATGCCACATGAATGTTTCTTGATTCGTAATGCAATGAAGCGCGCGGGTGTAGCGAAAAGCATAAACGCACCATAGCTAAAGCGTGCTTGAAATATGCTCCGTCCTCATCTGTCATTGTGACATTTCCATTTGACAGAATGGGACATCGAATAGTTTAACTAAAAAAAACAGGTTTATTTTGCGTTTATGAATACGGGGGCTAGTCTCACGTTATTTTAACTTAACACATTTGTTTGTTGGTTAGGTGGGTGCGCTGGGCGCCCTGGTGGCGTGCTGGCTGGCCAGCGCGCTGCTGTGCGCCGGCGCCGTGGCCGCGGCCGACGCCTGCCAGGACCCCGCCGCCGCGCTGGCCAACTACGCGCCCCACAAGTTGCCACTCGACGTGAGTAGTCTACAATTCAGTTGATTCATTTGTCATTGTTTTATGCCGTCGGTATGGAACCCTGACTCAAATTAAATTAAATTTCAAATTATTTATTCAGTGAATTGGCCACATGGGGTTTGGTCCGAATTCGGTTTGACCGAGCGCAAGTGGTGCTCTTCACGACTCCCTGTCTAGTATCTACGTAGTCTAGTCTAGTATCTACGTAGTCGCGTGGCAGTTTTTTGCCTCTCTTAGGGTCTCGTTTGGTTTCGTGAAAAAAGCGAACGCGAGCAGACAGATTATTTGAGGTTGGGACAAAAATAACCGCTCAGCACCGGATCAGCTCAAAGTGAGACATTGAAAAGTGAGGTTTGATCTGTGTTAGTTCGATACGTTTTCAATGGCTATTGTTTTCACTTTAACTATAAAAAATTGTACTAATACAAATATAACCTCACTTTATACAAATTTCCAGTTGCGTCAAATCTACAGTCTACAATCCACTGATACCTTTCTTTTGGTGTCGTTTCATTTCGCCAAACAATGTTTCCCAAACAGATTTTTCCAAAACTGTAAATATTTCAGGATTTATTTCAGGACCGTCGTGTAGAACCCTATAGGTTAGGTTAGGTTAGGTTAGATTATAGTTCATATTTAAAAAATCCTGAAATATTTACAGTTTTAGAAAAAAAGCATTTGCCCAAATGAAACAGTTGGGAAATGAATCGTTTTTTGGCGAAATGGCAGAGAACCCTTGCTTTTAGACAAGGTTTCTCCACAAATATACAGCTGACATTGTACATTTATTCAAATATAACCTAACAAATAACTTTTATACTAGTAAAGTGAGGGCCCATAACCTGTGTTCCAGATGGTGCACTACTACCTGTCGTGCAAGGTGTCCCGCGAGAACATCCTCACGGCGGAGCTCCGCAACGCGCAGCGCGCCGTGGTCGCCGTGCGCCAGGCGCTGGCCGTGCTGGCGCGCGGCGCGCCGCAGCTGTTCAACGACCCTGGTGCGTGTGTGGAACACCCTTATGGCCATGTTCGTAGTGGTATTCAGGGACCCTATCTCTAAATCGGGATGGTTTAATAACAGAAAGGGAGGAAACGCCCTTGTACGCTGGGGAATGGCCTTGAATACCCCGTACAGTCTGTGAGCACTTAGAAGATGCTTCGGGTTTGTACTTCTCTCTCACTTACTCTTAATAAGAGCGTATGAGAGCGAGCGAGAGACAAGTACAAACCCGAAGCATCTTCTAAGTGCTATCGCACTGTAGTGTAATAAGCCCTTTAGGCTGAGAGCGGTGGTTGCTACAGGTACAGTCGAGTTCATAAATATCGGTACACTTTAGTACCTTGTTTATTTAATGTCATATATGAATTGTCACAACGTTTAAAGTGACAAGGTACTAAAGTGTACACATATTTATGAACTCGACTGTACTCTAGAGTTTTCTTGAGACTAACCCCCTATGTTCAAAAACTCACTATAAACCTAATTTAGTTAATGTATTCTTTGTCCCTTTCTGACAAATTCAAATGTCACTCAGTGACTACTCACACACTTAACTGTTTACCTGTCCCAAGTGTGTTAGATCGCCTCATACTTACGCCGCATTTCTTTTTCCTGCTGCACAGTTAGCTCCTGTTAACTTCTAGTAGCCTAGTAGCGGGACGGTTGCATACGAACTGTCGGATTAACAGGATCTGCAAGTTTCTTTTGGTCGCGTATATCCATGAATAAATGTATAAAACAACTGTCACTTTCTAGCAAGAGAAGATGACAGCAAAATTGCGAGAGTGATGAATGCTTTGTCTACGTTTTTGAACAGCGATAAAGCCACCATAAGGCACGTGTCCGACCGCCGACGATGAGCGAGAAGCGAGCCAGCGATCAACTTAATATATGTCTCTTATTGACACGGGATCTATATCTATTGTTGGAGGGAGAGAGCTCTCGCCAGCAGTGTGAACAGCCAGCGATCAACTATCCGCCCTAATGAGCCGGTATAACTTGCAAGCGTGCATGTCAGAACATGTTTTTATTTTTATTTTTAGGGCTCCAGCCGGCGCTGGGCGCGCTGGGCGCCGGCACGGGCGAGGCGGAGCGCGCGCTGGTGTCCCTCAGCGGAGCCCTGGAGTGCCGCATGGCGCGCGCCTATTTCGTGGCCGGCGCAAGAGCCGCCTGTGACAGTGGCCTGCAGGTTAGTACTTCGAACTTCGCCAACATTGAACCTGAGGGCTTATTGTCTAACGCACTCGCAATCACAACCAGCTTCAAAGCGGAGCAATTGTTTTCATTTTGTATGCAGACAAGCCTTCGATTTTAAAAATGAAAACGATCGTGATTGCGAGTGCGTTAGGCAATAAGCCCTCTGTAGCTGTAATTGCTGACTACATTGACGACGGTATTTTCTCTAAATCAAAGCATACCGTCTTTGAGCACTTAGAAGGTACTTCGGGTTTGTACTCCTCTCTCACACGCTCTTAATAAAATAGTATGAGAGCAAGTGAGAGACAGATATAAACCCGAAGCACCTTCTTCATTCAGGGTTGGTATTAAATGAGATTTTTGTAACCTATGTCGACAGTGATAATTTGTCGATGAATACGTGATAAAATTGGCTTTTGTCGATTGACGATAAAAGTAACACAGGTCGCGCCTGTGGTTTCATCATAATGTGCCTTCTAAATTCAATATGAAATTACAATTGTGATAAATAATGCAATAAATCATTTAAATTTGAATGATATATGCAAATTACAACTTAATTTATACGAAACAGTTGCCTTTAAACTTCAACTTATGTCGGCTGCGGCCGACGGTGACGTCATTGGCACGACTTTCAGCTGTCAACCATAGCTGATTGTCACGTTCATAAAGTTAAAAGGCCTTTGGCGCGTTACTTACTTATCGCATTTTTTAGGCGCTGTCGCTCCAACTCCTAGCGGCGATCGCGGCCGGCTTCCTCTTCACGGCCATCGTGCTGGTCGACTCGCACGCCTGGATCTACATCAACACCAAGTAAGGATGCTGTTTACACTGTAGCTTGACAGTTTCGAGCGCGACCGTTCTGCGGGAGGCCATACGTGGCGGGGGGCGAGGGTTAAGACAAACTCGATGCGATTTACACCAGCTAAAATTTCCTAATTGGAACTTACGTATATAACATACATACATACATACATTAAATCACGCCTGTTTCCCAGGGGGGTAGGCAGAGACCACTTCTTTCCACCTGCTACGATCTTGACAAATCTCTTTCGCTTCTTCCACATTCATACATCGAGTCATGCACGCACGTCGGTTTCGGGTACTTAAAATTCGGCCCTTTTCCAGTATTTCTCCGATTTGATTCGAAAAAGTACGCCTAGAGCGGCCCCTTCCGACCCTTCCACTTACTTTCGCTATGTATATCTCTTTCGTCAATCTTCTTTCATCCATATCCTACTAATATGTATTACAAATGAGAAATATTTTATGTCAGTTTGTCACTCCCTCACGCTGCATCGGCTGGACGGATTTTGATGAAATTCAAAATGGATATAGCCCCCCCCCCCCGGAAAGTTTTCAAGGGAATAACGATAATCGAAATCTACGCGATCGAATTCGCGGGCAGTAGCTAGTTGTAAATATTTATATTAGAACTTAGTGGTAGAACCTTGTGCAGATTTCGTCCGGATCGCTACCATCCCCAGCAAACATTTTTGGTAAAAATAACGATAAAACCACCTATTATAGGTCGCAAATCTGACAGTGACCAAAATGAGTTACCTCGAATCGACGTGGCATCCACGTGGAATCCACCAAAGTGGGGAAAAAAAGCACGTGCCGGCTACGTCGATTCCACGTAAATTTAGTAATTGCGACCTAATGGTTACTACATAGGTAATGTTTGCGACGTGGATTCAACGTCGCCACGACGTGTCATGTGGTTGCAATGTACAAAATTGGTAAAACTTACCATTTTTCAACATGATTTCAACGTGTTTTTTACCATTTATTTACCCAGAAAGGTTATTTTTTATGTGAGATATCATGCAGAGAAAGAGACAAATATATTACGAGAGTATTATCTTTTCGCTTACAAACAAAATGTCTAACTAAAAATCAATCTTAAGTTTTGCAACGAGAATGGCGGCCATTACTTGGCGTAAAATAAATATTTAGGTCGATTACGCAGGAATTATACGATAAAATCTTGTGCGCTGAAAATTTTCTCGTGCAGTATGTTAGGTTTTTATTCAAAACTACTGATGGGCTTTCGAAATACTTAAGTATTACTTTTTTTTAAGCTCATAAGTAGTACATATTTCTTGTAATTGGGGTTCGTAAATTTGTGTTTGGTGTTTGTAAATATATTAAATTGACTTTATATATATTTTCATGTAAATGACAATAAAAGTACCATTCGATTTTATTGTTATAGGTATTACAATATACCTAAATTATGCAATTTGCAATAACACGTTCTAATTATAACAAAACAAAATGTCGGCTCGACCAAGAAGTTAAAATTTACCTAAAATACGACGTACTGGTATTTAAGTCAATTTTACGTAATTATATATTTAATTTGACTATTAGGTTATGTAAATGAAACCTTATGGTATTTTTAGTACCTTACAAGTGTTTATAACTTGTTAGTCTCAAGTTGGTATCTATGGAAGGTAATATTTACTACGAAATTGGTAGCAAAAGCTACTTAAATCGTTGACCTAAAGGTCCCCAGTGAAAGAAAAAAATACGTCGCATATACACCTATTATGCACCTAGAAGTATATATTAACTATTGGTCGAGTTTCGAAGTTAATTTTACCTTATATTTTGCTCATTGTCAACCTTTATGTTTCTGACTTTATGGTGTATTGGTTAAGGGAAATTTACGTTTTAAAGGCTCTATATTTTTACCCGGAAGTATATATGTACGATATGTGAATTTATGTGGTGCATATGATGTAATTTTTACCTAAATTAGTAATATATTCTAGAGCCTGGGAAAAAGCACTTAGAATGTTTGCTGGGTCATCTTAACTTTTAACCTACCGCCAAGCAGCAGTGTTCGCATTGTTATGTTCCTGTGGGGATCAGACAACCGTTGAAATAACTAGCATACAGGCATTCCATCTTAGCCCTCAGGCGGGTTACCATGACATTCTAAAGCAGTTCAGTTTAGGTTGAGTGAAAGGGTCAGAGCTATAGAAGTTATACAGGGTTGTCCCTTTCTCTTAACCAAAACTGAACTGCTTTAGAATGTCATGGTAACGCACTGGTGGCATCCAAAGCATAACAAAACTTAAGTTATAAAAAAAAATGTTTTGCGTATTTGACACGTTACGTCATATTCTTTGTCTCATGTTTCAGGCGTGCCGGAACAGGCGAGGAGCAGGCTCCGTTCCTGTCAAGCGGCGGCAGCAGCGCTTGTAGCCGCACGCTGCCGCGGCCCGCGCCCTTCCCCAACGGCAAGCCGCCCAGCTACAGCGCATGCGTGCAGCTGTGCGAGCTCGGCGACCGCGAACACCCACGGCAAGTGTCGCCAATAGTATTTTTCTACTCGTGTACTATAAACCTATAAACCGCTTATATTGATACCGTTAACGGTATCAGAATACCACCGATAGCGTAACCGAAGCGTGAAAACAGTTCTATAATGAGCGTTGCCATGGTAATAACAGTTCTGTAATAATTATTATAGCATTGTTATTACCATGGTTACGCGCTTGAAAAATGCCAGTGATTGTGTTTTTGGTGATCAAATGACATTTCAATTTTATATTGTACTTCAAAATCTGATTTTATAACAATTTAAATGTGTAAAAATACTCAAAATATTTAATTAATAATAAACATCTTAAGAAACTAGTGCCAGATTTAGGATACGAGGCGTATGTCATTTCATATTTAAGTCTTAACTTTTAATATAGTATGTATTTTGAAGACGTCTTTAAAAGCCCTTATTTTATCCACACAATCGGTGTAAGGAGTTGAACAGACACATCATTGCATTTCAAATCCGCCTTGACGGCATTTTTATAACTGCCAAAATACCTACATCTCGTTCTTTATCTCAATCGTAAATAAGTTAACCACATGATCATTTTATAAAAAGTTGTATTAAAATTGAATCCCTCCTCTATCTTTACTTAGTCGAGTAAAAAAAACACGTTAAAACTATACTATACTAATCTGGTTTTTGTATTGACAGAGCGCGCATGTCCGGTAGCGCGACGCTGGGCCGCGGCGCGAGCGCGTCCATGGGCTCGGAGCTGGGCGGCGCGCACACGCTGGGCCGCGCGCACAACGGCAAGTACGCCACGCTCAGCAAGCAGTGCAAGACGCTGGAGAGCAGCGACTTCTACTGAGACCGGCGCGGCGGCGCGCAGGACGCGACACTCGACAAGGGTGAGCGGTGCCATCTGTTTATTTAGACACGACATAACATACGCCTAATCACACACATAGCGCCAATAGGGAATATTCGAGACTTATTTACAGCTTCAATAAAAGCTGATTCATGTAACACTCAGTCGAGAAAAAGTTATTTTTGTGACTGGTGCATAATGCCTATTTTTTATAAACCGACACACAAATTGACCTAGTCCCAAACTAAACTCTAGGCATGTACTATGGGTACAACAATATAATTACTTATATGTAGAAAACAACCATGACTCAGAAACAAATATTCGCGCTCATCACACAAATTATGCGTACAATCGCATACATAACTTAATCTACATGCATATCATAAGTTTTCTACAATATGTGAGAAACCTGTATCTGTCGTTACCCTGTATCTTAATGTTCACATTAAAGTATAGGTCACCGATACTTTAAAGTTAACATTAAGATGCAACTACAGTGATACCCGATAGTTTAATGACATGTTATACTTTAATGTTAACATTAAAGTACAACCACAGATACAGGCTACTTAATATAGGGCATTTGTTTATCGTTTCTGCACATATTATATTGAAGTTATGATATGGATGTAGATAAAATATTTTTTTGAATATCGGATCTCTCCGTCTAATCGTTGTCTAAGTTTGCATGTATCATCAGTATTTCGTGGCCGATTTTAATTTTAATTTCACTTTTGGTGATCTCTTTTACGGTGTTTTCATATTTACGTAAAGATCTTTTCAATATTTGGAAAAAAAATACACACAACAGTTGGCCATGTTTACTTCAAGCGTCCTTGTTTCCATCTGTGGTTTGGTTTGGATGTGTGTGGATATCCATATCGTTTCAAAAAAAAACGCATGGGGTCTTATATGGCTGCGTTTATCGCGTGACAAAATGTGGATAAAACATCCGTCACTTTCTGACACGTACGTAGAGTGACGGATGCGTTATCCACATTTTGTCACGCGATAAACGCAACCATACATGGCCCGCTGTATAATTGATGGGCAATGCCAAAAATTTCACAGTTATTTCAACCATCGCCAGCTCTTAATAGAAGCTACCCTTTCAGGTCAGGCACGCACCGCCCTGAACCGTTTCGATCCTAAGTACGCTTCGTTCGGGCCGCGCGCCCAGCGCCTGCGCCCCGCCGCCCCCGCGCCGCCGCTCGCCACCTTCACCCCGCGCCACCCGCCGCCGCGCGACCCGCGCGACCCGCGCGACCCCCGCGACCCCCGGGGGGATGCCCGGGACAACCCGCGCGACAACCCCAACACCACTGTGAGAGAGCGCGAACTGCCCCCGCTCCGCGAAAACCCGAGAGATCTCCCGCCCATGAGAGAGCGGGAGCTCCCCCGAGAGCCGATGAGAGAGCGCGAGCTCCCGCGGGAACCGAGGGAGAGAGAGGGCGATAAGTATGCGACTGTGCGTCCTCCGAGGAGGACCGAGTCGCAGCCGCTGTCGGCCGCCGCTTTGGAGTATCGGTGAGCTCATTTTTTTATACTATAGGTAATTGGTAATTAAATAAATCAAATATTATTGGTTTACTGGTCAGGACGCCGAGGTGTTTAATTGGTATTACCGTATATATTTTTTGTGACTTTATTCGAGATGACTTATTTTAACTAGATAGTGAGAGATAGTAGTCACAACAAGTAATAGTGATAATTGTAATAATTTGCAACATTATTTTCATCCGAGCTGAATTTATTTTAAGCAGATATTAAATTCATATCAAGTGCCTCGAGAATTTCTACCTCAACTGAAAATTTTGGTAAATAATAAATATGGCAGGCAGGGACCGGAACCGCTTACCCTTTAAAGGGTTTTCGTTAGGGTATATAATTGACTGGTTTTTACAAACCCCAACGATGCGATAAGCATATCTTCGATTTACCCCAATGAAAACCTATCCCATACGATACAATTAATTCGACTAAGCACTTATCAATTCCTTAAAACCCTCGTTAGGCTTTCCCTATGAAGTGTTTATTGAACGGCTTCAAGCTATTTTAATCTCTACGCGCAGTCCATACAAAATATTTTTGCATTAGCTTGAAACCAACCAATCACACAAATCTACTAAACAGAGTCAACGGAGAGGAAGAATGGATAGGGTAACACTAACGTAATGCTAAGTGCTTAAATCCAAAACCCTTACGAAACTGGAAACCTCAAAGGTTGTAGTTAACTAGTTCGAAGCAGTTTCTATATCATTAGGGTAAGCCCATCGATAGGGTAAGCCTATCGATAGAGAGAGCATATGATGTAGTACCACTTAATCAAATATAGGGGTTCTCCGGTCCCTGGTGGCAGGGTACTAATGTATTTATTTACGTGCATAGGTTTTTTTTTGTCGCAGTAGTCATAAAAAACATGTTTCTCTCGGTTCAACTCTGTTTCAGCTTGCTTCATCATTCGTATATCTATTGCGTTCTTTCCAGCCTTTATATCATTACTAGAGGACGCCCGCGACTTCGTACGCGTAGAATTAGATTCCCGCTGCTCCCCCCATTTCTTCCCATTGGGGGTCGATTTTCGGAAAATCCTTTCTTAGTGCTCACTTACATCATGAAAGGAACCCCTGGCCCTGTAACAAATTTCAAGTTTCTAGGTACAGTAGTTTCGGCTGTGCGTTGATATGTCAGTCAGTCAGTTTTGCCTTTTATATATATAGATAATAAATATTACGATAAATATGTACATCTCTTTGTAGCCGACTGCACCTTCTGTGTAAGTTCTCTCCATCGTCTATCCAATCTAGCCTTATCGGTCTCGAATACTATCAAATTTTAACCCGTACATATAAAAAATGTTCGCCTGTCATCCTTCAGATCCTTGCAGCGGCCGCGCCGGCAGCCGGCGGCCGGCGGCACGGGCACGACGCACCGGCGCCGGCCCGAGCGCGCCGAGCGCCACGACCACCGCGACCTGTACGCCGTCACGGAGCTCTAGGACCGCCACCTGCCACCGCTACCACCACGCGGTACTAGCCACTTGATACTCTAGCTACCATCGTAATTATACATGTGGATCATTATAATAAGGGTTAGGTTATGCATACTGTGGTTCTGGAATCCATGGAGTCGCTGTTTCCTAATTATTATTATTAGACGAGGTTTTGGCCAAGTTGGTAGTTCCAGCCTATGAAGCTAGCGGTCCTGGGTTCGATATTTGTGTGATGAGCACGAATATTTGTTTCTGAGTCTTGGATGTTTTCTATGTATAAGTATTTATTTCTCTATATATATCGTTGTTTAGTACCCATAATACATAGTTTGGGACTAGGTCTGTCAATTTGTGGGAAATGGTCCCCCTGTTACTTATTACTGATATTTACTCATACCACTTTGATTTTGGCCCTTAGTATTATCATATTTAAAAGTGATTTAAATATATTTTTAGTTCGGTTTATGCCGTACCTACCGTGCCGTATTTGTTTGTTTGTAAAGCTTTCACAGCGGAGATCCTCCGTACCAAAATTAATTAAAAATAATTTAGCGCGTTAATGAATAAACATACGGTGACATATTTCAAAATTTGAATTTCAATGACAATGACAATACAATTAATTTTGAAGGTTAAGTTATTGGTATGGATAATAATTAGGAAATAGCGACTCCATGAATTCTAGAACCGCGATATACCACCAAAAGTCCTATCCCTACTTATAATCCTCCAATTTAGGTTAGATACTGTGGTGTCTAGCACTGGCAAGTGACTTTACAGTAGCGGCTTCTAGATATACATTCATAGCCATAATTCGACAGACCAGTATGACAAGACGTTTTGTCGCGTCTCTCGCTAAGGACATCTCTTTCGTTATAGACTAGGTAGAGAGTAGCAACGAAGAACACGCGGAAAATGTAGTTTGACAGACAGTATTGCCAGGTAACATACTATTTAAGTCATGACATGAGGAAATGTCGATGTTTTATTATAGACTTATACAGTACCTACCTACGATAAAATATCCGTTTAACATCTAAAATTACAAATTACAATAAAGTTATAATAAATATTAAGTATGAATCGAACTTTTTAAAATATCAATCTGGCAACATTTGTGCATTTTAAGTTGTCAAGCTGGTCCGTCGAACTATGAAGTTTGGTGGACGTGGAGACCTTGCAGCGAGGTTTTGGTGCGGCGATGTCATCGACGTAGACGTGTTACGTGAAGTGATTTATATTTAGAATGCGGTTCGAACCGGTGATTGGCTCTAATATTCGACGAGACTTTTCCACTTACTATGGCTTCATAGTGCGAGTGCGATTTTAAGCGATTCTTAATGAATTTTCGAGATAAGTGTGACTTTTTAATGTAGCCGTCTAAGCGACGCTCAGTATTTTTGCTCACAGTCGTGACGCCGGACATTTTTAGCTAAATTTTAAAACGTTCAGTAGGATTCGATTATATATACGGAATATCTTAGCACAATAGGGAGGTGAATCTTGCCATACAGACGCATGCAATAAAGTGTTGTTGAAGGAGACTATAAGGTTGCTCAAGTTTCGAAAAGTAATGTATTGGTCTAATGTATTTGAATTTAACGGCGTTAATTTATGCAAAATGTTGATAAGGAAAATTTCGATTTCATTTATTAAAAAAAAAATTAGCAAAAATATTTAACCAAAATTTTGACGCGGTTTTTGACTATTTCGAAAGGCCTATGTAACTGTTTTTTTACTTTTGTATCGTTTCCGGTTGCTCACAATACTTTAAACTCGCGTATTCCTTTAATCGTGTCCACAATAAGGCTGTGCCATTAAATGTTTAACGACCAATGAAATATTTTTTTGAAAACTTTCTTATTAAAAAAGTTGAAAAAAAAACAAAAATTCTCAAGACTCTCTTGTCTGACTGTACGTTTTTGAATCGGTTTTCGCTCAATACTAGACATAAGTGAACCTGGTTAAGGCGAGGAGATCATGCAAACCTAAAAAGTAACATTCCAAGGCTGTAACATCTGGGGCACGTTTTATAAAGCTACAAGTAACAATTTTACAGGTCTAAACTGGCAACACTGCTCAAATGGCTGGTCGAGGTTGTGTCAAATGAAAACTTGTAACCTGTAATCTGTAATTTGTAGCTTTATAAAACAGGCCCCGAAGGAGCAAGGACATAAACGTAGAATTGTCTGCTTTTGGGATTTAAGTATGGTTATTGGCTTTTATGGTTAGAATGTCGGAGTTGTCGTTATTTTTAGCTTTTTATCGAGAGCTAGGGAGATGCCAAATGGTAGGAAACTGCCAGAGTTGCAAAATGTTGCGATGCGGACTCAGGATTGTACATACCTGTAACATACGACTCGTATTTGTAACGTTTCGTGTGAATGTTTTAACTTGTATATTTGAACCGACAGTTTAGAATCTCTTATGACGCTTCGTTACTTGCTCAGCCGGCTCAAACTTGGCGGACAGCAATGTTGTAAATAGATGTAGTGTCCTTAACCTATAGTAGATTATTAGAGATCAATGAACATTCCATCTTGATACTGGAATTTCAACTTTTTTTGTATATAAAGTTCGGATGAACTGTTAAGCAATGATGTAGGTGGAATAAATAGACTAATATTAATAAACGAGTACTGGTATCGATGTAACACCACAATTTAATTAATTGTAATTTAAGAAATGTGATCATGAAAGTAAGAGCGTTTTTGTAACATTTCTTATTTATTTATGTGATTTACTAATACTTCTGAAATGTTGAATGTACTTGCGTTTATATAAAAGGTACATTTCATTTTACGCTTATAAACGCGATTGAAATCAGCATTTATCAAGGGCAGTTGATATAAAAATCGGCTTTCTTTAGACTTTTGGTGTCTTCAGTAATTACGCAATGAGAGAAAATGCTCATCGCGGTGTTTTAAGTTCCTCTTTGACTTTTTCATGTAGAAAAAATAATAAGAACTTCAACCGCCGTTTTTTGTCGCATTTAAAATCGTATAATAAGTTTCCTGGTCACTTTTCTAATGTATAAAAATAATCTTACTAGCTATATTTAAGACGTAGTTTTAAATGAAGGTACCATGTAGGCACAGACACGTATGAAACGGGATGTTTTGTACTTCAGTATTAATAGCGAATTTTGTGAGACTTTACAACGATTAGTACATTCTTTAAGATCTTTTTTCTATGTTTCACGGTACCGCACTATATTCGCCAAAGATAATGCATAATTTTATTTAAATAGTGCTAAGAGTAATTAGAAATAAGCTTAATATAGATTTTGAGGCGGCCATATTGGTTTTTTTTTGTTACTTTATCTGTTGCGATATGTCGCTAATATATGGAAAATGTTTATTCAAATGTGTACGGTTTGTTTTAAAAATGTTTTTGTGTCTCTAAATATACTTAAATCCTGCTTTCTTTCTGTTTCTCTAGAGTTATTTTTTTCTTAGTTTATTTATTGTTTTTTGTAGGACAAGCATTTTTATAACAAACCGTATTTTTTATTTGATTACCACGACAGCCAATTTTAAATTGTAATTTTTATTCGCGGTTCGTTGTCGTCCAGCGCATTTTTTCTTGATATTTGATAAATTGCCTGTATGCAAGGTTGATTAACCTAACTCAAACAAAAGCTAATGGAAAACTATTAAAGTAAAGAAAAAGCAGGGAACATGTAAAATAACTTATTTTGTATCTCCTGTCATCTGTCAAAATTTGTTGAAATAATGGAAACCTGAGATAGGTTAGAAGACGATACAAGACAATAGACAGAGACAAGTAAAAAATGCATTTTATTCTGAATCCATTAACTTTTTGATTGTTTAAATATTATATGTACCTATAGGTTAAGTAAGGTTTGTTTTCTAACAACCCAACAAATTTAAATTGTTTAACTATAACCAAAATAAAATGCATCGGCGTTTAAAGAGTTTTTTTACTCTTATATTGTTTTTTTTTTCTGACTGTCGTGAGTAATCACAAGCATTCTGGTGGAACAATGAATGCAATAAACACAATTGAACTTACTGATAAGTAACACCATTTTCAATGTAATTACTGCACAATATTTATAACCGTAAAATAAAAACGTAACGTTAAATAGATGTAATATTTGTTACAAGTCTTTGCACTTCGCAGTACAAATTGTACTCGCAAGTGTCAGGTACATTTATAAAAGCATTTTTCTTTTTTAAATTTAAATCGGAAAGGTTATATACCTAATAACTATACATAAAGTTACCATAGAACGTTTGAAATGACGAGTAAACTGTATTTCTGAACAAATCACTGCCGACATTTAAGATGAGTGCCATATTTTTTCTTATTAAAAAAAATGATTTTGGATGTTGTGAATATAATTTATTCCTTAAAATTATCCTGATATGTAGATTTTTTTCTTATTTAGTTTATGCTTAAGGCGATATAGTTTGCTTTTTCAAGTCAATTATGGTGCGCTCGTATAAAACTAACTACTGTATGTATTTTGTGTACTGTGAAGTATTACAATTAATGCAGAACAAAGTATACAAATTAAAAAAAAATGTATGCGTCTTTTAACTAAAAAGTTACGATAAAGTAGACAAGCATGGGTTTTTACTATAAAAAATATCGTAGTACAGTTAAATCTCCTAATTGAAACAGGTTTTTTTTAATAGGTGTTCTGATGAAAATCATTTTTTTATATATACATATATATTTTTTTATTTACTGAGAGATAAAAATAGACTTCCAGTGTTTGCTACGCTCGCTTTGGACTAGTGGTTGGAATGACGTCATTTTGGTGGTAACCGCATTTTGTTATTTTAAGTACTAGCTACTGTACTAGCAGTGACGTAGAAACGACCTTGTGGCGTTTAAGCTCTTTAGCCAGTAGTAGAAAGTTTATTTATTTACTCAGTAAATAATAAACAAAAAAAAATGTTTGCTTTTAAGACTATCTGCCGCACTCAGAGAGGTCAATCAAATTTAATGCTTGTTTAGTGACGTGTCGTCTTATTCTATTACTATAGCAAAGAAAATGACAGCAACTTTAATCAAGCATTAAATTTAATTGACGTCTCTGAGTGCGTCAGTATAAGCATGATTAATTTCAGAACACCTTTAAAAAAAGTCCCTCTTGTCAATGCAGTGAAATAAGACAAGTTAATTTAAGATTGCATCATTATGAACAAGGGTTAACAGCACGTTATATTTGCCACGAAGTGTAATACTCTACAGTGCGTGTTTTATATGTAAGTCTCTTTTGTGATGTATTGGCGTGTATAACGAGGTTAAGGTCGAATAGATCAAGTGTATGAGTTTACAAAGAATTATAATAAATGGACAAAAAGTACAATTGATTTTCATTTTTCTTTTTTACAGGGGTGCATTTTTGAACGCTAGAGGCCCGTTTATGAAGCTACAAGTTACAAGTTACAAGCGGAAGTCTCTTTTTTTAACTCCTTTTGCTAGAAACAGAGTTCCGCTTGTAATTTGTAACTTGTAGCTTCGTGAAACGGGCCGCGGGACTAGCACAACTTGCACATGTAAAACCTGACAAGTTTCAGGCAGATAAAGGGACATTTTTTGGTGTTATTGTCATTTACATAATTTCTTAAATATCTGACATGTTACGTTAGGGTTTGAATTATATAAAACCTAAAAAGTAATAATTAAAAAAGAACTATATTTTGCGATAATTATGACCTTAACACGTTATAACTAAAATTAAATGTGGCGGCAATATATTTAATATTTGTGCCCTTAATAGTATTTTTTGGCGATTATACCCCTATTATGTTGCTTTATCTTGATTTTCATCATCGAAATGCAGTTGCCTAGACCAAGATAGGTACTCCTTTTCCACTTTGACCCTAATGCTTTACAAATAAAGTCGAAAACTGTCGTCCCTGTTACGAAAACTTCGTGGCCCTTCCGCCCGTCCTAACTTTAAACAGCTGTTTCTTTCTAACCGTAAATAGCTCACCGATTTTTTAATAAAATACGTATTACCTAGAACTGCAAATTTTCTAACAAAATAATAGAAAAAAAAAACAAAATGTAAATTTACAAGAGGGGTCCCATACTACCACAAAAAATACATTTTTTATTTTTGGTGTATAAACAATTGTACATACATGAATTAAATTAGCTATATAGTATAGCATCAACTTCCGTCCCCATAGTAACCACTTCTCCTGTTACTCATGTATACACCGTTATTAACTAATGCCCGGTTTCAATATTCAAGAAACGAATCGTTTTCCTTACGTTTCGTTAAAATTTGACATTTGCTACGTACAAAATGTGTCAAATTTTAACGACTAGGGGGGTTATTATGACATACTAGCTATGCAGTTCATTTTACGGCGAGAGTAAAGGACAGAGCTATAGCTATAGCCTTGAGGCTTGAGGGCTTATTGTGTAACACACTCGCAATCACGATCGTTTTCATTTTGAAAATCGAAGGCTTGTCTGCATACAAAATGAAAACAATTGCTCCACTTTGAAGCCGGTTGCGATTGCGAGTGCGTTAGACAATAGCCCTCCGGGCATACGAAAGATTCATGTTTTAAGTAGCAATACCATCAACGTACAACATAAATTAATTTAATCAATTTCTTAGTAAATAATGCTTTAAGTTAAGGTGACAGAGTTCAAATTAAATTAACTATGGTATTGTTTTTTAAATAATAAAAATCTTGGAAATTATGCGATATTGGACTACATGTTATACCACATTATATACTCCAAATAGGGTTTAGAATCAATGGTTAAAATCCTTCGGGTACGTCCCGGGTACGGTGTATTTACCAACCTTACCTCTGGATCTGTTTGTATTATAGTGATTATCGCAAAATGAAGTTCTCGCGCCTGTCAACCCCGTCTCATATTGAGCGGGTAACATCGAGTTAGGTGAGGCGTCAATCAATCATAGCCAGTCTATTCGGATAAGAAGGGGTTCATGAATAATACAGACCTTAAAGTGAGCTTACTTGGTAACAATCTGAGATCGTTAAAACGTTCTTGTTTTCGGGTAAATTTGGAAAAACTCGCATAAGAACATAAATATTTGCATTCATTCTTTGCATTTGACGACGCGATCGCCTAGTTGGTAGTGCTAGTGACCCAGCCTACGAAGCTAGCGGACTCGGGTTCGATTCCAGGTATGGGCAAATATTTGTGTGATGAGCTCGAGTATTTGTTTCTGAGTCTTGGATGAATATGTATTTATGTATTTATTTCTCTATATAAATAAGTCTTTATGTCGTTGTCTAGTACTCATAGTTCATACCTAGAGCTTAGTTTGGGATTAATTTGTGTGACATTGTCCCCTGATATTTATTTATTCAATTGATTCTCAACTCTACAATCTAAAGACTGTGATCCCAAGAATGCCAAGGCGTTGCCAACCCTGCTAGTAATTTTGGCGGTTGTCACCGGAATAATGCGTCCACTGTTGCTTGGCGATAGGTTATAAGTATGCAGGTACACATCTTACCTAATACGTACATATCTGTTACGCTCTAGACTCTCTAACTCAGTGTTTCTTAACCTGTGATCCGCGGACCCCTGTGGCCCGTTTTACGAAGCGGAACTCTCTTTTTAGCAAAAGGAGTTATAGAGTTCCACTTGAAATTTGTAACTTGTAGTTTCGTGAAACGGGCCACTGGGGGTCCACGCGTATATGTACGAGGGTCCGCCGAAGTCTCACCTATGGACCATTTAACAATTATAAATAAATGCTACTAAAAGTCTCTTAGTCGCTACGCGTACTAGCACGGCACGTACTCCAGCGAGCGGAGTCCAAGACCGAAACCACATACCTCTGTGAAAAGGCATTATCTTCTCTTGTATATATTAAAAACAAATACAGAAACAGATCACAAGTGGAATCCGATTTGAGATTGCAACTTAGTAGTAACATCAACCCGAATAACGCCAACTTATTTGCGAAGAAGCAGCATCAACCTTCACATTAACGTATTTTTTTTGTATTTGTTGTAAGTACTCAAATAAAATGGTCTGAAATGTATTGCTGTTTTTTTTTATTAAGGGGTCCTTGGATTTGTGTTTGATTTCCTAGGGGTCCGTGGACGGAAAAAGGTTAAGAACCACTGCTCATAAGCCCGCTTTACATTTGGGTAAATTCAGTGTGCTGCATGAAAAAGACTAAAAAAAACCGGTCAAGTGCGAGTCGGACTCCCGCACCGAGGGTTCCGTATTTAAAATAATATACATGGTAACCGCAAAAGAAAATACTCATTTTGTGATAAACTTTATTTTCTACCCAATAAGGTCCATTTTGACTAGCTTAAATTTTAATACAGATTTTCAAAGTTTTTTTTGTTATTTCTCAAAAACTGTAAATAACGAACACTTCATTTTATTTTTCCCATAAAATATTAGTAATTATCTATACTTTAGGATTTTTTCAGATTTCTTGATTCATAAACTTCGGAGATAAGGGGGGGGGGAACGGTCATTTTTTGTACATTTTTGGCTATAAATCAAAAATTACATAGAAGAAAAAAAAAATAGTTTTGAAATGTGCAGATTAAGCCCTTTCCCCATTTGCTATAATCAAACCACTTTTATTTTTCAACCCCCCATTCTAGACCCCTTTTTAATTATTTATAAAATTATTTTCATTTTTTTTTACTATAAACAGATGCGGGCAAGCAAGTTGTATAACTATGCCAAATTTCAAGTTGATAGCATTTGTAGTTGCTGAGAAAACCTGCTGTGACATAAATACAGACAGACAGACAACGAAGTCTCACCATAAGGGTTCCTTTTGTACCATTTTGGTACGGAACCCTAAAAAGACAAGTGTCAAGAGGACGCGCTTATCCCCTCCACGCCGCCTGTCTAAATTTAGCCAAATGTAAAGCGGGCTTGACTAATAAAGACGTGTCAGATTTCTCTACTCAATGTAGGGTAAGGTTGTAACAAGGTTTTTACACTGTTGTTATTATGTTATTATCAACAATTCCTGCATATCGTCACCGTCTTCAACATCACCGTGGGTCTCTGTGATACTTACCCTGTACTCTAAGTTATTACTCGTACTGCTAGTGACAAAAACCGTTTAAAATACGTTTGCGTAAACTGTTGAATATTGAATGCCTCCAACTCAGCCCCTTCACAAAACAAACACAAATAATGGCGCTTATTGAAGCTGGAACGGACGTTACGTTCGATCAAGATGAATCGACTGAGAAATAAATGTTTACTCTTGGTAAATCTTAGTAAATGTTTGGCGAACTGAAATTATCTATCACAATGTAAGTTAGCTACATTATTGTAAAATAAAGTTTATACATTCGGATCCGCAGACTGATACTTGGTTAACATATTTTTCACTTCTCATGCTCTTAAAATGTTACTTTAGTCTCTGCACATCGGGACTAAAACTCCTTATTAATCTCTAAGGATTAAAGTATATTTTTTTTCATTTACTTTGGAAACCCCTAAACAACCAATCACGGTGTTTATAAATGGATTATTATTCCCATTTTCAGTGATTGTGTATGGACAATTTTTAGGCTGTGGAAATAACCTCAAAATGACAACAGCGCAATTTAAAAAAAAAAAAACGATTTAATTTCGTGAAACACGATTAATGATAACGAATATGAATCTATTTAAATATATTAAGGATAATTTTATTTTATTAGGCATGGTCCAAATAGTTTTCAAATCAAATTTCAAATGTTGGCTAAATATGCAAGCATTTGTGTCATTTTGTAAAGTGTCACTTACCGCAATGATTAAAGAAACAACCGCGTAACAAATTTTTCAGAAACTTTGTTACATATTTGGTAAATATTGTAACGTTGTTTTTTTTACTCGCATTCATAGTGAAAAGTAGAGTGTTTAACGCGAGACTAAACAACCTATAATGATACTCGAACTATAGACACTCGGGCTCGCTGGCTCGCTCGCGTGGCTAAACATCTCGTGTCATTATGGCTTGTTTTAGTCTCTTGTTGAACAATCAACTATTATGGTTTGCCAACGGCAAAGGGGAAAAACCATTTCGTAATACTAGACTATTTCAGGAGGTACTGGAGGTATTATGGTCTTGTTTATCGATTTGTATGAACTTGGATAAAACATCTGTCACTGTCTGACTAGTGTGTAAGTGCGAGAGTGACGGGTGCTATATACACCGTGATAAAAGCGACCTTAACACGCGTCCAGAGGGTCGAGTTTTTAAATGAAACTGTTTAATTTTACGACACGCTCCTTTCTCTAATAGAATAGAATAGAATAGAATAGAATAGTTTATTCGTCAATTCTTGGACAATTACATTTAAGATTTACATAAACATAAAATGCACTAGAAGACATGTCAAGTTACAGATAATATTTATTTAACATTTTATTATTATTTATTATTTTATAGAACAACAAAGACGTACCGTGTCAGATATTTTTGAGTTCGATGGTAGCTACTGTACCAGTTCTCTTTTATAAAAATAGGGGTACACTAACTGTAGTGGGTACTCAAATACGCTTTAGAGGCAATTATCCCGAATATTCCTTTCCCAAACTTGTGTATCAAAAATCACCGCTAAGAAGTCGCTAAGAAACGACTTATTTCTCTGATAGTCTGGAGTCTATCTGTATTGTATGATATTCTAGTTTGAAACATAACATGACATTTGTTATAAAACGGTACCTCTCAGGTTGGTGAAATACGGAATTTTGGTTTGGTAGGAACTACATTTTGAAAAGTCACGCTTATTCAATTTGAAACTAAAACTACTAGCAGATTTAATAAAATATTGCGCTTTTGCTGAACATGAACCTCGCTTCTATTCACCACTTTTCAATGTGCATTGTTCATCTAGTGAAAAACGGACTCAGTCACAATGCAAATTGATAAATGGCGCGGTCCAAATTTAACTTGTCAGCCTTCCACCACCGCTAGTAACAATAGATTGTTAGCCAAGGGATGGAAGTGATCAATTGCACCCCCATAGTGATTTTCGAGTTTATATTAACGTGAGTATAGGTACGTGATTATAGATTCGCTCGCGAAGATAATATCTTCTAGGCAGCACGAGTGTAGCGCTAGCGAGCGCGTCTATAATTTGAGAGGCCATTGATACTTTCACATTGCTTAAGTACTACTTTTCATTTTGACTGAGGGTAAAGTAAACAAAAATATAAATACATTAAAGAGATCACAAGGGACTCGCGGGTAAACAAAGTCGAAAATCACTTGACATGTTTCGGGCTCGTCCGGAGCTCTTACTGATGAGCAGACATGGTCACAACACGACGAATACTGTTTGAGTTGTGTTTTGTTTGTGTATTATGTTTTAAAATATATTTTCATTGTGAGCTGATGTCACAGGATGAAAATTTTAAAGTCGACCTTCAGAAAAAACTACCTAACTGTATTTATGCGTGGATGAAACGGGATCTCCGTTAATTGGCAGTATAATTTCGTAAATAGACGTTTTGTATAAATTATACGTCTATCGTCGTTGGGCTGAACATTCCGACCTCATCACTTGTAATGAATTGGTATAATTCCGGCGGCACGCAGTTTGCCTGCCTCAGCTCGGTTTACACTGAGGCACAATTTAAAAGATAAACACCGAGTTGTTAATAATTGTTATGAGTATCTTTAGACTCGTTAACTTTCCGTACATTGCATAAATAAAGATAAGAAATATTAATTACATAAGTAAACCTCAATAATGTATTAAAGATTAGGTAAACTTTATTTTTAATCCACAAAACTACTAAACTAAGTGAGGCCATATTAATAACTGCTTAAAATTATTTTGTTTCAAAATGTGTCCATTTTATATGAGACCGCATTTAAATAGTAGCTTCACATTGAATTTGTAAATTTCCCATTTCGATTATTTTTACAGGTATTTTTTTAAATTAATAAAATAAAACTAGCTATTCTAAGCATTACTAGATTCACTCTTTATAACCGACGTGTAAAAGAGCCCTCATGGTTACCACTTTTTATTTACTAACTGAATAAATATTTTGAATTTGAATTTGAATCTAAACTTCAAATTTGTCCTGGATAACAAAATGTCGCTGTCACAGAATAAATATGTTACCTACTCGGATCTGGTAGACGAATTGGGCCTCAGAGGGCCCTGCCAAGATGCATTGCACTAACTAACGTTTCTATTCGTTTCATTTTTAAACCAATCGCGTCACTGATAGATCACGTGACTTTTCGTATCACGTCATCTACCAGTGACGCGATTGGTTTAAAAACGAATCGAATAGAAACGCTACTTAGCGCAATGCATCTTGGCAGGGCCCTCTGTACTTTTATGTTTTCAAAGCTCCTATTTACTTGATCGTAAGAGCTATAGAGCTACGTCCACAATAAGCTTACAATACACACACAGGCTAAAACAAAGTGCAATAGAGGTCCTCACTCCTGAATACTGACTTTTTTGGTTCAAAACTCTAAAAATAAAAGTATTTTCGCTAGCAACTCTCTAGTTGCAGTTGCTTTCATAGCTTGCGTGACTCTTCACAGCAACATAATAATGCCGTAGGAGTAAGTCTTGCCGCAAGCTATGAAACCCGAGCCAAGTGTTTAAAATAAGTATGTCTTGGCAGATATCAAGAGAAAGCTTTGGTCTTTGACTGAAGCCTAACTCAAATACGTATTTCTGTAGCCTTAGGCTGGCCCGACGATCTAAGTATCGGTTGGCCAGCGAGAGTTGAAAATAATAAAATAATCGGGAGATAAATTGCTAGACAACGATAAAGGGTGTAGCAGGATAAGCCTTCAAAAATTGCCCCCAAAGCTTTGAGTTCAAAATTACTATCAGTTGATGCCCCGTCAAATGAAAATAATTCATACCAATTTTTAACCCTCTACTGCCACCTGGAACCCCACGACATTCATTTAACCCTAAAACGTTTTTATTTATTTTCTCAAAAAGTATAAAAAGGAGAATTGTCAAATTTTGCACAAATGTTGATGTGATCAATATAAAATATCAAAAAAAAAATGAGCCCTCTACTTACTTATTTTCCTAGAACAAAACCTAAATTAAAAATTAAAACATCCTGTATAACAATTCAGGCTCGTTGTACTATCACCATTTTTTTACTAAATATTAACCAACTACCTATCTACATAATATGTAAGTTTCATGTAATTAACAAAGGTGGAACAGTGTGAAAATATAGGTATTGTTCAGTACGTACCATGTATGTAACACGCTTACGGTGACGACATTAGTAAAAGATATCGGCCCGCCAACCGGGAAGCCATCCGTAATCGATATTTTTTTAATTTGCTAATAGTAGTACTACCTAAGTAGTACCTTTTTGCTAAACAGTAAAGTAAAATAAACAGAAACATTTGTTCAAATATGTATTAATGAGTTTCATTAATCGTAGCAAATTAAAAAGATCGATTACGGATGGCTTCCCGGTTGGCGGGCCGATATCTTTTACTAATGTCGTCACCGTAAGCGTGTTACATACATGGTACGTACTGAACAATACCTATATTTTCACACTGTTCCACCTTTGTTAATTACATGAAACTTACATATTATGTAGATAGGTAGTTGGTTAATATTTAGTAAAAAAATGGTGATAGTACAACGAGCCTGAATTGTTATACAGGATGTTTTAATTTTTAATTTAGGTTTTTTTCTAGGAAAATAAGTAAGTAGAGGGCTCATTTTTTTTTTGATAGTTAATATTGATCACATCAACATTTGTGCAAAATTTGACAATTCTCCTTTTTATACATTTTGAGAAAATAAATAAAAACGTTTTAGGGTTAAATGAATGTCGTGGGGTTCCAGGTGGCAGTAGAGGGTTAAAAATTGGTATGAATTATTTTCATTTGACGGGGCATCAACTGATAGTAGTTTTGAACTCAAAGCTTTGGGGGCAATTTTTGAAGGCTTATCCTGCTACACCCTTTATACTAAACTATAAACAACGCTTGGCTTGGCTTGTAGTAATGTTAGGCGATGGGCTTGCAACCTGTCACTTAGCCTATTTGTGCAAAATGTTGTTACTGAATTATCAACAAGTTTTTAAAGTTGTAGGTAATTCTGTAGCTCTGCCTACCCCACTCTGGGATTACAGGCATGAAGGTATGTATTTATGTAACAATAAACAAAATAACCAAGGCTTAGGACCGAGTAGTCGCGCTTATGTCACAAATATTTACCGGGAATTGAACCCGGGGCCGCTAGCTTCGTAGGCAGGATCACCATCAACTAGGCTAATCGTGCGATTCAAAATCAAGTTGAAATTTCAAGTCATGACAAGCCAAAGTTTTCCTAAAATCAATTAAATTAAACCGTCCACTTAAATTGTCCGCCACTGTGCAATTCAAAATGAAACACTCCTAGATAGTTGCTCAATTTTAATTACAAGAAAGCTAAAATTCCATCGATCTATGTTTAGAGATCAAAGCAGGCGGGCGACAAAGGTGAGTTTGCTTTGAAGTGTCGCCGGGTTTAACGAGGTCCCGCGGGGAAGCCGTTCACGGGAAACTCGACCTAATTGTACCAAGTTAATTGCTTGACGGGGCGCCCGTTTCTTTGAGTGGTTATTGCTTTCTTATTAAGTGTTTCTGGGCTGAAACGTCGGGAAAGCGCCCACATCAGAGCTGTGGAATTTGCCGCATTTAGATATTTGTTTTTAGGGAATGCTTTGATTAATTATAACTTACATTTTGGAGAAGATACATTTTAAGTCTAAGAGGCTACTAAGCCGGCATTTGTATGTTTGTGTTATCCCATCATATCATTTCGTTGAATTTCATTTCATGTGATGATTTCAGGAAAATTTTAAACATTAATCACTTAGGTTAGGTTAGGATTGTGACCACCAAAAAAAATTAACTCGTGCGGCGAGAAATGCCTTTCGATGAATATAATATCCAACATCGGCCGCAAAAGTATCTGACACGCTCTTATACCTTTAGTAATAAAGACGTGTCAGATATTTTTGCGCCCGATGTTTGATAATATATTATTGCTGGTGACTGTACCCATTCATGTGTTTGTGTGACGATACCTTGGGTAGTGTTAATCTTAATGAAACTTGGTAAAACGTAGAATAAAACTTCCAAGTTTTAGCATAATAGGTCAGTCCAACTGAAGTCGGCGTCTCACAATATTTTTAACCAAAAGCCAACTTCAGTTGGACTGACCTATTACCTCCCATTTTAAAAGAAGTTAACTTTCAGTTTTTGAAGGCGGGTTTTTGTTTTTTAATCAGTTATTTTATTTTATACTTTTTAGTGATCTTCATTACGCTATTTGTTGTCCCACTTTTTAATTAATAAGAAACTATAGAAAATTTCAAGCTCGCCGCAAGCAACGCTGCGGGAAAATCATAGTCATATATTTAAACCTAAATGTGCTTCGTCATAGTCGCTCAACTATCTTAATCGAGATATCTTATCGCCGCCCTTGAAACAGCTACCGTAAAGGAGTTTCGGTGGCCATCTTTGGTCTACATCATCAGTTTCACTAACTCACCAAATTGTGCTTTCCAAGAGCAAATGCACTAGTTACTATGAAAAATACCCAAATCGCTATAGGTGTGCCTAGAATATTTGAGGAGTTCCCTCGATTTCTCCAAGATCCCATCATCAGATCTTGACGTGTTAACAATAGGACCAACTAGAAAGTACGACCTTTCAAATAAAAAATATTCTTTCAATTTGGTCCAACGGTCTTTGAGTAATCGGGAAACATACCCAAAGAAAAAATCCCGTGGTATTGAGAACCTCTTCCATTTTTTGAAGTCGGTTAATAATAAAAAAATGACATTTACTAACGTATTAGCAGACATTTATTACTGAGAATAACAGGCTCCCGTATGTCCTATCCTAAGACTAGATTCATAAGCTGTCCAAAAAATCCAGCAGTAACATTTCTTTTGCATTCCACCGCCATTTTATTTTGAAACTGTAATGTGTTTTCAATCGCCGCGCTCGATATAACTCGAGCCGTATGCACAGGTAACAATACTTTGAGAATATGAAATTCCTTTGTCCCGATATTGGAGTTTCTGAGGAAGAAGGTTCTAACTTTTGTGAGAAAAATTCCCAGTTCTGAACGTGTTTATCAATATAGTCGAGGTTTCGCTGGATGGGGCAGGGGTAAATATATTATTAAAATAAATATATTTTATTTAGGGACATAACAATATTCAAGTTAATACATAATTACAAGACTAATATTACATTTTTAAAACTTAATTATATTTTAAAACTAAAAAGCTCTATCTAAAAAAGTGCCCTGCGGCATTGTCCCGAAGTTGCTGGCAGCATTTCCTCGCTGGGTAGTTAAACTTATGCGTTGAGCGAGGAAACTGCCAGCTCTTCGGTCTCCCGTGACGTCAATGAGCCTCTTCGAAATTTCCTTAAAGAGGCTTTGAGCGGGACCCCACGGACTAAGGGTCTCGACGCCGAATGGAACAAACATATATTCTGGGCCGAGACCACTATATTTTATTATCATTGGAAAAGAAACAATAAAAAACAACACAAATTGAACTAATCCCAAACTAAGCTCTAATAGGCTTGGTCTATTGGTAGGTACTAGGCAACTATATATAGTCAAGAGCAATGAAAACGGGTCACTTTGTATTGAATTGCCATAGAAAGTGATCCGTTTTCATTGCTTCTGAGTGTAGATTAAAAAAAAAAACAATGAAACCCGAGATTCAAACGGAGTCTAATATTTTCAGGGTTCATATAATGTATGTATGTACGATTGTTTATTCCACCACAACTTCTAAACGCCTGAGCCGATTTAGATGAGGGTATCGTTAGAATCCTTTCACCATCCCGGGTGAAATAGGTTACCTAAGCTGTTAAAATTGAAATAACAACAATGGCAAAATGACAATTATTAAGTATATTGACGACAGTATAAAAAATGCATTCTGGTTTTTAAAGCTTGCTTTTCATTTAGTTATTGCCCTCTACGAGTACTTTGTAGAGCGCGCTCGTAGCACTACTACGACGTAGCTGGTTTCGTAGCAACGTGGCAAATAAGTTCCTCAAAGAGGTAACTCGACCTTAAACTTCATAACTTTATACAGAGAAGGTCAAGGATCCTAGGAACGTTTTTATTAAACTACTAGAATTTATTTTATTTTTCTGCGGTAATATCAAAATTTCCAGAAAATAACTATCAAACGTACGTAATTATGTGTTGAGGGTATAACAGGGCTCTACATAATTCCGAAAAGTTAAAATACCGCATTCATCGAAATTTCGTTTGTCCTAATTTTGAATGTGATCCAACATTTTATTCTTTTAACTAAGCCGCAGTGTTCACAGTGTTCCGTTGTGGGGATAAGATAACCGGTGAAATTGCTAGCATGAAGGCATTTCCATCTCAGTCCTTAGGGTTGGCAACGCTATTGCGGTCTTAGGATTGCAGTCTTAAGATTGTAGTCTTGAGAATGCAAATGTCCATGGTCACAGATCCCACTTACAATCGGAGCCTCTATTCAATACGAGCGATCTCTTCTTAACCTTTAGGTAAGTAGCTGAAAATTTGAAAACGTCATATTGAATTAAATATAAGTTACGTGTAAAACAACACATCTGATAAAATCAGTTCCAAATATGGCTAAAAATATCTATCTTATCCGTATCTAACCTTTTCTTCTTTTTCAATTTCGTGTTTAATATACTTGCTAACAAGTGTTTAAATACGAGTAAATAGATTGTCCTAAATTTTTTCATATTATCAGGTTACCTGTATGACACGATAAAATGCTAACAATCTATTTATAAGTTTAATATACAGATATATATATATATATATATATATATATATATATATTTATATATATTTATATATATATTTATATATATTTATATATATATATTAAAAGTCGATAAATGAGAACACCAAACACACAACAGCCCAAAAGTGCCACGAAAATTCGATTCGATAAGGTCGATTTTGCTACAGGAGTTTTATCTGACATACTGCCTTATTATTATTATCCGTTTATTGTCTTAGGAGGGCAGATTTAATTCTAGCTTATTTATTTGTATTACTCCTTTTAGTGATTTTAAGTCCTTGTGCATGCCTCAAGGAATTCTCGGGAGAATGCAGCGATGCAGCCGTCCCAGACGAATGGCTTCATATTATCGCGAATTATAGCGGACTAGTCGCGCCCCGCGACTGTACTTTCAACCCGAGAGGAATTGTTTGTATGATGTAAGCTTTATTGAGATCTATACACAAGGAGAAGGAAAACTAGCAGATGTTAACAGTTAAAAAAATATGGGAGCAGTTACAAATCGACCTTTTTAATTGTCTTTCTACGAAAATGTTGAATTAAAATTTTTATTAAAGACGATTTTAGTTAATTATTTACTTTTAAGATGTTCTATTATCATTTTTACTCTTTTATTTTCAAAACACTTTTTATCTTGAAAAACGATATGTCGTATTTGGCATTGTAACTATTGTAAGACGCCCGTCATTCGCTCGATTTCGTAATGTATTATTTGTACTGTTTCATTTGTGCACCCAAATCCCGGTTTTTATTTAGCACAGTCCGTATTTTTAAACGACTAGACTTAGCATCACTAATTCTCGTGCTCGAAGTAGGTACCAACAAAAAATCCCAGCAACCCAATCAAATGTGAAAATCCCATCAGTTTTATCTTAAAATTTACGACCAAATCGCTTTGCATGGTCTTTTCTTATGACTCCTAACTTTGCCGTCTAGAACCGCCGAAGTATAAAAGAACTTTATAGTTATTTTAAGACGAAACTTTTCTCTGAACTCCGATCGTTGGGATACTTTCGCCGCATACGTTCTACATCGATGCCTTCAGGTGTTGATGTATAACTTTTAACTATGTACCGGAAATATTCAAGTTTTTCAGAATATGTTTGTTCGAAACACGCCTTTGCTTTTTGATTTTAGGAAAGTTCTAAACTAGTTATAATTCTTAACTACAGTCACGAACCGGGATTGTTCAGCCACTTGCCATTGTTCGTAATTTAGCCGTGTATTCAATAACCGATGTCACTGACTGGCTGACAGCTATTCGGTTTGCATTACACGGCCAAGTTAGAAAATTGGGTAAGTGGCTCAACAATCCCGGTTCATGACTGTACTTAATCTATATTCTGTGTCCTGTAGGCATTTTCACTAGTCTGAGTGTAACAGTGCATCACAAGGAGACCACTGTTGAGAGAAAGCGCCGGAAGAAACTTTGGTCATGATTTTTTTAAATAAATCTCACTATTTAAAATTTTAATTAACGTCTTTCACTCCTGTTAAGGTGTATTTCGCCAATGTCGATTAATTATAGACACTCCAATGGATTTATTAGAGAAATAAGGCCATGGATATCACACGCGATGACAATAGGCTATTTGACAACATTGAAAATACACTACAAATTGTGGTCATCCTATTAGATAATAGCGTAAAACAACATATTTCACTTTATTTTAAACTAAATTAAGTATATTTTTTTGGAAATTACACAAAAAGTATGTAATATTTTTTGAAATTTTATCTGTGGCAGAAACGCTATGTGATTGCTTTGTAGCTGTGGTTACTCGCTGGTGACGTCAAATGCAAGTAACCACAGATCATAAGGGCATATCTCTTCAAATGATTTTTTATTGTTTACTTGCGTGTGACGTCACACTTGTCATATGGCCAGCGCCATGCTGCGTTTTAAGCGCGGTTTTGAAAATTTTAATGTTAACATAGATTTTTATTGATAATACAGTAGAATGTCACGGAAATATCAATGTAGTGTGCTTCTTATGTAATAAAGAATCATTTAAAAGGGTTTTCTAAAATTAGTCAAATAGCCTATTGTTTGCTACAACAGTACTTTCTCTTGTGGAATAAGGAGAAGCACATATACGTATAAACGTGCTTCTATCAAGTCACAATAAATCTCTCATTTTAATGACATAACGCTTACGTTACGCAAAGTAATTAAGTATAAAATAATAATATAATCTCAAAAAAATATGCTAAACAAAATATTCAAGTAGTCAAAGATAAACATTAAATTTGATTTGAAGGAGAAGCACATAGGGTAAAAACGCGCTTCTATTAAGTCCCAATAAATCACTTATTTTAATGACATAACTTATGATTACGTTACGCAAATTAATAAGTATAAAATAATATACAATCTAAAAAAATATGCTAAGGAAAATATTCAAGTAGTCAAAGATAAACTTTAAATTTGATTCTGATACGTAATTTAATATTAATTAAAAGTTTAAAACAAACAAACTTTTAAAAATAGCACAACTTCCTCGTAGAGCGACGGCGGCGAACTCAAACTCGTTCGCGACGGGCACTTATAATGAAATAAATTAATTCCTCTCCAAATTAGTCGCTCCGGCTGCAAAAATATTTACACAGCTAATTGAAAAATTATCTAACGGGATTGACTCAGCGCAGATTTGCAGTTTGTTGGTTTTAAGAAATGTCAAAGTACCCCGTTAATTGTATTTCCTTGTTTCGTTTCCTTGAATGTTTTGAGAAAGGGTGTCTTTTTCGGTTTTTGCGATGGTTGAATAACATTTTAGATTCGTTTTTTAATCGAGTTTAGGGGAATTGAGAATAATGATCCTGGCTGTAACACCGGGTCATATTGAATTTTAAACCAATTAGATGGTTGTTTATATTTGTTTGCTGAAACATTATGCCCAGTTAATAGATATTTTTCTATGTAAAAATAAGATTATTTTATTTCTTACTTCTAAAATTTTAAATCGAGAATGAGATAATATCAGTTCATATATTTTTATATAGGCTTTATTTGTTACTTTAATTGTTATGCTCTTTCCTAAATAAATGTTAAAACAAAACTATTGGGTCAAATACAATATTAATGAAATTGGTCTCTTAAAATTACCTATTCCTCCGAATTAGAATGTAAAAACCGAGAGTTATTTTTTTGGTCTATCCCGAAAAATGAGACGATTCACCTCAAGATGCTTACACCTTCCTTTCCTTGTAAATGTGGTTAAAAATGTAAGCAGTTCACGAACAAAATAAAATAAACACCTAGAACAATACGATACAAAATATAACCAGAAAAATACTGGGAGTAAAGATAAGACCGCGTGGAATGTCGAAGGTGTGCAGATAGACTCTTCAACGGTGCAAGTCTAGACAAAATGTTTCGTCGGATTCTGTTTAAAAATGTGGAAGTTGTGCACTAGGCTGAAGAGATATCTATAAGGTACAGTCAAGGAAATTAATTCGTAGACCATTTTGGACTATGTCAAAGTGACACTGTTAATAAAATCATAAAAAGTCCCTTACGTTTTGATTGATTACTTGACTTTGACATAGTCCAAAGTGGTCTACGAATCAATTTCCTTGATCGTACATGGCAGATGTATGATACGTTATCAAATTCCTAAAAAATCATGTAAATGCAAAAGTCAGTTTATCTGTCAGTCGGTTTGTCTGTTTGGTAGGCTTAAGTGCAGAGCCGATCTTGATAGAATTTGGTTTGGAAATAGTTTAGAATAAACAGAATACTTTGTAAATTTAACAGCCTTCAAAACTAAAAGCAAGTCTAAAATGATTGTTGGATTCAGCAGAATCGTTAATATAGTACTCGTATAGCCTATGAAACTCACAAATAACGTGGCTTTCTATTGGAAAAAGAATTTTCAAAATAGGTTCAGTAGATCCAGAGATTACCCCCTACAACGTCACAAACTTTACCTCTTTATAATATTAGTATAGATATAGATTTAAGCTTTTTTTTTGTTAAATTAAAAAATTCCCTGCAGCCCTCTAAAACCGTCTCTGAAATCGTCTGAAACTTTCGAAATATTCGCGACGCAATTTAAAATAACAAGTCAGAATGTAAAAACAATTTTCTCCCTGAAAATGCACGATTCAAGACGTTTGAGTGGAGACAGCCTGAGCAAGCAGCCAGAGAAGCGAAATTTGTTTTATTGTAGTACAATTAAATGAAAATTTTATGGAGAATAAATGTCAAGACTGCTTTTATGCAAATGTTTCAGTTTCATTATAAAATGTTTGCAATTTGTTTAATAAACAACAGCATTTTTAACCGCCGTACCTACTCTGGAAAATTTTAGAGACAATAACTCGTTCCTTTTTACTCGACTGCCGAAGAAGGAGGGTTATGTGTTTATCAGTGTATCTATGTATGTTTGTTCCTTTTTGGTGCTCTAGAAACTAAACGCGAAGGACGATTTTCTTGATTCTTATGTGAATCGATTTGTCTTAATCGTGTGAGCGTCACTTAAGATATGACAATAATCAAAATTCAATATGGCGGCAACTAGACGCCATATTCTAAAAGAGAAAAAAATAAAGTCGACGAACTGTGACAAGTGGGGTTTCATTGAATACTTGAATAGGTATTTAAAAATCATTTTAAGGTTTCTTTGATTATTTCTCATGTTGAATGATCATTTAGGATTTATAAAGATTTAAAGTTTATTAGTAACAGTTGAGTTTTTTAAAGCTTGCTTTTTGTTAGGCTTGTTCAAACTGGTTGTGCAAAATGTGGTCACAGAATTATCAACAAGTTTTTGGAGTTGTTGGTGACTCTGTGGCTCTGCCTAGCCCACTCTGGGAATGAAGGCGTGAGTTTATGTTTATGTTTTTATGTTCAAACTTGTGTATGAAAAATAATCATTGAGGAACTACTAAAGTAGTCGTCATTAACTGACACTTGCATTGCGGCTGTAAGTGGCTGTTCGTCGAACCCAGTCGCAATGATAAGCTACATCACTTAAATTCAAGCGAGATAGAGTTCAATACGCCAACTCAATTCGACTTGGTTCTATATTCGTACATAAAATATATTTTGCTGACCGTACGTAACTACATATTCATATTTTAACAAAACGAAGTGGTTGTTTTTAACCTATTTTAAGAGATTAAATAATGTATTCAGTCAATGGTTTACGTTTTATTGAAAATAAAAAACGCTCCTCCTGACAACCAGATATCAAAAAGCTTAGTTATAATTTCAACACTATTCCAATATAATTAAAGCGTCATATTGATTGTTTTTTTTATGTACTTTGTAAAGTATACGAATCGTCACGAGGTTAAGGTAGTATGTATATGCAATTAAAAAAAAAATCTGCTTAAGAATTCTGCGGTGCTTTTTTTCTTCAATAATAGGCTTGTCTGAAGCCCTGGTAGATTCACTCCATATAACCAATGTGGTATAACAGCCCTCGTGTGACCAATTTACTTAATAAATGTTTTTATTTCATTTGGTTTATTTGAGAAACTTCTAAGGATATTTGTCTTTTAGTTCCTTTTATACGAATGCACCAATTAGTACAAATTGGCACAATCAAATAAAAATACATGTACCGTCTCGCCATTGTTCCATTGGACTGGCTTCGCTGTTAATGAAGTCACTCCGAGTAATAATTGACCGGACTGATTTATTCATGAATATTTCTAGTTCATTGAATGAACTTCCGTTCATAATTCGAGCGAGTAACTTTGATGAATGAAACAGGGTTTAAAGCAATTCAAATGTTTTAATAAACTGAGAAACGAGAATGACAGTAATTTTGATTAGGGTGGGGGTTGTAGGCTAAGAGCTACGTTATTGTATAACTGACTATTAAGTTTTCTGGGGGCTTAGTATGCTACGCGAGATTTGCTGACATATTTTACGTCATTCATATGAAAATAAGAAAATATGACATAACGTCACACTTTAAGATGCTTAGTAATAAAAGGACACAATTCACACAAAATACACTTTTATTTAAAACCTTAAATGTTTACCCTTACGTTAGAATATGGAATAGACATATTTGACACTAAATCGCTTTTGACGAGGTTTGACGTATTCTCCTGGCTGTTGCTGCTGCCACGCACGTGTTTCAGCAATGCTTAATTAGCCTAAGTTCCATAAAATACTTTCTATTTTCTAAATTTAATTTTTTTATGATCTTATCTAGAAGTCTGTGACACAGAAATAAAATAACTTATGATATTATTTCGATTGTAACTTGCGAAACGATTGGGCGTCTATATTCTATGCGGTGAAAACTATATCGTATTTGACCTGTTATGGTATTGTTTTTAACTCAGCCGCCATTACTGCCAACTAAATAAGAGCTATCAAAACGTTGACGATACGATAACAACTCAAAGACGATATGGTTTTTACCGCCTAGAGTGGAAGCCCTGGGTAGTGATTCTTTCACAAGCAAAGGTGAGCGAACGCAGGAGTGATGTCCAAGCGGCGAGTTTAAGTAGTCCCGACAAAACGAACAAAACACATTTCAGCGCGTGTATTCAATTTGGCAGCATGGCTTCTCGAACGTATCAGGCTGCCTAATCGAGAATGCACGCGCTAATATGTGTTTTGCTCGCTCTGACGGGACTACTTAAACCGCTGCTTGGACTTCACTCCTGCATTCGCTCACTTTTGCTTTTGAGAGAATCAATACCCTGTAGATGTGGGAGGAGTGAGGTAATGCTGACACAGTGACCATATTTTTCCTCAAAATGGGACAACTCGTGAATATTGTAAAAATAAATACTGGAGCATCGACATGATATGGAAAAATCTAATACCTTTAAACGAGAAATTCTTGTATTATGTATAATCTGAATCTCGGAAACGGCTCCAACGATTTTCATGAAATTTAGTATGCAGGGGGTTTCAGGGGCGATAAATCTTACCAATAAAAATACCGAGCTAGGCTCGGTCATCCAGGTATACAGATTACAGATGTACGTGGTGATTGGTTCCTATTAGGGGGCATAGTATAGAGCTCATTTACAGCAAAATTTCTTGTAGGTACTGTACCCTTTTTTCCTAGATTAATGGGACTACCTCAAGGTGACGTATTAAATCTATTTTTTTATTTTTTTATTTATTACAAAATATTATAAAACAAAGGATCACTTAAAGTTAGGTTTAGTCTACATCCTGAAACAAATCCGACTAAGAGTTATATAATTGATATACACTTCTTACTATTTCATTTATTATTTCACTTTGACAGTTCGATGGCGGTCGATAGAAATCAAATAATAAGAAGTGTAACATATCGGTCTTTTGAAGCATTTACTACTTACCTATTATTATAGTGGCTTAACAAAGTTTTTGACCGTACCTACTACTATATAAACATAATATACAGTAAACAGTAACGTTCAAAAATATCATTAAATAGATTTTTACTTTTAGAATAGGATATTCCCGAGTAACACGGGATAGGTGGCCACACTAGTAAGGTTTATGCGGGTCGCGGCCAGCGTACCGGAATAGATGGATACCTCCTTCGAACTTGAACTCAACCTTGAGAGCGATCTCGCCGATTCCAAGTTTTAATCTCCCCTCTAAGTCCTAAAACACTGTTAATGAATAAGTTATGGACAGGGATAGTTTAGGAATAATTTTGAACGATACTATAGGTACTAGTATTACATGGATGGATTGTGTGAAGAGTGATATGAGAAAGAAGGGAGTGAGCACTGAGATGATGGCTAAGAGAGGGATGTGTGGAAGAGAAAGACATGCTGCGCTGACGCCAGATCATTGGGATAAGGGCAAGGAGATGATGATGGCTATAGTCGCGTTCTTATAAAAAGTCCGATTTGACATCTGTCAACTTAGTACAAAACATATATTCGAGACATGATTGAGTTTGGGAACACCTTAAAATTCAATTTTTTTCCGAATATTCATTTATCCGATTTTTTTTTTCCGAAAACTACTTATGTTATGCTGGTGTTATTTTTTTGTGTTGAAGTCTGCTCTAGGAGTTTATGCTACGGATAGATTCCGTAAAAGTACGAGCATGTACACGTTTACAAATAGTACCTAATTAGGCTATTCGAAAAAGTGAAATATGATTGAAATATTCTTTATAGAGCTACTGAGCCTTTGCCAAATACGAACGAATACGAATAGCTCATGAACATTACCAAATAATAAATAGAAAAGTAGTAGTAGTTCATCTCCGCCCCTTCATGAGTTTCTGTTCCCTATTGCTACTCGGGCGCTTTCGTCGAAGCGCTTCCCTCGCTTTGATACGCTCGCAACCAAAAACAGCGACACGGCGCGGCCCCGACAAAACCAGCTCGGTCCATCCAGTCGAGTTGCTCACGGAATAGAAAAAACAGTGGAAGTGGCATGAGCTTCGATTAGTATCAGACCTGTTGTCGCCAATACTTAAACTATCATAAAAACAACACGCCACCATGGAAAATGTTTTTGGTGCGGCTATCGTTTTTACACTCCAAAATAGCACAATAAGTAAGGCATGCTTCTGGACTTATTTCCTATTTTAGAAATATCGAAATAAGCGATCGCGGCAAAAGTATGGTAGGTTGTGCGGAACTCGGCATAACTATGCCACACTTTATACGCCCACTTGACACTTCTACTGTTTTTTCTGTTTTGTGAGTTTGCTTGTGGTGGCTCGTGGCGCGTACGGTTAAGGCACGCACACATGCAAGCCGCGCAATATACCTTTGTTAGAAGACAAACTACTGTTTATACTGTGACATTACCCACTGTTTTGGTTAGTAGGGTATAAAACAATCTATTCTCTCTTAGTCCTCCATAACATTGTGCTCTATGAGTCGCGAAGGGTCGCTTGATACTTCCGCGCTGGGGATTGGAATTTCTTAGAAGGAAATGTAATCAATAAGTTACGTTGTAAATGAACGATTTGTTTTCCTTATTAACTCCCGGCTTTATTGGAATGGCCGCCATCCATCGAGCCCGTTTTGATGGGAAATAGGAATAATTTATTTTCTGCTATTTTTATTCATTACAATACACCTACTTATTGCTGACTTTGGGTCCATAAGAAGTATTAGTAGGTAGTACTTCTTACAGTTAACAGTTAAGTATAGTGTAACAGGGCGCATCAGCTTTTTTTTGTTGTTATTCTGTCCCGTAAGCCAGGAGTCAACAGTGATAGAGTTTCTTAAAAAAAATGTTATAATATTTGTAGCACGCTCAGGAAAAAAGCCATAAAATAATGGGTTTGTAATTGCTAATAACACTGATTTTTAGTGGACTTATATCCTTTGAAATCATAGTTTTAAAGAGTGACCAGGAGACGTCACCATGGCAACGAGCTACAACAAAAAGTTGATTGACCCAACAAATGTGAAATAGGTAATGTTATTTTATATTAGGATAATTTGGTGGATTCAAAAATAAATTACAACAAATTAACACTCTATGACCGTTTGCGTGAGTGTGGCATACAGACATACAGACAGACGGACATGGTGAAACTTTAAGGGTTCCTTTTGGGGGAAACTTTTAAGTTTGAGTTTGGAACCCTAAAAGAAGAACTAAGCTAATTTACTAAATAATGTCAGAAACATACCAATTTCAGAATTTTGCTACACTTCAATTCAGTTCTATTTTTTATAATATGAAAATTGTTAGATTGGAAAATGCGGTACAATATTAATTCAGATACGAAATAAGTAGTAATTAATAACTAACCACAGCAAACAAATTGAATTTAATCCAGAATACAGTCGGAAATCAACAAACTGAACTCTACATATTCGTGTATCGTTGCCTAATACCTACTCACAGAAACTTAGTTATACTCGTAGGTGTTATTTTAAATTAATTGTAAACTTTTGCACGCGACTCCGTCTCTGTTGTTTATCGCATTTCCTTTGGGAACTGTCCCATTACCCGGGTTAAAAGTAGCCTAGCCTATGCCATTCACTGGGCTATATCTCTTTCACGTCGATCAGCTGAGACTTTAGACCGTAAAGGTGGAACAAACAAATAAACAAACACATTTTTCTAACATTAGTATTGACCAGAATTTTCGTTGTATTTTTCAATAATGCTAGTGAGTTCTCCTTTATCGATTTCCGATACAATACAAGAGAGATCACAGAATTTCAAAGTTGTCTTATTGCCAAACGGAGCCCCTCCAAAAAAAATCATAACAACAACTAATTCATTCCTGCTTTAAAAAAAACGATTTTTATATTTTTTCCCATATTATCTGGTTACTTACATGACACATGTGTTGCTAACAATCTATTCAAAACTTTAGTATATCGATATGTACCTACAGTCGCAAACCGGGATTGTTGAGCCACTTACCCAATTTTCTAATTTGGCCGTGTAATGCAATCCGAATAGCTGTCAGCCAGTCGGTGACATCGGTTATTGAATACACAGCTAAATTACGAACAATGGCAAGTGGCTCAACAATCCCTGTTCGTGACTGTACCTACATTTAACCTGTCGTTTACCGCTGACCTACATATGCATCAGCCATTCTAATTAAGATTTTGAATTTAAATTTTATTGACAAAAGATTAAAAATTCGAATTTTAATGCTTCAATTAAAATCTGTCTGGTACACTACAGGTTAAAGTTGATAAATAAGAAGGCACCTCAAAAGTGCCACAAAAATTCCTGCCCTTGAATACTAAGGATACAGGCCGGCAGGCTCTAGACATTTCCCAAAAGATTTACAATAACGGAAAAAAGTTTAAAAACGCGCAATAAGCTTCCTCGCCAGGAAAGAGACAGGCACATTAAAATGCAAAGACTGACTTTAAGTGGATTGCCGTCCCTATCCAGAAGCGAATAAATCTTTTACATCTGCCTTATTTACTATTCAGACTGTCTTGCGAATGTTAATTCACTATAGAGATCTAGATACGAAATCTTTATGATATGCGGTGAATGAAAATACAACTTTTTGGGATATAATTGTAAGACGTGCCCCTTGACGAGTACCTACTTAATTTTTAGGGTTTCCATAGGTACAACGGGACCGTAGCCGAACGGGACTAATGTTACGAAGTCTTTGTTGTCTGTCCGTCCGTCCTTACGTCTTAACTTTAAAGAACTGTAACGTTTGAACCGTAGGAGATAGCCGATTGCAATTTTATAGAATTTGTATTATAAAGGCGGATTAGTAAACATAAGAAAAAAAAGTAATAAAGATGTCCCTATACAAGAAAGGTTTTTGAACGATTTTGTTTTCGTAAAAACGGTAATAGGTACGGTCGGCCTTATAAGAAGCTGTACACTTTAGTGTTTTGTCACTTTAACGTCATGTTTGAACTGCTGCACTAATCTGTCAAAGGCGTTAAAGCGACAAGGTACAAAAGTGTGCAGCTTCTTATAAGGCTGACTGTACACCAGTACGAGGGTAAAATTTTGTGTGGTTTTAACTAAGTAGTGCAAACCCTAAAGAAATACAAAAAATAATAAAAGTCCGCGGTATACCTAGAGGCCCGAGTCTGACTGGCACAATACCGGTTTTTTGTGAATATATTTATTCATTAAGTGTTGGACACCCTATTGTCGATTAAAACTACAACACTTCCATACTGAATTCACTACATAATTTGACCCATCATTGCCTATAAACTACTTATTATTTGACTTAACCGACTATGTAACCGTTGAATCTTAACCAAAAAATCATTTTTGATTCTAAAACATTTCAACGTGTCAACATAATAAAAAGCTTAGAAACCCCAATCTAAAGCAAACCATAAACCTTTTTGATAAAGTAACTTTTAACGCACTAAAACACTAGCTTACCCCCTGTAGGGGCAAAATGGTAAATGGGGTAAGTGGGTACTGAATAATATTCACATTAAAGCCCCTTTAGTGGAGTTCCATCGGCTATCAAGCCTTGCTCAGCATCTTTGCGGTTCGGAATGACGTCATTACTGTTGGGAGTTGGGAGCCATTTTTATGCCAGGGATGGTTTACTTAGTGGAATATCGAATAGGATCTATGACGTCGTATAATCAAGGAGAAAAATGTAGTAGCGGACAAGTTTTTAGAAATAACTATGAGAATTAAGAAGATACTTCTTTCTTACGCTGAATGTGATCAATGATATAGATGTTTTTGCTTTCTGTTCAGTTTTAAATTACTTTTTGTAGAGGGCAAATTGTCTAAGTAAATGGGTTTAGAATAGAATGATGTATTAAGCGTGTCTTTTTAAAAAAAGAAAGTTTTTTATGGGGCTACAAAAATTCGAGATAGAGAAACACATTTTAAGGAAATTTTAACGTTCGTAATGTTCAAAATATTTATCAACTTAAATCCAAAAGTCCCTCAGGAAAATAATGAATTTATATTAAAATTGAGCCTTCTCTCAATGATTTATCGTTATTCCCCCTGGAATTATTAAGATTTACGGGACAAATGCTTTTCCTAACTCTAGGTTTATGCACTATTCTGTCTCAATCCGTTCAGCAGTTGATTCATGATTTGACAAACTTCATTATTTTAGCCCGCTTCTTCATCCATTTAAAAGTCGTTTATCGCTATCACCGTAAACACATTTTTTTTGGGTTAAATAAAATAGACGAAAAGTGACGTTGCTAACCCGCTTATATTATATTATAATTAGGATAGGTGGCGGTGGTTTTATAAGCGATTTTGATAGTCAAAGCCTAAATTGTAAGATGTGCTAGTAAAATTACGTACACACATACCTTCACGCCTTCATTCCCAGAGTGGGGCAGGCAGAGCAGCTACACAATTACCAGCAACTATAAAAAATTGTTGGTAATTCTGTAACCAAATTTTGCACAATAAGGCTAAGATGTTTGTTTGTTTGTTTTTGTTTTATTATCTGATATAAAAAAGCGGATCGAACGAGCAAAGAAACACACTGTAATATAACAGTTTTCACTTCAGTAGTTTTTAGACCTATTTTACTGGTGGATACTTGTGGTCTCTTATTTCCTACATTATCTTACTTATTTCAACGTCGTTTTATAAAAAGAAAATTGGATTTTGCCATCGGAAAAAATATTCATTATGTTGATTGAATCATTTAATAAATTCCAGCAATAATCTGAAAAGGAATATTGTGTAAGTAAAAATACTAGTCTTTTTAGTGTTCAACAAACTACTTAGGTACTATTTTATTTTTTTAATGCTCGGAGAACCTCCTAGGAAATAAGCGTAGATATAATTCACATATTATATATATATAATGATAACTTGCTTCACAGCGAGATGTCATTATTATTTCTTCTTCTTTCTTCTTCTCAGCTTATACTCGTCCACTGCTGAACATATGCCTCTTCCATGGATTTCCATGATGTCCTTGATGCGGCAATTCTGGTCCAGCGCTATACGCATTTATGTTAATCCGGGAGTTTCTGCATTCTTTATTTATCTCACATTTGCTTGGATTCATTTATAATCGTCATCGGGTTTTAGTGTTTTAACAATTTGCTTGTTTTCGTATAAAATAGGTTCCTTCATAAGTTCATACATAAAACATAGTCTTGGCGTCCTTTATTCAGCACTCACGCCAAATCTTCAAGGATCAGGCCAAGATGAAAATTCAAACGACGAGAAGAGCTCAAGTAACGTTTTTATTAAAATACGCCCCAAATTATGTTCCGATATGAATAAATTTCGGCCTTACCCCCCCTTTTTTATGACGCTCTTAGGGTTTTAATAAAAAAAGTCCACGGCGAGTAAATTTTATTTATTTGCGCCTGTTTTTCCGTGTTCTTGATTTTATTGCGTTCCGCCATTTTGTTACCGAGTTGCTCAGGTGAATTTAGGTTTTACATTTTTTAGGAGGTTTGCTCAAGTTGTGATTCGGATTATTATATTGTTTGCCATTGGCTAAGGTTTATTGTGCACAAGTAGACGTCATCTTTCTTGATTATTTACAGGCTTTTATTTAGAAAAAGAAATATAAACATAAACTATTGGCATTGCTTTATGTTTTCATTGTATACTGCAAATGGTTGTTTGTTATTAGGTAAATACATAAATTTACGCCTTCTTTCCCAGAGTGGCTTAGGCAGAGCTACAGATAAACGCCTTAATTCCCTGAGTGGGACAGGCAGAGCTATATAATTACGAACAACTCTTACTTGAAACTTGTTCATAATTTGTACCTTTTTATCAGAAACTTATTTCTCATACATTCATAATGAAATACTTAGGTACAGTGCAATACTCTTAAAAGGAACTTTGGGTTTGCATTTCTCTCTTACTCGCTAACATACGCTGTTATGCTAATCTCACCGACTTAACTTGAAACCTAAACACTTTTTGAGACTTATGCACTCTACTATACTTTACACGCTGCGCTGGTGCAGCGCAAGCGCCATGTTCGTGGACGGGCGCGCGCCAGGCTGGCCCGCGCTGCTGGGTATTGATTCTCTCAAACGCAAAGGTGAGCGAACGCAGGAGTGAAGTCCAAGCGGCGAGTTTAAGTAGTCCCGTCAAAGCGAGCAAAACACATTTCAGCGCGTGTATTCAATTTGGCAGCATGGCTTCTCGAACGTATAAGGCTGCCTAATTGAGAATGCATGCGCTAAAATGTGTTTTGCTCGCTCTGAGGGGACTACTTAAACTCGCCACTTGGACTTCACTCCTGCATTCGCTCACCTTTGCTTATGAGAGAATCACTACCCTGCGCGCGAGGAGCGCTACCGCCAGAAGGGCCATCTACGCCTCGTCCAACACTCTGCTTTCGGCGGTGAGGGAGTGGGACGCGAGCCCGCTTCACGAGCGTTGGAGGGGCTACCATAAGCCTGTCATCGCGGGATCCGTGGCGCCGCCTATATTAGTGGTTTAGTTTCTTTAGATTTTAGTTTCATAGTTTAGTTTAAATTGTGCCATTATTGTATTTTTATTTTTTGTGTTTTTTATGGAACCGGTTTTCCGGAATAAAACTATTTCATTTCATTTCATTATACAGTTTACAACCATTAAATTTGTCTTGGTTGTATATTACTAAGTAATAACGTAAATGCATTCAAACAGGAATATTGTAAGGTGCACTTCCTCAAGCTACCGTCCGACTTTGAGAACTTTCGCAGAATAGAGCGCCATCTAGTTGAATTACGTCGAAACAGAATTATGCAATTTTGTCGAAGTGTACGAGCGTGCAGGCGCTACGTGTAACGTCATAGTGGAGATGCGCGTAATTTCATTACGTCAAAAGCGAAGGCGCAACTCAAACGTTGGTATAATTTGATTTTTAACGATAAAATGTCAGGTGTCAGTTGAAACAGCAGAAAAAATTCGTTGTATTTGTTTTGTTTTGCGATCACTTTTTGTGCAAGTGTGGATTCGAAGTAGGTACCGCACCAAATGTAGAGAACACATATTTTTGTCGGTATGTTGGAAGGTATATTGTCGCATATACACAAATGGGGTTGGAATGTACTGCGAAAATTAAGACTGTTATCTCATGACTTCAATACCATCCTGCAAATATGTTGCTATTCCTACATGTTTTGTTTTCTCACGTTCCACCTACAATAAAAACAACCTATCGACTTTTTTCGGAGAAACTTTTTAATAGAGCTCATTTATTTTATACGTCTGTGGTCGAAACAAAGGCCTGAGGGGCTAGACAAGGCGCATTACGCTAGCTAGCGTTTCTATTCGTTACGATTTTAAACTAATCGCGTCACTTGTAGATGACGTGATACGAAAAGTCACGTGATCTACCAGTGACGCGATTGGTTTACAAACGAAACGAATAGAAACGCTGGTTAGCGTAATGCATCTTGTCTAGCCCCTCTGGCTACATCACCACGGGCGGCGCCGTTCTTTAGTACGACGCGGCCCCACCGGCACCTTGCATCGGTGCGGACACAGCAAAGTGCCTCTACACGGCGGCGCCGCGTGTGTGGACAGGCCCTAAGTCATTGGCAGCAATAGTCACTCACAAAACATAGTGAGTGAATGAACTACCTTCATAAAAAATGGTTTAGATTTGGTTGTGGTAGGCCTAATTTAGAAAGACTAGAGTCAAGTCCAGGTTTTTCTTAATCATTTTGCGTACATTATTTTTTGCCGACAGCCACCATTTATAATCAGAATCAAAGAAAGATTTACGGACATTGTTTATATACATAATATTTTAAACTAATTTACAGCTTGATTTAAGTTATGGGGAAATGGAGAGCAGAGTGAATTTGCGAGGGTATGTACAACACATGTGGCGAAGTATATGTATATATTAGATAGGGCTGTCTCGTTAAGAAATATTTAATGAAAAATAACCGGAGACAATCTTTAGGTTTGTAATTTGAAAACTAGACGGTATAAAAAAGTAAATAAATAAAAACATCAAATACTTCAGAAAAAAAAATCTTGCTTATCACACAATTATATGTACTTACCCATTCCGGGTATTCCCATTAAAGATTAGGTAAATATCGTACCGAAATTCGGATCCCTGGTTATGACAATCGGTAAAAAAACTAGTTTAGAAACATTTCATATTAAACATTTTTTAATTTTAACAGAAACGTCTGTACGAAATTCAAACTAGGTATATTAAAGCGAAAAACTTTCGGTCTTAGGCAGGATTCGAACCTACATCTCCTCTGGCAATCCGGGCCAATGCAGGCGCATTACAAATTATACCACCAAGACCCTACTTAAGATCCACAAAAATAGTGATCGCTTACTTTTTCATACTCGGAGGGTATGCTGACGCCATCTATCGTTGTTTATTAACAAACGACAAATAACAACAACAACAAGACAACTTCTTTCGTTTTAAATATAGTTTGCATTTTCATATTAGATCTCAGACTTGGCAACCCAAATGCGGCAAAAGTCTTAGGTCTGCAATCGTGTTCGTTTGCTTCGCATTCAATATTGAATTTTGTTAGGACCTAATTGAGTTTGACACTCTTTATCCAACTTTAGTAAAAAAACAGACGTAGCCACCGATGGCAACCCTACGTTCATAGTGCAGTTCGCGCTAAATTATGCCAGACTCCCAAACACGAACATGAATTTAAACGAAAGCCTTAAATTTTCTATTATCTGTGCTTACCGGCGGTGGATACAACGGCATTGAGTGCACTTCGCTTTACAGTAAATGCTGTTTGAAATGTTCAAGCTAAAAGCTATTTTGTCTAAACATGTACGAGTATTATTTCCTAGTATGGCTGTTTTAGTTTGTTAACCGTTTTCCCTTCGAGAACTTTGGGTTTCTCGACGCTGTAGTGCGTTAAGAATGTGACTGAGGTGCGCAATGATGGCTTCCAGACGTTTCTGAGACAAGTTAAGGACCTCGAGGTTCAAATTTTGTCACTCGTATTTAAAGACCTTTTATTATATGACAGTTGAATAGTGACCATTTTTAAATTTGGTGATTAATACATACATACATAAACTCACGCCTTCATTCCCAGAGTGGGGTAGGCAGAGCCACAGACTTACAAACAACTCCAAAAACTTGTTGATAATTCTGTGACCACATTTTGCACAACCAGGCTAAGATGTTATCCAGCGTATTAGTGACAGGTTGCAAACCCATCGCCTAACAGCACTACACAGCCTTTAGTCCCTTAGTCGTCTCTTACGACATCCACGGGAAGACATGGAGTGGCAACATTCTAAAACCCGGCACCACATGGTGATTAATCTTTTTGATTAAATTAAAACTAAAAAGGAGAGGGCCCCCGTGGCAAAGTACCACAGATGCTGGCAGCATTTCCTCGTTGTATAGCAATAGTTAATTGTTTTGAATTAATAATTTTATTTGAATGCAATGTAATATACTTAACGTACATTACGGATATTTAAAAGGCCACGATAAATATTTTGATTAATATTTTAATAAAATATCGCCTCGAATCCGATTTCAACGGAAACGGTCAAATTCCACATTCGAGTATATTAATAGTAAATGAAGCCATATTAAATGACCGTCGAAAATAACCGAAACTATCCAATATTTCAAGCCAAAGTCCGCCGCAAAAACCGCGCTTACATCGGGCTCCCAAATAACAAACAACAAAGTTTTAACACTGGTATAAACTGAGTTTATACCCGGTGCAGTGGTGTTACTCTTTAATACTGCGCAGAACCTGCTGAACCATAATATCCTGCACCTTAAAGTCATACCAAGCGGTCGACATTGGAGGTCAACGTATGCTGGTGTATGAACATGTAGTCAACGTCATGCAGATGATGCCTTTTGTACCTTTTTTATAGCAGGAAGAAAGCAAATGAACACACACCTGATGCTCAGTGAGAAGTGAGACGCATAGACAAAAGACCCGTAGAGTAATTCTAATACCGCAAATGCGTTGACAACCCTGGTAACTAAGATTGAATGCCTTAAGACCTGCCCTAGAACTACAATAAGTTTGAACAATAGTTTTATGGCGGAATATAATTTAATCGCCCCTCGTCCCCAAACGATCAATATTATCTGGCAATAATATTGCACAATAATATTGACGGGCTAACCAGAGACTATAAATATTGCACAATATTAAAAAGCATTCCGCAATAAAAATTAAACTCGCTCGAACTTTTCCTAAATAATTACACATTCAATTCTAACCTAACCTAACCTAACCTAACCTAACCTAACCTAACCGGTCAATAACATTGCTTAATACATCATAATTGTGCAATTGATCGTTAAGAGCGTCTTACAAGTATGCTAAACGTTTGAGAATTACGTTAGATTATTGACGTGTGACGTGACGTGCTCGTGCGGCCTTTTTGCATCGTCAACATTTTTATTGATTGACCGCACCAGCGTATTTTAATCTACATCTATCGGGTATCGAGTTCAGAATATAACGGTGCCACGTTGATTTCAAAGACGAGATTAATTAACAGTGGGTAGGAAATATTACCAGTGATATTGGATATTGGCAGCTTAAGGCCATTTTAATCGGTAGAATATAAAGGAATGTTTATCTTGTGCATACTCAAACCGATAAATCCCGGTTGCCCGGGGCTCTAAATTGAATGGTCAAGCTCTGACTTGGGAAATAGAACTCGTGATTATTAAACAGCGTGTGTGCGAATTGACGAGGAAATGGTTTTGAACAAACAAAGGAATGGAATATCGATGGCGATCGTTAGGCCACAGCAGTAATTACGAAGCAATATGGGCAAAACAAAAGTGGAATAAAGGCCCGGCCATTTCAGTGCTTGATTACCACAATATTTTTCATGTGCTTCTGCAGTATTTTGTTTTAAAGCCCACTGTCGGTGCCTATTCAAGCTTCAAGACAGGTTATCACAGAACAGCTAATAGTTATTAAAAAAAACCCGGATATTAGCGAGTTGAACTTGCGTGGAGAGGGTTCCGTATGATTTTTGTAGGTTTTGCTGTAATCTTTACTGAAGTAACTATTTTCTGTATTTTTTTAGGTTATTAGTTCTACACGTTTTATTAGATATTTAAGCGAATAATTTGAGATTGTATTGTGCTTAATTAATGAAACGAAGCCGCTTCAATATCTATTCGTAATGTGTTGTTGTAAAATATTTACGAATATTTGATATAATTTTCGGCCAGGCCAGAGCGACCGATCTCTGGCCAACAGATAATCTTTTATGCATCCCCCATCAGCCTTCTGAAAGCTTTTCGAGAATCCATTTTTAGATTAAACTCTGGGGCTTTATGAGCTTCTACTGAATAAAGCTTTTATATAAAATTACAATAATATTTAAGTTGATTGTATGCATTGAACTGCATTGAGGGATTTGCATTTAATTTAAATAAAAGGTCTAATCCGGGAACTGTACCATCATTAACACAGTTATCTTGTTACCGTGATATACTAACTGCCGCACTCAGAGACGTAAATCAAATTTAATGCTTGATTAAAGTTGCTGTTGTTACTTTCATTGCTATGGCAATAGAATAAGACAACACGTCACAAAACAAGCATTAAATTTAATTGACGTCTCTGAGTGCGGCAGTAAAGCAGTAAGTAGTAGTTTAGGTTGAAAGAATGGGACAGCAAAAAAGTTATTTATTATATCAAAAATACAAATTTACACCTCAGTAACAAACTAAATACATTAAACAATTTATATTAAATTCTAAAATTCTACTCTAAAAGTTTAATAATAGGTACAATACCGTTGAGGCAAACATTGCTATTAAAATTTGATACTCGCTTTTGGTTTTGAAAGTTATGTTTTCTTTTGTAAGATTAAATAAATAGGTAGGTAGGTTTTGATTGTTTATTACCATTTGACCGTTACGTAAAATGTTATATCAATAGATCATTACTTATATGTACGTTATGAACGTATTTAATTTCATGTTAAACGTTTCGTTCATAATACCAACTAAGTGTTATACCAAATGAAATTATACAAAGTGGCCTTATATCTTAAGAGTAATAGAAACTTTGTTGTTATATGTTTTATTACTTACCCTGATATACCTACCTCCTCTTTCTGTGGTCTTGCTCTTCCTTGCTAAATTTCCCCTTATGTGCGTCTCTTAAGTAGCTACCTACATTAATTTACGTACGACGTTGTCAACCTAAAACAACATGCACAATCGGCTTATGTGTGCTTGTAATCCTTTCTGCGGTGTATACACTTGAATGTTTACTTGTATTGATCTATCACTCATTTTACTTGCTAACAAAGAACTTTTGTTTAATTGGCACGTTGAATAAAGCTTGTAGTGTGAGCGGTTACAACAAAGCAAATACCCAAAACTGCTGTATAATTTCTGCTTTCCACAATTCAGTATTTGCGCAGATTTACAAATAACGAATCATTAGCGAACACAAAATTAAATACAGCGAATTCTAAACCGCAGTATTTACCCGGACGCCACCCGGCCCCGAAAGGTCGTATAACTTCAGTAATTACGGCTATTATACGGCACTTTGCTGCGAAGCGGGTTGCGATATTAAAATCACGACTCACGCTATTATTTAGGGAATCAAAAAGATTATGCAAATAATGACTGAGGCTGCGCCGTTGAAATTAATTTCGAAGCCAAATAATAATAAATTGCTCGCATACCGAATGGAAACGGAATTTGCGATGTAATCGTTGGATTTGCGGTATAGGAAGTTAGGACAACAATGAATGAGCCACTATTGGTTGTGTGAATAAACCCCTTTGCGAAGAAAACGGACACTTTTGATTACTTGAAAGTGCCCGTGCCACTTCTATTGGAGTAGTTTAAGTATAGTGTAAGGAAATGTGATTTTATGCTAATAAAATAAAATAAGTAATATAATATCATTAATTACAAGCTTTTATTTAACTTGCAATTGTATGTATGTATGTAGTATGTAAGGGTCAAATCTTGCAAGTTAAATTTGACCCACTTCCCGTCAACGGAATGGGCTGATATTTGGACCACTTATGTAAACCCGATGACAATGCAATATTATGTTATCTAAGAGCTGATCTGATGGAGTCGGAAGGTGGCGACAGGATCTCCGCTATACTTGACGTAGACCCACCGTGTTGGGACTCATTAGTTCGGTCTTATTAAGCAGATAAAGATTTTGCAAAAAAAAGTACAGTCAGCAACAAAAGCTTGTCCCAAAAATGAAATTTTTGACGGAAACTTATTTCTTAGATATAGTTTACAACCGTCGACGTCTCGTGGAGATCCTTACGTCTTTCGGTTGATATTTTTCATTATTCTTCTTCTTAGTGTGTCGACGGCGTATTCAATGTGAGCTGACCAATATTCTGCCGACGGCATAGGTCCTGCCGCGTGCGGATGTCGGGCATGCGGGGAAGTGCAGGAAATGCGCCGTGGACTGTGGTGACGCCGCAACTGCGGTGGTAACTTTTCATTCGTGATTTTTAGTTATTTTTTTTAATTTTAAGTATGTACCTGTTAGGAAGTCTGCCGTTGTGTTATTTATAACCCGTGATCGGAATTAGGTGAGCCAAAATACGTACTTTTTGCAAGAGGCAATAATATAGAGTGGTTACAACCGGGTAGAAAAATTACAAAAACATCCCGTACTGTAAGTAAAAACACGTATGTGTAACATTACGACTAATACCCGGATAAATATCGAATACCCGGTATTCAAGAAAAAAAAACAACCCGGATGTGTATGTTTGTCCTCTTGCGAAGATTATGTATTTTGGCTCACCTAATTACGATCACTATTTATAACACATAATATTCTCTAAATCAGCCAGGGTTCAATAGAATGGACAGACTCTTAGGTTAGGATGGACGGACCCTTTTGTTATGGAACTCTAAAAATGGATATAACTACAATCACGTTTGTAATTTTTACCGTTTCGCTCAGTTTCGCTTGAGTGGAAACGCGCTTATACATTGTCGAAAATGGTTTCCATTCCCAGCTGTCAGTTAAAAATCCTCGCAAAGCCTGATTGACACCCGTCAATCCGTCAACCGCCCCGTAATCGCAGTAATTGAACTTTGACACTAACTCCTGACTCGGCCTGAATTTGTAGCTTTCGAGCTTTCCAAAGTTAGAGTAATTGAAAAGTCAGGTTAAAAGTTTCGACGGAAGTTAAAGTTGTACTGAGAAGTGGGTATAATTAAGTAGTTAACATTTATTAGGAAACTAGTTTCTACCCGCGACTTCGTCCGCGTAGATTTCGATTATAGTTATTTCCTCGGGAACTTTTAAATTTTCCGGGACGAAAAGATAGCCTATGTGTTAATCCAGGGTATAAGCTAACTCCATTCCAAATTTCATCCAAATCCGTCCAGCCGTTGCGGCGTGAAGGAGTAACAAACTAAGTTTGATATTCATTTAACTTGCAAGATTTGACCCGTACATACGTATGAGTACCTACATACATACATACAATTCATGTTAATTAAAAACTTGTACAAATACAATTCTCTCTCTACTTTCTCTCATTACTATGATTAAAATATAATACTCTATGTCAATCCAACAGCCAAGACGAACACACAACCCCCTGACGCAGTCAGGTCAAAAGTCAACTTTAATTTAATTTTTACCTATTTTTTTTATAAATGCTGTTTAAACGCCAAGTTATCTGTGTAACCCTCCTTGCTCCCGCAATGTTATTTTGATATTTCTTTGCATATTCTTTTGTTGCGCGCTTCGTTTGGTATTCAAATTCTATTTTGTTATTAAAATTATAACGGCTTTTGCTTTGTTTTGGAAGAAATTAGTGTATTTTTGCATATCTTTAAAGGCCCTGTTTAATCCATTTACATTTTAAGGAGTTTACGTTTGTATTTGAATAGAATAAAGAGTTTCTTAACCGACTTAGCCTATAAAAATATTTATATTGTTTTTCTACACAAATGTACTCTTCTGGAATCCTGAATTCTTTTTAAGAAATAAAATAGACAAACGCGTTCTGACACTACGTTTATAAACTTAGCCTAAACGGCCGAACGTCCTTTACACAGAACAAAATATTTACCGCTAAAAATTAAACCATGGACCATCTGGGGGTGATTTATAAAGAATATGTAATTGAATATTTATAATGGCCTTTAAATTTACCTCATAGAGCATTAATAAACTTTGTTCTGGCAAGAATAGGAAAAATATTTTAAGACCTTAAATCAAAGGTCAGGATTCGATGCTTAAGCTCTTTATAAAGTACATTCCGGTTTTATGGTAGCGTTCATATTTTTAAGTTGGGATCCAGAATTACATATTTAAGTATATATTAAATTCAAAATTAGCTTGTTATAAATATAGTAGCTATAATGCGGCGGGGTTTAGTTAGGTCTGGACATGTGTAAATTATTTTAATCTGAAAGTTCAAGAAAACGCTTCAATGTTAGATTGCTTGGCCTTGCGTTTGCTCATGTGAGTGTAAAAATTAAAAAATAGATAACAATAGCAACCGTTACCGCGTGTGTGTGCATTTATATCAGATTCATAGTTATGTTTTCTTTACCAGGGTAGTGATTCTCTCAAAAGCAAAGGTTAGCGAATGCAGGAGTGAATGTCCAAGCGGCGAGTTTAACTAGTCCCGTCAGAGCGAGCAAAACACATTTTAGCGCGTGCATTCTCAATTAAACAGCCTTATACGTTCGAGAAGCCATGCTGCCAAATTGAATACACGCGCTGAAATGAGTTTTGTTCGCTTTGACGGGACTACTTAAACTCGCCGCTTGGAGATTCACTCCTGCGTTCGCTCACCTTTTGCTTTTGAAAGAATCACTACTAGAACATACATAATCGGCAACCTTCGAGTGACACCTGAACACGAACGTCCTTTTGAATACAATCAGGACTCCACTTTCAGCATTCAGGGGCTCTACTTTGAATTCAGTAATTCGAACTTCGGATCGCCCCATCACTTTCTTGCGAATTAGTAACGCGTCGAGACCAAAAGGGATAGCAATAGACGAAGTTCGAATTACGGATTTCAAAGTAGAGCCTCAGGTCAAGTACTAGCCCTGAATAAAGTTTATATTTAGAAAACAATCAAACGGCGTTTTCTTACAAGATTGTGTCGAGCTGACATAGCTATAAATAATTGTATAAATGGAATTTAATTATGAAATTCGCCAGCGGCTCAACTCTTGTCGCTTGTCGGTAAAACCCTATTGTTTTGGCATGTTATGGTATTGGTTTTAACTTGGCAGCCATTACTGTCAAGTAAATAAGAGCTATCATAACGTTGACGATACGATAACACGTCAAATGCAATGTTGTGTTACCTCCAGTAAGTAGGCCTTAGTTGTCTATGGAACTTTGTATAATTTAGGCCGGCCGCATACATTCGGTTTCCACAATCGGAAAACGTATGTATGCGGCCGGCCGCGGATGTCCGAATGCGGAAAACGTATTCGGAAACCGTATACGGAAAACGAATGTTTGCGGCCGGATTTAAGATTTAAGTTCAGATTTTTCGCCGCGACTTTGACTGCATTTTACCTGTAAAGGAGCGTCTTCTCTGAGAGCATTCGCGTGTGATGAGCATTCGGCGCGAATATCGAGTGGTGTGTAAGCATTGCATGTAACACTCGGCTCAACGTTCACACCACTCGAATATTCACGCGAATATTCATGCGAATGCTCTCAGTCAGGACGCTCCTTTATTCTACGAGAGTAAAGTTAAATCTATTATCTGCATATTAGACAGTATATGTAACACAAAAAAAATAAGTCTATGAAACTGCCTTTTTGTTGGCACCTTACCGATCATTGACACCAGTGTTGTGAAGTTTTAAGATCCGATATGCGTTGCCAACGCTGAGGACTAAGAAGGAATGCCTCTATGCTAGTAATTGTACCGGTTGGCTTAACTCCACACCGGAATACAACAATGTGAACACTGCTGCTTGGCGGTGGGTTAGGTCAAGATGGTAGTAGCCCGGACGGACCATGCACAAAGTCCTGTCACTACTAAAAAAAGTAGATAAAGTCGTAGAAAATAGCGAATACTTGTGTACCTATTTCGTAAGGAACAAGCATAAAATATTCTTGACAAAGGGGAACCTTTTGATGTTACCACAAGCTTTCTATTATTTCTAATATTCGTGCCATTAATATAGAAACCTAAAACTCTACAAAATAGACTCTATACCGTTCCCGCAAAGTTGAATTTCACAGTTAACCCTCTATATCACCTGGGAATACGGCGCGTATGAACTCTCAACTTGTTAAAACGATGACAAAAAGGGTGTTTTAAATTTAACGAGAGTTCCGGCGACGCGATAAAAACAAGTGGGGATAAAGTGCCCCCCACTCGCGACAAGAGGGATATAATGACACTGGGGGCCGTCCAAAAATGTACACGTGACAATTTCCCAAGCATGCAATACCGGTGTCGGTGTATATTGATTTGTAAAAGCAGATTTAGTCGTATTCCGAGCTCGTGTTCAGATTTATTTAATCGGCACAGAAATGCGAGTAAAATAATTAGATCCCGTGAACAAAAGATATAGATCCCGTGTCAATAACAGAGACATATATTAATAGTTGATCGCTGGCTGCTCACACTGCCGGCGACAACTCTTTCCACTAGTTTGTCGAAACAAAAAATATAGATCGCGTGTCAATAAAAGAGATACAAATATTAATAGTTGATCGCTGGTTGTACTCGCTTCCTGCTCATCGTCAGCGGTGGGATCAGTGCCTTAGGATCAAAAGAAAAGAAAATTAAAATTAAAAAGCGATGTAAAAGTGACCGACTACAATATCGCCTCCCTCTCTCTCTCGAACCATTCTCTCATACCAATCTCCTTTGCTATCTGCCAGCTCTTACACTTCTCTAAACGTCACAATGCACATTCTCCTTTATTTTCTGTAATTTAACTAGGTACTTAAAAATGCGTCCAGATAAGTAATTATTCAAATTCGAATTATATACCCATAAACGTTCAGGTTGAATAATGCAATTAAAACTAAACTCATTAAACATACTATCTCTAGGTACTCCAAAAAAAACCCAACAGTTTCACCAAACTGCAAAGCAGAACTCGTATTGAGGGCTCTCACTCATAATTTACTATGTCCATCTCACGCGCCTTTCATGTGTGAAAAGAGGACAGCAACTGAAAGATCGTTAAAATGGCTACGTTCTGGTTCCTATTTTGAATGTAGCCGAGTGTCAAGTACTGCAGGACGCTAGGGGCCCTCCACACAAGCGTGCCGGGACATTTTAATGAAGCTGTGTGGACGCGGCTTGAGTGCGTGGCTTATGATGGTTTAATAATGTAGGCAAGATAAACCCAGTCGACGTTAAAAGTTGAAGCTGAGATAGAGGGTGCGTTTTTATTGCGTGTAAAATAAAGGTACAGACACGATATGCATGTTTACTGGATAAAAACAGTTCATTTGGAATTTAAGCAGTCGTATTATTTTGCGTTTTTACTTTTTATATTATCATGAAAATATTAAAACTTATTCAAGTGTCTCTATAGTTCACAGAGCATAAATACTTTCTAATATAATAAGGAGGAGGTTTAATTTAAAGTACAGACTTAATAGTACTTATACCTACTTAAGAAATCCTTTTGTTAGCCAAAATATCCCGCTATATTTATACCAAGTACAACACACATATTTTACTAGTATTCTTTATAATTGAGAAAAAACTAAAGGATGTTCTCGTTTAATTTGCTAGATTAATTTCATCCTCAACAATTTCTTACAGTTACACCAGAAGAATACATAAATATAAACACTACTACCACGGGACTATAAATTCTACTCCTAACAATTTTAAGTACTACATTGCAATGAAAAAAATTAATCAGGGTTTGAATTGAAATTCAGCGCGTGGCCTGTGGGACCCATAAATCCAAGAGTTATTCGGATCGCGGAAAAATCTGGTTTATTCGTTACAGGGGTGAAAGGGGGTGGGAGGGGAGGGGGGAATCGAATTGCGGGGTAGTTGGGTAACAGAAAAAAAAGACGCATCGAAGTTAGGTATAATTCTTATTGGATAAATGATCTGATTCATATTATAAATAAACCTGATGTATACTCGACCAAGTACCTAATTCTTTTACCACCATTCGACTCTATTTGTATGTTGGTCTTATTTTTGACTAAAAAGGTTAAGTGTAGAAGATTTTTTGACGGTGAAATTTTATAGCGAAGAATTGATAAGAGCTTTATAAGTTTTTTCTAAAGAAAACTTGACGTGTGATATGTTATTTAATAGCCGTTTGAAGTAACAACATAAAGCTTTTATTTTAAATGTAAAGTTTGTGAAGATGTTGAGATGTATGAAAGGAATATAAGAAATTTGAAGCTCTTATCAGGCATGACAAGGGTAAATTTACCTTTAAAATTATGAAACTTCTATCTAGACCATACTTCGACGAAATTTTTTTTGACGTTTTATAAGCAAATGCTTTAGATATCAATAATTATTTTGGACAAAAGAGATATAAAAATTAAATTACAAACAGATCAGAATAACAGACAAAAACAGAAAAATCCCAATAGTTTATATTTAACTTTAGAATTACTTTCGGGTGCAATGTGAATGGGTCGCATAGTGGTAGTGACCCCCGTGTTTACTTGTATTATTTTCAAGACTAAGTGTATTCGCTATCAAACTAAGCTCTCAAAACCGCAACACCCTGTATCAAGATTATAGCCTCATATTTTTGGCTTCGCTAAAGAAACTAAACAAAAACCGTTACGCAACCGCAAACACACACAAAACTGGCCCAAACTACTTTGGAACACAGTTCAAAGTCACTCGCATGTTTATAATAGCTGGATAATGCGAAAACAAGGGTATTCGTGTAAGGGAAGCGGTCGGGTTCCGGCGGGAACTTCCGGACCACACAGCGGAAGAGCAGCGGAATTACGGGATAAATAAGCGTAATTGTATTATTCAGGTGGCGAATATCCCGGAATACAGGACTATAATGACCTTAGTCCTAGTGTTTTCAATCGTTGAAGGCAGTTGAAATCCCTTTTTAGGGTTTTGTACCTTATTAATATGCCTACGCTGTCCGTCCGTCCGTCCTAACTTTAAAGAGCTGTATTTTTTGAACCGTAATAGAAAGCGGGTAGTTTTTTTTCAGAATGTTATTACGGCTAATTCACAACCAAATTCAAAATTTGAACGAAAGTAAAATAATAAAGGGGGTTCCCCATACAAGAAACGTATTTTTTTGTGGTATCTTAAAAACCATGAAACATACATCAAATTTGGTGATTAGAATAAAAAATACTAAAAACGGTCAAGCGTGAGTTAGGCTCGCAATGATTAGATTCGAACTCGAATTCAAATCATAATTATATTACTTAATAACTAGGTACCTACTGTGTGGCCATACTGAACCCTCGGTGCGCGAGTCCGACTTGCACAAGAGCTTTTTTTAAATCGCAATTTGTAGGTTTCCATCATCGCCAACGTTAGACAATTACAAATGACATTCGATTCTTTAACCTACCGCCAAGCAACAGTGTATACATTGTTGTGATCACGGAATAGAAAAAACAGTGGAAGTGGCATGAGCTTCGCTTAGTACCTATCAGAGGGGCTAGACAAGATGCATTACGCTAACCAGAGTTTCTATTCGTTTCCTTTGTAAACCAATCGCGTCACTGGTAGATCACGTGACTTTTCGTATCACGTCATCTACAAGTGACGTGATTGGTTTAAAAACGTAACGAATAGAAACGCTAGCTAGCGTAATGCACCTTGTCTAGCCCCTCAGACCTGTTGTCGCCAATACTCAAACTATCATAAAAACAACACGCCACCATGGAAAATGTTTTTGGTGCGGCTATCGTTTTTACATTCCAAAATAGCACAATAAGGCATGGCTCTGGATTTACTTCCTATTTTAGAAATATCGAAATAAGCGATCACGACAAAAGTACAGTAAAGTAGTGCGGAACTCCGCATAACCGTGCCACACGTTACATGCCCACTTGACACTTCTACTGTTTTTTCTGTTCTGTGGTTGTGATCCAGTGTGGAGAAAAGACAACCGGTAAAATGCCTGGCATAGGGGCATGCCATCTGTGCCCTCAGGCTTGGCAACACATTAGCTTGTTGCCGCGTCCTTCAATTGCTTTACCTAAAATACGTTTTTACTTTACCTCAGAAAGCAATTATTAATGTATTACGTGGAAACCGCAAACCCAAATGAACAGTGTAAATTCACTTAATTTCACTAAACGCTTGTAATCCCCTCAGAACACGTTTTACAATGTTTCATTAATTTATTCCTGGAAAACGCACGAGCCATTTAGAATACAGACATAATCGCTTTAAAAGATTTGCGCTTGTTCAAAAGGTTCGTAAGTATCTACACGCAAAATGTACGAAGGTGAGCAAATTATAAGTACAATTACAAGAGCGGATAAAAGAAAGACTGAAATAAGTAGGTACCTGTAGGGGAGACCGAGGGGAGTTGAAACAATTTTGACATAATGTGTCGTAAACAAAAATCTATAGGCTGGAATCCTACGAGATTAGTACCAATCGATAGCTCATTTCTTCCACTTTTATATGAGACCAACAAAAAATGTGTAAGTATGAACGCCTGCATCAAAAATTAAGTTAAACGTGACAAGTCATTCTGTTTCAACTCCCCTAATACCGAGGTAAGTTGAAACTGGGGTCGAGGGGAGTTGAAACAGTTATTGAATTTGGAGAACTAGGGTTTTATATTAGAAAAAAAATGTAATTTAAAAACGGTTTTATAAAACTTAAAAATAATGAATGAACATTCATCATTTTAAAGTATTTTCTACTCAATTTAAACAAAAAAAAAACCTATTTTAACGTAACCATTAAATTTTTACACATTTTTAGCATCCCGAAGACTTTTTTGCCGAAGTATAACCTCTTCTACCGCGAGATCATATATTTCTTGGCTCGCCATACCTCTGTCTGTTTTTTTTTGGTACTCAGTAGGCATGCTAAAACCAAAAAAAAAATCTTCACCATATTATCAAATCAGCCATACAAAATAGAACCGAGGAGAGTTGAAACACTCTGTTTCAAATCCCCTCAGTAGCAAAAATCCTCCCATCCGTTATAAAATTACAACCTAAAACTAAACCACAAGCAATGACTTGCACCATGACTATAAATTCAGTCCTTAGTTAAATGAGCTTTCGAAACATACATAACGCAATCCAAAACACCAACACATTGTCAAAGTATAGGTAGCCAAAAAAAACGATCAAAACTTACATTTTGTATTTTTTTCGACATGTGCGCTAGAACTCCGAAACTGCGTGGCTTGAGCCAAGGACGCATACTGAGGGACCCGCGGGCGGTAGGGCACGGCTAAACAGCGTTTTTTGCCAGCTCGAAACGATTATAGATTCCGCAAAATTGACGTTGTTTCAACTCACCTCTGTATCAAAACCCCTCGGTCTCCCCTACCTTTTTTCTATTTGAAAACTGAAAAAAAAAATAGTGTGCGTCAGAAGTGATAACTTAAACTAATCTAAGTTGAACTAGGTATTTAATATTGAAATTGTTTAACTTGGTGATAGTTTTAGGTTATATGCTCACTGTCAACAGTATATGTCTATCGCATACTAAACACTGAGTAGAGAGAGGGCCAACAGGTCGGCGGCAGCCATCGACACTAGTCAGCGGTAGCCATCAACGCGTCAGCGGTAGCTGTCGACCTATAGCGACGCTCGTAATTGTAGTGTTACGCGTCAATCTAGCGTCGCTATAGGTTGACTGCTGTCGTTGACGCGTTGACGACTGCCGCGGACAGGGTATCGATGGTTGCCGCCGATAGGTGGCGACGGCTGCAGTAGCCTCTGCCATTGGCAAAATGCCGCTAGTCTGTAAGAAGCCTTACTCGTGTAACACTAAACAACTAACAGTAAAATTAATTAGGTGGTAGAAACACCATCTAAACAGCTATTGACCTTCTGGGGGGTTACTATGACATACTAAAAGAGGTTCAGTTTAGGTTGAGAGAAAGAGACAGAGCTATACGATATATAGCTCTGTCTCTTTCTCCCAACCTAAACTGAACTGCTTTAGTTTGTCATGGTAACCCCCCTGATGAATTTCATGATTCATTCCGACGTGTAGTCAGGTAGAAAAAGCATTCTTGTTAATCCGACTCCATACAAACCATTTTTTTTCGATTTTCGTGGTTTTTCATCTTGCAAAGGCTTAATAAACAATTGAACAGTTTTTGATTGAGCTAGATTTTGTTACACCCTGTAGAATAACTTCTGTTTTATCTACCAGTGTGTAAAAACATGTAACTGATTTTAATTTTATTTCTATCGACATACAGGGTGGGAACGAGTAACCCGCCAAATTTTTACCATCGATTCTAGAGCCTATTTGGAGTATATACTTACTTAATGTGGTAGGTATAACATGAAATCCAATAAAGCATAATTTCCGAGATTTTTATTATTTAAAAATCAATTCCATAGGTAGTGTCCGTGTGGTGCCGGGTTTAGAATGTTGCCACTCCATGTCTTCCATTGGATGTCGTAAGAGACGACTAAGGGACTTAAGGCTCTGTAGTGCTGTTAGGCGATGGGTTTGCAACCTGTCACTAATACACTGGATAACATCTTAGCCTGGTTGTGCAAAATGTGGTCACAGAATCATCAACAAGTTTTTGGAGTTGTTGGTGAGTTTGTGGCTCTGCCTACCCCACTCTGGGAATGAAGGCGTGAGTTTATGTATGTATGTATGTAATGCTTCAGGTATAGGTGACAAAGTTCAAATTAAATTAACTATGGAATAGTTTTTAGGGTTCCGTACCTCAAAAGAAAAAAAACGGAACCCTTATAAGATCATTTTGTTGTCCGTCTATCCGTCTGTCTGTATGTCAAGACCCCTTTATCTCGGGAACGCGTGAAGGTATTAAGTTGAAATTCAAACCATATACTCCGGTCTACAGTCCCTTGAAGCTGTGAAAAAATCAAACTTCTACATTAACGTAAAAAATATACGGCCCTTTATGTCGCCAAAATCGTGTATTTCGACACTCTCGAGGGAATCAAAATGTGTATAGGTCATTTCTCATTGACCTAGAACATAAAATTTGGCAAGTAACACCGTCTTTTACTACAAGTATAGGAAAAAATCTGAAGCTGTACATTTTTAGTTAAATCACAAAAAAAACAGGGTCTTTATGCAAGGAACGGCGGCGGTAAAAATTTTGAATTGAGTAAACCGTGTCATGTGCGGAACTCGGTGGGCGAGTCCGACTCGCACTTGTCCGGTTTTTTAAATAATAAATATCTCGGAAATTATGCTTTATTGGACTTCATGTTATACGTTATGTCATAAAGGATCACGTCGACAAAACTCAACATCTTGCATGTCTTCCAGTCGACCGAACCTGTTGGACTAAATTGAGTTTCACCGCGCAACTTAAAATTGCATTTCACCCTTACAAAGCTAGCGGTCCCAGGTTCGCAACCCGGTAAGAGTTAGTACTTGTGTTAACATGTAAGTTTTCGTGACTATTATATTTGGGTAAAAACCAAAATAAATGTACATAAAGACGCTATTTAAATGTCACTTAAATAATGTCTAACTTACAATTTCGTTACAAAAATGTATGTGTTTGACGTTAATCGACAGTTTCATTACGGTGACAAAACTCTTCTTTAACTGGACATTTATTTTGGTTTATACCCATTTGTATTTAAGTATTCATATTTATTTATACGTATGTGTGATATGGTCGGGTACTCATAAGCCTTGAGGTTAGTTTGGGATTAGCTTCGTATGAATTTGAACGCTGGCCTTATTTGTTTTATTTATTTATAGTCGTTTACATATTTTTAAAAAATTTTAGCTATGTTTTTTTATGAATACTTATATAAAAATCAACGTTCATGTGTCTGTTTCTCCTCTATACCTACTCTCAAAATCTACAATTCAATGTTGCTTCTAGCCCGTCTTGTTATTAAAAATACACATAAAATACTACGAATTTTAAAGCAATTTTAGCAAAAAATACGAACTTGTAGAAATTACAAAACTACCATTTTGGTGAGTTAAAGTCAACGGATGGGTTTACAAAACGAACCGCTGTGGCCCGTTTCACGAAGCTACAAGTTACAAATTACAAGCGGGACTCTCTTTCTAGCACATGGATTAGAAAGAGACTTCTGCTTGTAATTTGTAACTTGTAGCTTCGTGAAACGGGCTGGTCGCCCATCTCCTTTCATCCCACGTTCCAACTTTGCTGCAGACAGCTGTTAATTGATAAAGCACCTTTCAAATTACTAGCGTATACCCTTGTTTAGATTCCCACCTCTAAGATACACGCGTTACTTCCGTATATAGCAGGTGTTCCCGGAAACTTGGGCTATATAATAGTGAACAGAGATCAAAGGACGTAAGATGTCTGACAAGATTGTGCATAAGACGCGGGACGCTTGGAAACATCCTGTATAACAAGAACTTTAATATCTGTTACAATAATTTTAATATAGGAACATAAATGTAGTGAATAAACATACTACCAGATCTTCATAACGTTATGAAAAAGTAGGAATTGTAACGCTACATTTCAATTGGGTTAAAGAGTTCCTTCCCCGTGGTCCACCTATCTAGTTCACCTATGCAGATTACGGAGACTAAACTGGATAAAATTAATAGGTAGGTTTAGGTTATGTCAGTTCTTCAGAGGGAAGGGCCAAAACAACGTAGAAGCAGGAGCTCCTGCGACTTCGTTAAGGTCTGCCAAAATACCCAGGTGTACTAAGCAGGTGGGCCACGGGTAAGGGAGTCCGTTGTATAACGTTATAGGGCGAGAATAACGATATAATTATAACGTTATCGTAAAATAGCGTTTTTTGAAGGTCTGCATACGCTACCGTTATTTGTCGGTAAAGTTTGAATTTATCTTACCTTTTCAGTCAGAGAAAGCTAGACGAATGCAAGCTTACCCGACAATGTTTTTGGTTGAATCTTCGAAACCCCACGCTGTTTAACAATCATTGTTGATTAAAAAGTTCAGCATGTATAAGTTCTTAATTCTGGTAAACCATTTTTTCAATAAACGCTGTATTTTTTAAGAAAATAGTACTTATTTGAATATGACACTGCTGTCAAGGCGCGTGCAATCTCCATCTCACGTTACGCACGGAAGCACATACTGCCATCCCTTTTCATTCCTGGGTTGGTGTAGCAGCATAATGTGGCCTCTTAAATTATAATTCTTAGTTGAATGGAAATTTCTGTTTTTGTATCATATTCCCTTTGAAGCACCGTATACTTTACACAGCAATATTACTTACACACGAAACCACAAAGTATTTTTTCCTCGCAAGCCGTCTACAGAAAAGGAAATGTGGCGTGCGCGTTAAATCACTTGGAAGCCATTCGAGCACCATTTAAAATAGCTCTTTGACGAATAACTTGGAAATAACCCCGCTTACGAGCGCGTTTGAGGCACTGGCACAACCGTTTGAAATATATATTGTGCAGTCACCGTTATGCTATTTTTATGTGTAGTTTATTTGGCATGAATCGTCTTTACTGTTAAGGATTTGTGAAATATGCTTTGGTAGTTAAAGTGGAAAGCAAGTTTAGTTCCGTAACCGAAGGACGCCCAACGGGATCCTATTACCTACTAAGTCGCCGTCGATAGAATTTGCTAACTACGTAAACAAAACCAAACGAACCAATTCACCATGATTACTCGATAATCACGTACTTTTAAAGATCAAGCGAGGTCTTTGCAACGATTTGTACACTAAAATATTATTTTCATATTAAGTTTAAGATGAAATAACTATTCATTATAGGTTATTTAAAAAAAAAACACGCTTGGTGAATATTTGAGGTTATGTGTCAAACAGTACTAATTTGTTTACATAGTTAGCAAATTCTATTGACGGCGACTTTAAGCGTACGCTGTCCGTCCGTCCGTCTGTCTGTCTGCGATCCAAAATTAAAAGAGCTGTATCTGTTGGCATGAAACGTCTTTACTGTTATTTGCGAAATGTAAAATAATACTAAAAATGGTACTTCACAAAGTCCAACGTGCCCTTTTTCTTTGCAAGGGGGTGTATAATAAGCAGGGGTCGGAAAAGGAAGTGCTTATTAACCTAAACTTCACGCATGTTCATTCATGCGTGAGTGAGATGAGAATTAGGTTATTGAATAAAGACGCATGAGATGGTAAATAAGCATTATCCATTCCAAAGTCTGATAATAAGATTATTTTGAATTGCTTTTTTGTTTAATAAATAAATTTTTAGTTGTGAGTACATTTTTTTTAAATCTTATTCAAACTTCATGGCACTGTACACAAACTATGTAGGAAGAAATGGCGGAATGAATGCCTTAAGGCATTCTCTACCAGTCAACCCACGTCACACTATTATTATATTCCCTTCCTTAATACAGACGGTGAGTTGCAGGTGTAAACCTTCAATTGTATAATAATATTATACAGCTACATAAAACAATTTAAATATTACAATCATAACCATTGTGAGAGTAAATAAAGATTTTCGTATAATAATGTAACGGGCCGAACAGAAATTTTAAGGATATAAAAATTGAAATAATCCACCATTCAAAAACAACGTGATTGGATGGTTAGGCGTTTCCAAAGTAAATTAAAGAAAAACTTTAATCCCTAGAAATTAATAAGGAGCTTTAGTCCCGATATGCAGAGACTAAAGTAACATTTTCAGAGCATGAGAAGTGAAAATACACATAATGTCTCCCAATGGGGTAGGTAGCGACTATGGAACGCCAGGTGCACCGGTCTAAATATACAATTCTCACTTTCTCTCTCAAATAAGTAAAAAATAATGAAAAGAACTGACATCAGCTAGCATTAAGTAAGTCTCGGTGTATGTAATAAAGCCAATACATTTATTGTCCACGCGATATTCGTAAGCCGATCGTGACGTCCCGAGCAGAGCCGTGGACTTTGGTCGCAAACATGAAAAACAACAGCCTGTATTAGCGAATTAACTTTGGACACGCTGTGTGCAGACACGATTTATTTAGTGGGATATTGTGTTGGATATTTGTATCGTTAGAATTTGTATGAACTGCGGTAATTTGAAAGCGGCGGCGAATATCGCAGCTTTGAACCTGAGGGCTTATTGTCTAACACACTCGCAATCACGATCGTTTTTATTTTGAAAATCGAAGGCTTGTCTGCATACAAAATGAAAACAATTGCTCCAGTTTCAAGCCGGGGCGATTGCGAGTGCATTAGACAATAAGCCCTCGGGTCTTATAAGGTGTTTAAAGCCTTTTGGCGGTCTCGATGGCATTTATAAATATCGCTGAATAAGTAACTAAAAATGTGTGAATTCTAAAATGTCCGCCCATTATTTACATTAAAATAAAAAATCTACTGTTTACGAAGACAACATAGATAAATAAGTACCTATTTAAACATATTAAACCCAAATAAAAACAGGTAAACATAATTCTCGCGCTAAAGTGAGAAACGTTCATACAAGGACCAAATTAATAACCGGATTAAACTGGTTTCCACCGGCTCGAACTAGAACATGACGCCCCACAAAGAAAATTGGTGTGTTTATTTTTCAGGCGGCACGCTGAGCGAAACAGACCGGAACTCAAGTCGAACATTATAAATTCAGAGAGCCGTTCGCACAGTACACAGAATCGGAACAGTAGTACTCAATCACTGTCGTAACCACTTGACACTCCAGCTAATACTGGCTAAGCTAAGAAAATGACACAATAACATATTCATGCTAAATAATCATTGGTTCTGTCGATAACGATCAGCAACGGTTGACGGTTTTTTACCTGAAAATTCGAGCAAAAGTTGCGATAGTTATAATGGCAATACCGATACCCTGTCGTCTAGGTAAATTATTTTATTAAAAAACCTATTCTCTTTTGAGGCCTGCGACATTATGACAGCCATTCCTACCCTCATATTCCAAAATTTGAAAAATAATAATTGGAAGAATGGAAAAAACGCATGCTTTGTTCAAAAAACCATTTATGGGAAAAAACCAGAGTACCTGTCAAATAAACTGAAGTGGATGCATGGAGATGAGAGCTCAGTAAGATCTACTCGGAGAAACACTCTACGGATTCCTAATCATAAATCGGCTGGTCTTAGGGGAGGGTTCACATATAAGACGGCAAAAATATGGAACACCATACCAACACCGTTGAGGAAAAAGATGTCAGCATATACATTTAAGCAAAAACTGAAACGGTTAATCATTGCACAAAAACTATGGCCGTCAATATAAAAAAAATAAAGAAATATAAAAAAAAAAATGAAATACGATATGACAAGTTTGTGTAGGTATTTTTGCATTTCTTTGGCTATTCTAAGGACAACTTTTTGACACTGTTATTGATTAAGTATTATTCGGTAAATATTCGGTACAAAAGGGAGAAAACTGAAAATCAGCGCTGCGCAGCAGTCCTGCGAGTCTGCGGCCAGCACCAGCTGAGTTTGCTCCTTTTGCTGTAGTCAAATTTTCTGTATGTCGTAAAAACTGTAATAATTGTGTCCTGCAGCAATAAACATTTTTTCATTTTCATTTTCATTTATTTTTTTCATTTTCTAAAAACAATAAGTCCGTGGCAGCTGGGAAGTTAATGAGACGCTTTGTTGTCGACTGTATTTCTCATGTTGATAGTAAACTTGCTTTTAATAGAGGAGTTTGACGAGTGCAACATTGACGGATCTACTTTTTGCCATTGAGGATTTCCTATGGCCGATTTCGGTTTCCTTCCTTTATACTAGCTAAACGTTACCATTACATTTATCATGGCTACTGTTTCTAACTTGTTCACTGCGCCAGTGCGGAGCGGTTAAATCACTTGGAAACCCTTCGTACATACGTGTCGGAATAAAATGCATTTCTCGAGGTAAATGTTCGTGTCGCAGGGTGAAATATTACTTCGCTTCTTGCGCCGGGAATCAAGACTGGATGCTTCGCGGATATTGTACGGATTTAGTTCCGCTGCGTGAGGTTTATGTTGACGACGTGGCGACATCTCGCGGCACATTGAGTAAAGGTTTTTGGTAACATATATTTTTGTTTAAATCTGGAACAGCAGATTTATTTTGAAATTCGAAATTTTATAAACGCAATAATAACCTATTTTAGTTAAAGAATCTTTGTCCCTATCTATGAAATTTAAATTGTCATAATGACAGTTAAGGGCCAAGCATACTTTAAGTACACTTTAGCTATTGCGCGTTTATGATTGAGAGGGTAAATCTATAATAGAATGTTTCACCGGTTATGTTTAGGTAGCATACGGTTGAAAATAAATTATTTAAAACGTTGCAAGCGTCACTGGGTCTCGTTTAACCTACACACAAATGCCGCATATGAACGCCAGTTAAGTTGACTTTAAAACCTTACTTTGCTTAGTCGAGAAACGAAACAGAGGGTTTAAAAAAATATGTACCTAAGGCAGTCCGGGTTTGGTTGCTTTTTGATTAATTATTGTATGCAGAGACGTTAAAATAAACTTTTAAAACCTGCCAAATTGCAGTTAGAGATAAAAATAAAGCTATAAGACTGTTTCAACTCCTGTTCCCCACTGTAGGTATTTTTTAACTTTTTATGGTACCTATTTGAACGAAAATGCGCATCTTGCTTACCTATATCACGGACAAACATTACAACAATTACTATAACAGCATTATTGTATCATTAATTAAGGCAATTCCTTAATAGGTAAACTGCTGTTTTCATTACAACATCGATAACTTTAATACCTACTTTTATTTAGTGTTACATTGTACAAAATGTACACTATTAATTCCTATAACTTTGAAACGTATCCAACAACTTATTTATCGTTATAACCTCATAAAAAACTCATTTGAATCCAACAACCGCGTTACCGCCATCAGACAAATATACGACCCTTAAAACACACCGATTGCATTCCAACAACCCAGACAACGGTAAAATGGGAAGAAATCGCGGATCGTTTCAGGAAAAAATGTCCCATCATTCTTTTAAAATGGGACCAATTTTCCGATACTGCCTATAAGCACGCATGACCGTAGCAAAAACCGAGCAAAATCATCTCTATGTATGTCTTCAAAAAGTTGAATTCTGCGTGTATGTAAAGGAAATTAGGAAAAAAAATGTAAGTGGACTAGTCTCGAATCGTACCCAGCGGGTGTTAGAGAGGAGTTATCAATCTTTCGTAGGATGAAACCCATTTCAACCTCTATTTATGTTTGGTCAACAGTTTTTCGAAAATGAAAAAGATAAGAAAAGGGTCTGGGTGAGATTATCAGTTCCAATCCATTGTCTCCGGCGACGTTGAAGCCAGACCCTTTTGTGCTGAAATTGTTTTTGTTTTTTTGTAACTTTTGATTGCCTTTCTTTTTGATTAATGGCTGCTTCTTCGTTTATATTAAGTTTTTCGTGTTGTATGTTTTGTTTTAAAAGTAATGGTAAGATGAAACAAAAATATCAAGTTGACTTTGGTTAAGTTGACCTTTTATAAATTAATAGAAGATCTGACTTAGGTCAGACGTTTCGTCAAATATGTGTGGCTTTTGACAGTCAAAGTCATAAATATGTGCACGGTCTCAAGTTGTCAAAAAATTATCTACACGCCTTTATGCTACTGACGAATAGGGTCTGTGTCTATATGTATATATTTGTTGCGATCGCTGTAGAGCTCAGCTTGGTACTAGGTCAGTGTGTGAGCTTGAGTTTTCGATTATATTTTAAAATGACGTAATCAGCTTGAGAGGTATGTCTGAAAATAAATAAGAATTAATTGATTGTATTATTGTGCAAGATGATATAAACGAGCTAGCGGTTTATTTGATGGAAAGTAGGTAATTACCGCTGCCTATTGATAGCTTACACCTGGACAAGGAGAAGATCGCATAATGTGTTGCCAACCTATACTATAAGTGTAGGCTCGTAGCTTTGGCAATTAGTTGGTTAGTTGGTTGGTTGGCAATTTATTGTGAGTAAATAAATATTGTGATAAAGAAAATTAAATGAAAAAGTAGAAGTCATTCCGTATCAGTGTGTTAAAGAGAAGGCTTGGGATAGGGAAGAATGGAAATTACTCCACCGACAAGAGCTTAGCTCTTAAGGGAATGATGATGAAAAAACGCTCAGGGAGACCATCATTCATCGAAGAGGAGTTTGCAAGAATTACAACAGAGGAATCTGGTTGCAGGTCATATTCCGAAAAGTTCCTCAGAATACCATAATACTTAGATACAGTAAAGTACGCCACGTGCTGGCTGTAAACATCCATAATTTTAGATGATCAAAATTGGCATTAATTCACTGGATCAACGGCAGGTGACGTAGTGACCGTTAACTGCAATCATCAAACGGTCATCCATTCAAATCAAGCCTATGTGCTCGTTTACAATGATTATGCATTTTGCAAGTGCATAAAGCACCTAACCACAGTATAAACAGTAGTTCTTCTTCAAACACATGTATATCGTTTGCTTGCATGTGTGCGTGCCTCGACCGTATGCGCCGCGAGCCACCACAAGCACACTCAACAAGACGGACCAAGCTGGTTTACCGAAAACCGCATCGTGGCCATGTATGTTTGCATGCATAAATAAGTATCGATCGACGCGCATCAATGCAACCCTAATAATCGAGCGGGAATAGGTAACGGAAACTCCTAAAGCGGATTTACTACTCTATTTATCATCATCATCATCATCATCATCATCAGCCTATATTAGTCCACTGCTGGACATAGGCCTCTCCCATTGCACGCCAACGAGCACAATTCGTGGGCACTCTCATCCAGCTCTTGCCAGCCACCTTGCGATTCTATTTATACTGCAACCTAACGTGGCTTAGCGACAAGTAGTGCCAACTAGTGTTAAAACGGTGACATTCAGCTAAATCGGATAGTTGAAATTGGGTTCCTTTCAGGGCATTCATCTGTCGAATAGAGGACATTTAGATAAACGGATAAAGGCTTTTTTATGCGACGACATTTTTTACTCGAAGTGACTTTTAGCAGGTCGTGATCACGAATAGAATTCTTTCTTTTCGATTGTTAAGTACCTAATCTGCGACTAGGAATATAGGTTTAATAGGCTTCAGTCTATTAATTGTATTTTCTTTTTTTCTTAAACTTATAAGTATTTTTTTAAGTTTATATAAAATGAAACTATTACAGGCCTTGTAATTGATTTATTTCTGTTTTCAGGGGCTCTATTCTAGTTAGGCTAAACCTAATTTCTTTTGGCATGTTATCGTATTATCAACGTACCGATAGCTCTTATTTACTTGAAAGTAAGGGTGAGATTTTTAGCTGACCAAAAAATGATTACAATAGTTACGAGTATGATATAAGTTATATCAACCAAAGCGTCTAAGAAGCAACATCAACTTGCTAAGTGATTTAACTAACATCTTAGTGGATGTATCTAACGTCTTGTTAGGCTCGTATGGAATGAAGACGTTTATAAATACCTACCTACACACCAATCACAATCTTGTTAGAAGCGACCAAGTTCTTTTTTTAATATAGATTGTTCAGTAGGTATTTCCTGCCTCTCTGAAATTCCTGTTGCGCTGCAAACTCCGCACAAAGTGAGCTCGTATGTGCATATGCTTCAGAATTATTGGAACCAACTTATATCTTAATGTGGGATTAAACTTTGTGCGCGGCAACGAAAATGCACGATAAAATAGAAGAGATGTATTGCAGAGGGGTTACGCCGACGAAAGATTTTGTTTTACATACGTATGTATACATACCTTCACGCCTGTAATCCCAGAGTGGGGTAGGCAGAGCTACAGAATTAGCTACAACTTTAACAACTTGTTGATAATTCAGTAACCACATTTTGCACAATTTTGTTTTATTGTATAAAATATTAAAATATAATTATGCACGCAGGCCACTAGATGTTTTAATTGCAATGTAGAGGCCCATATTGCAATGGCAATTACTATTTGGTTGCCCATAAGGGCCAAAATGAAGTTCTTCAATACTAATAATTTTAGTGGAAATTCTGGAAAAAAGTGCCCTTAATCTTTAATCATTAAACTCCGATTAAACTTAAAGTAAAAAAAAACAAAATGAGATCTAGGAGTCAACTAAAAGCATTCGTAATTTTGTTCGTCGATACCTTAAGTATTGATGACAAGATCTTCATGAAACTTAGCCGAAAAGAAGGTTTTTAAGGCAGATGAGCATTCAGGCCCTTAAATTCATGGGTAACTAAGACCCATAAATATTTGTATTCTCAGGACTACAATCTCAAGACTGCAATCCAAAGACTTCAAAGAGGACTAAGATGGAATGCCTCTATGCTAGTAATTTCACCGGTTGTCTTATCCCCACACCGGAACACAACAATAAAAACACTGATGCATAGAGGTAGGTTAATGGATAAGACGGTGGTAGCGATCCGGACGGACCCAAAGTTCCTGCCACTACTAAGATGAGGTATTTTTACTTTTTTTTTAAACATGAGTGGAATTGGGTTCTCTTTTCGGGATGTGTAAAATACAAGTTTGTTTTAAGATTAATTTTTGAACACTCATGTTTCATGTTTACATAAACAATTCGGTATTTTATTAAGTCATCTATCGCGTCTACGACACACCGGCTCGTCTAAAGACACTGCAGCGACATATCCGAAGCGCCTGAGTGCTTCCTATCGCCAGATTAACTGATTACAGCGCGGGAACACGTGGTCTGATCAATCGCTAACCTAGTTGTAGTTGTAGTTGTAGTGTAGTAACTAGTGTTAAATAAAGCTGTCACGGCATTAGTGACTAAAAAGCAACAGAGTTATAGGTAGCATTTTCATTCCAACACTGCGTGATAGTATTACTGTTCAGGATAAAATATCTCTAATAAACATTTGCTCTTAGAAATAAAAAATATCGTGAAATCTAACATTAATTATAGCGAGTGTTATTTTTTATTGTGCAATTTTCAAAAAAAAACTATTTTTAATTTTTAATTAAATATACACTGGACTGAATTTTTTCAGTCAACCCATTCGCTACATATTACTTAAAATATTAAATTTGATATAAAATACTGTTGATCGAATAAGCAGCTCGGTGAAGGTCGTCTCCTCTTCGTATCTCCTACTATAAGTAAAGGATTTAAGGTAGTTCCCCTCCAGGGCCCATAATTTTTTCCACCCTGTAGATATAGATAACCTATAACCAACAACCAACCATTTTGCTCCGTCTGGCACTGGTTCAGATGTTTTGTATTTTTGTTTTTGTTTGTTAATTTAGTTATCTGTACTTGTGTTAGATGTAAGCAAATAAATGTTTTTTCTTTCTTTCTTTCTTTCTTTCTATATAAAACCAAAGCTGTAGTTCCTATGACGATACAGTTGTGTGGGTAAAGATGATGATGACGTGTTAACTATTTAATAATAATGAAAAACCTAACAATTCCAACTAAAGGGACATTTAAATAAAAACGGATTATAAATACAACTCTAACCCATGTTTATTCTCGTTTGTAAATAACTAAAAACATAAACCAACACACATATCGTCGAGGTAACTGCAAAACCGCGTGAGTAATATTTTTAATAACAAGCTAAATGCACCGTTTTTTTAAGATAGTAAGTTTCATTTGGTTTAAAAACAAATTTGTTAGTTACGCGATTTAGCAGTAGCACCGACGATATGTAGGTATACCAAAAACATGAACTCATCTCTCCCCCTTGACCTACCCACTCTACGCCTGAGAACTACACTCTCTTAATAATTTCTAACTCATTTCACCCCAACAATGACAGGCAGCTTCCTTACATTAAAGCGCCGCCATTTTGCCGGAAGTCGCCCGGCTGGCGGAAGCGGAAGTCAAGACGGTATCGCGTCAAACGGAAACTAACTTTAAACAAGTTGGCTTATCAACAGTATTGGAAATTGATTTTGTGAAGGTAACGTTATGGCTCATTAAATAAGAAGAGACGGTGAGAAATATGTATTACTAGAGGACGCCCGCGACTTCGTACGCGTAGAATTAGATTCCCGCTACTCCCCCCATTTTTTCCCGTAGGGGGTCGATTTTCGGAAAATCCTTTCTTAGTGCTCACTTACATTATGAAAGGAACCAATGTACCAAATTTCAAGATTCTAGCTAGAGTAGTTTCGGCTGTGCGTTGATATATAAGTCAGTCAGGTTTGCCTTTTATATATATACTAGAGGACGCCCGCGACTTCGTACGCGTAGAATTAGTTTCCCGCTACTCCCCCCATTTTTTCCCGTTGGGGGTAGATTTTCGGAAAATCCTTTCTTAGTGCTCACTTACATCATGAAAGGAACCCCTGTACCAAATTTCAAGTTTCTAGGTACAGTAGTTTCGGCTGTGCGTTGATATGTCAGTCAGTCAGTTTAGCCTTTTATATATATAGATAGATAGGTAGATGAAAATTCTTAGCCTGTTATTAACCGTTTCAGGGTATAAAAGTGTAACAAAAACTATATGGGGGATTTTGCATGGACCTCATTCCCATCCTGCAACAGTCATGGATGCATGTTGATATGGTCATAAGGACCCAAAATAAGCCAATATTTTAGTAGCAAAATCAATGGGCCTTTTTTTTAAAGAAAAATAAAACTTTCAAGAGCAAGCAAGGGAAGCATGTGTTTATTTTGAAACAAATTCCATACTCACGATACGTTTATGATTTTCCAAGAAAACCCTATAAGTATAAAGCGTCATAGTAAAAATTAGTAGATCTATAAACTGAGACGTTTTATTTCTGTTGATGGGTGGGGACGTTTTCAGCCATCGTTCTATTCGAACTACTTTTTTCATTATTCTAAACACTAACTTACCCCTTTGACAGTTCTTACTAAATCACAAGTATAAGATGGGTAGTTTTGTACTCTTACCCCACGCTTAACCTAACAATACTATTAAATCAGTCACGTTGCGTCAGATTGCGGTCCAAGTGATGCAAATGTTGAATTATAGTAAACAAACCAAGTAAATTATAAATAATAACTACAATCTCCAAAAAATAAAAATAATAAATACTGCAAATTGACCACGTCCGTTGTGCGGGCTGCGATGCAAACGAACGCGGAATAATTCAGGCGGTATCGCTTCTCGGACCAACTTTATTACGCTCTTGTATTATATTACGGTTATCAATGAACCGCTTCGGGAATTTAACTATTAAGCACAGGCACGTACATTTGCAGCAACAACGTGGCAATATTTGGAAAGCGGCCAGCTTGAAACTTAATGTGTATCCTTTTCGTAAAGGTGTTTGTTCGGGTAACCCATAATTTTATCGAATTTAATTCGTCGATTTTATCTTTCATCGAATTTAATTTCAACGAACACTATTTTCCGCTATTTTTCTTAAACATTGATTACGTAAGTCAGTTTAGGTTAGACTTGCGACTACCAGAAAAAAAACATGCGAAAAAATTCTGCGTTATGATAAGTTAGTTGAAAAATGTTTCGATAAAATAATAGGTGGCCGTTCTGTTCTCGTAATATCGTATATCGAGTATGGGACCAGAGGGCTTATTGTCTAACGCACTTGCAATCGCAACCGGCTTCGAAGTGGAGCAATTGTTTTCATTTTGTATGTAGAAAAGCCTTCGATTTTCAAAATGAAAACGATCGTGATTGCGAGTGCGTTAGACAATAAGCTCTCTGGCCTATTGCCTAACACACTCGCAATTGCCATCGAATTCAAAGTGCAACAATTGTTTTCATTTTGTATGCAGACTCGCCTTCGGACCGTCAAAATAAAAACGATTGCGATTGCGAGTGCGTTAGGCAATAGGCCAGCTGAATTGAGGCCTCTAGGCAATTTAATTTTTAAGTTGGTATCTTAAGACCAATCTAATAAATTTATAGCAGAGACCCTGCTGCCATCTTGACTTCAACATCAAATCCATCCATCCATTAGATCCAAATTATACATTCCAAATTTGATCTAAATAATTACAAAAACCTTAACTGGTTCAAAATATACTTGCAAGATATTATCCTAACATTCTGACATCCATGCAAAGTTAAATAAAACCTTGGATAAACCAACCGTATAACCTCATTCTAAATTCAAACCAGCCCTCGTATTATCTAATTCTGGCCGGATAAGTTGAAAAATAAAATGGGATAAAACAATAGAAAGAGACGTGGGAAACAAAGGGCGTGCAATCAGGGCCGGCCTTATTTACCAACCGGCCTAATTGATACGGGGACGGACCCGGGACGGGCCAGGAGCGCAGCGGACGGGGGCAAAGTCAAAGTCGAAGTGAAGGTGGGTAAAGTTGAAGTAAAACTTATACGTTGACGATGAGTTTATCGTAGATGGTTGACCCAAGAAGTGGTCTTGTGTTCGATTTCCAGTAATTAGAGTTATAACAATTTACACCCGTATTTAAAAACCTCACTATGAGGTCTCACAGTGCTCACGAACGCACAGGGTGGTCATAAACAAAAGGTCGGTCAAAAAGGACCAATCACAAAGCTGTATTGAACGCAGTGCGTTTACTCAGTGAAGGATCCCTTAAGTATTGTTTGTGAATACGGGCGTTAATGTGTGATGAGTGCGAGTATTTGTTCTTAAATGTTGGATGTTTTCTTTGTATTTAGGTTTGTATTTTCCGTGTGTCTAGATATAAGTGTAATTATCATTGTCCGATGCCCTACTTTGAAAATCGAAATTTGCACTTACTTTAGCTCCATCCCTTTTTCTCGATTTAGTCTCGTATGACGAGTGACAGGGATTATGCTAACGTGACTTCGAACGTTAATTTTCAAAGTAGGGCTTCTGGGGACCCATACCAGTACTATGAATTTAAAAACTTAATTTGGGACTAGGCCAATTTGTGTCAGATTGTCTTAGGAAATTTGACTTGGACTCACTCAATGCACCTTTGAACCCATTTTTGTAGATTACAAAAAAAATGAGTACAAGCCTAAAAATATCAAGGTTCTACAATAATTACCCCAAAGTTTGCTGTTAAAAATAAAATTAATTAAAAATCAACTGTATTTTAAACTCAACTCGCTCATTTCGTGGCCCCATCATGACATTTCAGTTCGTTAGAGCCGCATCATATCTATTTCAGCTTACGTACACATCGCACACACGGTACACATACATACGCATGTACCCGGATTTGCGCCAATTAATGCACTAACTCATGTAGATTGTATTCAGACAGTCAATAGAATTGAATGATCTAACAGCTCACTGGCTAAGTTTCTGTCTGAACGGCTTACTTGCAGGTTTAGCCATAACGAGTTCTAGATATATTGGATCACTAGCATCTGCCCCCGACTTCGCTCGCGGTAAATCGTAAATCGGATGAGTAGATTGGATATAAATACATACATATCATCCCTTCCTTTTAACCAACGGATCACACTCGGACACTCTCGCTCTTACATACTGGACAGAAAGTGACAGATGTTTTATCAACGTTTATCCACATCGATAAACACGACCATAATAAGCCGTCTGATTATACAGACCAACAATTAATATCTATCGTTTTCTAGTATCTATAGTACAAGCCTATAGAGTTTAGTTTGGGACTAGGTCAATTTGTATGAGATTGTCCCGTAACATTTATTTATTTAATAAAGTGAAATTGTAAAGGGGCTTCTAAACGGGCCATATTTTCACAGCAATATGTGGCCGGCAACTATTGGTATCTCTCTCTTACTCGTATGTTAGAGAAAGACATCAATAGTTGCCGGCCACATATTGCAGTGAAAATATGGCCCGTTGAGAAGCCCCTTAAAAAAGACCCCGTAATAATGCATATTGCAACAGCAAAGTAATTCTTATTAGTGATCCAGAGCGTTTCAAATTACATGATGTCATTGCAGAGGGCATCGGCGCGGGCGACGCGATTTCATTACCGTAACGAACTGAGACACGGGCGGACATTGGGGTTATTATTTAACTTTAAAACCCCTTAGATATTACTGTTTATTTTAAGAATTTAGTAAGAAATATGTGTTGGGATCACAGAAGAGAAAAAACAGTAGAAGTGTCAAGGGGCGTGTAACGTGTGGCATAGTTATGCGGAGTTCCTCTTAACCTACCATATTTTTGCCGCGATCGCTTATTTCGATATTTTGATATTTCGATATTTCTAAAATAGGAAAGAAATCCAAAAGCATGACTTATTGTGCTATTTTGGAATGTAAAAACGATACCCACACCAAAATTTTCCATGGTGGCGTGTTGTTTTTATGATAGTTTGAGTATTGGCGACAACAGGTCGGATACTAAGCGAAGCTCATGCCACTTCCACTGTTTTTGCTATTCCGTGGTCGGGATCGATGGAATATTTCAATGAACGATTTCGAGAATAACATTCTGTCAAATATAATAATTGGGGCAAGCTTTAGTTGCCGGCTATACATTTTATTGCTCAGTTATCTGCTTATGAAGATCAAACTAACAAGTCCCAATCAGTGTGTCTGCGTTAAGTATAATATCCTGTTGCCACCTTCTGACTCCATTATTAAACCAGCTCTTAAATCATCATCATCAGCCGCAAGACGTCTACTGCTGGACAAAGGCCTTCCCCAAGGTTTTCCACAACGATCGGTCCTCTGCTGGTGTCATCCAGCGGTTTCCCGGGACCTTTATCAGATCGTCGGTCCACCTTGTAGAATGCCTGCCGAAACTCCGTCTTCCGGTTCGCGGTCTCCACTCTAGAACCTTCCCGCTCCAACGGCCATCGGTTCTACGAGCAATGTGCCCCGCCCACTGCCACTTAAGTTTTGCAATTCGCTGAACTATATCAGTTACTTTAGTTCTCCTGCGGATCTCCTCATTCCTTGATCTCGCAAGGAGACACCCAGCATAGCTCTTTCCATCGTCCTTTGAGTGACTTAAATAACTTCTCTTAACCTCAAGATTTGATCCAAACCAGGTAAAAATAAACTATAGTAATCAATCTAGGTTAAAATATCACAATCGCATCATCCAATTCACCATGGTTTGCATTCCAGACGCTTTCCACTCAATAAGTTTGCATAGATACCTATTTCATGATGCATAATTCCGGGTCTAAGTAAGACAAACTGCGCGCAGCACTACCAGCGGGTTTATTATGTTCATGTTTATCGATGTCGATAAACATGGATAAAGTATCTGTCACTTTCTGATCAGTATGGTAAGTGCGAGGGTGACGGGTGCTTTTTTCGCGTTTGTCGACTGCGATAAAGGCAACTATTTATGTTCTTATAAACTTATAATAATTTTCGTTTTTGTATAAAACTCGAGTGACAAGCTGCATTTCTGTCACTTACCATACTGGAGAGTGATAGATGCTTTATCCACGTTTGTCAGCTGCGAGTACCTACGGAACCTTAACCTCATTTTAGTTCGATTATTGAATTTAGTTAACCATACAAGCTCATTTAAATTTCATGTCTTGCCTTACACTAGAATTTTGTATGGCTTGGAGAGTTTTATCCTCACATCGGAACACAACAATGCGAACACTGCTGTTTAGAGGCAGTTTAAAGGATAAGATGGTTGTAGCAAAACCGATGGACCCCGCACATGATTCTACTACCACCACTAAATCATGGAGCGCTTTGTTTCACGTAGGTACAAAGAGCCCTGAGCGACCTACCTGCGCAGTGAGCAAATTACGGACCAAATTGGTGGGGGCGACGGGGGGAGTTTAAACCCCTCCGCTTTGCTGCCACGCCATTGGTTTGTCAGTAGACAACATACGCAAACATATCCCCTCCACTAGCCGCTCGGAGCTCTTTTTACGTGTGTCGACCTATAATTATTTGTAGTCCGAATGTATTTTTACTCATAATCATCACTAAGTCATACAGTGTTTTTGAAGTGATAACTTCTTTACGGGGGGTAATGACAGACTGTCTGCCTTCCCTTTCTCTCACGCATACGGCAGCGGTAGTACCAACTTTTAAACAATTTTTAAAATACAAAAAGATGCAGGAATCGGATTTGAACCGCGGCACGGTAGCGTCATAGACTTACCTCTCAGCCGCTAGGCAAATCTTAAGTTACAAGGTATGGACGAAAATGGTAAACGGTGTTTGATTTTACCTGCTGACGTCACCGTGCGTTTCTAAGCATAAATACTGTTGACAGTGAGCATATTACCTAAAACTATCACCGTTTTTGAAAGTGATTAATTTAAGTTATCACTTCTGTCGGGCGTCCCGAGACGCACATTTTTTTTACTCAAACGGTTTTAATTTCAGAATGTTTGAAATATGTAGCTGGTAAATGAGGTTAGGTTAGGTTAGGTTCGTTTTATAAAAACCGTTTCAGTAAAAACACTTTATGACTTGCGATGATTATAAAATAACAATACATTCGGACTAAAAAATTTTATGTGAGCCAATATGGACCCCTAAATCACCCCCACTAGGGTGTTCGAATTCCACATCGAGCTCAGTAGAGGGGGAGAATAACCGCGCGCCATGGTCGGTCCGGTTCAGGTGTTTACTTGCTCCCCCGCCTGGGTTCACACTGGATGTGTGACAGGATCGCTAGCATTTTACTCGGCTTAGGGCTGATTTTTCCAACCCCCAGACAAAATTAACCGACACTTGCAGATTTCTTTATTTTGCCATAAACGAATAGAGCTTAAATTTATTTGATAGTGTTATTTTCAGATTTAAAAATCAGCCTTAAATAAATAAATATGTACAAAGAACAACCTCAAAAAAAAAAAACCTAGTCCCAAACTAAGCTCTAGCCTTGTACTCGTACTGTATGGGTCCTTGAAAACAATAAACATAGGTATATAGTACTATACTACGAGTATACAGAGGAATAAATACTTAAATGCATAGAAAATAAAAGTATACAACAAGAGGAAAACGGATTAGATATGGTGTATTCCATACAAAATAAAAGATTGGAAAGGTCTACTACGACCTCTGATACAGTAGTTTCACATTATTATTCGAAGTTGAAAATATTGTTTTCGGGAATTAACTACTTTTTGTTCGTTCAGCTTTAGCTTAGAGCCTTATACTTATAGAGAGAGTTCGTATTTCCTCATTGTTCAATTAAACAACACGGAACGAAGCTTTTCTATGTGCAGTTCCACACAATCAGAACAGATTCAAGTGGTGGTATAGAACCTTGTACAGGGTCCGTCCGGATTGCTATCCTTTAGTCTACCGCCAAGTAGCAATGCTCGCATTATTGTGTTCCGGTGTGGGGATAAAACAACTGGTGAAATTACTTGCATAGACACCCCATCTTAGTTCTTAGGGTCGGAAACGTATTTGGAGTTTTAAGATTGCAGTTTTGAGAATTAAGTAATAAGTAATAATAATACATGTCAGGGGACAATGTCACTCAAATTGACCTAGTCCCTAAGCTCTAGGCTTGTACTATAATAGGTACTAGACAACGATAAATTTAATTATCAATATGGAGAAATATATTGAAAACATCCAAGACTAAGGAAAAAAATACACGCGCTCATCACTAAAATGTCTACCGGAATTTGAACCTGGGACCGCTAGCTTCGAAGGCAGGGCCACTAGGTACCTACCAACTTACCATCAGGGCCTCTATTCAAGACGGTAAAAATAATATCGTTTTTGATCTGTTATCGTATTGTCACCGTTTTGAAAGCTCTTATTAACTTGACAGTAATGGTGTCTGACGTCATAACAATACCATAACAGCTGGTATGGCAACTACGATATAGTTTTTACCGCCGGGAATAGAGGCACAGGTGGCTTGTATGCTCGTGTGTCTCCTTGTCATAAAGAAAGAAAAAAGATTGTAAACGTAGCTATACTAGCGATCCTTCGGAAGAGATATCTGATTATTTGTTTACGTATTGATTCGCTTTGTCCATTTGTTCAAGTTAGCTTTGTTTACCGTTCTATGTATGTGCGTTGTAATTATTATATTTACACTGGATAAACAATATGTGATGTTTATTAGATTTTACGTGCGTTTTGTTTATTTTCGTTGTGATAGTGGGAAAGCAATGTATTAATAATAAAATTAATCAATATATATTGTATTTTTAACTTTGTAGAAGTTTTTTTTTTACTGATATTATTATATTGGTATATTTTAATTTTGTTTTATGTCGTTCCTATTTTGAATGTAAATATAAGTGATATCGTATTCTAAAAAAAAAAACGGTTATAAGGCGGCAATGTTTTCATTTGAATGTAATTTTGGGACGATGCTTAAACATAACATAATATTCATGGAGAAAAACACTATTTCTAAAACATACTCAGAAATTATGGCTTTAAAAAAAGAGAACGCAATAAGCTTCATTTTCTTCCTAGGAATAAAATAAACGTATGAAAACGCATTCCTGTCCGATGTGTTTTTTTAAATGCTGTCATTTGCATACATGTTCAAGAAAAAAACCCATTCAGCCAAGTTAATAAAAGGCGGCTACTTCGTCGGGCCGCGGTTGTCGACGGTTAATTGTGCGTGAACTTGTAATTGTTATAACGTCTTTTCAAGAAAAGGAGGAGGTTCTGAACTCATCGAAAAAAAAAGTGTATTTTAAAAAATATGTTTGAATAATTTTCTCTATTTTTTTAATATATGCCGTGGCGGAAACAGAGATTGCCTAACTCGAATTTTAACCACTCCGTTAGGCAATCTCCTACTTTCCGGGCCTCTTCAATAATTTATTTAACAACGCTTGGTCGGGAGGGTTGGTTCCTGGACTCGTATATATCGCTAACTCATACCTTCGTCTCCCGCAACGGCTTTCTTCCCGCTCTCTACTGTAATATACTATAAAACCCATCAAGTACCCTATAGATACATCACACAGGTCGGGTGTTTTTCTAAGGCTATTATTACTATTTGTACCGCTATTCTATTCTGGATTTACCCCTATTGCAGTCATGTTGTTTACGATTCGGGCGCCTTTATTGTCAAGTTAATAAGAGCTATCATAACGTTTACTAACGATAACAGGTAGAGGTATAGACATGTCAAATTATGCTCTACGTGTCAACATTTGTGCCGTTATCTATGAAAAAAGACCTTATTATCGATGGCGCTTACGCCGCACTGCGTCACGCGACCTTTTTTTTATATCGGAGCATGGTTAATAATGGCGAAAGCGCCATCGACAATAAGGTCCCTTTTCATAGATAACGCTTTTAACGCGTTTTTTTGTATTAACGAATAAACTCAAAAACTACAGGACCGATTTCGAAAATTCTTTCACTATTAGAATGCTACATTATCCCTGAGTAATATAGGCTACTTTTTATCCCAGAAAATGAACTGTTCCTGTGAGGAGACCACAAAAATACGAATTCTACGCGGACGAAGTCGCTGGCAGAAGCTATTCTGTTATAATATAATAATTAGTTAATTAATAATTTTTGTAATATAATAATTTGAAATTACGTCAATCACTTAAATTAAACGTAAAAGATTAGCGAAGATATTTAATTGAAAGGTTATTTGTAAAAAAATATAAATAAACATAAAATAACCACGTTTTTTGACCGTAAGTAGAGAACCGTTGGTTTACTCATTCCATTTATTTTTATTTTGCTACCGTTTCTTTCATAAAACAGAATAAACGAATAATATATGAACTGTTACCACACGAATACAGCGTTACTTGCAACCACAAAGGGCTTGGCCCTTTTTTTCACTTTGCCTATGTATTACTGATAGAATATTTGATGAAATGATAATCCTATAAGGTTTGCAGTGTTGTGCTTAAGGATTGTTATGGTTACCGGTTTTATAAACATTGATACCGGTTTATTTTGGTAACCATATTTTTTTAAGTTACGGGGCCGTCGTTAAAATTGCATGAATTTAGCACTGCTGTTAAATCCTACTAAAATTATAAACGCAAAAGTTTGTGTGTGTGTGTGTGTGTGTGTGTGTGTGTGTGTGTGTGTGTGTGTGTGTGTGTACGCTGTAACGGCTAGACGTTATTGGATGATATTAGGAGTAAATATATAATAGAATAGAATAGAAATAGACAAGACAGACAAGACGCATTCGGCGTACGTTATCGTTTTCAAAAATGTACAGGATTGACTTAGCTATCAGACGGTCGCGTCGAAAGCCGACGTCAATTCCATACATTTTGACCATTTTCGAAAAGCGTTAAGCCACTAAACTTGTCTAGCCTCACAGATCGTTTCGCAACAAAATAGATAAAAGTAACTCAAAAAATTTTTTTTTGCTGTTTATTTCTATATCTGGTATCAAATTAGGCACAACACTAATATTAAATGAATACCGGGATCCCGGGATCAGGTAAGTACGTGTCCCGACCGCGGGGTTCTAGCTTTATTCCGGGAATAACGTACTGGCTAGGCTTTGTGTCCAATAACTCGGTTTTGCGAATCCATTGTGGGTTTTATATGAAATTTTTAGCGTGTTATCCGACATTTTATTACAACTTGTAGTAGCTTGTGTTGGATTACTGAAATGAATCATGAGTTTCGTTAGAGAAAATTGCATTAAATTGTAGATACTAAAAAAAAACAAAAAAAAGCTGTTAACATTAAAATGATCTCCTAAACTAGTAAAAATCGCTGAACATACATAGGGGTTAAATCCACAGAACAGAAAAAAACAATAGAAGTGTCAAGTGGGCGTGTAACGTGTGGCATAGTTATGCGGAGTTCCGCATAACCTACCATACTTTTGCCGCGATCGCTTATTTCGATATTTCAATATTTCAATATTTCTAAAATAGGAAATAAATCCAGAAGCATGCTTTATTGTGATATTTTGGAGTGTAAAAACTATAGACGCACCAGAAACATTTTCCATGGTGGCGTGTTGTTTTTTTGATAGTTTGAGTATTGGCGACAACGGGTCTGATACTAAGCGAAGCTCATGCCACTTCGACAGTTTTTTCTATTCCGTAGTTAAATCGATAGCTTTTTAGCTGCTCTATCAGCCCTAGGCGGGTTGACGTCGTTTTATGGGACACCCTGTATACCCAAAGACACATTACATCTAACTCCAGTTCAAACCGGTTTCACACCCAACTAATATGAACACAGCTGTTTCATAGCGCGATATTCAGGTACAGTCAGTCCCGCAAAAAGCTGCAAATTACCCGCCAGTCCCGGGACTGTTCATTTGGCCGAACGTGACGGGACTGTCGAGCGGCTGTCATTAGTCCACGGGATTTACTCCGGGATTTTTTTTGGTTTCGCGCGAACACAATTAGAGCTACGTTTTGTGGCGCAATCATTTTTTTTAGGGGTTCGTTGTTAAAATAACTGCAGATTTTTAAATTTTACAGAAACGTCTGTTTACGAAATTCTAAACTATATAAAAGAGAAAAAAAAAATCGTCGGTCTTAGGCGGGATTCGAACCTACATCTCCTCTGGCTCTCCGGGCCCATGCAGGCGCATTACCAATTTGCCACCAAGACCCTACTTAAGATCCACGAAATTAGTAATCGTTTGCTTTTCATACTCGGAGGGTATGGTGACGCCATCTATCGTTGTTGTCCTGCCTAAGACCGACGATTTTTTTTCGCTTTATTATATTTTAAAATAACTGCAGTTGGCAATAAAATTGAAGGGCTGCTAAGCGAGTCAAGCCAAAATGTACAGATAAAGGTGAGTCCACATTTGTATCATTCTGCCGTACCGTATCTCAGTCGCGTAGCATTGCCGCGTATCATGATCGTCGATTTTCAAATTTATACAAATTTATAGTTTTTAATCTTACCTATAAATACAATTCTCACTTCTATGATGTCAAATACAAGTGGCCCTGCGCCTCTGTTCTAGACGGTATAAACGATATCGTAGTTTACCTGTTAAGGTATTGTTATGACGTCAGCCGTTATTACTGTCAAGAAAATAAGAGCTACCAAAACGTTGACAATACGATAACAGGTCAAAAACGATATTGTTTTTACCGTGTTGAATAGAGGCGCTGGTGATCTTAGGAACCTGTAGCAATTCGTAGCTGCTACGCTGGTTCCTTCATGTGCTACGGCGTAGCTTATTAAGCTGTCGCTTAGGTTGCATTTATGATAAAACTTGATATTGAATTAATTAAAACGTTTTAAGAGGCCATTATGCCGCGTTTACACGCCTCCTCACACCCCGATAAAAAAAGGGATGGCTTTATCTATTTCCGCGCAAAGACCGTGAGATGGAGATAGTTTGCGAGCGCTTTGATTACGGCGTCGTAAGCTCTTCGCAGGCTTTGTGTTGGGTTTCGAAGTTTCTATATGTATTTGTTCTTGAGTTATGGATGTTTTTCATGTATTTAAGTATATATTTCTCTATATAAGTATATATATCGTTGTTTAATACCTATAGTACAAGCCTAGAGCTTAGTTTGGGAATAGGTCAATTGGTGTGATATTATCCTCATGATATATATGTTTATATGTTTCAAAATAAAAGTATCGTGGTTTTGATTATAAATCATGTTTTCGCGTTTAAATGGAATAATAAGCCCTTTATTCAAAGAAGTACAATAAACCTCATAATGACAGATAAGCTTAGGGCATACTTATTGGAGCGTCAGCTATTTTTGACTTTCATACATTTAGTATGGAGCGTGCGGCAGTGACTCCGTTATCACAGATGTCCGAGGGGTTAAGAGGGTAACACCCGTATTCACAAACAATACTTAAGGGATCCTTCACTGAGTAAACGCACTGCGTTCAATACAGCTTTGTGATTGGTGACCTCATAGTGACGTTTGTGAATACGGGTGTAAGAGTATAACAAAGGCAAATATTTCCGAAAACATACAAATATTATTTTTGTTTATTGAGATACCATAGCGATAACGTTAAGCATTACCGATTACCAATACTTTGTTATCGACACCCATTTTGCAGTAATAAAATGAGAGACACCGAAAAGGTTTGTTAGTGGGAGAAGATGATTAATTATATTTATTAATAGTCAACGTGTTAATCAACCACGCGTTTTTGTGTTTCCAATTATGACGTCCCACTGTGGGGATCGGGCTCCTCTCTTCTGCCTTTTGTTCTCGAGTCTGTTCTCGTAATCACCTAAAAATTAAACATATGTTATTAACCTATAATACACGTTTAACCGGTACATACAGTGCGGGTCATATAATTAGAGACGCTTGCGTTTTTCGCTTACAATTGCCTACAAATATCACTTTTCAATTTTGACCACCAAATAAAAAGTTCTTTACCAATTTTATTAATAACTAACAGACGCCCCCGACGTCATACGCGTAAAATTCGTTTCCCGCTACTTCCCCTATTTCAACCCATTAGGGAATGAATTTCCAAAACTACTTTCTTAGTGCACCCCTAGACCTTATAAGGAACCTACGTGTCAAATTTGGAATCTTTAGAGTGTAGACCCAGCGGTTTGGGCTGTGCGTTGATATGTCAGTCAGTTTATCCTTTTAAATATTTACGAGTAGATAGAAAATAACAATTTACTTGAGCTCGTCAAGAACTAATGCAGTTAGTGCTGACGCGTCCATACAAATATTTCCAACTTTTTATGAAAGTCAAACATTTTTTTTCTTCAAATCCCCATAAAATGAAAGATTCGTTTTCAACAGATAAATTGGACATGCATTTAAAACTTAGTTTTTAAGTTAACAATGTGTTATTAAAAAATATTGGAACAGACCTTTTTAATGTGTTGTCAAATTTGAAAACTCACATTTGTAGTCAATATGGGAAAAACGTAAGTGACTAACACTGTGGAGTTCATAAATATGTAAAAAACTTACCAAAAAAAAAACCATCCAGGCACTTTATATTTATGGTCAAATGAAAATAATATTAGCTACAGTTTCTTATAATAATAACTTAAAAGAACCAAACCTTTTTGTTGAGATATATCCCAAGGGAGAACAGGCATTCTTTGGTTTTCTGCAGGTTTTTGTTTTAATTCTCTAACACTAGAAAAATAAATGAAAGGTAAATATTTATTAATAAGTAATTAAACGTTTAAGTGCAAGTCGGGATTGCATACTCAGGAGTTCCGTATATTAAATAAAAACTATGACTATTTACCAAGTTAGTAATTTTTTTTACATCATTCGTTAATGATAGAATTACTATTATTTTTCGTACAACATGTTAATAAATGTATTTTATCACTGTTGCGTTTGAGAATCGGACTTTCCCTTAGCTGTCCACTTTTTCTTCGTTTTTTTCCTTAGCATAGATAAAACCACTAACTGATTTTAGAATTCCTATTCAGAGAAATAGGATTGGGACAGACTCCTCTTGGTTCACCGACACATAGAACGTATCACATCGCAGAATTTTCGTTTCATAGAAAGCTATTTTCAGCTGAACCTTAATCTTAAATATGATTCACGTAGGTTAGGTTAGGTTAGATTTGTAACCATCACAAGATAACCTGATATCAACAGAGGTTCAAAAAATAGCTTACCGAAACGAAAATTCTGCAAAATGGTACGTCTATGAAACGAGTATCTAGAAAACAAAGGTAAACATACATATAGACGGACGCCAGTGGACAACAGAGTGATTTTCTAAGCGCCGGCGCATATACTCGTATATAAAGTCGCCGTCAATAGAATTTGCTATGTAAACAAAACAGAACAAACCAATTCACCACGATTACTCGATAATCACGTACTTTTAAAGATCAAGTGAGGTCTTTGCAACGATTTATACACTAACCCCCTTACTAATAAACGTTGAATAACGGTGGTATAGCAATACAATGTTTTGTCCTTATCTGTCAAATTCAAATGTCGCAATGACAGATAAGGACAAAACATTGTATAGCTATACCACTGTTACTCATCGTTTATTAGTAAGGGGGCGTCATTATTTTCATATTAAGTTTAAGATGAAATAAGTATTCATTATACGTTATTTTTAATAAAAACATATGGTGAATATTTGAGGTTATGTGTCAAACAGTACTAATTTGTTTACAGAGTTAGCAAATTCTATTGACGGCGACTTTAGCGAAACCCAGCGCAGAAAACTTTTACTGCCAAAGCATCATTGTCTTTATCATCATTATTAACTTTAATTAGCGAGAAAGAAGAAAAAGAAAGAGATTTGTCGGGATCTTAGCAGGTGGGAAGAAGTGATCTCTGCCTACCCCTCTGGGAACCAGGCGTGATTTAATGTATGTACATATGTATGTAAAAAAACACTCACATGTGATAAACGCTGTCACCGTCCGCGGGCACCAGTACTATTGAGCTCCTCGTCTTGTCAACGAAAGGCTCTCCGCTGCTGCTACCCGAGCTCTGTTCATCGTTCTGCTCCTGTAAGTGAGTGAGTGAGGCAGTCATTACGTGAGTGAGTCCGTAAGTGAATGAGATACCGAGTCAGAAAACGATGGTTTTGTACGTGCGTGAATTAATGAGTAAGTGAGTGTGTGAGTGAGGCAGTAATTAAGTGAGTGAGTTCGTCAGTGATTGAGCTACTTAGTAGTAGGTACATGCGTGAATTAGGGAATAAGTGTGTGAAAAGTTTAGTAAGTACAGTCAGCTGCAGAGAAAAGTAACCCGCCCTGCTTACAAGTTTCCTAGCAAAGGGGTTACATTTCTCTGCAGCTGACTGTACATTTAAGAGTCAATAACTAAGTGAATGAGACACTAAATAAGTAAAAATGTGTATATAAATCAGTCACCAAGTAAGTACGTGAGTCAGTCAGTTAGTGAATTATGTAATTAAGACGAACTTGCACGAACAATTGAACACTGGGTTAAGACACTAACTCGAGTTAGTAAACGTCAGATTCATACGAAATCTGTCATTTTAACTCGAGTTAGGCCGCATTTCACCAAACTGGAATAAGACTTACTCCGAGATTAGTCTATACAAATTCGCCGATTAATCTAAGTATAAGACCTTATTCTCGCTTGGTGAAATCCGCCATTAGTATCTTAACCCAGTTTTAAATTTTTCGCGTAAGTGGCCCTAATAGAGTAAACAAGTTTAGGTGGAAGCCTAGGTGGTAGCAAATACACACACACACATATATACGTGCAAATTTTGTCTTACCTGGAATCGAACCTGGTAGTGCTAGCTTCGCAGGCAGAGTTACTACGAACTAGGCTAATCGTGTCATAATACAGTAGGGTGATGGCACCAGTAATAAACAAGGACCAATAATGGACCCTTGATTCTTACGGTACAGAAGATAAGGGTTATTCATTTATTTTGAGACATTCAATTTATAGCCTTATGACCTTTGAATTAAGAGTTAAGTGTCCATTATTGGTGCCTTCAGCTAAAAGTGTCCAACATTGGTGCCGTCACCCTAGGAAGGATTGATACTGTCTACCGGTCTAGCCAAAAGCAGATCAATCTGTTCGACCAGGTTCCTGGCTATCTGCGCTGCGCCGGAGTCGGACTTGGGCACTTCGCTGATCCGCTTGAGGGACGGAACTTCGCCGCCTTCGCTGGAGGAGGGGTTCAGATTGATCTCGTACATCTCTATTCTTGGACGACGCGCTTCAGCATGGATTGCCAGGGCAGCTGTAAAAATAAGGTTTTTTTCCCTCTTCACCCGTGGTACGGTTGGCTATGTCCGGTTGACCAAAAATTATACCCCAAAATCAAATTTAACAGAGTCGACGGAGCTCCACCGTCGTGGAGCTCCTATTTCTGAGTGTTTTGGCCCTTCGGGCCGGTTGAACAGCTAACATAACCTAAACCTACCTCATATTTTACTGAGTGTTTTGAATAACCGGACATAGCCAACCGTACCACGGGTGAACAAGCCGTTTTTTTTACCGTCATTTTTTTAACGAATTTATCATTACAACGAATTTTACTTTATCGAAATCTATTTTCTGCTGAAGCCGAGTTGTTTTCAGGCATGGAATAAAAAAAACAGTGGAAGTGGCATGAGCTTCGCTTAGTATTAGACCTGTTGTCCAATACTCAAACTATCATAAAAACAACACGCCACGATGGAAGATGTTTTGGTGTGGCCATCGTTTTTACACTCCAAAATAGCACAATAAGGCATGCTTCTGGATTTATTTCCTATTTTAGAAATAATAAATCTATATTTTATATTTACCCCCTTACTAATAAACGTTGAGTAACGGAGGTGTAGCTACATAATGTTTGTCTTTATCTGTCATTGTGACATTTGAATTTGACAAATAAGGACAAAACATTGTATAGACATACCACCGTTACTCAACGTTTATTAGTAAGGGGTAAATATATATCAGGGGCCCTAATATGACTGCGTTTATCGCGTGACAAAGTTTGGATAAGGCATCCGTCACCTTCTGACACGTTAATAAGTAAGACGGATGCTTTATCCACATTTTACACGAGATATAGACGCAGCCATTCTAGGCCTGAAGGAGACAATCTCACACAAAATGGCATATACGCAAAGTGAGCTCTAGGCTCGCACTATGGGTATTAAATAATGAAAAACATCATCACAGGTCCACATCCACTGCTGCACCTGGGGCTCCCAAGTTTCGCCACAAGGAGCGCCCAATGTGTATCGGGTCTTAAAGATTCGCGGACGACCTAGTTACAAATAAACTTACTAAAGACGACAGCAATTAAAATGACCATGTTTTCCAACTGATTTGTTTTCCAATTAAAGCGGACTGTACATAGCGGTCGTCCGGGAAATAAATATGATCGCCAGTAATTTTAGTGGGTTTTTACGACTCGGCTCAATGGCGGGGAGATTGGCAATAAATATTGAATTTAATTTGCTTTACGGCTTCTATATTTTTATAGTGATTTTAATGTCGAAATTGATTGCGAATACTTTTAGGGTTTCCTGAGTTGTGGAAGAGTATTGAGAGGTGGTTATTTTGAATTTTTACAAGATTTTATTTAACTTGTTTTGTTCGTATGTTTGTCATTTCGTGTCATATGTTTCAAGTTAATTTTGAACCACATTACGTTATTGTTATGGACTAAAATTTAGAACACATTAAGAATGCGAGTGTAATACAATATGATGGTACCTAGGAAATGAGCTGATGATGGAGTAGGAAGGTGGCAACTGGATATCCGCTATAATTAAAGTAGACCAATTTGGGATTCGTTAGTTAATGTCAAAAAGATGATGATTGCTCAAATATGGTACACTAACTGCCGCACTCAGGGACGTCAATTAAATTTAATGCTTGATTAAAGTAGCTGCTGTCACTTTCTTTGCTATAGCAATAGAATAAGACATCACGTCACTAAACAATGATTAAATTTAATTGACGTCTCTGAGTGCGGCAGTAAGCCACAAAAACTTGTCTCAGTAAACTTTTTTGAGACTTATTTATTTAATGGAATAACAAATTATTAAATACTATTTTCAGTAAATTTTATCTTAGTTGACATGCACATGCTCAAACCATTAGAATCTGAATAACTATTATTGACCGTATGTTTAATAGAATTGTTTCCTTCGTCTACTGCAGAACATTTTTAACTTCAAGAATTCCTCCAAGAAAATACATTTGTGCAATTTCTTAATACAGAAATATAGCGCAAAGATAGCTTCAAGTGGCACTACAATTCATTGTTTCCCCTGTCACGGGACACAGCGTTTATATTTTGAAGAAAATTCACTTGCAATATTTTTTTGTATTCCATTTTTTATGCACTGTTTCATAATAGAACGCACTGAAAATAGGGCGTCCTACTTGCATTAAGTAACCATGTGGTAATCGGTTAAACTTTGTTATAACTTCGTGTGTTTTTTTTAAAAATAATATCATATCTTATCTTATCTCATTTTATCTTAACAATTAGCAAAGTAGGTACCGTAAAACTACACAACTATGGTCCTAGCCTGCAACAATAGTTAAATTTTCCTTATTACATTATTCTTAAATATGACACCTTACTACTATTATTGCTAGGTATATGTACTGTTTGGCTTAAAATCGATTGCTCTAAACCCTAGCTATAGCTAAAGCTATCGCTATTTTTGATGTGATAAGTAAAATTGGACTATTATTGTACGCCAGGACCATAGTTGTGTAGTTTTACGGTAACTGGAAAAATCCGATACCCGTTAAGATTGCACCTGACTATGTGCTGGATATACAGTGGCGCCCCCATACACTATACTCGAAATTCGAATTCAAGACCAAAATCTGACAGTTCCCATCTTGATTATTTAGTTATTTTAACATTATTTCATAAAAACATGAATGAGAACTCGTGTAACCAGTAATATTAGGGTAAGTTTTATTGATAAAAATACCTACACTTAAACCAAGCAGCGAAGCCAACACAGCGAATGAGCGCCCGTTGAGGTTAGAATTTTGGTCTTGAATTCGAGTTTCGAGTATAAAGCATTTCTTAAAATTAGAAACAAACTTAGAGCAATCATAATAAAATGTGCGCATGTAAAAATTGTTTGAAACATAATTTTGAAAAAGGCTAAAAGAAAAGGTAAAGATTAATGGAAGGCATCAGACGAAAAGTTTCACTTACGGAAAATCGCTGTTGAATGGTTTGAAATCGCACCCCAGCCGCGCGGCAAATTAAAAGTAGATTAGCTTCCACGATATTGCGTGTTTGCGTGCCAATATTCGTACAGACAGTTTGGTTACTTCTTGCTTTTACTTAATCTTATACATAGGTTACTATACTCGAAACTCGAATTCAAGACCAAAATCCTAACCTCAACGGGCGCACATTCGCTGTGATTACTGCATTTTGGTTTAAGTGTAGGTATTTTTATTAATAAAACTTACCCTAATATTACTGGTTACACGAGTTCTCATTAATGTTTTTATGAAATAATGTTAAAATAACTAAATAATCAAGATGGGAACTGTCAGATTTTGGTCTTGAATTCGAGTTTCGAGTATAGAGATGCCCGCGACTTTGTACGCTTAGATTTCCTCGGTTCTTCCCGCGGGGGCTGATTTTCGAGAAATCCTACAGAATATTCCCTCCAATAAGTACCTAGCGGTCCAGCGGTTTAGGTTGTCAGTCAGTCAGTAAGTCTCATTTTACATTACAATTTAGCCTTGTCGCTGATATTCATGTACCTACTAAATTTAAATCATTCTCACTTAATACGCTACTGCAATAAGGTACTTTATTGTATATTGTATTGTCCGCGTAGAATTAGTCATTTGCAACATCTCCCGTTTTATTGACTATTCCTCTGAACCTTTTCTTATAGCGTTAGGTATATTTAGTTTAAAACATTTTGTTAATAATACATCCACCGTCTGGCATTTATAATATACTAGCGACCCGCCCTCGCTTTGATTCGGTTTAAAAGAATTTATGATACCTACATGACAACCTTCCGTGGAAAATTATCTAACTGATGAAAACAGTTAGTACCTAAAACAGATTGACAGACAAAAATACAGAGACGCGAAAAGAGACGTTGTCTTATACTTTGTAAAGAAGAAGATAGTATTCTACTTTCATTTTGTAGCAAGATTCATGCCTTACCGTATAGTGAACGATCTTCAACTTAATAATCTGTGTACGAGCTTTAGATTTCTATGACTATCGTGTACACAACATAAAAATGCTTTTACCTTTGAATGATATTTATTATTTCCTTTTGCTCTCTTACTTTGTACTTATTTATTTTAGCTTTGGAGCATTAGATACAGTAAATGGACTTGTGTGATTAGACATCCCCATGATTGAGTGGGTAGAATAAATGGATGGGAAAATAAAAGAAAAATGGCATTAGCAATGTCAGATTCTGATATTTTATGATATGTTACTGAAATGCTCAAACCATTTGGGCTCGGAACAAACTGGTTTTTTCAAATCGCATTTTTCAACAAAATATGAAAATACCTACCGTAAAAGAGATCATCGAAAGTGAAATTAAAATTAAAATCGGCCAAGAATAAGTATGATTTTAAACTGCTCATTAGACAGCGATTTGACAGAGAGTTCCAATACGCCGTTTGACGTCATGTAACACGTCGGCCATATAAACTAAAAGTTTAATTTTGTTTTGCTAGAAAGAGGTAGGATCAAATCTTTGTTGGCTTATATCTTAGTTATTTTCATAGGTATTAAAAATGTTTTTTCTTCACTGTTTGTTACATGAATCAGCTTTTATTGAAGCTGTAAAAAAATGTCTTGAATATTATGATTATGTGGCCACCACTGTATAACCCTAGAATTGTCGGGAGCCAGGATTGTGACGTGACAAACTGGTCGCCGCCACCGACCTCCCCTGAGAGGGTTTCGCTGTTGCCTGTCAATGCATTATTTGTGGAAGCTTTGAGGTTCTGTTTACACACATATAGTTCAAACATACTTTTATAAAGGTTATGCAATTTTTGCATTAAATTCTAATTTATTTATTTATTAAATCTGTGTATATTAAATCGATAAGTAAATTTAAGAACTAAACAAATTGTACTGAATTAGCGTAATTAAATCTTTCCTTATGTTGTCGGAGAAGAGCGGTGTCTCCCAACACAGGCAACATTTTGCCTAATCCACTCCATCCCTTGTATCATGTACCTCATGTGTTTTATGAATAAAGAATTTTGTATTTGTATTTGTATGTTATTTAAGTCTGTGTTTTAAGGGACTCGTCATGAAATAAAGAAAAGAAACAATGGCGATAGAATTTTGTAAACACACCGCATTTTTTATCCTCGTCAAGCCCACCATTCCACAAACAAGGAGATTTTTGTGAGTGGGAATTTGAATCTACCAGCAAGGAAATAAAGTTCAATTTTAGTTCTTTAATGCCATTGGCAATTCTGATACAAATTATAATGAACTTTATACTCGACTAGAGGACGCCCGCGACTTCGTACGCGTATAATTAGTTTCCCGCTACTCCCCCCATTTCTTCCCGTTGGGGGTCGATTTTCGGAAAATCCTTTCGGATTTTCCGATAATCGACCCTTAATGGGAAGAAATGGGGGATTAGCGGGAAACTAACTCTACGCGTACGAAGTCGCGGGCGTCCTCTAGTTTCTCTATATAAGTATTTATATCGTTGTCTAGTACCCATAGTACAAGCTTAGATTTTAGTTTGGGACTAGGCCAATTTTTGTGAGATCGTCCCTTGATATTATTAATTTATTTTAACAACCGAAACTGGTTTAAAAATACAAAGTTACCTTATTCCTGTCTAACAAAGGCTATTTTTCATATTGTTTAAACTGAAGCGAAGCTACCGGCTCGCTAGTTTACTAATAAAGTTACTACAGGACATTTCTCGAATGCCCCGTGCAAACAGAGAGTATCCATAAGACGGGCCTAAACAAATGCTGACTGGATCTTGCCCGGACAATGTTCCCTTATTGCATTATAGTTGACAAACACGACGAGGGTCGGCAAATACTACCCGGGGACGGTCAAGCATTTTATTGGAGTTTTTTAGTCAACAGATTTCTGTAGAGTTAAGGTACTTTCAAGGGACAAACTCATATTCAGGGTAGAAAAACAAACGCCACACGGACGGCAACGACTTTAAATATTGGACTTAGCAAATTTTACGCAAGAGAGACTTACTTTAATTTTTAAAAACAATAAATACTGCATTTATGTATTTTTGAAAATGTGTCTGCCTTAATCAGTAATCTAACTGGTAAAATATGACAAAACAATAAAGCATTATTTTAGGTACTGTAAGAGATTTCAGTTATCGTCTTGCTCCACTGGTGGAAACACACCTTTATCCTCGATAAATATCAGGGGGTAATCTCACACAAATTGACCTAGTCCCAAACTAAGCTCTAGGCTTGTACTATGGGTACCAGATAACGATATAAATACTTATACTTATAGAGAAATACAACTCTGTCACTTTCTGAACAGTATGGAAGTGCGAGAGTGACGGAAGCTTTATCCACCGCGATAAAGGCGACTATAATACGGGCCCAGGTACTTAAAACATTAAAAATAAATACCTCTCGAAAATGCAACCGAAATAATAACTCTTCAAATCAAATTACAATAAACGTTTCATCCTGTTATTATAAGCCTAATGCAAACAAATCGGCATTAATCCCAATATGCGTAATTAAAATAGAATGCAGCATTAAATTTTGATAGGCTTTACTCCCTAAACAAATATGTGGATTGTAATTTCAGCATTAAATGGTAACTTCTCATTTTATCAGCCGAGGGCTGTGTGCTTAGGATAAAGTTGTGTTTTTACTGTCAAGTTATCATCACTAGAGCCACTGACATTAGTTAGTTAAAAAAATAGCTTGAATATATGTTTTAATCCGTCCGCAGAAGTTTATTATCACTGTCTTCTTAGGAACTGTTAGATTTTCTGCTTTCATATCATGTCAACATCTGAGACCAATTGACATTTTACACACACACGTCTATATCGCGTGTCAAACGTGGATAAAGCATCCGTCACTCTCTTACTTACTTACGTGTTAGAAGGTGGCGGATGCCTTATCTAAACTTTGTCACGCGATAAACGCAGCCATATTAGGCCCCCAGTGCCACCTTATGGTAAGTAGCAACTCAGATTCTAACTCACACGGTAATTTGCAATTGTCTAGGCTATAAACAGCGGCCATCCCTGAGCCCTGCTGTTTGGAGGAAGTTTGAATGTGGCGTTATCTATGAAAAGGGACCTTATTGCGCTTACGCCGCACTCCGTCACGCGACTTTGTATTTATATCGGAGCATCGTTAATAATGGCGGAAACGCCATCGACAATAAGGTCCCTTTTCATAGATAACGCCACAAATAGTAATATAGAGGATTCTACAACTCAAAAGAGAAAAGACTTGCGCAGTGACTAGGATCCTAACTGGCCACTGCAAACTGAACAGACATCTGTTTCTAATGGGTATGAAACAAGACGCGACATGCAGTCTTTCAGGAGACAGAGGAGACAGAAATACACATCCTCTGCTCATGTGGACCACTAACGCGCAACAGAAGTATCTACCTAGGGCGACATATCATGGACCCCACAACAGATACAACTTCTCACTGCCCAAAGCATCTGGAAATTCCTGGACGCAATGAGCTTTTGCGGTGAGCTCTAAACAAAAGGGCTGCCACAAGAGATCAGTAATGGTCAAAGTGGCATACAAGGCCCATCTCAACCCCCCAATAACAATAAAGGTAGTGGTAGCAATCTAGATGGAGCCCTGCATAAGGTATCACCTCCAGTTTTCCCTTTGAACAAGCGTCAGGTCTTTTTTAGGGTTCCGTAGCCAAATGGCAAAAAACGGAACCCTTATAGATTCGTCATGTCTGTCCGTCCGTCTGTCCGTCCGTATGTCACAGCCACTTTTTTCCGTAACTATAAGACCTATACTATGGAAACTTTGTAAGTAGATGTATTCGGTGAACTGCATTAAGATTTTCATACAAAAATAGAAAAAAAACAATAAATTTTTGGGGTTCCCCATACTTAGAACTGAAACTCAATTTTTTTTTTCATCACACCCATACGTGTGGGTTATCTATGGATAGGTCTTCAAAAATGATACTGAGGTTTCTAATATATATTTTTTCTAAACTGAATAGTTTGCGCGAGAGACGCTTCCAAAGTGGAAAAATGTGTGTCCCCCCCCCCGTAACTTCTAAAATAAGGGAATGATAAATGTAACAATAATATATGATGTACATTACCATGCAAACTTCCACCGAAAATTGGTTTGAACGAGATCTAGTAAGTAGTTTTTTTTTAATACGTCATAAATCGTAAACCGCAATTTACCTTTCACGGAACCCTTCATGGGCGAGTCCGACTCGCACTTGGCCGCTTTTTAAATAATGGATTTTCTCTTGACTAACTTGCCCTTGGAGGACGGAAGTTTTGTCGACGATGTAGCGAGCTCATCCAGAAGATGCCCATTCACCCTTGCTTTAAATAGGTTCAAAACCATGAAGCTACTTTTGGCTTCTTGGTTTCAAACTGAGCTTCCTAATGTTGTTAGTGACGGTACGATGATCTCGGAAGCGTGGGTAAGCCGGTGCAATCACGGGTATTAGGAAGTCCTGCTCGCGTCCGCTCATGACGAGTGATAACCGGATTAGGACATCCGGCCCGGTGATCGACAGCTTGCGGCCACAGAACCGGCGGGACCAAACTTAAAACAAACAAGTTAGCTTAGCTATTATCAGCATGACGATTGCAACATCGTCCAAATATCGGGAATTCGTCGATTAATATTATTTAAATTGCGGTACGAAGTTATTATTCTTAGTTTCAGAAATAATATCCGCAAGAGTTTAAAAAAGTTTATAAAAAAACATAAATACATCATTTATTACAAACACACTGCCACTCAATAGATGTGATATTAATTTAACTTTTTGACAGAAACCATTTGATCAATGTTTGTTATGTTATTGTTATAACATAACAAACATCGGCGGGCCATAATTTTTTGCAAAAAGCTACAATGTAATCTAGTATAGTCGCAAAAAAAACTGGCCCACCCTATACATTATAATATTTATTGAATGGTACTTCAACGAATCAATGTTGCTTGGTTTTGATTAAGAGTTCATTGTTGGAAATTTTTAACTTCACGACCCTATAAAAGCCATATTTGGACCATAATAATAATAAAATGTTAGTAATTAATTGTGTTGTGTGTTGTTGTGAATTAGATCCCTCGCTACTGTCATGGCCCCACATTACAAGGCTATCGCACCCGATCAGCTGATTGCGCATTAGCATGTCAAGCGCCTGCGTCTAATGCGGCGTCTATTCGTCATCACGGCGATTACATACAAGTGTATTATTGAAATGGGTATCAGTTTGTGTAATTATCGTACCTACGACCTTATTTTACAAGAAATTAATATTTTCTTTTCGGCACTGTTTGTCAGACATCTGATTAGGGAATGCAAATAACCGGTTTAAACCGGTTTTAACCGGTTATTTTCATACAAAAACGGTGAATAACCGGTTAAATTGCATTCCCTACATCTGATCACGTATTGACTGGTTTATGCCAAAACCAAATTTAACTATTAAAATACACAAATTAATACTAAGTCTATCTTTACTAATAATGTTATAAATACAGAGTCCGGATGTATATGTATAGCTATCCGATAGGCAATCTCCGGAAACACGAAACCTATTCGAAAAAATATTTCCCCAATTGAAAGATAGGTACATTATTCTGAATGGACATAGGCTATTATCGTCTATGATAAAACAAAGCTAAGTCTAATTAATATTCCGTCCAAAACAATCTAAAAGTTTTTGGTGCCAACTGTACATGAGACCATCAACTGTAAAATTTTAGGACAACAATCCAAATAAGTACTGCAATTCAAACGTTGCATTCGACGTTTTATAACGTTTCATTTGACTTAAGGCCGAGTTCACCAACCAATTTAACAGACGGTTAAGTCTTAATCAGCTGTTAGTCAATACATTTGACAACCGTCAAACCGCTAACCGTCCGTTTAATTGTTGGTGAACACTGCACTTAGTTGTTGCTGATTAGTGTAGTTAAGTTATGACATGTTTTGAGTTATGCCGTGTGGTGCCGGGTTTAGAATGTTGCCACTCCATGTCTTCCCGTGTATGTCGTAAGAGACGACTAAGGGACTAAAGGCTGTGTAGTGCTGTTAGCGATGGGTTTGCAACCTGTCACTAATACACTGGATAACATCTTAGCCTGGTTATGCAAAATGTGGTCACAGAGTTATCAACAAGTTTTTGGAGTTGTTGGTGAGTCTGTGGCTCTGCCTACCCCACTCTGGGAATGAACGTGTGAGTTTATGATGATGATGATGATGATGACGTTTTATAACGTTTTATTACGTTTTATGACGTTTTAATTATTTTTAACTTGGCCGCCATTACTGTCAAGTAACAGCGATGTTAAAAGTTAACTATACTGGTCTATGATCCGAATAGGAGACGACCTTCACACAGCTGTTTATTCGATAAAAAGTATTTTAACTGACTGTCAAATTTTAGTCCAGTACAGTCCATAATTAAAAAAAAGTAAAAATGAAGTTTTTTTTAAATTGCTATTGCTAACATTAGGTTTAGTGCAAATTATTAGAACCGAATTACCTGCCTAACATGGTTATGATGGGAAAAATAGTCAACCTAACGTTTGCATATTCTATAGGCTTCATACTTTCGATTATTATGTAATTGGTCTATTAAACAAGCAGCAGCAAGAAAAAAAAAAGTACATTTTTAGTTTTTTTATAATTATGAACTGTACAGGACTGAAATTTTTCAGTCAACTTATTCGCCATATATTACTTAACATATTAAATTTGATATAAAATACTTTTTATCGAATAAACAGCTGGGTAAAAGTCGTCTCCTATTGGGATCTCCTACTATACGAAAACTCGTCACAAGCAATTGTTTTACTGATCTGAAAAGAGATCCTGTGAGGTATTAATAAACGGTTATCATAACATATAAGTATAATATTTGATTAAAATATATTCTATTTTGTAATAATCGTATTTATGTAAGCCTTATAAAGACCGTGAGAACTCAATAGAAGAAGAAAAAAAGTTACTAGGTTATTATAATATTTATACTTTCGGTCGATGTGACACTTATACAGGGTGTAGGTAATCGTTAAGTGTGTCCAGGCGATTATTCCGTAACTATTTCATATAAAAAAAACGAATACCAAAAGTACGTTACCTAAGGAGTAATTAATATGACATCAATAACTTTTTAAAAATCAAATAAGAAGTATCCAAAATTTTGACATTAAACACTCCCATACTTTTAGTATGAGATTAGTAGAAAGGTTTTAGTTTCCTTATTTTAAAAGGTTATTTTAGCTTAGTACTTACTGATATTAAAGGACACTGTTGATTAAACTAAAAAAGAAATAAAACTATATTTTAATTCAATACTAATTATTTCTTATAAAGTACAAAACTTTGTATTTAAAGCAGATGTTCATAAGTGACGTCCTTTTTACTAATCTCATACTAAATGTATGGGACTGTTTAATATCAAAATTTTGGATACTTCTCGTTTGATTTTTAAAAAGTTATTGAGGTAACGTACTTTCGATATCAGTTTAAAGTTTTTTGATATCTGTAATAGCTACAGAATAATTGCCTGGACACACTTAACGATTACACCCTGTATAGAATCAGTATCAATTCGAATTGCTATTATAGTAATTTTCAACAAAACGTGAGAATGGGATTGCTAATCCATACATTTGTGCACTACTCAGTAAACTATGGAGTCATCTATAGTTACTATGTGAACAATTTTTCTTCGACAAGACATAAAAAAATATTTACCTACATCCATATCATAACTTCTTCACAATGTGTTCAGAAACGATAAGCAAATGGCCTATATTAAGTAACGTATCCATGGGTGTATTTTAATGTTAACATTAAAGTATTGTTGTCATTAAAGTATCGGTTATCAATGTGGTTGCATCATAAGGTTCACTTAAATAAATATGCATAACATGAGTCGATTTAACACGAGCAACGCGTAGTTTGTAGAGTAGCGTATTTATTGGTGATAGAGTGTACCTATGCATTGAATAAAAAGCTAGAATAAACACATACACATTACACATTACATCTATATAAATCTATATTTATCTTTATTTATATAAATAAACATGAATCGCTAAATGTGTTGCTAAGCGCAAAACTCGAGAACGACTGAACAGATTTGGCTGATTTCTTTTTTGTTGTGTACGTCATTGTCAGGACAAGGGTTGTATGAAAGAAAATAATTGAAAAATCCACCGGGATAGTCAGAAATTTGTACCGGGGCGAAGCCGGGGATAAATAAAAATACAAATAAAAAACTAGTAATGAAAAGTAAACTTAAAAAGGTTAAAAAGATCAGAAATTCACTTTCACCTATCTTTTGACGGCAAAAACGCTTTTTTTCTGAATAGGTGGAGTGAAAAGTATATGAAATTGTCTGTCGGTTTATTCGACTCGCATTTTCCGGATCACTCATCTGAAAACACGGTGTCAATCGTTTCTCGGAGCCGCATGAAATATCGAGAAAAGGCTAAAAATCGTGAACAAAATCCGTTGTGCGTATGGAATAATGCTGGGGAGGGGTATCAGGTAAAAGGGGAGTTTCAAAAAAATAGCACACCTTTGACTTTTTCTTTAGATTTGGGAAAAAAATTGCACGTTGGTTGGGATCATTATTCTGAACTAGAAAAAATTGTATCCCAATATGTCCCCAAAAATATGTATGGAATTGTCCGTTTTGTTACCAAGAAACGTATTGGATTTTGGTAACAAAACGGAACAATTCCATACATATTTTTGGGGACATATTGGGATACTTTTTTTATAGTTCAGAATAATGAACCCAACCAACGTGCAATTTTTTTCCCAAATCTAAAGAAAAAGTCAAAGGTGTGCTATTTTTTTGAAACTCCCCAAAAATAGATATAATTGAGATGGGTAAATGGAAAAAAGTTCCTTTATTTTAATTTTTTTTTTTAAGCCTGTCTTATTGGTCCACTGTAGGACAAAGGCCTCACCTGTTTTTGGCATTGTTCCCTACTGATTTTATTAAATTATGATTTAAAAATAATAATAAATAAATAAATAAAACCCCGGTAAAATGGTGACCCCTACTTTCCGAGGTTATAATAATATTATCTTTTAAAGGGCTCAACCGAATCTACGAACCTTTAAACCTAGCCAAGAATCACAACGATAACACTTTGTTAAAAAAAGGAATAGCAATTATGAAAAAAGTCTTCAAAATCTTACAAGATTTTTTAAATCCAGGTAGTTTTAATTACGGTTACCTATCACAAGCTCAAATTTTCGTTATCAACTATTTAATTTGTCCGAATTTTCGTTAGTTAGAAATGCATTTTATTCTAAAACCATTAATTTTTCCTCGAAATTTATAAAACAAACCTAACCTTACCTTTACGGTTCATTTTCGGTGCAATTCTAACTAATGAATTTTCAGACAAATGACACAATAGAAAACGAAAATTCAACCTTATGACTAGGTCATCCTTAATTGGAATTGTTCATATTTTTACAATTACTCTAATTCAAAAAACATTTCGAGGAATAAGGTTTTAAAGCCGTTCTGCATTATTAAGCTTTTGAAATATTTATCTACTTTGGATATTTCGACAAAAGTATATTTAACCTTTGTTTGACTTTCGTTTTCGGCTTGAAGCCCTCCTAGGTGTATCTTACGAGTTAGGCGAAAACCGCTTGAAATAGTATGATTTAATACACTGTTACAATCACTTTTTATCATTAAATATTATTTAATTGTTGTAATTTATTAGAAAATGCCAACGCAAATTTAAAATAATAATGTCATCCATAAAATGTCAGCTAAATAAATAAAGATATTAAAACAAAACTATTGGGTCAAATACAAAATTAATGAAATGGGTCTTAAAAATTACCTATTCTTTCGAATTAGAATGTAAACACCGTGAGTTATATTTTTTGGTCTATCCCAATTAAGTTCGTAGCAAATAACAACATTCTATACACAGCCGAAACCCTCACACCCGCTTTGCCTAAAAGCAATAGGTAAACACATTGCTTTTTGGCTATTCCATAGAGTGTCCAGTTAGAAAAAAAGAAGTTGTCTATTGTACCATGAAAGCCTTAGTATGCAGCACGCAATCCGCTATTTGCTTTGTCTATGGCTGAAAGCTCGTGTTTTGCATCCGAATACTTTAAGCTTAAAAGCTTAGCGGACTATTCCCGTTTCGTTTGTATTGGGAACTTTTGGTTAACTTTAAAAAGTTTTTTGGTGAAATCATATTTTTCAATTGTACCTACCTAAATGTAATTTTTAGACACTAAAAACACTTTTATCTATTTCCAAAGTAGGGTTTAACAAATATTATAACAACGCTTGTAATATTAACATCATATTAAAAAGATTTACAAGGTAATTACTAAAATTCAAAGAAAACATAGGGCTACGAAAAATTAATTGAAAGTAGCATTTTAGCAGTACCAAAATTATTTTAAATTGCGTCAAAGAAAACCCAAAGTAAAATTTAATGACGTATTCTAACCATACAAATTAACCAAATGTATATTTCGGCCCTTAAACTAAAAATACGTTTTTATCACAGACTAGACGACTAAGACGACGCCCGCGACTTCGTTCGCGTAGTATAAGTTTCCCGCTATTCCCCCTATTTTAACCCATTAGGGGATGCATTTTCAAAAATCTTTTTAAATGTACCCTTATTACCTTATAAGGAATCTCTAGACCCATGCGATTTGGGCTGTGCTTTGATATGTCAGTCAGTCACTCAGTCAGTTTCTTCTTTTATACATATATTTAGATATAAATGCACGCAGATTTACCCAGTATTAGGGGGTGAAAAGGCACGAGGGCAATTTTGTAAATTTCCCCTACAATAAGATACAGAAACACAATGCGCGATTTATTCCCCTGGCGCGTCAACGGGGACTGTCAACAGGTGATGTATGACCCCCCTATTTAGAGAACACGCAAACTTGCGATTTAAGATTTAGTGGGACTGGCAGCTTAATATTATAGAGCATAGCTTAACATAACGAAAATTATAAATTCTAAACATTTATTCATAAGTACACAGTAGATATCTTAAGAGTATTTTTTAAATTCGCCAACATACTGTTACCGCAGTTTGGCGAAGAGTGTTTTTGTTAAAAAAGTGTACTTAGTGCCGGGTGGTGCCGGGTTTAGAATGTTGCCACTCCATGTCTTCCCGTGGATGTCGTAAGAGACGACTAAGGGACTAAAGGCTGTGTAGTGCTGTTAGGCGATGGGTTTGCAACCTGTCACTAATACACTGGATAACATCTTAGCCTGGTTGTGCAAACTGTGGTCACAGAATTATCAACAAGTTTTTGGAGTTGTTGATAAATTCCCACTCTGGGAATGAAGGCGTGAGTTTATGATGATGATGAAGTGTACTTTATCAGAAAAAAAAATGGCCACATGAGAGCTCTTTTACACGTCGGTAATATGGAGTGAATCTACTAGCGCTTCGGAAAAGACCATCATAGTTACGCCATTAGCATTGCAGAAAAAATGGCAGTATGATCCAGTTTTAAATCATACTTTATACTGCTTCTTTTATATTGGTTATTGGTTATTGTTGATGATGTAGGAAGAGTTAATAAACTAAGTATCTATTTTAGTCTTAAGTATTCATTCTATCTACACTTATATATTTATAAAGAGGACAGATTAGATTTTTTGTTTGTTTGTTTGTTTGAATTGAATAGGCTCTGAAACTACTGGACCGATTTGAAAAATTCTTTCACCATTAGTATTGTACTTTATCCTTGATAAACATAGGCTATGTTTTATTTTTGTGCGCGGACGGAGTCGCGGGTTACAGCTAGTTTTTTTATAATTAAGGTGACTTGAACAATAGGAAAAGCTAAGAATAAACATACCTAAAGCTATCTTTGTCAAGGTGAGACGTTTGCTCTTCTAAATACCTACTTAATTTATGAAACTATTTTATTTTTAATCCTAAAACCGCGCGTGTGTGATGTCTCTTATTTTTGCAACACGTCAAATACAATTTGCTATGAAAATAAATCAGTAGCAGGTGCTGGGTGTAAATATCCTGCTATATCTTTGTCCAAGATACGCTGCACTGTTCTAGATAGGTAATACTAATACAATATTGTATAAAATGAATATGATTAGGTCAAAAAAATAATAACTTATAAATAAATAATAGCAATAAATAGTAAGGAAAATCTCAAACAAATTTGATCTAGGTTTGTATTATGGGTAGGTACCAGACAACAATGTAAATACTTTCCGAGGGAAAATAAATACTTAAATACATAGAAAACATCCAAGACAAATACTCGCGCTCATCACACAAACATTGGCCCCTACTGGGAATTGAACCCGGGACCGTTAGCTTCGTAGGCAGGGTTATCAACTAGGCTTGCGAGTCATTTTAAAAAGTACACTCGGCAACAAAAGCCTGTCTTTTGTGTACTTTTTAGTGTTCCGTTCCGGGTATCCAAAATTGCCGTTTATCCAAAATATTTTTGGTCAAATGCATCATTTTCCAAATTTTAATTTCCCAAAAAGAATTTTGTACAATTTTTTTGTTTTGTATCCGCGTTATCGAAACCGCTTGCTACGTCTATTAGGTTAGGTTACACTTGTGACTTAATAAAAAATGTATCAACTGCAACGGGAAACAACTTTATGGCAAATAAAAATTTGGGAAATGATACATTTTGACCAAGAATATTTTGGCTAAACGGAATAGCTAGAAATTTCGTAGCTTGTGTATAACTATAACAGGCGCTACAAAAACAAATAATAAAAATAAAATCAAGAAAAATTAAATGGGCTCCCGTACAAGAAATGTGTATTTTCGGCGTGGTACGGAACCCTTTGCGTGCGAGTCTGTCCGCATCATCTGCTTATTTGAATGAAAGAGTCCTAGGTGGTGACTAGGTATGTAGGTGTTGTCCCTTCAAAATATCATCATCAGCTCCTAGACACCATAACACTCGTATTTAAATGTCGTCTATACTTCCTTAAAAGATAATCTCACGAAAATTTCAAATTAAAGACTGACTTATTTATATTGTATTTTTATGGTGTTTTTTACTTTTTAGGCAAATAGCGATAGGTATCGAGTGTACTTTAAAATTAAAAAATGTTTTTCGTTAGACAGGTGAGTATGACTTAAAAAAAGTAAATGGTATTTATTAAATATCGTTATTTTTTAGCCAGTGCGGCTCTAGTGATCTAAGGGCTTTGATTTTTTTTCTTTTTCAATACGCAGAACCCTAAAAACGACAGCATAAGGCTTATCAAAGAAAGCATGCACAAAACGTTAGCCAAGGCACAGAACCGCAAACATTTTAAGCTATCAACGCTATAAATACCAGTTTACACCCCCCTTGTCCGTCAACCAGAACAAAGGGGGACGAACGGCGAACAATATAAAATATTCAGGGGCTTAAAAGCCTTCCAATGTTATTGTCAGACCGGTTCCAAGTTTAGCCCGAACAGAGATTTGATGCGGTAATCAGATTACATTTACCTGGGAGTTGGGATTGTGTATTTAAGGATTGGGTTTGATTGGGGAATTGATTTTGGTAACTATTCTATATACACATTCATACCTTTACGCCTGTCTCCTAATGGGGTAGGCAGAGACTGTAGAACGGCATGTGCACTGGTCCAAATATACAACTTTCGCTTCCTCTACATTCATCAATCTCTTCATGCACGTATGTACGTCAGTTTCGGGTGCATTCAGAATAAGGCAGCCATAAGCCGCGTATCCACCAAGCGCACGCGCTCGGGCGGCAGCCTCGCGAGCCAAATGCTCGGTCCGTGTGGACGTGCCTCAGGACTCGTTGCCTCGGCAACGTGCGCCCGAACAGTCCTGAGGCACGTCCACACGGACCGAGCATTTGGCTCGCGAGGCTGCCGCGCGAGCGCGTGCGCTTGGTGGATACGCGGCTTTATACGTTCGATCTTATCGACAGAAGCCATGCTGCCAAATTGAGAATGCTCGCGCTAAAATTTGTTTTGTTCGCTCTGACGGGACTACTTAAACTCGCCGCTTCGACAATCACTCGTTCGTTCGTCCGACTGCGTTTTTGAGAGAATCACACCCCTTCACTAGGTCTTGCCACCATTTAACCACCACAAATGCTCATGCTAGTGGCACAGATTATTGATCTGATCTTAGCCATTTTCAAAGTAGTATATACAGACCATATAGACGCCGCAAACGCTCACTAGTATGGAAAACGAGCGTGTCAATTTTTATATACCAACTATGACGTCACGTAAGCAATTGATGTCTAATACCGTTTACTTGACTTGCCACTCTTGTTGAATTTAAACAGTTAATTACGGCGCAATTAGGCATTTTCTAGTGCAGCAACAAACGCAAATGGAGCACCGCTCTACTTAGTTACACGCAAAGTACATGCATTAGCGGTATCTAGGATATCTAGGTCTGTGGTAGTATGCTTCATCTTCAGTTATGCTTTTGTAACCTATATTATGTATTATTTAAGAACCAGTTACGTTAAGTTCACCGAGTGAGTGACCTCATATTACACATCTCCACGTTATGATTTTTTTATTTTATTAATAACATTGACACTGCCCACTATTTTATTAATATAACCAGTTTATATAACGCTAGCTTCAGTTATAAGAGAACGTTGTTGTTTCAAAAGGTATGTATGTATTATGTATGTAATAATTGAATAGGTATCATCAGTGTTGGGTGCGCTCGCTATTGAGTCGTGGTCGGAATTACGTCAGTCTGTTTTTAACCTTTTTTTTAAGTCTAGCACTAGCTGTGATGTAGAAAAGACCGCGTGGCGTTAGTTCTTTAGTCATTTTGCAGTTTGTTTATTTATTTTCTCAGTTATTAATGAACAAAAAAAGAACGCTTTTGAGACAAATCTCAGCAAAATGTCTCCCGAATATATTACTCATGTAAATGCCCACTTATGTACAGGCCAATGTTCGGCAACTAGTGTGAACAAAAGCGGATCAAAGAGGCATACTGCATGCCATGCACGTCTGGTTGAACTTTAGTTCCGAGGTGCGGTGTTACAGCCAAACCCACAAGCACAGTCCACAGGCAGCGAACAGTAACGTGTGGTAAAAACAACAATATTTCATTGAGGGTAATTCATTTGAATTTGAGTAAGATTGTATTATATAGCCTTATTTGGATAAGAAGAATAATGATTGTAATGTTAGGTAAGTAGTTATATAAGGATGAGCGGTTTGGATGTAATGGAACAAAAAAAAGTAAAAAGGCTGTAACTAATGTAAATCCCTTTTATTTAGGTACCTATAGTATTTATTACAATTACAAGAATAATGATTGTAGGGTCACGTTATTTTAAGTACCCGAAACCGACGTGCGTGCATGACTCGATGTATGAATGTGGAAGAAGCGAAAGAGATTTGTCAAGATCGTAGCAGGTGGAAAGAAGTAGTCTCTGCCTACCCCTCTGGGAAACAGGCGTGATTTAATGTATATATGTATGTGTCACGTTATAGAAGTATGAGCGGTTTCGATATAGTGGAACAGTATAAAGGCTATAATAAATATGAATCCTTTTTATAGTTCCGAGTATACTATACACACTCTGCTAGAATTTAAAGAGTTCAAACGAGCACTCAGATAACTTGAAATTATTACAGTAAGTAATTATCATCTCGTCGGCGCAGTATGTCTTTTTATTCGACGCATTTCTATTAAGCGTTCACACCCTTCTTTCTTATAACCCTCTTTACACAATCCATCTATCTTTTAGGCCTTTCTCTTGCTTTGAAACCCTTCAAATTCATACTCAAAACTCTTTTTGTAACATGACTTTCATCCCTCCTCATAACATGACCATGATACCATAAAAATCCTTAAATAAATCAATAGTTTTTTTAAATATATATTATTGTAAGTAATGAGTAAAATATTTAAGGATTCCTGCTGTAAATAAACAGATCGCCCATAATTCAGTTCGTCTAAACATCAATGGCATCTAAGGGCCCTGCCACGACTGGTAGAAGACGTGATACGAAAAGTCACGTGATCTACCAGTGACGCGATTGGTTTAAAAACGAAACGAATAGAAACGCTGGTTAGCGTAATGCGTCTTGTCTAGCGCCTCTGTATCCTTAAAATTATCATGCCCTGTATATTACGTACTGTTTAAAAGTTATATACTGTGCTGTGGTTTGGACTATGCACTGGAGTAAGCGTTGCAAGCCCCCGGCGATGCTCAATTTACGAATATTTGAGGGTATTGGCTAGCTCTAAAGCGATAAGAGCAATAGAAGCAACACTTTATTAAACATGTCCATTATTTAATCCCACTAATCTATATATATAAAAGGCAAACCTGACTGACTTATATATCAACGCACAGCCGAAACTACTGTACCTAGAAACTTGAAATTTGGTATAGGGGTTCCTTTCATGATGTAAGTGAGCACTAAGAAAGGATTTTCCGAAAATCGAGCCGCAACGGGAAGAAATGGGGGGAGTAGCGGGAAACTAATTCTACGCGTACGAAGTCGCGGGCGTCCTCTTGTATTACATATTATTATACTACAATTTCGTGTGTTTCTTTGTTACTCCTTCACGCTGCAACGGCTTGACAGATTTGAGTGAAATTTGAAATGGAGATAACTTATACACTGAATTAACACATGGGTTACTTTTCATCCCGGGCAAATCAGATCGGTCGAATCGCGGGCAAAAGCTAGTAATTAAATATATGTATGTATATGTCATATTATCGAATTCATAGGGAAGGACTGGCAAACTATTGGCAAGGACAGAGATAAGTGGAAAGGACTGGAGGAGGCCTTCACCCGAGGAGGGGTCCATATTCAATAGCAAACTAACTCTTACTAACAATTAGACAATAAGCAAATACTGACTAAACACTAACCCTCTTACTAATAAACGTTGAGTAACGGTGGTATAGCTAGACAATGTTTTGTCCTTATCTGTCATTGTGACATTTGAATTTGACAGATAAGGACAAAACATTGTATAGCTATACCACCGTTACTCAACGTTTATTAGTAAGGGGGTAACAAACAAATACCACTTTTGAAATGGAAAATAAGGATATGGAAATAAAGGGTATTTTATTTTTATTTTATTTTATTTATGTATGTGTCATTGAGTGGTAAAGGTAAAGTACATACGTAATGTAATGCTAGGAAACGTGAGTTAAAAACCGTTTAAAAAAGAGTCCTTAAAAGTACACGTTTTTAAAATACTACCTTAAAGGCGATTTGAAAACGTGACGTATGATTGAAAAGTTTGTGCTCGAGCTTCTAAGCTTGTTTTTTTTTCACTGTTGTTTAAAATAAAGCTTTGTTTTATTTTCTTGGCCAATGCAAGAGTTGTGGTATTAATTAATGTTTTGCAATACGATCGGAAACTATATACAGATTAAGAAAACAGCATTCAACTATTTTCAACAACATTTACAGCTACTTTTACTTTATCAATAACCTAGCCAGCGGATTTGTCATATGTTTGATTTGTGCAGGGATTTCAAGAATTGTTTCTTAACATTTACATATGGAATTGTATTAATTAAACGACAATATGTTTATTAAAAAAAACTACTCAATTTGAGAACGTCAGTTTTTGAAAATATTAGATTACAGTTTTTTATTTCACAATCTACGACATGGATTTTTACAATAAATCTCCCTATACATAATAATACATATCCGCATCCTGACCCATTTGGATCACTCTGTATCTAAAAACGAAAACAAGATTAATGTTTGTAAATTTTACACAAAAACAAGCCTCCAAATTGCCACAACACAATGTTTATCAGTGACGTGCAGTTTCCCACTCGTATAGAATTTCTAATAAAAGCACCCCCGTTTCAAACCTGCAAGGTCACGCTGCAAAGGAGTTTCGTTTATGGGAAAAAAGCGAAACACTTATTGCCTACTTTTCATTCGTTCATTTGAAAAGCGCTCTTTCATTCATTCTCGAGAGTGGTATAAAACCGAGAGTCACCTCCTGAGCGGTTAGCGATGGTAAAGCTGGCTACACAATGAGAGCAAACTATTTCTATATCTCTTCCTTATGGCACTAGTCCCACCGCCGGCGAGTAAGCTATGAATTATCGGCTATTTTCTTGTCCAAGAAACGAACAAAAGATAATCGCACCCGTGTAAATAAAAGAGAGAGATATAAATTTATAGTTCATCGCTGGGCGAGTGAGCTATACTCGCTTAACTATGAACTATAAATATATATCTCTCTCTTTTATTTACACGGGTGCGATTATCTTTTGTTCGTTTCTTGGACAAGAAAATAGCCGATAATTCATAGCTTACTCGCCGGCGGTGGGACCAGTGCCTATGACAACCGTATTTCTAAATTTAAAACACTTAAGCGGCCATTACCTAAGAATGACACGCATACATACCTACACATTCCATATACATTGCCAGAAACGCACACACACACACATACTTAAAAAATCCTCACTCACA